>CM049575.1:24309477-25509477 GCA_027123335.1 Amphiprion clarkii | reverse complement strand
AGATCTCCAGACTCGGAGGAATATCTCTCTGTTTCAGGCTGCCTGCAGGGGATACCTGTCCAGACAAGCCTTCAAGAAGAGGAAGGTAAGACTGCTGCATTTACCAGAGGAGGTGGGGTCACTTCTGTGTAGCCTTCAGTCTACTGCATGTTGAAAATGTTTGAGGTATAATTCATGAACGAGTATGAGACATTAGTACATGTGATTGTATGAGGTGAAAAATTGCACTGAATATGGGAGAACCATCACATATAGAGCAAGGCAGCACAGGAAATAACCTCATTTTCGACCAAAGCAAACAGTGTGACCTTTATAAAACTGCTTTCTGTAGCTTCATCCATGAAGAAACTACAATGGTTCTTATGTACCATTCTTGTGACCGAGGCTAATTCATGAACTACTATGTTATCAACACAGCTTAAAACTATGAGCTTTGTAAGTTCCAAATTAACTATTAGAGACATATCCCTTTGTGAAAATCTAAGTGAACACATAGCTTGAGTAAAATGATTTCCTCTGAGATGAACCTGAGCTACTTGTTTTAATACTTTGTGGCTTACTTTCATTTCATTTGCTACCAGCTGCCAGACTGATGCTTTTGTGTCAGACAAAGCATGAGTTTCAGATCACAAGTCCCCAGTAATCAGCTGTATTCCCACCAAAGCTGTCAATCTGTTGCTCCTTTCCACTGGGATTCTACAAAATCCTTGTCTCTTCTTCTGCCTCTGTAGTATTGATCAATGGCTGTGGGGTATCATTCTCCTGTCCTTTCCAGCAATTCCTCTCCTCCTCCTGGCTAGCATACGTCCTAGTATCAGTCATATGACTATATGTTGGTTTTTTCTGCACTTGCAGTTCTTGTTTTACCGTCACGACCATATTCCAATACAGTATTGTCAAAGAACTGTATGAATCCTGATGTTTTTACATTGCAGGCATACATTATGAAAATAAATGACCTTATAATGGTTTTTAACCTGAAAAAACTATTGGACATGATGTTTTCTTGCTGCCGGCTCGCTCCTCAAAAAATGTACATTGTGAAGTTGGAAATGCTCTCCACAAATTTATCAGATATTATACTACCTGTAAGCATTTTTTGCATACAATAAAGCTCCAAAGGGGTAGCTTTAATTACATGATCACGTACAGTAGGGCAAAAAAGTATTTAGTCAGCCACCGATTGTGCAAGTTCTCTCGCTTAAATGATGACAGAGGTCTGTAATTTTCATCATAGCTACACTTCAACTGTGAGAGACAGAATGCGAAAAGCAATCCAGGAAATCACACTGTAGAATTTTTAAAGAATTTATTTGTAAATTATGGTGGAAAATGAGTATTTGGTCAATAACAAAAGTTCAACTCAATACTTTGTAATATAACCTTTGTTGCCAATGACAGAGGTCAAACGTTTACTGTAGGTCTTCACCAGGTTTGCACACATTGTAGCTGGTATTTTGGCCCATTCCTCCATGCAGATCTCCTCTAGAGCAGTGATGTTTTGGGGCTGTTGCCGGGCAACACGGACTTTCAACTCCCTCCACAGATTTTCTATGGGGTTGAGGTCTGGAGACTGGCTAGGCCATTCCAGGACTTTGAAATGCTTCTTACGGAGCCACTCCATTGCCCGGGCAGTGTGTTTGGGATCATTGTCACATGCTGGAAGACCCAGCCACGTTTCATCTTCAATGCTCTCACTGATGGAAGGAGGTTATGGCTCAAAATCTCACGATACATGGCCCCATTCATTCTTTCCTTAACACGGATCAGTCGTCCTGTCCCCTTGGCAGAAAAACAGCCCCAAAGCATGATGTTTCCACCCCCATGCTTCACAGTAGGTATGGAGTTCTTGTGATGCAACTCAGCATTCTTCTTCCTCCAAACACGACGAGTTGAGTTTGTACCAAAAAATTTTGTTTTGGTTTCATCTGACCACATGACATTCTCCCAATCCTCTTCTGGATCATCCATATGCTCTCTGGCAAACTTCAGACGGGCCTGGACATGTACTTGATTAAGCAGGGGGACACATCTGGCACTGCAGAATTTGATTCCCTGTCGGCATTGTGTGTTACTGATGGTAACTTTTGTGACTTTGGTCCCAACTCTCTGCAGGTCATTCACCAGGTCCCCCCGTGTAGTTCTGGGATTTTTACTCACCGTTCTCATGATCATTTTTACCCCACAGGATGAGATCTTATGTGGAGTCCCCGATCGATGGAGATTATCCATGGTCTTGTATGTCTTTCATTTTCTAATAATTGCTCCCACAGTTGATTTATTCACACCAAGCTGCTTGCCTATTGTAGATTCACTCTTCCCAGCCTGGTGCAGGTCTACAATTTTGTTCCTGGTGTCCTTCGACAGCTCTTTGGTCTTGGCCATGGTGGAGTTTGGAGTCTGACTGTTTGAGGCTGTGTACAGGTGTCTTTTATACAGATGAGTTCAAACAGGTGCCATTAATACAGGTAACGAGTGGAGGACAGAAGAGCTTCTTAAAGAAGAAGTTACAGGTCTGTGAGAGCCAGAGATCTTGCTTGTTTGTAGGTGACCAAATACTTATTTTCCACCATAATTTACAAATAAATTCTTTAAAAATCCTACAATGGAGTTCCTGGATTTTTTTTCACATTCTGTCTCTCACAGTTGAAGTGTACCGATGATGAAAATTACAGACCTCTGTCATCATTTTAAGTGGGAGAACTTGCACAATCGGTGGCTGACTAAATACTTTTTTGCCCCACTGTAACTCTAAACTTCTTTGGCTGGGGTCAGTTTGAAGTGGATCAACTTCGTCTCAAAGTACAGATAACAACTCCCATTGTTATAGAGGCACTTGTATTCAACTGTGTACACTCTTGATCGGTATCTTTAATGTTCGTGCTGTGCTTCATTAGTGCCACCACCACTTGCAAAGCCAACTGAACCAACCAGTCGGTGTCTGCTGATTCAGCCAAAAAGACATCGTCTTGCACTGACTTCCCACCCACAATCAATATTCACACCAATCTAATTCAAGCTGGAAGAAGCCCTGCCAGGCCATGATGCCTGCTCCTGATGTTCATGCATTTTTAAGATCACCATTTTCCTCTCTGCACATGTTTGTTGTGTGTAAGTGTAATGTGTAAGCATGCTGCTCCTCCAAAGTGAGCCTGACATGTGGAAAACATTGCCGCTATGCACTCTTGAGGATTCCAGTGGGCCTCTTTTGACTCTGTGAGCTGTTTCGATGTTACCTTTGGAAATTTTGTCCTGTGAGCACACAGTTAAATCTAGTGTATAGTTTTCGTGTGTCTAGTATATGTACATATGTATGTGTGTTTGTGGATCAGAATCAGAATCAGCTTTAATTGCGAAGTACGTACGCAGCATACAAGGAATTTGGTTTCGGCTGTTGGTGTCACCCTAGGAATATGGAAGTGAATAATAAAAAATAAAGAAACTACAGAAAGAGGAACAGGGAGGAAAAAAATAGTAGTAATAAAAATTAAATATGACTCAATATTTACAGAAATTTACAGTAGTGCAAATTAAGATTAAGCTTTCATTACCATTTCAATATATTCTTTCTTCCTGCACTGGGCTCGGGCCTGCCAACTAAAATTACTTTTGAAGGACTTCACTATTCTGTCTCCCCTGAAGAGCTCCGTTTGAATTGAACTAACATTATATGCAGTTGGGTATGTTCATGTCTAAGTAGAAGTGCACATACACTGATAAGCCACAACATTAAATTATTGACAGCTCCGGTGGATAACACTGATCATCTTGTTACAATGCCCTGCCACACTGAGAAACGTGGCTCAGGAATTGCTAAATGAAGACGAGAGAGAACTCAAGGCCTCTGTACATCCCACATCCTAATCCAGTTGAGCATCTGTAGAATGTGGAACAAGCTCGAACAATAGAGAACCCACCCTGTGACCCACAGGACCCAAAAGATATGCTGCTTTTCTTACAGCAACAGGGGAGCCTACAAAATAGATAGGTTTTTTTTTTTGTTTTTTGTTTTTTTTTGGGGGGGGGGGGGTTTGGTGTGTGTGGCTAATTGGTGTATGTCAGTGGTAAGTCAGCTGACTGAACAAAATGTCAACTCCATTTATCACTGATACTCATTTGCATTTCTGTGATAGCCTCTAAATAAAATTCACACTATATTTCACCAGTTGAGCGGATTCACTGTGTACCAGCAGCAGCAGTAGGAAATGCTGGGTAGGTCCTCTTATATGCCTGGACAAGAATGAACAGTAATCTGGGAGATAGATATTAGTGGCTGCTATCAGTGAGATCAAGTATCACCATTCTATGAATCCCCCCCAGCCTTAAAAGGCAGTTTGAGCCCCATGCAGGACTGACAGATGCTGCCATTAAGTAAATAATGAAACGAGGTGAATGGTAATTGCATAATGTCCATACAGGAAATGACTAGCAGACAAAAAATTCGGATCACAAGGTTCATCAAAAAGGGGGTTCAATTTCATGACAATCATTTGGATTATAACTTCAGGTCCAGTAAAAAAAAAAATGACCACAAGCTGTCTTATGTATCTCTATTCATTATCAGCAGAAATTCTTCCCAATCCACTCCAAAAATTGTCCGTAAGCAATCTTCCTGACTAAATGCTCATAATCTGCCAAAAATCCAAGGAAATAGTGATAGCAGGTTTCAGACTCAGCATGTACCAAATTTCTCAGATTGTTCACAATTCTGTCTCTGAACATTCTCATAGTTGGACTAAAAATTTCAACCTTGAATTTATTTTGCAGTTTTGTCACTGATAACGCCCACACTTTGACTGAAATGTGCTCAGACCCTCTTTGTTTTGCCACAACAACAAGTTTGTTCTTCCATTTTGTCTGTTTGCCAGCTCATGGGAACCTCTCCTATTGCCTTTCAAGTCCCCTTTTTCCCTGGGGTAGCAGCGTTCACAGCATTCTTGCAAATAAGTCAGGGGGAGGAGAATCAGAAAACTGAGAAAGTATGGAAAGATGGAGAAGGAGACTGAGCCTCACCATGGGGGAACAGACAAATAGAAGAGATCCGCTGTCTGCTTTGAAACCCTGCAGTCTGTCTCTCCTCTCTCTATCTCTTTGACATTCATGGGTAACAGTTGAGAGTGGAGGAGCGTAGGGGAATCCACTGCCAGCCAGCCAACACTGAGCCTAATTAAATAGTTGCCTAAAGACAGAACCCTCGCCCTACCTCCACCACCCTGCCTGGGAACAGGTGGGCCCAGGCAGATGCTGCTGCAATCTGAGCATTACATCTAGAAGAACTAAAGCAACTCACCACAAGAAAAGCTGACCCTGTTCTGTTGGGCTCACTTCTGCTTTAATGACCAGACTGAAGACCAGCTCCACAAAGCTCCACCTGAATGTTGGGCAGGATTTCTCCATCTCACATCACATCACATTTACATTCCTCTATAGATGCCATGTATGTTTAATACTGCAAACTCTGGTTAGTTTTAATGAGGCTGAATGCTCACCAAGCTCACCAAGTCATGCCTCTGTGCGGGATGGCCAGGTGTTTCTGTTTACTTTTTCATACCTCTGCATAGCAGGCTAAACATTGTCCTGTTTGGTGTAGGCATGCCAAGCATGCAGAGAAATAAAAAACTTGTGACTATCAGGGTTTAAACAGTGTCAGTCCATCTATTATCGGACACCACTGAATCCTCATTAGGGTCCTGGGTGGCTGGAGTCTATCCCAGCTGACTTAGGGTGAAGGAAGGAGACACCCTGGACTGGTCACCAGTCTATCACAGGGCTACATAAGGAGACAAACAATCACACTCACATTCACACGGGCAATTTAGAATCACCAATTAACCTCAGCATGTTTTTGGACTGTGGGAGGAATCTGGAGAAACCAATGAGAACCCACGTAGACACAGGGAGAACCCCTGCACCACCAGTTATAGCATTTAAAGATACAATTCTATTTGCTATTTGTTTCATAATTAATTTTTGGCCATGACTGGCTTTAATTAATAGTATATATTTCACATGGCGATGGGAAATGGGAAGAGAGAGAGGGATGACATGCAAAAATGCAACAATGGTTCCCAGTCACACTCAAACTGGAAATGCTGCAGTTGAAGACTTTTGGACTGGGGCCTTAACCTTGAACTGCTGACATAGATTCTCAATAGTACTAAGTCTGAGCTTTGATATTTTGGACCAACTTGAATGTGTGCTTCTGATTACTGTCATTCTAGAAAACCCAAATATAATCTAAAGCCAGACTGGCAGCAGATTTGTTCACGTTGTTATGTTATTCCCACCATCATGTTTAGCTGTGGAAATTATGGTTTAGAGTTAAAGGTCCCTCGTTTTTGTTTGACAAACAAAAGCAGTATCCATGTGCCCAAACCGCTCCAGTTTTACAGAACCATTCAAAAGTTTGAACACACCTTCGCATTCTGTGGTTTTTATTCATTTGAATTATTTTCAACATTGTAGATTAATACTGAAGACATCAAAACTATGAAAGAACCCGTATGGAATTATGTTGTAAACAAAAAAGCAAAAGGGGGCTACTTTAAAGAACCTAAAATATAAAACATATTCTGGTTTGTTCAACACTTTTTTGTTTACAACATAATTCCATATGTGTTCTTTCATCATTTTGATGTCTTCAGTATTAATATACAATGTAGAAAATAATGATAATAAAAAGAAAACACTGAATGTGAAGGTGTGTCCAAACTTCTGACTGGTACCGTATCTGATTAGACCAAAAACAGACTTTCAAAATACAGCCCTCGTTTTACATGGTCATGTGCTGTATGAGCAATACAGCCTTTCTTAGGCTAGGCAAGTCGTGTTCTTTGGAATCCATTTGAGTTCAGCATTGATTGATTCAGACATTCAATTCAGACAGGGTTCAGGTGTGGTTTCAAAGCTAAACATTTCAATTTTCTACTTATTTTTTTCAAAGAATTCCAATGATGTTTGATAATTTTGATCACTGTAATTTACAATGTGTTTGTTATACAGCAGTCTTAAAGATTTTTTTTAAAAGTATAAAATGAGAACCTTTATTGACATATGTTTTAATGTGGAACGTTTACTGAATAATGTTTCCCTTGGACAGAATTTTAGGAAAATATTCCGTAACCTTACCCATTATCGCTTGGTGATTAATAATTTTAACATTAATTGTAGCTTTGGAAAGATAAAGAAATATATAGGAAAATTATTTTAAATATATGATTAACATATCATGGTTGTAACATAACTTCTGTTTTTGATCCTTTTACTCTTCTGCATCCTTAAATTTTAATGACCTTTTTTATGATTTTATAAATGTGTCTTTTTTCTTTTTATAATTGTGTTTTCATCTGCTGTTTTAATGTCCTTGTGAAGCACTTTGAATCGCCTTGTTGTTGAAATGTGCTATATAAATAAACTAAACTTTAAACTATATGAATAAATTATAGACACCAAATTTAAATGTGAGTTTGTTTTTACAAGACACATCACAGAAGACACATTACTCTAAAAGCAACAAGTATTGCTTACAGCTGACAGTGAATTATATACTATTTAGTCTCATGAATTTTGTCTGCTAAATATTGTTGCATGTATGTGTGTGTTTATGAGACAGATCCAGGATCTGGCCATCCGCTGCATCCAGAAAAACATAAAGAAGAATCGTGGTGTCAAAGATTGGCCATGGTGGAAGCTCTTCACCACCGTCAGACCTCTGATAGAGGTGCAGCTCACTGAGGAACAGATCCGGGGCAAGGATGTGAGTTTCCACACACGGCCAGTGGTGCATATTTGTAAGAAGATGTGGGTGATTTGAACCTTTAAATAGCAGAGTCACAACCACTGAGCCAGGACATAAGAAGAAGCAGAGATTTTTGTTTTAAATATTTGAAGGCGGATATAAACTTTGAATAAAAGTAATTTTTCATTATACAAACCTTGTTTATCTCAGTATATCCATCAATTTTACAAATATCCTCCACAGTAATATAAAAACCAAAACTTTTCATGAAAGTGCTTGGAATTGTGAACATTCTGGCACAAATTTTGCTAAAGGATTTGTATTAACATTTTGACAATCAGTATTTGTTTAATGATGATATTTTGTCATCCAAGCAGGATGATAGAGATCAGATATTAATATTACACAAGGAAAACATCCATGAGAACCAGTTATGGGTGTAGTTGCTCTATCCACAAACATGCAAGTATGTCTTCAATACTTTCTGTATTTCTCTTTCCAGGAAGAGATCCAGCAGCTTAAACAGAAGCTGGAGAAAATAGAGAAAGAAAGGAACGAGCTGAGACTGAACAGTGACCGTCTTGAGAGCCGGGTAAAAATAAACACATACATACAGAGGGAGATTTGGGTCATGACTGAGGGAAAAAATACAGTTTATCACTACTCTTTTAGTAGTGAGGCAGCTGTAAAGGGTATTCAAAGAATCAGCTTTTGAGAGAAGACAGTTCAGTTTCATGATTTGTTTTTTTGCTGTGATGTGCTCTGATGTGTGATATTGAAATTGAGTTTGGTCAGTTAGTTAGCCTGTTATTAACAAGTCACCAAACTTGGCCTTAAACAATGTCACACTGTTTCTGACAGAGTCAGTGTTTTAAGCTATACATCAATGAAATGTACTCTCACCGACCACTTTATTAGGTGCACCTGTTCAATTTCTTGTTGACACAAGTAGATAATGAGCCAATCACGTGGCCGCAACTCAATGCATTTAGGCATGTAGATGTGGCCAAGACAACTTGCTGAAGCATCAGAATGAGAAAGAAAGGGGATTTAAGTGAGTTTGAATGTGGCATTGTTGCTGGTGCTAGACGGGCTGGTCTGAGTATTTCAGAAACTGGGATTTTTACACACAATCATCTCTAGGGTTTACAGAGAATGGTCCGAAGTGAGCTGCAGTTGCATGGATGAAAATGCCTTGTTGATGTGAGAGGTCAGAGGAGAATGTGCTGACTGGTTGGAGATGATAGAAAGACACCAGTAACTCAAATAACCACTCGTTACACCCAAGGAATACAGAATACCATCTCTGAATGCACAACATGTCGAACCTTGAAGAAGATGGGCTACATCAGCAGAAGACCACACCGGGTTCCACTCCTGTCAGTTAAGAACAGGAAACTGAGGCTACAATCCGAACAGGCTCACCAAAATTGGACGATAGAAGATTGGAAATGTTGTCTGGTCTGATGAGTCTCTATTTCATCTGCAACATTCAGATGGTAGGGTCAGAATTTGGCATAAACAATATGAAAGTATGGATCCATCCTGCCTTATATCATTGATTCAGGCTGATGGTGGTGTAATGGTGTGAGGGATATTTTCTTGGCACACTTTGGACCCCTTAGTACCAATTGAGCATCATTTAAATGTGACACCCTATCTGAGGATTTTTGCAAACCATGTGCATCCTTTTATGACCACAGTGTACCATCTTCTGATGCTACTTCCAGCAGGATAATGCACCATGTCACAAAGCTCAAATCATCTCAAACTGGTTTCTTGAACATGACAATGAGTTCATTGTAGTCCAATGACCTCCACAGTCACCAGATCTCATTCGAATAGAACTTTTGGGATGTGGTGGAATGGGAGATTCACATCCCGAATGTGCAGCCGACAATCTGCAGCAACTGTGTGATGCTATCATATCAATATGGACCAAAATCTCTGAGGAATGTTTCCGACACAGTTGAAAGTATGCCATGAAGGATTAAGGCAGTTCTGAAGACAAAAGGGGTCCAACCTTTTTCTAGCAATGTGTACCTAATGAAGTGGCCAGTGAGTGTAGATGACTGCTTCACGCTTCATGTGTAGGACTGTGTGTGTGTTGCATCAGATCACAGAGCTGTCATCAGAGCTGGCTGATGAGCGGAACACTGGAGAATCAGCCTCTCAGCTGCTGGAGACAGAAACTTCTGAGAGACTCCGACTGGAGAAGGACATGAAAGATCTGCAGGTAGAGACATGCACGCACGCACGCATGCACACACACACACACACACACACACACACACACACACACACACACACACACACACACACACACACACACACACACACACACAGAGTATTTCTTTTTTTTGTTTGCTTTCAAAATCCTGACCCATCACACAGAAATAAGCAGAGGTGAGGCTACATGTGTGGCTTGTTAACAGATGGCAGGTGGCCCTGCCCCTCATCTGTTATCCTGTGGTAGTTGCACAGTTTGCACAGAAACATGTCTGGTTAAATTCCTTAAATATTCAAATTTTCCATTGTGTATCTTAGAGTAGTTCAGTGTGCAGTGTTTGAGCACAGTTGTAGGTGAGCTGTTGTGCTGAACTACAGGAAGTAGTGGAGGGGTTGGTGGAGAGAGAGAAGCAGAGATTTCCTAGATCTACACATTCTAGAAGAACCAAACAGCTTTATTTCATGTGCAAGATTTAATAAGTAACTGTGATAACAGAGATGAGTTGTGGGGGTTCAATCAATGACTGCAATATTGTAATACTTTAAACTAAGATTTGCACAGTTCGTAGCGGAGCTAATTCAAGATGGGGCAATGGTCTGCATCTGTTCTACAACTGATGATCAGAATAAATTTCAGCATTTTTGGAAAATCCGTTTATTTAGTGTCGCTGAATTAAACAGACAATGAAGTCTACCCCTTCAGATTAGAGAGACAAAGAGGAAAATAAAACATGCTGGAGCACTAAAAGTAATGCAAATTATCATTCTAGAGCTGATGTGCACAGTAGTGTAAAAAACACAGAGTTTGTGGTGGCCGTAAAAATGTAATTAGTTAAATATCTATGTCCTGTGGATCCTTATCCCGTTTTACTATTAGTCACAGCTATCTGTACTTGCAAAAATGTGGTACATGTTGATCAGTTATTCCGATTTTTTTTAAGTTAAATAAGTAAAGCTAACCTTTATTTTTTCTTTTTTTTAAGCTGTTATTGCTGTCTTACTGCACTAAATGGATTTTTTTTAGTTATCTCTACTTCTAGCCATGATTGTTCTGTTTCAGTAGAGGTGTTGATCTTTATACTACAATGAAAAATGAACTTGCAGTGAGTAAAAATGTGACAAGAGCAAAAAACCATGCAGAGACTGCTAGGGGTGAAGATGATAAAGTTTTGTCCAACATAGCTATATATTTTTTAACTTTACAACAAAGTTTGATGTACAGCCATGGCCAAAAGTTTTGAGAATCACACAAATATTAATTTTCATAAAGTCTACTGCCTCATTTTTTATGATGGCAATTTGCATGTACTCCAGAATGTTATGAAGAGTGATCAGATGAATTGCAATTAATTGCAAAGTCTCTCTTTGCCATGAAAATGAACTTAATCCCCCCAAAAACATTTCCAATGCATTTCAGTCCTGCCACAGAAGGACCAGCTGACATCATGTCAGTGATTCTCTCGTTAACACAGGTGAGAGTGCTGATGAGGACAAGGTGGAGATCACTTTGTCATGCTGATTGAGTTAGAATAACAGACTGGAAGCTTTAAAAGAGGGTGGTGCTTGAAATCATTGTTCTTCCTCTGTTAACCATGGTTACCTGCATGGAAACACGTGCAGCCATCATTGCTTTGTACAAAAAGGGCTTTACAGGCAAAGATATTGCTGATACTAAGATTGCACCTAAACCAACCATTTATCGGATCATCAAGAACTTCAAGGAGAGAGGTTCAATTGTTGTGAAGAAGGCTTCAGGGCGCCCAAGAAGGTCCAGCAAATGCCAGGACCGTCTCCTAAAGTTGATTCAGCTGTGGGATCGGGGCACCAACAGTGCAGAGCTTGCTCAGGAATGGCAGCAGGTAGGTGTGAATGCATCTGCACGCACAGAGGCGAAGACTTTTGAAGGATGGCCTGGTGTCAAGAAGGGCAGCAAAGAAGCCACTTCTCTCCAGGAAAAACATCAGGGACAGACTGATATTCTGCAAAAAGTACAGGGATTGGACTGCTGAGGACTGGGGTAAAGTCATTTTCTCTGATGAATCCCATTTCCGATTGTTTGGGGCTTCTGGAAAAAAGCTTGTCCGGAGAAGAAAAGGTGAGCGCTACCATCAGTCCTGTGTCATGCCAACAGTAAAGCATCCTGAGACCATCCATGTGTGGGGTTGCTTTTCAGCCAAGGTACTGGGCTCACTCACAGTTTTGCCTAAGGACACAGCCATGAATAAAGAATGGTACCAAAACATCCTCCGAGAGCAACTTCTCCCAACCATCCAAGAACAGTTTGGTGACGAACAATGCCTTTTCCAACATGATGGAGCGCCTTGCCATAAGGCAAAAGTGATAACTACATGGCTCGGGGAACAAAACATCGAAATTTTGGGTCGTTGGCCAGGAAACTCCCCAGACCTTAATCCCACTGAGAGCTTGTGGTCAATCCTCAAGAGGCGGGTGGACAAACAAAAACCCACAAATTCTGACAAACTCCAAGCATTGATTATGCAAGAACGGGCTATCATCAGTCAGGATGTGGCCCAGAAGTTAATTGACAGCATGCCAGGGCAAATTGCAGAGGTCTTGAAAAGGAAGGGTCAACATTGCAAATATTGACTCTTTATATAGACTTACTGTAATTGTCAATAAAAGCCTTTGACCCTTATGAAATACTTGTAATTATACTTCAGTACATTATAGTAACATCTGACAAAAAGATCTTTAAACACTGAAGCAGCAAACTTTGTAAAAACCAATACTAGTGTAATTCTCAAAACTTTTGGCCATGGCTGTAAGGTTTATGGTTCGTGCTCATTTATATGCATCTTAATCATTAGCACAACAACTTGAAATACTGAACAGAACAGCCTCCTAGGTGGTCTTTCTTGTGCTCTGCAGCAAGTTTAATTCTCTATTGTAACGGTTCAAAATAAGTAAGAATAAGTAATTCAGACCCAGAAGCTTCCAATACAGATTTCATTCAACTGGTTACACACTTCCCTCTGTTGACTTAACAGAATTATCTTTGAACCGGACAGTGTTGATGGAAAACACTCCTCCTGCCTTCTAACACCACAAAGTGACAGAGTTAGTCATGGTCATATCAAAATAGCTGGTTTCAGCACCGAGGTTCCATTGTGTTAGCATGTTGCTAGCAGTGCTGTTACAGTGACTGGCTAGCTGGCATGTTACAATTATCTTTGCAACTACTTGTAATATGTAACTTTCCATTACCGTACTAGTGCTAGCCAAATACTGCATTCACATCACGGAGGGAGGGAAATGATGGGAAAGATTCCCATGTCACGTCATCTGACCACTCAAGATAGCAGCTGCCACTTCTCTGTGCTGCTCTTCACTCAGTACTGGAGATTCCAGATGTCTGAATCAGTAACTCCGACCAAAAAGTAACAGGAAGGCACAAATGTTAACACAGTCGCTAAAATTATTAGTTGAGTAACAGTTGTTTTGCAGAGTTGGGTTTGTTAGGAATAAAAATAAATTGCTTGTTTATTATAGACCAATATTTGTTGTGTATGTAATTACCTTTAACAAGACACTTTGACAGAAAATGTCCATGTTTTCTTGATTTTCTCTCTTCAACATCAACTTCTGCCTCAAGAGTGACTAAAATAACTGACCTTCTGTGGGTGTACTCAGCAGACACAGGCTTTATAAAGTGTAATTGTATAACATAGCTAATTTACAATTTACCATTGAGCTTCTGCCCACCTAGTTGAGCTTTGCATTAAGGGACAGTACAAGTTGACATTGTACGCTTCACTAGAGTATCCTCTCAGATCAAGTGTACTGATTTATGTTTGATACTTCGCTGTGATATTGGTAAGTGGTCCTTCAATATACTTTTTCCTTTTAATATATACATTTTTTAATTTGCAGAATCGCCACTGTAAAAAATGAAAAACAAAATCTTTCTGAATCTGTGGCTAATTTAAGAGGCAATCAAAGCGAGGTGTCACTCATAATAATAGATGAGAGAATATTAGGGCCCACAGTATTTGATTTTATATTATCAGATACAATGAAACTTTATTCTGGTAAGCGACCTGCACAAAGACCCTAAGGCCCTAAGTTAAAGGAAGAATTGGCCAAGAACTACTGAATAGCTTAAACTGCCAAACAATGGCAATGATGATGTCTTTAAGGAACAAGGATATTGGCAGCCAGATAATGATAATATGATGAACAGAATTACATCTGCTGTGTTTTATTTGTTTTCTGTTTCATATGACAATTCCAAATTCATTGAGATTTAGGCGTTATGCTTCTTAATGTTTTTATTCTATGAAGAGAGGAATCTGTACTAATTGTGAATTTTGATTGTCTCTAAGAGAAAATTAAAATTCCAAGAAAATGCAGAACGCTGCCAGGTTCAGAAAGGATGGATTCTGCGAGTATTGTGTCATTTTTCTTTTTAATATAACAGTTACTTGTATACATTGAAGTACTTACTGACTGCAGTAATTAGCAATAAAGTGATCCCTTCATAGAGCGATGATGATGGAAACAAAATCTTCTTAGTTGAAGCCAATGTACTTGCTTTTTGAATGAACAACACACTTGCAATAGAAAAGATTATATCTGTAAATGTGTTCAAAGCATATTTTATCAAACACCAGGTCAGCTGTAGCTGCACTTAAACCCATAACAGTAAGTCTCTGTATGGAGTCATTCATGGATACACACAGTCTCCATGTCTTTCTCTGCCATGCATCAGTATTTTCTTCTGCTGCTGCCAGTGCCTCTCTCACATCTACACAACCACGCACCACTTTTCCAAACCTGCCCTCCCCTGCTCCCTCCATCCATTGCCTGATTTTATTTCTATTTTTTTCATTGGAGGGTTGTTGAAATACATTGCTCAGATTGCCACAAGGGGAGGAGTTTCCTATAAATTGGTCGACTTATAATAACGTGAAATTTCTTGAGTGTGTGATTGAGGGAGAGGCACAAGATGGCAATGTGGTATTCACTGCATGTTTTGTAATGTTGCACTGGGAAGGATTAGATGTACACTACCGTTTAGAAGTTTGGGGTCACCCAGACAATTTAATGTTTTCCATGAAAACTCACACTTTTATTCATGTACTAACATAATTGAAACAAGGTTTTCCTCTATACTCCTACATAGATATTCTATTAAAAATCAGCCGTTTTCAGCTAGGATAGTCATTTATCACATTAACAATGTCTAGACTAGATTTATCAGTCATTTAATGTTATCTTCATTGAAAAGAAAACTGCTTTTCTTTCAGAAATAAGGACATTTCTAAGTGACCCCAAACTTTTGAACGGTAGTGTATGTACATATTTAGATTACACTCTCCAGTATATTTCTGTGCTGAGTTTAAAAATGAGATTCAGCAATGGCCAAAATCCTACTTGTTCCTTCACTCATCTCTGTTACTTTTAAGTCTCATGTTTGCTTTTGTAAAGCTGAGATTTAAAAATAACATTCAAAAACAAAATTGACTTTGTAGGGACATGCATGTATATTGTCGATTTGGGGATTACCATTATTTATTTAACTGTACCTTTTTTGGTAATTGAAAGATGGTAACACGTTTCCTGGTGACACAAAACACATTTCCATTTTTTTAAACAACATAATTGTATATCCTTTTCAAAAATATAACAGAACTTAAGTACAGCTGAAATTTGGCTGTGCTTCTCCATTTTCACTTAGGTCACATGCTTTTGGTTCCTATATCAGCATGTGTTGTAATGCTGTTGGCAGATCTGGTGGATTTCAGCTAAACAGGCTTTCTTGCAAGCACATGTCTTTTCAGAGACGTCCACAGGGTTTAGGTCAATTTTTCAAGAAGCCCATTCAAAGAATTTTATTTTAGTTTGTTTTCGTCAACTCATACCCCTTTTTGCTTATTGCACAGATGATCTTGAAATTTGAAGATGCTTTGAGGTCCATGATTCTGTTTTTTTCTGTAAAACTGTAATGCCCTTGTCAAATCTCTACTGAGTTCTTTGGATTTTCCTGTTATGATGTTTGTGATTCAGTTTATTGTACGTGTCGAAAGGTCAAAATTTGTAAGTAGTCGCTATTAAATGTATTATAGTCTGGTGGGGCTGAAACCTGACACTTTCTCAGATAACCTACACTACCAGTCAAAAGTTTGGACACACCTTCTCATTCAATGTTTTTTTTGGGTTTTTTTGTATTTTTTTCTACATTGTAGATTAATACTGAAGATTCACACTTTTGTGTTTACAACATATGTTCCATATGTGTTCTTTTCTAGTTTTGATGTCTTCAGTATTAATCTACAATGTAGAAAATAATTAAATAAAAAACACTGAATGAAAAGGTTTGTCCATCGTTTTGACCTGTAGTGTATTTTCAATTTTTCAGTTGAATTTTATTTATATAGTGCCAATTATAATTCAGATTGTCTCAAGATGCTTTGCAGAACCCATATGTCTGTATGTATTTAGTTAGTACCTATTACTTAAATAGCTCAGAATAGCAGTTTAAAATGCTTTCTTACAACATATACAGTACCATACATTATACTGTGATCGAAGTGTTTCCTATAAGAAGTGAAAAATATAAAGAACTTTGGGGAATCTGTTCAGCTTGTAGTAGTATTCTGAATTTGACAAATTTCACAGGAAATGTACAATTACATTTCTGGTTGCTTTGCACAGACAAAACTGTTTTGGTTTTCACCAGTGTAGCGCCACTTCATTAACCACTTTTTACCAAAAATGGTCACCAAGTTGATATGACACAACAACATGACAGAAAAAATGGAAGCAAAAAGAAAAAAAATGATTTCTGTAAGTGAAGACTGTATTTTTTATACACTCCCCTCCAAGGTTTTAGACTGGCTAAGTCAATCTCTAGACTTCACCCCTATAGAGCAGCATTTTACCTGCTAAAGAGGAGACTGAAGGGAATATTCCCCCAAAACAAACAACTCAAAGAGGCTGGGTGAAAGCTTGGAAAAGCATCACAAAAGAAGAATGCAAAAGTTTGATGACGACAATGGGTCACAGGCTTGATGCAGTTATTGTATGCAAAGGATTTGCAACTAAATATTAAGTCTTACTCACGTTAATCTATTTTAAATCTATCTGCTCCAATACGTTTGCTCACCTAAAAATTTGTTGTTCTGTTACAGATAATGCTATCTTCTAAGTCGTGTATCAGATCCAGATGTAAATGCCTGGAAATAAATGCTGAAACGTTTGATGTAAAACCCAAATGTTTTCAGTCTACAGCTAAAATAAAGGAACTGGCCTCACTGTTCCAAAACCTTTGGAGGGGAGTGTATGCACTGTTTGGGTCGCAATTTCTTAAATTATATGGATAATGTGCCAGTTTGTCCTATTGATATCATTGTGTTTGTGACTGTTTTCAAATCTAACCAATGGCTGCCCTTTCTATTCGGTGATCAATAATATAACTCAATTCAGAACCACTGCTACAAGTTCAAGTTACCAGATTAAACTGTAATTTCCTTGCAAATGAATATCTTAATATTTTATTCTCCAGAACCTTATGCTTCCCCATCTGTCTTTCTGAACTTCACTCATTGAAATGTGCAAAAAGCCTGCATATATACATCACTTTAATCCAAAGAGTTTACCTATTAGCTTTGTGTTTCATTCACCCCACTGCGATAACAGTCACCTAATGTGAATGGTGACCTTCAGAATCTTGGGATATATCATCTTTTAAAAAAGCTCCACAAATCCAAGTGTCATGATAGATAAGCTGTGAGTTCTCATCTTAAACTGTAATTTTTTTTTAGATTTTCAGAAAGTTTTTGTAAAAATAATACACTGAAGTTCACAGTTGTCTGAAGAGCTACTTTGAACATCCCTGCCCTTAATGCAATCATCCCATCATAATAAAAATGACTAAACTTTCTCATCCAGACACGTGTCTGAGAGATTTCATTTGTTTTTGTTTTGGCTCCAACTTATGACAACTTAAAGAACTAATGAAACAGATGTGTTCATGTTAAAGAAACTTCTCTTCTCCTACACCAGACCAAGTTTGACAGCATGAAGAAACAGATGGAGTCCATGGAGATGGAGGTGATGGAGGCGCGACTCATCAGGGCTTCTGAACTCAATGGAGAGACGGAAGATGACGACACAGGTTAGACACACTCCAGACACAGACCTGGTGTGGCCAAAATAATAGAATATCCATCAGCATGGCAGTAATTAGCAATCCTCTGAGATTCCACACATTCATGTTATGCTGCTTTTAAAACACATAAAAATGTATGTAAGGTAAATACTCCTGACAATTAGGAGTATGGTAAAGCTGCTGGACACCCACACAGGTGTTTGATTAGATGCCCTCTCAGATCCAGCCATGGTGACAGCTGGTGAGGTGGAACATAGAAGTCTTAGTAGCTGTGTAACATACTACTGTGTAAACAGATGTTCAGACAGAAGAATAACATTGACTGAGAATTATAAGGAATGTTTGTTGTACACTTTTTGTAGCATTTAGTTGGGTTGACAGTCCTTCTATTGGGGTTCCTGCTTTGCCAGTGCAGTGGTCACACAGAGATAACTGAGAAGCTGTCTTTTTAACTCCAGTGCATATGTCAGTCTGAACACAGCTTTCCATATGAATTGTAATCATCTGCTGGATTTATTATATATTTATCATTAAAAATGTGCATGTGACATGTAATATGCAGCTTTCACAATCAGCATATTTACAAACTTTTCTAATTTGAAACATTTTAGTTTGTTTCTTGGTGAAAGTTTTAGACTTTCTTTGTTAGTTGTTACTGTATTTTCTGTTAGTCATCTAATTCAACCTTTTTGTCACTAAGTCAAATGGAATAAGTATTATTAAAGTTTCAGTTTTTCCCCAGGCACAGGTCCAAACACAGGGAAACTCTGTTGACAAAAAAGATTGGTAGTCACAATTAGTCTTCCACCATCACAAGCTTCATTTTGTTTTGTTTAGGTTCTGTAAACAGAAGGAGCTCTGAGCTGAATGAACCTCTGATAGTCTCTTCACACACTCATATCATCAAACTTGTATTGTGTTTTTTGTTATTTTTTCTGCTCTCTGAATGAACTGTACATACACATGCTTCCATAAAGACGTAACAATAGTAGTAATTACCTCCCAGACTGTGAGAAAACTCAGTGGGTGTTCAGTGGAGGTGCAGGAACTGCAGGGGTGGCGTCCAATTGATGCTTTTACAAAAGCCAAGAGTAGTTCTTGTGAAGAAGTACATTAGAAATGGGTCAGTTCAAACTTAAAAATGAAGTAAGGATTCAGTTCCAGATGCCCTGCAAGCAGGCTGCCAGTTATCTTTGTGTGGTGTATAGGCTTTGTGAATGTAGAATTGATTTCTGTCCTCATGTTCATAGGTTGCAACTGCTTTGGTGGTTTATACCCTGGTAGACTTGAAATAACATTGCATCACTGTCATGAAAGTGTTTTCATGTCAGACTTTAATTACATTCCACACATGTAGGTTACACCTCACAGAGATTCCTTAAAATAAATGATACACTGTGTGCTTGATAGAGCAAAGAAACAGTGTACACAGCGGAGACGCTGCTGTCACCTACTGTACATGATGTTTGTCGGAGGCATTTTATTCTGTCAGACATTCTTTTAAGGGCATGTATACTGAGTTCATCACAACAACAAATAAACATTGAGAAAGTGATATTTCTCTTTTCAATAATGTAATCCAGATTTTCCATTCTGATTTAAATCTGAATTTCAGGCATAAGTCCAGGATATCAAAAGCCTTAATGTTGAGCTTTCCCCTGCACTCTTCCTTTGCATAGACTAAACTGTCTGCTGTTGGGATTAGGAAACCTTTTAACCCTTTCAACGCCCTGTAAGATATGACACCATGTAGATGTGTTTTTCAGGCAAACATTTTTTATATCCATTTTTTCAATGATAAACATATGTTATATGAGAGGTGTGCAGCAAATGTAATAAAATAGTAAACTCTGACTGTAACCATGTTGCTGTAACAGGAGGAGAGTGGAGGTTGAAGTATGAACGAGCCATCAGGGAGATTGAGTTCACCAAGAAAAGGCTGCAGCAGGAGTTTGATGACAAGCTGGAGGTGGAGCAGCAGAACAAGCGGCAGCTGGAGAGGAGGGTGAGTAAACACTGATGCATACCTATGATGGACTGTTGTACTTAGCTGATTGGTTGTGTCATAATAAGGATTACTGTAGTAGTTGAAGGGGCTGTTTTCTGCATACCAACAAGTGTTTTTCACATTAAGAGGCCAAGAGACTCCACCAGTTAACTTTCAACAAAACTCATATATAAACTGAAAACTATTTCAGGTGACGACTTCATGAAGCTAGTTAGCATATTAATATTAAAGAAATGCTGTTATCAAGGCAAACTATTCTCAGATTTGTTGTTTGCATGTTTTTTGTGCAGATAAGCGACCTGCAGGCTGATTATGAAGAATCCCAACGAAACATCCAGCAGCTGAAGAAGAAAACCCAGCGGTTGACAGCTGAACTGCAGGACACTAAACTTCACTTGGAGGGCCAACAAAGTCGCAACCACGACCTGGAAAAGAAGCAGAGAAGGTCAGTACACACACGTATCATGTTTGTACATACATATGACTTTACACAGCTATTTTACCTTCATCTACCAGGTTCCCACAGACTGTGTAGAGTCCAGTGGTGTTGCTGTAGTAACTCTAATAGCTGTTCCTGATTGTTTATAGCATCATGCTGTGCGGAGGGAGCAGACAAGTCTCAAGCTCATTTGTATTGCAGCTAAACTATGTATGTGAGACTACTGCCAAGAGATGTGCTCTGTAGCTGTAAAGGTGTTGCTGAATATGCATGATGTAGTTCTAACAGAGGTTATATATAGGATCTTCTTCATGACCAGCACAGCATATTTTAAATTGTTAAATTTTTCATAATCTTTAACAAAATGAATTTTACTTTGCAGATGTCATCAGAGAAGCATAGATGTGCTGATTAGTGTAGTGTGTGAAAATGTGTGTGGGTTGTTGTGCGTTTGCCTGTAGATTTGACAGTGAGCTCAGTGCAGCCCAGGAGGAGGTGCAGAGGGAGAAGAGCCTGAGGGAGAAACTGGCCCGAGAGAAAGACATGCTGACTGGAGAGACCTTCAGCCTCCGACAGCAGCTGGAGGTACATAACTCTGATAGGATTTTTTTTGTTGTTGAAGTATTCTCATATAAATGTATTTATTTATTTATGATTATTTGTATAGATATAAGAATGCACACTGTAAATGCTAACAACCTACCTTTTCTTACACACATTGCAACTCATTGCTTTAAAAAAAAAAAAAAAAAGCTTAGTAAAGTCAAATTTAATTATATGGCAAATTTAAAAGCAACAGGAGTTGAACAAAAGTCCTGTACAGGTAGTAAAATAAGATTGAACACAGTGAATGAACAGCTCCCCAGTGGCATGGTGGTTAGCACTTTCGCCTTGCAGCTAGGAGATGGTTCACGTCCCGGCCTTCCCGGGATCTTTCTGCATGGAGATTGCATGTTTTCCCTGTGCATACGTGGGTTTTCTCCAGGTACTCCGGCTTCCTCCCACAGTCCAGAAACACACTGAGGTTAATTCTAAATTGTCTGTAGTATGGGCTGTACAGTGGCGTAGTGGTTAGCGCTTTCGCCTTGCAGCGAGAAGATCCCTGGTTCACGTCCCAGCTCGGACCTGGGCTCTTTCTGCATGGAGTTTGCATGTTCTCCCTGTGCATGCGTGGGTTTTCTCCAGGTACTCCGGCTTCTTCCCACAGTCCAAAAACATGCTAAGGTTAATTGATTATTCTAAATTGCCCGTAGGTGTGAATGTGAGAGTGATTGTTTGTCTATATATGTAGCCCTGCGACAGACTGGCGACCTGTCTAGGGTGTCCCCTGCCTTCGCCCGAGTCAGCTGGGATAGGCTCCAGCACCCCCCCGTGACCCTAGTGAGGATTAAGCGGTGTATAGATAATGGATGGATGTCTGTAGTATGATAGTTTGGCTCTATATGTTAGCCTGTGATAGACTGGTGACAAGTCCAGGGTGTCCCCTGCCTTCACCCTAAGTCAGCTGAGATGGACTCCAGCCCCCCACGACCCTAATGAGGATCAAGCGGTGTAGAGATAATGGATGGAATGGACAATGAATGAAAGACAAAGCTAAATAGAATTAATAAAATAATAGCAAGAATAAAATACCAGATGGCAATAGAGAAAGTGAGGCTGTCAAGCTGTACTTGAATCAAACGTCAAGAGGTGGGTCTAAAGTAGGGATGTAATCTTGAAGCCAAGGTGTGGAAATACTTTTCTGTGTGTGTGAACACCTTGTGGCTACCTGCTGAACTGAATAAATATTTTCTCAGCTTTACCTGATCACCTGTAATTGTGTCAGTTTCTCTTTCATGTTCACACTGTAATTCCCTGATGCTCCCTGCCCTCTGTTCTGACTGTGACCTTCTGTCCCATAGGACAAGGACCTGGAGGTGTGTGCAGTCAACCTGAAGGTGGACCAGCTGGAGGCCGAGCTGCTGGACCTTAACTCCCAGGAATCCAAGGATGAGGCATCGCTAGCCAAGGTCTTCTTTCTTTGTTTCTCTTTAATTCTTCTTGTTTGTGTAAACGTGTTTTGTTTTTTTTTTGTTTTTTTTAATGCTGCAGCTTACCTTTTTGGTATGAAGCCCTTTGCACTGAATTCACTGCATGCATTCTTTTCATGCTACAGCAGTTCTGTTAACAATGTCACTGGTCGAGACATGCAGTTGTGTAATACAAGTACACACCCACAGCAAAATATTCCATTCTGTATTTTTTCTAAATATATTACTATATCCTCTTTTATTATAAATTATTTTTGTATTTTTTTTATGATCCAGGTAAGGAAGCAGCTTCGTGACATGGAGGCCAAGTTGAAGGACCAGGAGGAGGAGCTGGATGAGCAGGCTGGCACCATCCAGATGTTGGAGCAGGTACAGACAAGCACAGTGCTTCCATTAAAGCTGCATTTATTTTTTGGCCACTGGGTCAGAAGAAGTCAAAAATCCACTTGCAGACAAAGCAATGTTGTGTTATCACATGTCTGTTACCTCACAGTTGTTTCTGTTTGTGTCCAGCAGGCAGCATTAGTATTCATTTGAATTAATGTAAGCTGAACATTCAACCTGCTTTAGCTGCAGATTTGGCAGGTATTCCCCACAAGAAAATATGTTAAATATAGAGAATATAGCCAAAAAGAAGAAAATCTTTTCTTTGATATCCCCTGTATGATGTCCACCTCAGCCTGCTGCTCGTGCTGCTGTTGTCATTAGTGGCAGCCAGCTCTATAGTGTCAGATTTCAGTGCAGTTGCACCTATTTTGTTACAACAGTGATCCACTCTCTTCTATCAAGTTTGTAAAATTCACTAAACTATGTAGTTGATGAAATCCATTTTTTCTCCTCTCACTTTCTCTTAAGTAAAGATTGTTGTTCAGAACATTCAGGAAGCAATTTATCATCCCAGTATAACTTTGACTGTTACAAAAGATGGTCAGCATTCTGTGCTTGGGACAGCTGCTAGTCATTTACTTTAGCTTTCTTGTGGACTTGATAACAGTACAATGTTGTGTTGTGAGTTCTGCCAAGGACTGCTTATAAGTTAAAGAAGCATTCATTTGTAACCCTGCTGTGCAGTCAGTTTCTTTATCTCAGTGACCACACAGATTGATCACCTTTTCTGTCCAGCTCGTGGCGTTAAATGATGCTCAATTGGTCCTAAGAGGCCCAAAGTGTGCCAAATATATATATCCCACATCATTACACCACCATCAGCCTGAACCCTTGCTACAAGGCAGGATGGATCCATGCTTTCTTGTCAAATTCTGACCCTACCATCTCAATGTTGCAGCTGAAATAGAGACTCATCAGACCAGGCAACATTTTTCCAATCTTCTATCGTCCAATTTTTTTGAGCCTGTTTGAATTATAGCCTCAGTTTCCTGTTCTTAGCTGACAGGAGTGGAACCCAGTGTGGTCTTCTGCTGCTGTAGCCCTTCGTTAAGATTTAACGTATTTTGCGTTCAGAGATGGTATTCTGCATTCCTTGGATGTAACGAGAGTGGTTATTTGAGTTACTGTTGCCTTTCTATCATCTCCAACCAGTCAGCCCATTCTCCTCTGACCTCTCATATCAACAAGGCATTTTGGTCCACACTACGGCCACTCACTGGATATTTTTTCTTTTTCAGACCATTCTCTGTAAACCATTGAGATGGTTATGCATGAAAATCGCAGTAGATCAGCAGTTTCTGAAATAGTCACACCAGCCCGTCTGGCACCAACAACCATGCCACATTCAAAGTCAATTAAATCCTCTTTCTTTGCCATTCTGATGCTTGGTTTGAACTTCTTCCACTTAATTTTCAGTGATGAAATAATTACAGCACACCATCTTTGCCTAACAATCATGCTTTTTAATTTTTTCATGGATTAGTTATAGGTCATACACATACAGTGCATACAGTAACTTGATTAATCAATTTTGGTGATGTATAAAGCTGTGTTAATGAATTTTTTCTAAGTGGCATGGCCTTGGTGAGTTATTACAAGTGATGACAGCAGCTGACTCCTCTGAGAAACATTTCTTGTCTAATGGTTAAACAAACAAGATACACCCTTGTGAAAACAAAAGTGTCTTAAGCCCCTTTCAGGCATGCACTCTTTTCCTTTAATCTGACAGCATCTGAACTTGTTGGGTTCATGTCTGAATGAACACTCTGGTCACTTGTCTACATCAGAGTCACAATGGCAATTTTACTACAAAGGTCAGACCTTTTACCATTTCTGTATCGCTTTCAACACGACACAAGTCATATCTGCTTGCTGTCAAACTAACAGATATGCACCGGATAGGACCTCCATAACTGTTTTGGACATTAACGTAATGCAAGTGAGGGATCAGAGTGCATCAGCACAGGCAGATATCAGAATTTACTGGCCCGTACTATAGATGTATTCATAACTCTGAATACTATATAAAAATAAACTTGAGAATCAGCTCAGTAATCCTTTAAGCAACAGTCAGCAGAGAGGGTATAATGTGGGATCTGCATGTTTCTTTCAGGCCAAGCTGCGTCTAGAGATGGAGATGGAGCGTTTGCGTCAAACCCATTCCAAGGAGATCGAGAGCAAAGATGATGAGGTGGAGGAGATCAGGCAGTCCTGCAATAAGAAGGTCAGGAGCGTAATTGTACATATACAATTTCCATGTAATGCCTGGAACACTCAAGGGTAAAATGTTGCTGTTGGGCACCAAAAAGTAAAGACTAGCCACAGAGACCGTGACAGACAGTAGGAGAAACAGTAAGAACACAGATGACAGAGGACAAACGGAGCACTGACAACAACAAATTACCCATCCATCATCTCTACACCACTTAATCCTCTGTAGGGTCGCAGGGGGCTGGAGTCTGTCCAGGTGACTTAGGGTGAAGGCAGGGAACACCCTGGACAGGTCACCAGTCTATCACAGGGCTACACATACAGACAAACAATCACACTCACATTGACTCCTACGGACAGTTTAGAGTTACTAATTAACCTCAGAATGTTTTTGGACTGTGGGAAGAAGCCGGAGAACCCGGTGAGAACCCACACAGAGAGAACATGGAAAATCCACACAGAAAGATCCTGGATTCATGTCCCAGCGTGGGCCTAGAATCTTCTAGCCGTGACCAAACAGTGCTAACCACCGAGCCACCCTGCAGCCCACAACAAATTATACTGCCATAAATTGAATTCTGCATATAAAGTCATTTTATGAGGCCCCTTGTATGTACTACAACAACACATCACAAAAAGTTGCAGGGAAATACTTTTCTCAAAAGGCCAGTATTTCTTATGATTGCTGTTAAGCTACTCTCAGTGTCTGCATAGGAATTACACACTAAATACTTTCCTCCAGCTTAAAGGTGACATAAAAGCTTGTTTTCCTGATAGGCTTTTATTTTGAAATATATAAATGTTCATCCTGACTGGATTTGTATAAAAACAGAAACTCAGAGCCTCAGATGGCTTATAACGCATGTGGAATGTTACGTTGGATGGGTGACTCAATACTATGAAATTGAGGGCGCCCGTATAGCTCAACGCGTTAAGCAGGCGACCCATGTACAGGGGCTGGTCCCCGACACAGCGGCCTGGGTTTGATTCCCGCTCGCGGCCCTTTGCTGCATGTCTTCCCCCAACTCTTCTCCCCTGTTTCCTGTCTCTCTCTCACTGTGCCTAAATAAAAAGCCGAAAAAAGGCAAAAAAAAAAAAAAGAAAATGTATTTTGTACTCATCTTGGCCTTATTGAGTGAAAGACCTTAATTAACTCATGAACGCATTAAGTCAGCTTTTCTTTTTACATTTTCAGAATTTGTAAGTTTAATAGCTAACCCTTTTAGTGTTGCTGATATTTTTTATTGATTATCTTAACACAGACGTTCATAGAATTTATCATGACATTTGTCAGATGAAGTAAATGATTTGGCTTTTAAGTTCATGTGAAGATCATGGCTCTCATCAGTGGCTTAACTGCTACATGATAACATGGCTGATATGCAGCTTGGGAGCACGTTAAGTGTGTGACAGAGTGAGTGAAATCTTGGTGCATCATTAGCTTTATTGCTATTGATGCACTTGATGCTGTTTTGTATTTGTTTTGCTGTGCTGGTGCTGACTGCCCCATCTTTACCCTTCATCAGCCAAGCCCAGATTAGCCCATGCATAATTAGCTTTTACTACACTTACACAATATGGGAGCTGTGGACAGCACTGTGGCACAGTGTCTTCCAGTGGCAACGTGTTATTTGATGATGGACTGTAAGATAGATAGATAGATAGATAGATAGATAGATAGATAGATGAAGGAAACAGCATTATGCTATCATGTGTATAAGCTTTTTTTATGATAGGGTTTTTTGGCCATGACACAAGGTCTTGCTCAATTTAATGCCTCTGAAGTGTAAGAAAATACAATCTCCTTCAGACAGGTTTTCTGTTGGCTTAGCATTTGGTAAGTAATCAATGTGTTGTTCTTGTCCTGTAATTTCTCAAGCTTCAGTATCCGATTGAGAGTCAAAAACTGATTCACAGCAAGGTATCTTTCCAGATACTGACCATCCAGACAATAACTAAAGATTATGATACCCTCCTTCACTAAAACCTATTGCCCAGTTCAGACAAAAAAACGTGCTTGTGTTCATGGCCCCCTGATTTTACCACACCTATCGTACCAGTATTTCAAACCTGAACATTTAAAGAATGAAATTGGCTGAGCCCTTTAACACTGCCCAAAATCTAAACTTATACCCTTGTCAACACTCCATGCAAGACAGCTGATAATCCTATTGGTATGAGACTTGCTTAACATTGATGCTTCGAAGTAGATAAAACCTTTAAGTTTTAATGGCCTTACGTCTCTCTATAGCTGTACTCTCTAGACAAATTACATATTTTTGACATGTTATTTTAGGCATGACTCTGGGAAAGTCAATGTCAGGCCCACCACTTAAGACCAGATTGAAATATCATCACAACAGTTGCATAACATTTTTAAGTCATTAAAGTCAGCACTTTGGGAGGTCAGTCTAAAATCTTAACTGTAGCCCGATTCAGCCATTTCTTTAGCACTTTTGAAGCGTGCTTCTGTTCATTGTCTTGGATGAACACTGGACTGCAGCCAAGATCCAACCTTCAGGCTGATGATTTTTAGGTTTTCCTGAAGAACGTAGGGGTAATCCTCCTTCTACTTTATTCTATTTACTTTGTGTAAAGCACCAGTTCCATAGTCAGCAAAACAGCCCCAGAGCAGAATACTTCCACCATCACACTTGATGGTAGGTATGATGGTTAAAGGCTTCACTTTATCTTCTCCAAACATATTTCTGCTCATTGTAGCCAAATAGTTAGATTTTTGTTCCATTTGACTGCAGAACTTTCCTCCATGTGGCCTTTTGTTTGTCCATGTAATCAGCAGCAAACTTCAGTCGAACCTTTAAGGTGCTGCTTCTAGAGGCGGGCCTTTCTTCATGCAGCCTCTCAGCCCATGGCAATGTAAAACATTTCTGACTGAACACTGACACCAATGTTCCAGCAGCTTCTAATTCATTGCAGACCTGCTTTTTGGTAATTCTTGGTTCACTCTTGACCATCCTGACTAATTGCCCCTCAGTACTCTCAGTGACACAACTGTTCAATGCACTTTACATTTACACAGATGATTCTGGGATCTGTAGCTGCTTTGAAATGACTCTAAGTGACATTGCTGACTTGCTCAAGTCAGTAAGAGATCAGATAGAATCATGCATTTATTTATTTCTATTTGTTTGTGTGCGTGTAGCTGAAGCAGATGGAAGTCCAGCTCGAAGAAGAGTATGATGAGAAGCAGAAGGTGCTGAAAGAGAAGAGAGAGCTGGAGTCAAAGCTTTTGTCAGCACAGGACAAGGTAATTACACTGTACACAGTGCAAGGGAACTGATCTTATGCACAACTTGTGAAAAACGCGAGTGATTTCCTGTAACTTCCCCCTAGACGTTCTACTCCAGCAGGACTTAAGCTTAACTTGTGTATCTATAAATTTCCTCTGTGGATTCACAGGAAATGCCATTTTGTATGTGCATGGTTGGATAGTAACAGAATGTTAGTAATGCCATTTGTTCTAAAACAGCACTACTGCTGTTCAGTTGTGCGAGTAGAAATGTGGGGAATTATATGATTTAAGTGGGTCATTTATACTGACTGAATCAAATATTTATCTGGCTTTACTGACTGCAATTAGAGAGCTCTGATAGTCCAGACTGATCTTCAACTCTGACAGTAAAGGAATAGAGGAGGAGTGTGGCGTGCTGTAGTCAAAGCAGTCCAAGCAAATCAATATAAATAGACATATTCTGTGACAACAGCCTACAATATATTTGCTTATTGTTCACACGGGACCCACGGAGTTTAATGTAGTGACATAACCCACCATGAAGAACTTTTTAATCCCATAGACACCTTCTGCTTCTTAAATTGCTCATATGTGACTAGAAAAGGTAAGCCCACCACTCCTGAACATTCAAAGCATTTTTCTTGGAGCTGAAATGAATGATTAATGGGGAAAAAATTGTTAAGTATTTTGGAAATTGATCTAGCATTTTTTTTTATTAGCAAAGTGGAAATTTCACATGTCTAAGTTATGAATGTTTTCTAATGCTGTTAAAGGTTTAATTATATTATTTCCACCTATATTTTGAATGATTAGTTGACTGAAATATAACAATTTACTCCTTACCCTGTTTCAACCTATATGTATGATTCCACCTTTAAAAAGAGTAAAATCTATTGAGTCCAGTCCTGCGGCCTCAGCTGAGTCACCAGTTTTCACTGTACCTGTTTCTCAGGTGAGAGGTGGTGACATTGAGACAGAGAAACGCTTGAGGAAGGACCTGAAAAGAACTAAGGCTCTGCTGGCTGATGCCCAGATTATGTTGGACCACATAAAGAACAATGCACCCAGCAAGAGAGAGATCGCCCAGCTCAAGAACCAGGTACAACCACAAAAGCACCATTATGTGTCACTGACAGTTAGAGAAAAAGTAGAGTCTTTAGTGTTGTGGAAGGCTAGGCAAGACACACACCAAGTCTTCACAAACACCAAGTACGATTTTGTTCAGCAGGAGTCATCAGATCTACTGACTTGACTAGCATGTTTTAAATTCTTACCACTTCTACTGTACCATCACTAAGCATTTTATTTTGATGCATGAAAATGGTGGAGTTAACAGAACATCAGAGACGCCAAATAAATTAAACATTGAAAGTCTCAGGCCAACCAAATTACAAATACCGGTACATGCTTTTCACTTTTCTGTCATGGTGTGCAATGTAGTTGCATGGAATGAAGTGTTATGTAGATGGTTTTGGTTTTATGTTACTTTCTAAAGTAACAAAGTACCAAAGTTGAATACATTTAATTAGTGTTTCTTTTTTTTTGAGAACAGCACAAACAGGACACAAATGGAGAAACGCATGTTGTGGTCGGTACACAAATCAAACAAATGGATATAAATAAAAGTAGGCTTTCTACCTTGACATCAATGCACTTACCTGTTCTAATTTTTATGTTAGAACAAAGGAGAAGCAGTCAAAAGTGATGGGCCGAGCACAGACCAAATGTAGGCACCACTCTGGGACAGGGGTTGTACGTGCAAATTTGCAAATTGAACTAATTCATGGTTAGTTACACCAAAAAAGGAAAGGAGCACATCAGTTCAATGCCTGGACATCCTGTGCGTGAATGGCAAACAAAGTAAAGCACTTGATGAAACCTAGGTAGGGTTAAAATGTGATATATAAATGCAGACCATTTATATTTAAGAACTTCAACAGTAATATGTTGTTCCAGAAAGTGCCTGTCTTGCTCTTTATAACCAACAGAATTGCATGAGAATAGACTACTGAAGGGTTATCTGTTGGCAGAAAGGAGTCTCTGTGATAACTATTTACAATAAGCCTGTGGAATATTTCTGAGTAAAAGTTTTTGATGCTTTGAAGATGACAGACAAAATGGATATACCTGGACAGAAGATATTTGAAAGCGTGGACAGTACAGAAGTACAGAAGCCCCCCCCCGCAAACACACACACACACACACACACACACACACACACACACACACACACACACACACACACACACACACACACACACACACACACACACACACCTCCTTTTGGTATGAAGTCACGCTAGGCTGATGTATTTTCTTTCCTGTCTCTGTCTTCTCTAGCTGGAGGAGTCTGAATTCACCTGCGCAGCTGCAGTTAAGGCTCGCAAGTCCATGGAAGTAGAGATTGAAGACCTGCACGTTCAGATGGAGGACATCTCCAAAACAAAACAAGCGGTCAGTACAGCTCTCTAAATGATCCTCTGAGCATTTAGAAGCAGCTTTTCTAACAAGTTTCCTGGAGCAATAAAACCACAGGTGGCATTTTTGATCAAGAATGCAAAGTTTACTGCATGTCATTGTTAAATGGGAAGCAAAAGCTGAAGCTGTTTCAGTCACGTTGCCGTATTTGTGGCTTTTATGAGGCTGTACCATCTGTGCTAGTAGCAGGGCGTCAGTAGACCTGTCAAATCATTGCCTTTAGCCAGAGATAAAGGGTTAGAGGACACACCTGTTCCCTCAGAGATCATCCTCTGTCCTCTTATTCACTTACAGCACTTTTAGCACCATATTTCCTGATTTTCCAGAAGAATATCTTTTCATCCTCTGCTAAACACGTTTCTCCTTATTCTGACTACATCCTTTTCTTGACATGTTTTGTTTTTATTTCTGTCTCTTTCTATCTCCACCTCTCCTATCTATTTTTTCCTAATCTATTTTGACCTTTATCTTTTTCTGTCCTTCTGCCATGTTTTTTCTTACTTTAGGCCTTGTTCCCATGGCAATCTGGTTTTCACATGCTACTCCAAGTGCAGTTCTCCTTTCCCAGCTGCACATTTTTCTGACTATTCATTTACTTTCATTCTATTTGTATCAGCAAGGTTTACTCTCCTTTTGCTTTCTCTTCAGCCTTCTAAAGAGAAACTGCTGACTGCAGGACATACTGTGACGGTTAGGGTTAGGTTTAACCCATTTCATGGCACTTTACAAAATGTGACTTCCTATTTTAGGTCGGATGGATGGATGGCTTTGTTTTCCCTTTCCTTCAAGGAAGCATATGCACACTTAATAGAAAGATTGACATCATTATCAGCTCTTTTTCAAAACAGTTCCTGTAAAATAGAGAAGAACTGACTCTTTTTTTGGGGATTTCTTGGTAACAGTGAACTTGGTCCGGAGTGTGACTTACTTAAAGAGTTTTTATTAATATTTGATTACAAATATAATCCGTGTGCTTCAAAAACCAACTGAAATTGTATTGATGGAAAATATTTAAAATAAAGAAAGGAATATTATTAAAATTGCCAATTATCTAGTTTGCAAATATTTTTAGATTGAAAATAGTGTTTACTTATTCTATTTTTAAAACATTTGAAGTAATAGCATTTTTCTTTGACATTGTATTGGTTTTCCTCTCATCTAGTTTACTTGCCAAACTTTTCTCTCCACTACTGCACATGTGCAGTTGAAGTTTCATTTTTGAAATTCAGTGTTATATTTGTCATTCAAAAACAGAACTTTGCAAATTAAGAGGAATGCCCTGATAATTTGGATCAAAGCAACGCTAACTTACTGGAAACACTAACACATCTACACATAGCTTCCTTAGCTATATAGTGTTAACATATATTGTAATAAAGTGCAAAAAGCTCAGTCGGAGATGAGATGAACTCAGGAACCAACTGCTTTTAAAGCTTGTCTTAGCTCCTTGTTTTTCATTGAGTTATACTGGTAGAGTTTTACAACACTAATTAGTTAATGTCAGCTCTCTTTAGTTAGTTGAAAACTTCTGCTGATTCTGTAATATTTTTCACTGACTGTGCCTTCATAAAACTTTTTAAATAAAATAAAAAAAAAAACAGTCTAAAAAGAGTGTCCACAATGAACCACTTCACATGAAAATGGATAAATCTCTTCTTCAGCTCTCTCTGTTTACTCTCAGTCAGCGACAAAATGGCGTCACAGCCAACTTCTGTGGAGCTGGACAGATCTATGAGTTCACCAGATCTGTCTTTCATGATTGGTGTATTAGTTTGGAAAATCATCATAAAAACAGAGTATGGAGATCAGTTACATCAATTTTTAAAATTTTAAAATACATCATCACAGAAAAAGTTAAAGATGAGAGAAAGTCATATATTGGCTGCCACCTAGCCCTGCCAAGTCTTCAAATATGTGGTACTGGAGCCGACAGCCAACCTGTTGCACCACCTACAGTCAGTCAGTTGCTGCTTTCTCTGGTTACCTGTACCATACTTTAATGTAGCTGAATTCACAGTAGTTACTCTGGCACATTTTCTGTTTTTATTGTAACTCAACCGAATGAGTATGAAATAGTGATTTCATTCAATCATAGCCCTTGCACACTATATGTTAACCAGTAGTCTTTCCCAAGCTGCTGCTAAGGCAAGCTGCAGGTAAGTATTAGTTTGTTTGCAAAGCTTGTGGGTTAAGGTTCTATATACAAGATTTTGAACATTAATATAGCACTACTATAGCAGAAAACTGCTGTTTGCTATGTAAAGATATAGTAGATTAATGCCGTCCTTTGGAAGAGTATGAAGTCAGCCATTAATTCTACTTTACAATGCTAGCATAGCTGATTTTATTTGATTATTTTTTGCCTCTCATGTACACAACCTTTTGTTGCAAAATACAAGTGAAGTCTGTCCTGCACGCCCAGTTGTTTTGGTCTGAGATACTGGCAATGTAACATGCAGTGCCATGGATGACTTGCTGTCAGCTCCCTTTTTGGGTTTGTTTCTGGCTGTAGTAGAGATGTATAGAAAATTCTAAAGAAAATCTACATGTTGAAAAGCGATTGTAGCTTAATTATTTTTACATGATGCATTTATGATAATATGAAAAAGTATTGCAGAGATGAGATCCCTGAGTCACCAGCTGTTTATTTTGAGGACGACCTCTACAGCACACATGCAGCCTGTTGGGAAAGTAGGAGGCTGCGAGGACTGAATAGAATAGAATAGAATAGAATAGAATAGAATAGAATAGAATAGAATAGAATAGAATAGAATAGAATAGAATAGAATAGAATAGAATAGAATATTCTTTATTGTCATTATACAATGTATAACGAGATTGCAGAGCTTCTCCTTTACAGTGCAAGGAAATCTTAAAATAGTGCAAAGACAGTCTATTTACATATATACAGTATAAATAACGGAGATAAATAACGGAGTGAATATAAATAGCAGTGAATGAGACAGTGGTGTATATTGCACAGATGCACTATGTTGTTGGCTTTGTGTGAGACCTGTGAGAGTTCAGGGGTGGTGATGGCTCTCGGAAAGAAACTGTTTTTAAGTCTGTTTGTCCTCGCTTTAATGCTTCTGTAGCGCCTTCCAGAGGGCAACAGATCAAAAAGCTGAGAACCGGGATGTGAACTGTCCTTGATAATGTTCTGAGCTCTGCTGAGGCACCGGGTGGGGTAGATGTCCCCTGGTGACAGAAATGGTAAATGCATAAATGGCCGATTTATTTTATACAGCCCCAGTCACATCATACACTTCAATTCAACAATTTAAAATCATGCAAAGAACATAATTTTTTGATGAGCTGTCATTTTCACCATTCTCCTACTGTAATTGCAGCGTTTTGAGAAAATTGTCTTGCATGTTTTTGACAGATTATTTGACCACAGAGAGCCTTGACAATCTGAGAGAGGGAAAAAAGAGTAAAAAAACAAAGAGCCAAGCCATGTAATTGGGTCGGGATTGCACTAAATGTGTTAAATGTGCACTAAATGTGTTAAATGACAGTTTGATGCTGGTGACTTTTTTTTGGTCCATCATGCTGCAGAACTGAAGCTGCATTCAAAGCTTTTATCAATAGCGAGGCCAGCGGTGGATTTATAAAAGGAAAGTGTGGTATGTAAATGAATTTGCCTCAGATTCCTCATAGATATTTTTAGTGCCTGAAGTACACCTTGGTATGTCTCTGCAGCTGGTGGTTTTAATAAAAAGAAACAAAGAATGAATAAATTGTTCTCTGGAAGTCTAAACCCACATTTAAAGCTGTTCTTGATTCAGAGATTTGTTTAATTCTAGATCCTGTTTGGACTGTTTCATAATAAGATAGATGAACAGTGTCAGCTCTGTCTGTTGCTGACTCCTTTCATTTACACTCTAAGTGCAAATGGATTCATTAGCCTCTTCACATAGTCACACAAGTCACAATTTGATAATCCATAGTCCTGGACCAATAACCTCTCTCCCTCTTTGTATATTGTCCCCGTCATTACAGAAATAGGATGATTTCAGCACAGTTCCGCATGTCAGCTAAAGGTATGAGACTAGTAGCTTTTTAGCTTTTAATTAGACATCTTGGTTATGACTTGGACCTTAAATAGCCCCTGGTGGGCTCTGTGATCACAGTGGCCTGTGTAACGGCTATTAAGGTCTTGCCTCAAAGGAGAACCTTTGCACAGAGCGGCACACCTACACACTCAAAACATGTTTCCAGACTGTGACCTTTTGCTCACCTTTGACAGGAATTTATTCATATATGTTGTTAAACTGAGACAAAAGTCCAGTCAGAGCCAATGGAGAGCACACTGTGTCATACTCCAGGTAGAAAAGCTGACATTACCTGCTTAAGACAAGTCAAAAATGCAAAATATTGGACAACAATATAGGGATCTCTTGCTGCAAGATTCGAGAATCAAGACCTCTGTATATCATATATACATACATACGCATGCACGCACGCACGCACGCACGCACGCACACACGCACACACATATATATATACTGGACCGGATCTCAAAATAAATATTCGGATACCACCGTCACGACCGGATATTCGGGTCCAGCCCTATTTGCCACTGCAATAGCTTTAACGTTTTATCTGGTTTGTTATAGAAAAACAAGTTACCCTCAGAGTCCCGAGCCACGATCATAACATTATAACAAGAACCTTCCCAGCAACAGCAAGTTAACATTTATACATCTATATGATTTTTTTTTCTGAACAGGTACCAGCAGAAACATTTTTCTTTTATCAGGGAGCAGCAGAAACGGTCTATGTTCAGTAGCAGCTGTCCCTGTTAGTCAGGTAAAAAAGTACACAGCTGGGACTGACTGCAGAAGACTTTTTAGTCTGTGAAGTCCATGTTTGTACTTCTTTTTTTGGCCTTTAATTTTTTAAAGGCATTTTAATTTTTTGGGGCTTTAATTGATAGGACAGTGGAGAGTAACAAGAAACGTGGGGAGAAGAGCAACTGGCCATGGGTCGGACTCGAACCCATTAACGCTGCGACTATAGTCCCGGTTTATATCGTCACACAAACAAAAACCTTCCAGTGATGCAGGTTGAGGCTCATACATCCTGTCATTCGTTGCAATCCTAAGAACGTCCCTCAGACCGACATCTTCCACAATACAAATTGGAATGCAGTCTATAGCTAACTACTTTTCTGTGGCATTTGTTAGCTTGTATTATTTTAGTTTATCTCTGTTTCTGCCACACACTGCTTCCAACCAGTCTGCCGAAGCCTCCCTCCACTGTTAGTGTGGGTGAGACGTGATGACGTCCATCTCAAGTCCGGATCAACATCCAGCCTCCTGTGATCCATGGCTAGTCTGTCTGTGTGTTCACATTCAGTGAGCAACAGAATTTCACAATAACAGTGTAGTAACCCTCTGTGATGAATGAGTGAGACTTTATCCGGTTCACTGGTCGTTTATTGAACCTTCACACAGTCTGCTGTGGGCTATAGCCAACGCGAAAATAACGACAAAACCCTGATAACTTAGTTCCAGAATTAGTCGCCATTCTCAGCTCGACACACACCATTCACCGCTTCACCATTGTCTGGCTGGGGTTTGCTAAATTGCGTGACCTAAATATGTAGCGGGCGGCAGGAATTGATGGGACTCAGAAACACCCCACAGTTTAATTAATTGTTCCTTGTATGATTTCCAACTGATAAATCACAGTCAATTTGAAATAGGATCGCAATCATGTGATTGTCAGCAGGTAACTGACACAGTGTTCATGTCATTGTTACAGCGACGCTGTGTCGGCAGCTACATCTCGCAATGGGAAATACTTAACAAAGCCGTGGATCCAGACTTTAAGCCACATCATTGCAAAAATTTAATGAGGTGGTCCTTGGGTCCTTTCTGACTTACCCTGAAAATTTCATCCAAATCCGTTTGTCCATTTTTGAGTAATGTTTCACACTGACAGACGGATTCACAGATTCACAGACAAACGTACGCCGGTCATCACATAATTCCACCATTCATCAGCGGAGTAATAATAAAACAACTGAATTAATGTGCGATATAATAATTGTCAGCGTTAATTAATTAATGCGTTAACGTGCCCAGACACGCACATACATGTATATATTTATATATATAAACAGTACAGTGGAGAAGATTTGCAGGTTGACTGTCTCTTGAGTCTTAAGCTTATTCTCATATCGATAAACCCAGCAGTTTTTTTCTTTTTTTTCCTTAATATTGCTATGAAGCTATTTTTAAAACTGTGACCAGAAGAATTTGGTTAGTTGGTTTGCTGTGACAATACGGTGTAGTGCAGCGTGACTGGTTAGATATGTATTAACATAACTTTTGATTTTGTATTTTGTCTGATCGCTATTCTCATACTGTGCTGGAGTTATTTATTTTTTTTAATGTTCATAGCGTATATACCAGCTAGCCACAAAATAAAAAACACTGACCGGTGAAGTGCAGAACATGGATTATCTTGCTATAATCACACCTATCAGTGGTTGGGATGTATTAGGCAGCAAATCAACAGTCAGTTCTTGATCTGAAAGACTTTGACAAGGGCCAAACAGTTATGACTACACAGTTGGAACAGAGCATCTCCAAAACTGCAGGTCCTGTGAGGTATTCTGGGTTTGCAGCATTAAGTAGCTACCAAACATGGGTCCAATAAAGGACAACCTGTGAACCAGCAACAGGGTGAAACATGGTAGGGCTCATGGATGTGTGTGGGGACTGAAGGCTGGCCCTTGTGGTCGAGTCTTACAGAAGACGTTCTCTAGCAAAAAATTTCTGTAAAACCTAATGCTGGCTATGATAGAATGACGTTAGGACACACAGCTGGCAGCTAGGGAGTAATGGAAGAGGTTCGTATGATTTAATGAATCATGTTTTCTTTAACATCATTTGGACAGCTGGTTGTGCATGCAGTCTATATTTGGGGAAGAGATGACAGCAGGATGCACTGTGGGAAGAAGTCAATAGACAGTGGTCAGAGACAATGTAATGCTCTGGCCAGTGTCCTGCTGGGAAACTTTTAGAAAGCCTTAGGTCTTTCATGCATTCATGTAGATGCCTTGTTAACACTTACCACCAGTCCCTCCAGGATTTCGCGGACGTTTTTCGAGATTTTAGCGGGCGAAAATGCCTGAATTCGCAGCAGCTTTTCTAAAAAATTGCGATGTAAGTTCCGATGTTTTAAGCTTATTTGTTGCGATGAAATTGCGGGAGACTGTGACAATTGCTGAAAAGTATCATTTTTTTCAGCTTTTAGAACATGTTTCAACATTGTAGTTTACAATATTTATTCTGAAATAATTCTTTAACGCTCCAACCCATTTACACAAAAGCTGGCATACCATGGTGGGAAATTAGTACCAGGCAGATACTGGTTTAACATGAAGTAGTTGGTAGATTTAAGGCACAAAATGAAAATTTACTATTGAATGAATCACATTTGGATATAGCGTATTCACACACGCATGCTCACGGCTTGTCACATCAATTAACAAGAAAAGCACTCAGAGAGCAGTACTCCACCAAGACTGTTCATTACCTGACCTTGCGCTGAGCACAGATGTGTGTTAAGCTTGTTTTATGCTTGCCGCGTCCGCGAGGTAAGTAACTGGTGTAAACCATAGCAAACTTCTTCTTCTCTAGTTTAGTACCAGAGTAGACCAGGTAGACGTGTGTTTGAGCTACACTGCCCCCTTGCAGTTTGGAAGCAGACTTCTTCTTCACTAGTTTATTACTAGAGTAGACCACGTAGACGTGTGTTTACGATACACTGCCCCCTGCAGTTTGGGAACACGCCGCACAGAGTATAAATGCACACACGTTCTCTCGCACGGATTTCCGTGCGGCGGATTTCCGCGCGGCTCGTTCGTGCGGAAAGTATATTCCAGCCTTTATGCATGCGTGCGTACCGAATCGCGTGACGTAACTATGTCGCGGGCAGCGGGAATTGATGGGACTCAGAAACACCCCCACAATTTAATTGATTGTTCCTTGTATAATTTCCGATACGTCCACAGCGGTGGATTTGTAGTAGGATCGCAATGATGTGATCATTAGCAGACCGCTGAGGCAGCTTTCACTTTTTGCCATAGATACCGTGCCGCTATCAGACGCTGTGCCGCTGCCTCAATGGGAAATCCTTAACAAATCTGTGGATCCAGACTTTATGCCGCATCACTGCCACAGTCGAATCACTTGGTCCTTGTGTCATTTCTGACCTTCCCTGAAAATTTCTTCCAAATCCCTTAGTTCGTTTTTGAATAATGTTGCTAACAGAGGAATGATTCACATATGCCGATCGTCACATACCTCCTCCGTGTTCCTTTGCGGAGAAATGAAACTAACTTACCTTCATTCTTTCAGTGCTCCAACAGATCAGGATGCAACAATTTCCATCATGGTGATTTGTCTGGTCTGTGGTCCGCTCGTTTCAGCCATTCTCCTAATATGTTTCGTGGTAGAAAAGTGTTTATCAATCGATGATTTTTTTGTGTGTGTATTCCACCACAATATTGCACGGGTGTAAACAGTTTACTTCCGCTTTGGTGAAGAACATCAGGGAATTAATTGTTTTGCACAGTCTTCAGCAATAATTTTTGATGGTAAATGAGAGACATTAGAATGGGACATGTCTGCATCTTCAAACCAAAAACAAGGAAGGGATTTCGGTGACGTACGTGCAATACGTTTGTGCTGGGGACTGCCATGATGGGTGGAACTCATGGGAGGCGGGCCAAAATTGCAGTAAAGTTGCGGTGATTGGACAAAATTGCAAGGTCGTGCAGAATTCGCGGAGATTGGTTGAATTCGCGTGAATTTGCGCCATCGTAACATCGCGAATTCCTGGAGGGACTGCTTACCACCTATCTGAACACTGTTGCAAACCTAGGGCAGGTCCTTATGTCAACAGTTTTCTTGATGGCCTCTTTCAATAGGATGCTTCTCACCGTACTACAGAAATTGTTCAGAAAGGGTTTGAAGAACATGACAAAGAATTCATAGTGATGTCTTGCCCTCCAAACTCCCCAGATCTCAATCCAGTCCTGCATCTGTGAGTGGTGCAAAAACACATCTAATCTAAGGCCTGAACTTGCACTTCCTGAATATAAAGGATCTGCTGCTAAAGTGTTGGTGTCTGGTACCTTTGAACACCTTTAAAGGTCTGTGAAGTACATGCTTTGACAGAGCTGTTTTTGCAGTATAACGTTTGCTACACAATATTAAGCAGGTGATTTAATGTTGTGCCCGATCAGTGTTTGTGAATCAGCGTATATGGATGGAATTTTAGAATGAAGTAGTTTGTTTAAACAAAATTGAATGCTTTTAATTACTGAATTCAATATATACATTTCTTTGTCTAAGTGTTTTCTTCACTGCCATTACTATGGTACTCTGCTGAAAGTGACATATGTAACATGTTGATGTTATCAGATCAGGGGGGTTTTCAGTATATGCAGACATTTATTAATATCAGCTTTGACTTTACACTCTGCGTGTGATGTCATCATTTGCAGCTTATTTAGTTTTTTCCAGAGTTTATTCTCAGTTGTACTTTTTGTAGAACCACAGCTCCTCAAAATTAATCCAGTATTCTGTGATACACTGTATATTTTGTGTCTCTTTAGCTGACTGGTATATACCCAACTCCAAGACAGCTTTTGTAACTAGTACTGCATTGTATTTAGTGAATACACTACAGTCAGAAAGTTTTCAGAACCTTTCAAGTTTTCCATTTATTTGGTCCAACCAATTTAGTCCATCTTAAAATGGACTAAATTACCTGTTTTTCCTCATCAGTCTACACACAGTATTCTGTAATGACAGGGCAACAACAGATATATGGAGTCTTTCAGTAAATTTATTAAAAATGGACAACTGTAAAATTTCATTTATATTGCTATTCAGACCCTTGTTATGTCACTCACATTTGAGTGGTGGTGCATCCAACTTCTATCATTGGTCCTTAAGATACTTCTACATCTTGATCTTTGTTCACCTGTGCCTAATCAAATTCATTTGATATAATTTGGAGTGGCACATGTATCTATGAATGTTGTATGTCAGAGGACAAACCAAGGAAACTGATCTGTGAGGCAGGAATGTGTTAAGACACAGATCAGGGGAAGATACAAGAAATATTCTGCAGCATTGAAGTGCCTCTGAGCATGGCAGCATGCATCATTCTCAAAAGAACAAGTTAGGAGCTCTAACAGTCCTCGTATATCTGGCTGCCAAGCCAAATCGAGTAATCAGGGATGAACGGCTTTGATCACACAGGTAACCAGGAATCCAGTGGCCACTGGGAATGAGCTCCAGTGTTCCTTTGTGGAGAACCTACAGAAGAACCAGCAGTGCAGCACTGCACCAATCAGGCCTTTGGGGAAGAGAGGCCAGATGGAAGTATAACTCAGACCATGAGAGGCAAAACCCCTTGTCTGATGAAACAGACACTGAACTACTTGGCCACAATGCCCAAAAATATTTGGAGGAAAGTAGGCAGAGAACAGGACCTCATTAATACATTCCATGCAGACAAGCATGGTGGTGGCAGCATATGCAATGGAAATGTTTTTCTGCAATAAGGACTAGTCAGACTAATCAGGATAGTGAAAGAGTTGAATGCAGGAAAATGTAGAGAGATACTGAGTGAAAACCTTTTCCAGGATGCTCAGGATCTCCAGTTGGTGAGAGGTTTTACATTTCAATGAGACAACTACCCAAACCATGTCATCAAGTAAACAGGAGAGGCTTCAGCAAATCTCTGTGAAAGTAATGGAGTGGCCCACCCAGAGTTGGATACCACCATAACGATCGAATATTAGGATATTTGGGGTCAGCCCTACTCTGGGGAGATGTGAAAATGGGTGTGCATCAATGCTTCATTGAAATAACAAACACTGTCGCTACTGTGGGCTGTGGTGGGTCAGTGGTTGAGTGTCTGGGCTACTGATCAAAAAGTCAGAGGCTGACTCTAATGCTGCCGTTGATGGGTTCTTGGGCAAGGCCCTTAACCCTATCTGCTCAAGGGTCACTTTGTCATTGCTAACCCTGTGCTCTGACCCCAACCTGGGTATACGAAAAGAGAATATCAGAGCGCTGTAAAGTATTCATGACAAATGAAGCCGCCTTTTTCTACTGCTGCTTCTCCAGTAGCCTGGAAGCCTGATAATTGACTTAACTGGGTTTATCATTTTCTGTGGTTAATGCATACATTTTCTGCTTCTTATCCAGATCCAGGTTACATTAGTATGGCTACAATATGTATTTATAGACATATGCTTAAAATTTATAATCTCTAAACATTACAACAGCATGTGAAGTGCTATGAGATGACATACAGTAGCGGAAAAAGTTTTTCGGACACCTCATGCATTTGTGAAATATTGTATAAAGAATCACTCTTGGGTCTTCAAGTGCAATTTCTTTTAGTGCAATCACAGCCAAAATACTAAACAAATCCTAAAAAAAAGCCATTAAAAACTTTAAATTGATTGGTTCCATATAAATAGATAAGAAATTTTGAGGATTGGGTCATTTTTGGTACCAGTGATCCACTAATGAAGGTTGTGCTTTTTATTAAAAGACACGTTTTTTGTTGCAGTGCTTCATGTCTATACGTCCTTCAGAGACAAAAATGGCTAAAACAAGGAACCAAACACAGGAAACACACCTGAAGATACAGATTCTCAGCCAGGAAAGGTACAGCTGTCACCAGATAGCCAGGAAGTGCAGATGCAGTCCTTCAGCAGTTGGATACACTCTGCAGAAATACAGATGAACCAACAGCTTGGAAGACAAACCAAGATCTATGTGTCCAAGGGTTTCTTCAGCAAGAAATGACTGCATCCTGATCCACATGTGCACGGAAAACTGCTGAATGACATCACAGGAGCTTCAGCAGCAGTGGTCAAACCAAACTGGTGTCCAGTGTTCCACCTACACTGTACATGGCCAACTTTTAGATCATGGCTTAAGGTCCTACAAGGCTGTCAAGAAGGCCCTGATCAATGAGAGACAGAGGTTAGCCAGGCGAACTGGACAGCTAGGAAGTGGAAGAAGATTCTGTGGTCAGATGAGTTCAGTTTCCAGCTTTATCTTCCTCCTGCTAATGTGAGGATACACAGAAGGCCAGGTGAAGTATTATCTCCAGCATGTACAGTACCTACTGTCAAGCATGGTGGAGGAAGTATCATGGTTTGGAGATGCATGAGTGCTGCTGGTCTTGGTCATCTTGCTGTCTGTGATGGCACACTGAACTCTGCCAAGTATTGTGTCATTCTCCAAACCACATGCTCCCTTCTGAACGTACTCTGTTCCATCGAGGTCAAACTGGATGTTTCAACAAGATAATGCCCCTTAAACACATCCAAGGCCAATGGAACTTGGCTGCAGGAGCTCAGTATCTAGGTCTTAGAGTGGCCAGCTCGATCCTGAGACATGAGTCCCATTGAAAATGGATTTGGTGGATTATTAAAAGGTCTGTTTCAAAGCATAAACCAAAGAATTAAAAGCAGTAATTGAAGAAGAATGGTACCAGGTTACCCCTCAACAGTGTGAAAGGCTGGTGGGGAACATCCAGCCAGGATTGGTGCTCTACTGCTCCTAATGGCAGGACTACTAAATATTAATTTGATGATGTGATGTTTTTTGGGGGTTTTTTTTGTCTTGAACACATTCTCTGTTATTTGTTGATTTTGATACTGACAATGTTGAGAACTGAAATATTGAAACTGTCAAGAATTTAGTTTTTCTTGTAAACAATAAATGAAAAATATATATAATTTGTATTTGTATCTGTCTAATGCAGCCACATCTTTTGAAACACAAAAAATATTTTTCAACAAATATTTCACAATAATAATTGAGATTGTGTAAAATTTTAAGGGTGTCCATAAACTTTTTCCCACCACTGTATGTTTTGGACAGGCTCAGTGTCAATAAAATTGAATTGAACTGAATAAACAAAACTGGCGTCTTACTTCTCCCTCTTCAGCATAAACTGACATTAAAAAACTTTGAGTAAATTGTTGTTAAAAAAAAACAGTTACGCTGCATTTGACCTGCGCAGCAAAATGTTCACAAAGTTTTCTGTAAAAACATAGCTATTCATTTTATTTGCTCTTATCCTTCTTCTTCTCCTGTCTGTCTGTCCCAAGTCTGTCTGTCTGAAATAGGTGACAACAAAGCTGATGCAGCCTATTCACAAATCTCTGTTTTACTTTCTGTCTTTCAGTTGGAGGAGCAGCTGAGTCGTCTCCAGAGAGAGAAGAATGACCTACAGTCCAGGATGGAGGAGGACCAGGAGGACCTCAATGAGCTGATGAAGAAACACAAAGCCGCTGTGGCACAGGTCTGCTTTCTCTCCTGTCTGACATACACTGTACAAATATGGAGTCCAGGAAGTGTCATAGCATTTACCACAGACCTGAAAATGGAAATGTTTTACTGGCTGGCGCAGAAAGCAGTGACAGTGACTTCAGTCTCCTCATCTGCACCTTTACTGACGTTCTAAATGGAGGTCCACAGCCTGACTGGTTTACACACTGCTAGCTTAGTTTAGTGACAAGCAGCAGAGGCAGTGGAGAGTGGTAAGATCTGGGATGTGAATATATGACCGGGGAGGATATAAATTTCCCCCAAAATGTATTAGTCCAGTACTTTGGGGATTTTAAGCATAAAGAAACATCAAGAATGTGAATTTCATGTTTAGTTACTTATATCAACACAAATTAGACTTTTTAACTGATTAAGCTACATTTGTAACTCAACTAGGTTGTTTACTAACACAGTGATTTACTGATATAATAAATATGATTCAGTGTTAATGGTAGTACATACATACTAGGTTTTCAATAGAATTTTGTTGCGATGGAAAAGCTTCTAAAATAGCAAAACTGCACTGAGACTTAGGATGAGTCATTTAAGGATTCTTATACACATTCAGCACAGTACTAATTTGTTCTACAACTAATAGTATATGGCAACAAGACAACTCAATTATCCCAGTATAGGAAATAGATTCCATTTACAGAAGCAGCTAGAAAGTTTTCTTATTTTAACAAAAAACCCAACAAAAAATAAATAAAACTGACTTAATATAGTATACGACAGAAATGAGTACACCTCTGTGCAATATCACTTGAAAGTCAAATGGTTCAAAATTCTATGATCTCTCAATAAATGCATTATTTCTAAATTGAACAGTAGATTATTTCCTCTGGCAAGAAATCAAAAAGAAATACTTAAGAAAGACGAAGAAAGTAGAAACTCAGCATAGCAAAAGTAGAGACGCCTATGACCACCAACACATAAATTAGGACACCTGTGATCACTGAAACAACTTCAGTGCACCTGTTATTTTAAGTCTGCATATCTGCATTCACATGGGTATAAATCATATATCTGCATCATGGCTCTATACAGAGAAGAACTAGATTGTGAAAAATCTGATTGTGAAAAATCACAAAGATGGAAAAGAATGTAGGAAGATTGACCAACTAAAAATCTGTCAAAATTCACGCTCAGCAGTAATCTGGAGGTATAGAAATAATACCACTTATCATAACCATAGTGTTTGTCCTCCTAAAATGACAACACAAGCACTGCACTGCTTGCACAATCTAGCTACTAAAATAGATCTGCATGTAGTACAGATTTGGCACAGGGGTTATTAATGAAAATCGGCATTTCTGTGACCGCTCAGTGTGACATATTGTATAATGTCAACCCTTGCAGTTGGCGTCTAAGAAAAAAACCTTTGTTGTTCTTTGTCAGAAAATTGTAGGATAAAACACTGTTATAGGACATGAAAATAAGCCTGGTGAATATTGGAAGCATATCCTTTGGTCAGATGAAATCAAGACAAATTTGTTAAATTTGTTTTTCAAGAAAGGCAGTTGCTGCAAGGTGATGGAGTGTGGACTCATTTGACATTGAAGTGATATTGCACACTTCACTCACTTCTTTTGTATACTTTTTATTAGCAGGCTGTCATTTTAACAATGTCACAATTCTCATACTTATCTTGTATGAATTCATTTTTGCTTATCGTTTTTTTTCTTTTTTCTTTATTTATTTTCTTTTTTTTCTGCTGTCTTCACCGTGTGGGAATGTTTGTTCACTATGTTTGGTGTAATATGAGGTACTCTCATTTTTTTTGTACTATACTTTTCTTGTATTAAGAGAAAAAGCAATAAAAAAAACGTCACAATTCTCACACACACAGTGTAGCCTGCACGTCTTATCATGTCTACCACGATATTATGTTAAAAAATTAACAGAAGTTGTTGTATTAGAAGTAACATCCTTGGGTTGAGCTTTATATTGAATTCCTTTAAAGTAATCAGTCTCTGCCAATTGACACATTATTGAAAAGTGGTTGTGTTTATTGAGCTCTAAGTGGCCCCCATTAGTATTTATGTGGAAATGAAAGTGTAGTAAAAGCATTTCCTTTGCACAGCTGATAAAATGATGAGTGAGCTGCCTCCACAAGCTGCCAATGAATCCATCCTTCCTGTTTAAATTGAAGCAGTTGAATTGCTTACTGTAGTGTTGTGCTTCATCTACTGTGAAGAAAAGTTCTCGTCAGATATTTCACAGGTCATTTTGAAATGAGCTTTATTGATATTCTTTCATTGGACTGAAAAACACAAACATCTTTCAACAGATTTATTCGGCAGGGTAATGCCATGATGTGATTCTTACTAGAGCCACTTGGCATGGATTTTTCTGACATCTGAAAAATTCAGGTTTAGTTTGAAAAATTTGAGTTGTATGTATAATTTGTGTACTAAATAACAAATGCACAGTGGCGTAGTGGTTAGCACTTTCGCTTTGCAGCGAGAAGATCCCCGGTTCGCATCCTGGGCTTCCCGGAATCTTTCTGCATGGAGTTTCATGTTCTCCCTGTGCATGCGTGGGTTCTTTCCGGGTACTCTGGCTTGCTCCCACGGTCCAAAAATATGCTGAGGTTGATTAATTATTCTAAATTGCCCGTAGGTGTGAGTGCGAGTGTGATTGTTCATCTGTATATGTAGCCCTGCGACAGACTGCCTTCGCCCCAAGCCAGCTGGGATAGGCTCCAGCACCCCCCGCGACCCTAATCAGGATTGAGCGGTGTATAGGTGATGGATGGATGGATAACAAATGATGCATTTGTAAACAATTAAATCCAGCAGAGAGAATTAAATTCTCCAACCTAGAGTTGTTTACTGACTTTGCTTCTGTCCTGTGTGTTTACGATTTCAGTCAGCCCAGAACCTGGCTCAGATCACTGACCTACAAGCCCAGTTGGAGGAGGCTCTCAAGGGAAAGCAGGAGATTCAGGAGAAGGTAAATACTAGTTTTCTTTTCTCAGCATACCACGGATAAGTGACTAGCATAGCCAGTTACATTTGTAGTCTGTCTGCAACAGACAAGTTGGAGTTCAGCCCTGTGTCAGCTTTAAAAAATATAAGTCAGACCAGAGGAGACCTGTCAGTTGGGGTCAATGAAATGGAATCCAGTCCAGAATTTCACATAAAGCTTTTAACTGAGGCTCAGCAAATAATAATAATTTTTAAAAATGATGTTTAGTTTAACTTAGTCTCTGTGTGTTTTTTGTGTTGATGAGTAGCTACATTTCTAACCAAACCTGACTCACCACCAAAAACACAAGCCTATGCTCTTCTACAGAGAATGTGCAGAAAGAGAATCACAAGAGGTATCAGTGTAGACAAGTTTGCAAATTTTCACGTCTGTCTTAAAACATACACTACCAGTCAAATATTTTAGAATGCCTCAATTTTTCCATTTTTTTTTAATTGAAATTCAAGTAGTTCAACTGCAATGAATAGCTTGAAATGGTACAAAGGTAAGTGGTGAACTGCCAGAGGTTTAAAAAAAAAAAGGTAAGGTCACCCAAAACTGAAAAATAATGTACATTTCAGAATTATACAAAAAGACATTTTCAGAGAACAAGAAATGGGTTAACAACTTAAAGCTGTTCTGCGTCAATGGAGGTTGATCAAGCCTTGAAAATTGGTGCTACCAAATCCTACAGGTGCCCCAACTTTTCTTGATTACTTCCAACCCCCTCTGTCTGCATAGAAGTAGTGTTGGAACACACCGTGACACAATACCCTCCAGAGCATTATTTGAACAGTATTGCACTGCAGTACTGTGTGTTGCTATAAAAATGGCAAGGAAAAGACCATTAACAATAGAAGAGAGACAGACCATCATAACACTTAAAAATGTAGGTCTTTCCTACAGAGAAATTGCAAAGAAAGTCCAGGTGTCAGTGAGTACAGTTTTCTTCTGTGAATGTGTTATTGGTTGTTCTACTTTGTACCTTCTTTGCATCCTAGTTATTAAGATGTCATTTCCTGTTGTTCCTCTACCATAAGTTAAGGGAAGCTAAACTCTTCCTTCTGTACACAAATACAGGAGGAGGACTAGCAACTAAGTGAAAAGGAGATAATCAGTTTTCATGTTTTTCTACAGCTTAATGAGTTAAGTTACTGTTACTAAAGAGCACAGGTTAGAAACTGTAAGTATCATATACTTACACTATACTGACTATGACAGTTTTAGTATTGTAATGTATGCCTCCTCCCCTGACATGAAGATGTTTCTAGAGTTTCCACTGCTACATTGTCCCTTGAACACACTCCTTTATAAACTTGCATGAATGTGCAGCACTGTCACAGCTCATTTTATTTGCATTTTGAATAGTGTCTTGACAAATACAACCGTTACTATAATGGATATGTCAGCAGTATTGGTGCTGGCAATATGTGGCACATAGATGGCCACCCCTTCATATTTAGTCAAAATCTGATGTTTTTGGACAAATATTTATGCTAAAATGTGGAAAAAGCCTTTTTCTAAATCCCTTTACACACATAGAAACACTGTCACTTCTGTATTCCTGTCTCTTAGTGACAACCTGCAGTTCAGACCTATGCCTTGTTGAAAGGACAAGACACTAGGTCCGATGTAGTAATGTTGCCATCACAACTTTTACAGAATAGTTACTAGTCTGCTCCTTCAGACTTGAAGCCAACTTGCTCAGATGTCCTCAGATTATTGGAAAGTAGTAGATGTCTGAAGTCGGCTTAAGTTACCTGCTTTAATAGACAAAGCACTCAAGGCCCCTCATGTACACAATGTACTGCTGATAATGGCAGGCCTGTACGTGCCATGTGTGTATTTTTTATTGGGCAGTAGAGACCAGGGGGAACCTTGACACTGCCATAGAACCCAGCCAACACGTTTGTTCAGGTTGCAACTGAAACAGGCACCTGCTGGTCTTTGAACAGTCATGGAGTAATCTTGAAACAGTGAAAGAGTAAAACAACATAGACATAATCATATATGGTGCATGTAAGGGACAGAGGTAATGGGGTGTCTTGACTGTTGCAGGATTGTCTGTAATGTCTGTAATGTCACAAAATAACCTAAAAATTAATAAATGAAAACTCATCAATTCCCAGCTCGTCACACAGATCAACTGATGGGTTGAGCAAGTCACCAGACTAGAACTATACCTGAGCTTCCATTCCAGTGAGGCCATGGATCTGATTTTTAAAGATGAGCAAGCAGACTGCTCACAGACTGCCACTTTTTTGTTGTTATTGGTCAAATGTTAGTTATTGAGTTCATAGTTAATAGATTATATTAGATAGTGGTTATGAGATTTTACGATATAGCAGTGAGGACATTGTAAGGATCAGAAATGATTATATAATAAACCTTACAGTTTTGATTATTGTTGCCATTTACAGTTTCAGTAAAATACATTTCAATCATTTTAGCTGTTATGTTTCAGATAAGCTGTTTACACATTCTAAATACATCTGTAGCCCACATTTTGGTGTAGACACTTGTTATACGGGGATTCTTGGACTCATACTGTGAAGGTACAGAATATGAAGAGTATGTAAGGGTTAAGGGAATAAAGGAGGGCACAAGGATGATACATAAATATATGTATGTTTGTGTCATAGATGCAAGCCCTCCAGAGCCAGCTGGAGTTCCAGGAGCAGTCCATGGTGGAGAAATCTCTTGTCAGCCGGCAGGAGGCCAAGAACCGCGAACTAGAGACCAAACTGGAGTTTGAGAAGACTCAGGTCAAACGCCTGGAGGTGAGAGCTAAATACAGGTGGAGGAGTGCTGGTGGTGGTAGGTGTCTGAGAGAAGTTGGTGGGAGATTGAAATGTACTGCTGAGGTCAGAAAGCAACTGCAGAAACAGAAAAAGGTCACCGCTGATCAAAAGGTCAGCACTGGCACCACACAAACATCTACATATGCTCCATAGCATTTCAGAGTTGACTACAAGGATCCCTGTTTTACTTTGTCCTCTAGCTTTGTGTTACTCTTATTTGGCAGTATCAGTTTTTATTTGGTCAATTTCAAATTAAATTTTGATTTTGCCCTAGACGAAATGCACAAGTGAAGGATAAAGGTTATCATCTGCACTCTCCCAGGGAGAAATTGTAATTGTCTCACCCACTAATAAAATGACTGGCTCAGTTTTGCAGGTTTATTTTAGTAATTACTAGCTGTGCAATGTGCTAACCGCTGGGCACTTTCCCTCTACTTCTGCTTCCTTCTAAAGTTAAAAAAATATATATTTGTATATCAAATATGCTTTATTTAAGGACAGTTGGGTTTCTAGCTTGTGGTGAAATGTGCAGAGTTTGGAAAATATGCAGAAGGGTTGCAGTCATTCTGCTTTTTATGCCTTTTCACCAGTAAGTGAATATTTCAGGTTCCCTGATTTGTATAACTCATCAATACTAGAGGTAGCAGAGTTCAATCAATAAAAATGTGCAGAGGCAGAGTACAACACCCACTCAGTATGTGAAATATGGACAGGGCCAGTGGCTAATGCAGGAGCTAACTCAGTGATATCATGTGCTGCTGGCATTGATGCACTGGCTGGATACAGACTTACTGCAGTTATACAGACTTACACAGGAGCCACCTGTTTAAACAGTGCTGAGTACCAAAATATATGTGATGAAAGTTTGCTCCACCACTCCAATACAATACTCACAAACACACTTCAGTAGTTACAGTAGCATTGTCTTCTGGGTTCTATGGAGATAAAATGATACACTCATACTTATATTTACTGAGCAACAATAGCCGTTTCTTCATACTATCATAAGGCCTCATTGGAATGTATCGAGTTCTTTTTAATGGTTCTTATCTGCTGCAGCACTGAAGTTTGAACCAGGGATTGGTCGTTGCAGATATTATAAAGTGAGGGTGGGATGGATTATTATAAAATTTTGTACAGCTTTTCATGCTTCTGTAAGGATTAATTGCAATATTATTTTGTGATCCTCTAATGTTTAATCTAATGCCATCATCGGGTCAATATTTCAATTAGTTAAAATAACTGCAAAAGAAATGAGACTCCGTCAACTTCAACTGTATTTTATGTTTAGCACTAATCAGCAGAAAACAGTGCTGTGTCAACACAAAACAAAGAGCTCCACGTAGGGTTGCCACCTTTCAAAAATTTAAATAAAGGACGCCCACAGTTCAGTGAAGTTGGAAAGATAGTCACAGATTCAGACTTCCGGCATCAATACCTCATTAGATATCCATCCATCCATTATCTATACACTGCTTAATCCTCACTAGGGTCGCGGGGGGGGGTGGAGCCTATCCCAGCTGACTCGGGCGAAGGCAGGGGACACCCTAGACAGGTCGCCAGTCTGTCGCAGGGCTACATATAGGGACACACAAGCACTCACACATTCACACCTACGGGCAATTTAGAATAATCAATTAACCTCAGCATGTTTTTGGACTGTGGGAGGAAGCCGAAGTACCCGGAGAAAACCCACGCATGCACAGGGAGAACATGCAAACTCCATGCAGAAAGATCCCAGGTCCGAGCTGGGACGTGAACCAGGGACCTTCTCGCTGCAAGGCGAAAGCGCTAACCACTACGCCACTGTGCAGCCCCTCATTAGATATATGTTGTGAAAATATAAACAATGCGTCTTTTCCATCGTAAGGTAGACAATGTTCCACAGCCCAGTTTGATCAAAAGTAGCTGTCTTTCAAGTTGCAGGAATAACACTGGTATCAACAGGAGCCAGTTGATGGCTGCAGCTATTCTGATGACACTACTCTGTATAAGAATTAAGTTATTGAATATTTGTGTCTCTCTTTGCTGTTGCAGCGGTTTTGCAACTTGCAGACAGTGTGCATTTGTCACACAGTCGGCTGCGCATAGACACCAGTGTTATTCCTGCCACTTGAAAGACTGCTACTTTTCATAAAACTGGGCTTGTAGCACATTGTCTACCTTACAACGACTGAAAAGAGGCATCGTTTATGTTTTGACAACCTATATCTAATGAGTTATTGATGCCAGAAGTACGAACCTTCCAACGTTACCGAACTCGGGGCCACTACCACACAAGGAGTGGTATATTTAATTTAGAAAAAAGAATTTAGCCATACTTAAAGCTTTCAGTGCTTTATTAACACGAAACTAAGAAGTTTGTATTGTTTTATTATCACAGGTTCTTCCTGGAAAGAATTGGCTTCATTTCAAACAGTGAAACCATGCTAATCCTCGCTACATAAGTCCTACGAAGTTTAAATTGGCTGCCCTTAGTATTTCCTGTTGTTTTTTTTGTTTATTATACAGTTTTGATGAGTGTGTCACAGATGTGTATGGGACATTTATGAAAATATGGAACAATTTGCATCCCGTATTGATTCAGTACGGGACACAAGAATTAATTGTGAAATAAAGGACGATTCCGTATTTTAAGGGATGGGTGGCAACCCTAGCTCCACGTATGAGGGTGTGTTGTATGAGGTACCTGAATGACAAGAAATACTAGTTTGAGTGATAGCTCTATGATTCTAACAATGAGTCAAAACCATGATGGCAATTACTTTACTCATAACACTGTGTACTTGCCTTTAATGGACTGGCCACCTCTGCATCTTGCGTGGGGTGTGTTTATTCACTAGAGCCCTCTGTTTTAGGAATCACTGCAGTGAAAGATTGACTTAAAGGGTAAAGTCAGTCTAAACATGAGCCAAAACTTGAACATTTCTGAAGACTAACTGAAACCAAGAAAGACTGCACAAACCAGCCGTACAGACTGTTTCCACCAACCTGTACAGATTTTAGTCCTTTACAGTCAGGACCTTGTAGCTAAATACCCTACTATCAATGGCAACAGACAACTCTGAAAATCATACATCTCTTCACACTTGTTCTTGTGCCAAAACACACATGCATAATGACCGCCAGTTTGTACTGTTTGTATGCAGGGAGATTTGCCTTTAACAGACAGAAAATGTGGCAAACAGTTCAGAGATGCTCAACAAGAAACACAAGTCAGACCATCGGAGAAGTTGGAAGCAAACCTCAGAGTTAGTCAGGCTAAAAAAAAACAAAAAAAAAACAGGGCATATGGTTATTATTATCCAGCCTTTTTTGTGTAATTACAGTTTCAGCAACACTTCAGGTGTGCTCACATTCAGCTCTTCCTCTAAAGACAGTGGTTTAGAAAATGTGAATGAACTGTTTTGTTTGCAACCTGTATGATTGTCAGACTGCTTAAGTTCTTTATCCCCATGGCACTTCTTAGATCACTGTAGCCACTTGTGTTTTAGTGATCTTTACAAACAGTTTTCAAAACAGTGACAGCAACACCAATTGGTAGTTGTCCAGAATTATCCATAATAACAATATTAACACCAAATTTCCTTGTTGTCAAGGTTTCTTTTTATTCAAGAACTGGTTGTTATCAGCATACAGCTTTATTGCCAAACAGATATAAGTTAGACTCTTTGTCATTACTTTTGGAAATCTAAAATCTGAAAAGCATCTAACTCTGCTTTACTTGCAGCAACCCTTAACATTCGAGTAAGGAGTTAACACTGGTTAGTGTCGCTTTGCGTCACATATTTTGGCATACTGTTCATCTGGTTCCATATTATCCCACAAACAGTATGTATAATGTATCAGTGTTCTCTTTTTGTTGCTGTGCAGAGCCTCGTAGCTCGTCTTAAGGAAAACCTGGAGAAGCTGACAGAGGAACGAGACCAGCGCTGCAGCAGCGAGAATCGAGAGAAAGAACAGAACAAACGTCTGCAGAGACAGATCCGTGACATCAAAGAGGAGATGGGTGAACTGGCCAAAAAAGAAGCCGAGGCCAGCCGCAAAAAACATGAACTGGTAAGGATGTGACAGATGGTAATGAGATAACTTACTAACAGCTAGCAATGAGCACGCAGTACAGTCAGACACTCCTGGCATTTTAGTATAGCATCCATCAGCAATAAATCAGTAACATGAACATGGTCAACCTTTGATCATGGCCAGCTGAAAAGTTCACTCGGTCTCTCATCTCATTATCAGGAAATGGACATTGAGAGCCTAGAGGCTGCTAATCAGAGCCTGCAGGCAGACCTCAAACTGGCCTTCAAAAGAATCGGTGACCTCCAGGCTGCCATCGAGGATGAGATGGAGAGTGATGACAATGAAGACCTTATCAACTGGTATGTAGAATGTATCTTGTATACATGGCCAGATTGTTAGTTATCAAAAGCATGTCAGATGGAGTTTGCCTGTTAGATCATATCTCAACTGTCAGCTGACTTGAAATCAGGAAAATTTGTTGCTATATTCAAAAAACACAATAGACAAATACAGAGGGTGACAAACTACATAAAAAAGCCTAAATAAATGAGTAGAGAAAGAAACACAACAAATGCTGAAGCACTGCAAACGAGGAATCAAGCAAACAACATCCAATCATTTGCTCTGTGACCTGTATGAAAATGTTGAGATGGCCTATTTGATTCATATTGCGTTTCAAAATGGCAACAGTAAAAGATCACAGGGACTGAATGAGTTTTATTGTTGGGGAATAGATGGCAGGAGCTTCAGTAACAAAGAACTCAACTGAAGGGTGTTTCAGTAGGAACAGTAACGAAAGTTACATTTGCATTTAGATCTATGAGAAAGATATCAATTAATAATGTGGGAAGTTGTGTTGACGGTGCACATCTGCTGACTATGATGCTAATGCATTCGTGCAATTTGTATGGAAAATCAGAAAGCAACTCTTCCCTTGGAGGCTGAGAATATCAATGCTGGATGTGATCAGACTGTCAGCAAAAACAGCTGTCAACATTTACACAGAGAGGGATATTATCAGTGCAGAAACCATCACTACAAACATTTGATTGTTGAGTGGTGCAAAATCCATCAGCACAGGTCTACAGAGAAGTGGAAAATATCGATATAGTCAGATAAGTCATCATTCACCACTGGTACAGGCCTGAAGGCTGGATCCCTACACTGAGGGGATCCACTTTCTCATTTAAGGGAAGGGTCACTGCAGAAACAAACACAAAGTTGTTCTGTCCTTTAACCTGGAAACATGTCTGTCCTGATAACAGAGATCTTTTCCAGGATGACAGTGCCCCCCTTTCACAGGGCACGAGGTCTCACTGAATGGCTGGATAAGTATGAACATGATGTAAATCATATGCTATGGCCTTCACAGTCACTATATCTCAACCCAAATGAACATCTATGGAAGACCTTAGTAATAGACAGCACTCTGCACCACCGTTGTCAAGACACTACATGAGGGTATATTTTTTTTGAAGAATGGTGTTCCATCCCTCCAGAAGTGTTCCAGAAACTTGTAGAATCAATTCCAAGGGGCACTGAAGCTCTTCTGGCAGAACATGGTTGCCCAACTCCTTACCAAGTCACGTTATGTTGGTTTTTCCTTTAATTTGTCACTTGTTTGTACATTATAGAGCTACAAAGTACTATTGTCTCTGCATTCACTTACCACCTTTTACTTAAGTTTTCAACCAGATCTCACAGGCTCTTGGAGTATGGTTAGTTATCATTGTGGCAATCTATTCACAAGATCATTAATTGATTTTCATGCTCAAAGTAATTTTCCTGTCCAGATACTGAAAAGACTATATAAACACCTATATCAACATCATCTGCCTGTTGTTGATATAGGTGCTTCCTGAAGGATTTATGATTACTCTCCATTTGACCAAACCTTGCCTAGTTCCACTTTTCCATGCATTGTAGCTACTTCTCCCTCTCTAAATCTTCATTTAGCTACAATGGCTTGCAATGGTAAAGTAAGTATGTCTCCTTTCTGCCGCAACTGCTTTCAAAAAAGTTGCTTGTTTTCCTTCCAAGAGTTTGATGGAAAGATCGATATCTGACTTTGTGTAGGACGGAGCCTTGATCAGCAACAGCTAGGCAGGCTAAATTCCTCGACTCTTGACCTAGAGAGATTGCCAGGTTGATCTCTCTGGTGCCTATACACCAACCAAAACACAAACCTGTGCTCACTGACTATATCAGGAAACTTAGCGCAAGCAGAATCTGCACGTCAGACTTTTATTTAAAATTAGAGCTGGGCACGTTAACACGTTATTGTCACGTTAATGTATCAATTCATTAATGCCGACAATCATTTTGTCGTGCGTTAACGCAGTTTTTAAAAAATATTATTGTAACGGACTGATATTGTTGTTGATTTTGAGGTTTCAATGTTTATTGTTCAGTGAACGTACCATGTTTAGGTAGCTCACCTCTGATTGGCTGAAAGTCAGCAGTAGTGTGTGTGTTACTCCATGCAGGGCCCAGTGTGTGTGTCGAGTGAGAGAGAGCTGGGAACGGCGACTAATTCTGGAGCTACGTTATGGGGTTTTTGTAGTTATTCTGGCTACTGCCCACAGTAGCCTGTGTTAAGGTTCAATAAACCACCAGAGAACCAGATAAAGTCTCACTCATTCATCACAGAGGGACGTCATCATGTCTCACCCAAAGTAACAGTGGAGGGAGGCTTCGGCAGACTGGCTGCATTCAGCGTATGGGAGAAATAGAGATAAACTAAAACAAGACAAGCTAACAGCCGCAGAGAAGTAGTTAGCTAAATCTGGAACTGAACAATAAACACTGAAACCGTAAAGCACGATAAAATGATTGTCGGCGTTAAGGAATTGATACGTTAACGCAACAATAACACGTTAACGTGCCCAGCCCTAATGTGTGTGTGCGTGTATATATATATATATATATATATATATATATATATATATATATATATATATATATATATATATATATATATATATATATATATATATATATATATACACACACACACACACACGCACACATCTACATCTTACATAGACAGAAGTTATCTCACCTTATGATCAGAGGGGGTAAAGTAGTGAGGGAGTGAGCTAGATGCACTGAAGTGATCTTTTTTAGTTTTTTGAATGTATTCCAAAGGTAGTTATTCTTTAAATCTCTCACACTGTATTATTCACACACAGTAAAAAGTCTTGTCCTGTCTCTGGGGCTCTGGGGCTTGTTGTTTGGAAAATGGATACTCTCTATTAAAATGTCAGTGTCAGTGTGGTCAGTGTGGTCTACAAAGACAGAGTGAGAGGTCTTCTGTCTACAACAGCCATGAAAAGCTCTGTGAGTCATTAAATTTGGGTCTGTAAGGCTTTCTTCTTTACTATGTGTATAAGGTGCTCAGTGCCACTGAAAACATGATGCATGCAGTACAGTTGACTTGCCAAAGGCAAGAACAAAACTGGGTCATCACAGCATCTTCCACAACATCCATAATTTCTGAGATATTTTAAGCATCATTCATGGATTATTTTTGACATGATTCTTATTTTATGTTTTCCTATTATCTTTTGTTTTCCTGTGTTTTCTTTTCTTGTCTCTTCCTCCACCCATCATCATCATCACGGCCAGTTTGCAAGACATGGTGACAAAGTATCAGAAAAGAAAGAATAGAACGTGAGGAATTTCATCTCCCTTTTTTCACCACTGGAAATGATGCAGCATTCTAGAGTCTTTAAACATTTAGTCAATAAGTTGATAGTTGAGAGAGAACACCCAGTGTCTCTGGGTCGAATGTCAGTCCAGTTAGTCTGTCACTCCTGGCAAGTTCCATGCCATAGAAGAGAACTTATTCTTACAGAAACATCCCACAACAGAAAAAAGTATAACTGAAGAACTGAAGTTTGATGGCTCAAACCCAGATCCACACATGTTAAGCTCTTCAAAAAGGAAGAGAGGATCCACAGAGCAGAGGTCCTGTAAATTTAGCGGGGGATCTTTCTTTTGATGTCTGAAGACTCAGGGATAATGCATCATCAGCAGTGCTCAGAGATTACTTCATTACTCACATTTGCTCCACTTTTTGTTGCATGCCCTTTTGTTGAGATGCATGAATGCCACTGACAGTATGTTATTGCCCCAGCATGATGCAGTCCTCCCTCCTAGTGCTGGAAAACCCTAAAAAAAAACACTTTTTTGGTATTTTGCACATTTGTAACATATCAAGCTGCACTGATACATACTGAAATCTGGATAGCAATATGCAAACACTCTGAAATACGCTTACTCTACTTTTATATTTTAGCAAACTAACCACCAGTCATACACATTTAAGTATTGAAACATTCAATAGTGCGACAAAGTTTAGCTTAAAGCAGAGCAGATATAGTGACTGACTGACTGACTTCTCCCTTGACCAAGCCTGTCATCTTGAATCAAGTATATACCAGCTGTCTTTAGACTCACTGGCCTCTAACACTATGTATAATAATGGATAGACTGACTGGGAGCTTTCAGATCACAGGAAGCAGGGCGATGGAACCAAGTGCTAATACCACACTGTGGCCACAGTCTGACTGCCCGTTTAGAAGAAGGTGGTGACAGACAAGTGGATTTGTTGTGTGAAGCAAGTCTGTCCCAGTGTTTGAGAGAAGTAAGCAGCACATTGCTGCAGTCACAGTAAAGTGTTATAAGGGTAGTAAGGTTACTTTATTCAGCTATTACATGCATCAATAAGCAGAATTGTTATCCCTATTGTGTGTTCACTGTCACAGAAGAGAATTAAGGAGTCTCTGTTACTATGTCATCCTCCTGCATTTGTAACTTGTAAAACTCTACATACCATGGGTAAATGAATGCATATGTAAGTGTCCTGAACGGTGCACAGCACCCAGTACTTGGAACCTCCCAGCACTTGTTAGAGGTTGAAACTCTATATATACCCAGAAAAAGAAACGCTGAGACTTCAAGCATAACACTATTCCCGTCTTCGATATCCTGTATGGGTAACCACTTTTCAAAGCTTTGAGTTGAAAGACACGTCAGGATTTCTCTGGTCATCTCCCTTGAGGCCAAGATGTTCCTCACAGTTCTCCTTTAAGTTGACTGGGGAGTCCATTCAGCTGTATTTATCTTCTGGTTTGAGGGCATCATATCGAATGCTGCTGTTATGTTTGAACAGCAGTTGGCACTGACTCAGTCTCTTGCTCCCTGGGCCCTCTTAACATTTCATCCTGCTTTAGGGCTTGATGTGACTGTGGCTCGGTGGTAACTGCCCTCCTGACAGGAAAAGGGATGTATGTTACTCATCAATCTTTGACTTGCACTTGCTTAATAATGCAGAACTCTCAAATGTCTTACAAAAAGCTGTCTTGCTCACTAGGTAAGTAGCTGATGTCTGTGTAGGTTCTCATTCATCCAGGTCATGGTTATCCAAAGTTGTTTAAATCAATCCAACTGGACTTTAAGAAAGTTTCTTGAAGACGTTTCACCTCTCATCCCAGAGGCTTCTTCAGTTCTGGTGGTGGTTGATGTTGCCTCAGCTTATAACCTCTGTGAGGTGTGGTCAGTGCTATTCATATTCCGACGACCATTGCCAAGGCCCGTCCGAGCTCGGTGAAACTCGCATTTCAAAGACCCCCATTGATTGTCACTCCCTGGCTCCCAACGACCATCGTTGAGGAGGGGACGGGTCTTGGCAATGGTCGTCGGAATATGAATAGCACTGACCACACCTCACAGAGGTTTTAAGCTGAGGCAACATCAACCACCACCAGAACTGAAGAAGCCTCTTGGATGAGAGGTGAAACGTCTTCAAGGAACTTTCTTAAAGTCCAGTTGGATTGATTTAAAAAAACTTTGGATAGGTAAGTAGCTCACACGCAGCATTAACCTCTGGCTTCCAACTATTTCCCTCCACTGTCAGTGTAGGGTTTTCAGACAGTGTAATAGATAACCAGTCGCAGCTGGGAAGCGCAGACTTCTGTCAAGACCAAAGACCAAAATCTTTTGATTTGTAATTAGTTCACAACACCTCTACATTTTCATAAAAAGTTCATCCTTCCTAGTGTTTTAATAAGACACCGCATGCATGTCTGTTTTTATGAAGCCTAAATTATGTAGCTATGCATATGAATATATGTAGTGTAATAGCCTCGCACGGCTGTACCAAACAACAACGTAGCAGAATGTGTAGTCTCACACGGCTGCACCAATAGAAGAATTAAGCATCTTCTATTGCATAACTACACTTCATGATTAAAATTCCAGTCATTTATCAGACCTAAGGTTCCTTATGACTGTAAACATACATAAATAGACATATTCTTGCTCCATGACAGTTGGAAAAAAGCACATCATCTACTGTAAGCCTGTGAAGATTGAAGAATGTCTAGAGAGTAACAACAAGATGACAGAATATCTATCTATCTAGCTACCTATCTAGCTATGTAACTTTTTTATGCGACACTAGTAATGACAGGAGTCTTTCAAGCATATATTTCTTGATAGTCTTGGAGACAATGCATATGCCTGTCTGTACTCTAAAAGCCACAGAGAGGTCACTCAGCCAACAGTTTCATATGTATGTAGCGTAAATAGTGGTGTCTGTACGACCCAAGGACAAAGATGAGCAAAGCTGAGGAGAGCAGGAGGATCCATAGAGGCTAATGATGAATCTAATAGTGTGTAACAGAGATGTACAACCAATGGCGGCAGAATGTCACAGACAATTAATGTCTCCTCAGCACTGTGTTTGTTTGCTTCCCCACGGCTCTCAGCAGGGCTTAACTAATAGTATGGTGGTAAGGGACATAAATTGTGGTTGACACCATGTGTGAATCATTTACTTACATACACCACCATTGTGGTTTTGGCTATAGACCTGGGTTCTGAATATATCCTGGAGCTTTAGTGGTAAACATACTATTTCAGGTTATATTTTGACAAAAATGTTTGCAAATTACTTTTCAAATTTGATAGAATTTGCATTTACTTTTGCCTGCACAAAAAAACTAAAACCTAATACCGGTAATTGTTCTATTTTGAGGATGAGGATATATGTTGAGGCAACTTTGTCAAGGCTAGGGAAGAATTGTAGTTTTTAGGTAGATACTGAAAAAGTCAATGTTTACTTGTAGCACTTCATTCAGAGTGTTAAAGTACTCTAAGTTTGATTTATCTGTCTCTCTATAATATTGTCACGTTTTGATGTTAACCTAGGTGTTGAAGTCCTGCACTTAGTATGGCCATCGACCCCAGCCCCTCCCTAGGACAGCTGTATGATACAAGATATAAACAATTCTTGCATTGAAAAAAAAACTGACAGTCCACCAAATGTTATTCAGGAAGCTGTTGCATTCCTTCTAAAGCATGTGAGGCATAAATGTTTCTCAGAGAAATGATTACTGTAAACGCAGCTGTAAAAGTCAGAAAACTCAACACTGTAACTAAAGTTACAAGGTGGAAAAAAAATCCTGCATCCCATTTCCATTGCCCCAAGAATGAAGAAAGTGGGTGTTGATCATAAAGAAAAGGTTGGAAGACTAATTAAAGAGGGCTATTGGAAGTAGTAGTATCATTGGTTCTGCTACCTGACGTTTGAGCATCCTCTCTCCTTGAGTGATGTTTGCTCACTATTTTCTAACAAGACCACAGTGACAAAGACACTTGGTTGTTTTGTCATTATAGCAGTAGGCTATAACCCTACATTTAAACTACAGCAGTAGGCCGAACCAAATCCCCAGATTGTCTAATAGTTGAGGCATGTTCTGCAAAGCTAATTACAGCTTAAGTCTGTCGCCCCGTCCTTCCTCCCGTACAGCCCTCCCTGAATTTTACATGAATGCATCCCCAGCATTACTGTCCAAGTTTTTTGTATTCCATAAAAGCTAGCAGGCTATGCATTCAGATCTCCCAGGGTAAGCGATTATTTGAAATGTCCTCTTTGAAATCCATGGAGCTTTTGTCTCTGACTGCTAATGATTTTAATTATAGGTGGTACTGTGCCTTCCTAAGCTCCACAAAGAGAGAATGTTTTTCTCTCTCTTTCTCAACAAGATGGGAGTCTTTCTGAAACACATGCAGAGATATTGAGCCACTCTCTCATGTCTCTGTAGGACTATTAAGCTGTAACAACTTAATTTCACAGCGCCACGCAAGCACTGGGCTTTGACGGCACTTAATGAGCGTCGCGCTCTTTTCATCCATGTCAAATTTTATGACAAGCCCTCTGTTTTACTCCATGGCTCACAGTGGTTTGTGAACGTGTAATGATAATTGAGAGGAAAAACAGTGCAGTGTCCAGCTGTGTACCAAATCATTCTGTCAACAACTGAAATTATGAGTGTCTGCGTAGAACTGCTGATGAAAATAATTATCGTTTTCTGTGACTCTGCCTTGCAGTTAAAAGAATTTCTTTTCATATAGGTAGTTTTCATAGATTTGACTGTATTCCATTGTTCATAATGGTAGCATTTATAGATCTAGAAGCAAGTAGAAGTGAGCATTCTCTCACTGTCTCTCTTTTACACTGATTTATTCTGATTAAGGTAGTTGTGGTGTAGTCATCATAATGCATATACATCTGAGGGTCATTTAAACTACAGCAGTGCATGTGTGAATAAGTGTGAAATAAACCATCAATAAGTGACATATTGTAAGAGATTTTCCATTTATATAAGTCCTGCTGGCCACAGGATGTCAATTTACTAAACACATTAGAGCAGTTGAACAATGTCCAAAACATGAGACAACTTATCAACTGATGTAGTAGTACTTCAGTGCTGTCTTGTTGTGTTCTATGCATTCTCCTCCTTTGTGTCCACAATACCAAGAATACAACTCAACTGATTCAGTTCAGTCCAGAGGTTCATGTGTGTTATGCTAGTAGCAGTTATGTATCCTGGAGCCTCTGGCCTGCAACGGTTGAATGTTTGTTGGATGCCTCAGGGCCATTGAGAATCTTCACTCATCTAACAGGGAGAAGAATCTATACAACTTCTCATGGGCATGTTTGTGTGTTTACAGGACTCTTTGAGCTTACTGCATGCACTGTCTTTTATCCAGTATAAATGCCACAGTCGCCCTTTGTTGTCACACAAACACTTAAAGCCTGCTTTTCCTTGTTTGGTTCCACAGCCACTGAGAATTTCAGGAACATTTCTACCTGTGCTGACTCCTATTTCACACTAACATTCCTTTTACCTTTTTTCTCCTCACTGAATGGCAGTATCTGACTTGTCTTTGCTTTGTTCATTACCTCTTTTGCAATGTCATCTTTGCTTTGCTTCCTCTGACTTTTTTCCTGTCTCTGACTCCTCATCAGTCAGGGGGATTCAGAATCAGACTCTGAGGTGGAGGATCGTGTGGATGGGGTAAAGTCTTGGTTGTCCAAGAGCAAAGGTTCGACCAAGAACCTCTCTGATGACGGCAGTCTCAAGAGCTCCAGGTCAGTACACAGGCAGCAGCTGTTTCTATCAGTATCAGTCGACCAGACATTTGACCTCTTTTGGTCTTAGCCTGCATGAAAAGATTTATATGATAGGACCCAGAGGGAACAAAGTCATCAGTGAAGACTATTTGGCTGAAATGAGGGGTCTCCTATTTCTGTAATATATTTGTGAAGCTGCTTTGTCTTTATTGTCACCCACTCGGTGAAGCGTGATCTATTTTTTTCTCAAATCAAACCACCCCAGTGGTAGATTTATCAATGTGCCCATTGGCCATCTGGCATAGTCTACCTGAGCCACTCACTGAGATTAATGAATGTGTCTGCAAGCTGACAGCTTCGATTTCCCCAGATTTGTCTCCTTACCAGAAGATTTAACTTTCCTCCATTGGTTCAGTCACTCCCAAACGTTAAAAACTTTTTGAGTCTTGAAATCTCTCTTAGCAGCATGTCCTTTTAGACAAACACTGGCTGATTCATTGAGCTAGCTGACACTGCCTTTTGAAGTAACTTTCAAGTTCAAATGACTAATGGTCATACATTATACAGGTACACTGTAATTTATGTCAAGGGATTGTAGATGATTGAAGTTATGATTTCTCCCTTTCATATCATTCCCATGGCCTTCATTTTTCCTTCGTGGGCAGTAAAATTGTTTTGGTGTCTGGCTTTACGTTTCAGTGAAGGAAAAAAAAAGATTGTTTGTACCTAGTCAGTTGTCTCCTGTTGCTATCTCCTTTATATGTATTTTTTCATTGCTGTCCTCTCATTTTGTTCAACGTTAGTGCTTACATTTCTTGCCACATTTCTCTTTTTAAGATTTGTCACCTTCCATTTATTTCTTATCTCTTCCTTTCTCCATCTCCACTTGACCCACTCTCATCTTTGTCATTTTCTCTCCCTCTGTCTTTATTCCTTTATCATTCCTACTGTTGTTTCTTTCTAGATATGCTGTAAATGTTGATGCAAAGGAAGGGAAAGAATGGAAAGAGGGTAAGGAATGGAAAGAGATGAATAAAGAGGGCAAAGAGGTAGAAACAAACAGGCCAGTGTCAGTGATGAGCTCTCTAAGCTACAGAAAACGATCCAACCCTGATTCTATTGCTGGCAAAGGAGATGCCCTCTTCAGTGCTCTCAGGGAAAATGCAGATTCAGAGGACGCTCTGTCCTTCCATAAGCCCAAGTACAAAACCTCAGATGTTCAGGATGACACCTACATAGTCAGCTCTAGAAGGAAGTCCCAGGCTGTGGATGACATGAACGGCAGAGACTCTGTTGTTTCCCAAGCCTATTCAGAGGCCATCAGCCAAGCCAGGAAAGGCATGGACAGCCGCTGGGGTGACTTTGACAAAGAATCAACCTTTTCATTCACTGCACCGAGTCGGGCCTCCACACGTCTTGAGTTAAGCCCAGAGCATGATTCCAAGTCTACTATCAGTTTAGGCTCTTCAAGCCCACTTGGACGGCATCGAAGTACCTCATACGTAAATGAAGGCAGAGTCGGGCGATCAGTGTATGGCAGCAATCCCAGCAGCCCTTGCTTTAGTAGACGGTCTGGGGGTCGCAGTCCTGGAAGTGTTCGCCGATCTGATTCTCATATGTCACTGGCACGCAGCTGCCGTCTTAGTGAGTTTGACGTTGATGATAGTCGAAGTGTAGCCTTCACTGAGAGGTCGGCGTTTAGTCCTCACTCATCGACTGGCCGCAGTATCTCCATGCCACCTCCACAAGCCAGATCCACTTTTGATAATGACCCACTTGATAATTTGGACATCAAACCAGTCAGTCATCGCAACTACCTCGATCCTGACCTGGAGAAAGCTATCAATGAAGTGCTGAGTTTTAAACCAATCAAATTCAAACGCAGGAGCTTGGAAGATTCTGAGGGTGAAGAAGAAAAATCCAGGAATAATTTAGATGACAGCAAAGATGTTCATGACAGAGAGAGTGCTCGGCCTACAAGCAGTGTGAGACGTTCTGCATCTGCTGTGGATTGTATGAGACCATCACGCAGTGCCAGCAGCTGCAGCAGTCGCCATCGCAGCAAGAACAAAGGCAAGAGCAAGAGAAGTAAGAGAAGCTCTGAGTCTGACAGCTCAGGAGACAGGACTCGTCACAGGAGCAACTCCAAGAAGAGGTCCAAAAAGTCCAAGAAAAAGTCCAAAAAGAAGGATGAATTTTCGTCTTCTTCCTCATCTTCTTCATCTTCAGATTCTGAGTCAGACTCACCGTCAGACTCAAGCTCAGGTGCCTCCACTATTTCCTACCGAAGTTCCAGCAGTGTGAAAAGAGCCCCAGGTCGAAAGGTGTCCAGCCCAGAAGGGGAGGGAGAAGCTGCACCACAGAGTGAGAGCCAACCCCTCAACAAAAAGGATGAGAAGAAGAGGAAGAAGAAAGTGGACAGCCTGATGATGAAGTACTTGTACCGGCCGGAGAGTGACTGATGCAGGGAGTAGGTGATTGCCTGATATAGACTTGTTGAAGGGTGTGTTTGAAGCATGGTGTGACCTTACCCATCAATCAGCACTTTAAATATTCCACATTTAGTCTGACTTGGATTCGACTTTGTCACTTTAAAATTATAATTTGCGGTTTGTTTTTCTGATGTGTTACGTAAGGCATGCTAACAGTTCTCACAAGTTCTCAGTTTTCAATCTTGTAGTGGTGACTACGCTCTATGGCTGTTTTAATATTGTTAAGGTCTCTTCGGGAGCAGAACGGTCATGTGTTATGAAATTTATCACACTAGTAAATTCAGTTAATGATAATGTGCACTTAACATGGATAGTAAATCAGCCTTTATTAACTTCTGAGATGTCACTTTGATTTGTTGCCCCAGAAACGTAAAAATAACAGAAGTCAATTAAAATGGGACAATAACATATTTTTCCTTCCAGCCCCATAACTACAGGCATAATTAAACCTTGAGCATTGATTTACAAGAGGCAAATTTATTTGTGATTCACAGTTAACAGCAATTAATCCCGAGTTTTCACAGTTTAAGCTCTTTCAGTATTCAATAATTTTGAAGAGCTGCATACTAACCCTTAAATGGATTAGATTTTTTTGTGTGTCAGAATTCATCAGAAATATTTCAGATGACATTTTAAAGTGACTTCAGTCATTTCTAGGTTTTGGTAATCACTCACATAATTTAATTTTTTTAGTTTTGAGCAAATTAACTTGCAACATTTTGAGAATGGAACACCACCTGTAAAAATGACGTGTTTGTTTGAATAGCATAGATACAGTCCCATAATAACAGTTGGGCATGACAGCATGATACCATATCACATGAGGGTTGCTGTGTTTTTGCAGCCGCCGAAAGCTAAAGGCAAAATAAATATCACAACAGTGATGAAGGTGCAGCTACTGTAGTTGTTAGTAGAGCTCTTTATACTATAGCATAAGAATACACAATAAAATGAAGAAAACATTGTCACTACATTGACAAAACATGTCAAATAATGCTGCAAATATGTAAAACACAATCAAACTACGAACCTTCCCAAACAGACAGACAGCAAATACCGAAACGCTACAAGTCACATTGAAGCTTCTTGTCAACAAAAAGAACAGGTGCACAAGCTAGTAGATAGTAAAAGGTACTGCTACATGTGCTAGTATTAACAATAACGCCAAAATCACTCGAGTATTCATGCTAAAATGTTCAACAAATGATGTTTGCTCAACAAGAACTTTATTGACAAATGCTCAAATTCAGCAGATTGCATGTTTGGATGTGTTTATGTGTTAGTGTCCAAATGTATGTTGCATTCTAATGTATTTCTGTTCTTGTTTAAGACTTGGAATGTGTCTGTATTTACTTGTCTACGAAGTTGCAGGATAGCACGCAGCCCTTTTAGCAGGAAGCTAATCTTACTGGTGCAAGAAAAACAATGACAGTTGACTTAGTTGTTAAATTCAACATCTTAAAACCAAGGATGGGACAAATGCTGGGTTTCTTCCTGGCTCACCAGCCTGTGAAGTGCACAGCTGCAGCGTGCTTAGTGGTGCAATGTTCAGATTAAGTCAAAAAGTCTCATTCTTATACAGCATATCAACTTTTCACAGTCAGACAGAATTATGTCTTTTGTCAATTTACCTTTGCCTGTCTTTATGTTTTTCACCTGGTACCTACCATAGAAGATTACATACCAACCAGTCGGTTTGTAGCATATTTTTAAATTTCCTATTAATGTGTTTTGTGAGCTCCTTGTTTGCTACATTTTCTTTAGGCGACTTGTCAAAGTGCTCATTTCTACATCTGCTTGTGTTTTTTTAGTCATTGTTCACTTGTTTTTTTATTCACATTAGCTGCTACTTTTCCTTCTTTCCTCCAGCCCCCCTAGCCAAAGACGCTACTGCTTTGATAGATCTGATGAAGAGAAGGAGGAAGAAGAAAAAGAGGAGGGCGGGGCGACTGAGGGCTCTTACTACTCCCGATACAGATACAGCAGCCACATGAAAGATGATGACGTTGAGGACAGGCTCTATGGGACCACATCATAGTCCTCACCGCCAGCCTCCATCCTCTGAATTTCACCATCATTCAGCTGGGACAGTTCACCTTGCATGTAACACTGACCACAGTAGTGGTCACTTGGACACAAACACAACCTAAACACTCACAGTCCTACAGGAAAACACAAACACTCAAAATCCAAACTTCCCATGGCAAGAGTAAATCCTGTGAGAACAGGATTTACTCTTGGTGGACTAACAGCATTGGGTTTTTGACTAGGCACTCATCAGTCTGACCTCACTGCACACAGCAGCTCTGTTACTAATGACTCCACTCTGCTGGTTGCATGCAAGCAGCAGTTGTTTGGCTTGAGCAGCCATCCAGTTTAAGTCCCATCATGGTTGTAACTGAGCCAAAGAACTTGAGGTTTCAATGATAATATATTCTTTCTTTCTCTGTATCCCTCGTCCTCCCTTATTTATATATAGTACACCACAATAATATGCATTGCCATGCAACAACGTATTGCCAAAAAGCCTTTGTTCCAAGCATGTGTGCACACTGCTATACTTATTGCCAGTTGATGCTAAATCCTGAGAAAAGCCTCAGCCTTTTTCCTTCTTTCCTCTTTGGGACAAGTGCCATTTTATTTAAGTGTGCTCCTCTACAGCTGGCTTCTCTGCAGCTGTGGCTTTTCACGAACTGCTGCACTGTACACTGAAGATGTTGTCATTATCTTCTGCTTGCTTTATGTCTTCCTGCAAAGTTTTTTTTCTGCATTTTGCTGGCAAATTATCTCTTATTTCCAGGGGAAGAGGACTGCATCAGTTAACCACTCTGCTATGGAAGCAAACAATTTTTTCTCCTTTTGAATCTTTTGTTTTTGATGTTTGACAGGTTTGTTTTGTAGAGGATCGCTGTCAAGCAAATCAATATCTGCAAGGTTTGAGCTTACATCTGTGAAATGCTTTGTCTTATTTTATTTTGAATTGATTTGGCTGAATACTTACCAGGCTTCTTTAGTGACAACGAGACTATGGCTTTGTCCCAGTGCTTGTTATTCATAACGGCTGTTCATTCGGCTGTTGTTGGTTTTTAGTGTGATGTGCTTTCCATTTCCAAAGGGAAAGTACTTGACTTTGAGCACCGGTCATTTGTTGGTTTCTCACAAAACCACTGACTACATGTATGTTAAACCAGCATGTTATAGCTGGTGTTGTAACTGTATTTTTCTTATTTTCAAAAAATCAAATGGAAAGACTGCTTCTATGAAAGTGGTTGTTGCCAATTATTCTTTTTTAAAAGACCTAATTCAAGCAATTTGGATTCGACATGTAACTTGTTCAAATCAGAGCCACACTAAAACACATTCATTGTGTTTCACTATTGTCATGAAAAGTGGTATAACTAGTAGTAACAAGTGGGAGAAAAAAGTAAGAGAATCACAATGCCTCTGCACAACTGGACAAGTGGAGTGATGTATGGCAGCAGTTTTCACTGATTAGTCAGTTGTGTACATTTTGAGTGTGAGTTCAGTAAAGTTGTACATTAACCCTGCAAGCAAATCTCATCACAGAAATTCATGGGTTTTGATGATAATAAGAATAGTGGAATGTCACCAGCCATTTTCTAGCTTCATTTTAACGACAGCTTCCTTAACTGGACACACTGCAGCCCAACCTGTATAACCAATACTGTGAACTCATGTTCAGTGTCTTTGTTTATCTGTCAAATTGTGTGTGTTTTTAACACAGTGATGCCTGAATAGTAAGGAAATAACTTAGTTTTATGGTTGCTTAAGCGTTGCATCGCACCCTCTGGTCACGTGTCTGTATTTACTGAGTAGCATTAGATATGTTTGAAAGCCATTTGAAGACCAGAAGAGCTTAACATGGTGTGGGGGACTGAAAGAATTCTTGGATGTTGTGGGAGAACTTGGGGCTGATTCTACTATTAATTCTTTTTGTAAACTACGGTGGCCGAGAGGTGCAAACCAAATTTACATAATGCAAAACACTTTTACAAACTCCGAGACAAATTTACAAGCGACAAAACAATTTTACATTTCCAAAAACACTTTTACAAATCCGAAAACACTTTTACAAGTCCGAAAACACTTTTACAAACTCCGAGACAAATTTACAAGCGACAAAACAATTTTACATTTCCAAAAACACTTTTACAAATCCGAAAACACTTTTACAAGTCCGAAAACACTTTTACAAATCCGAAAGTAACCGGAAAGGGAATGTCCCAACTCCGGGGTATAACCGGAAGTGACGACGAGGAGCGGCTAATGCAACTTTTCGTTGTTGTTAATGGGGAACCAAGCGAGCGGGTGATTGTTGCATCGTGGCCCAAATAACTTTGCAAAACATCTCAAGTTTAGTTCAGTTGTTTTTACTGAAGCTCGTGCACAACCACCAAGCACATATCTTTTAGGTACCGCTTCTTCTGTGGTTCTCTCACAACAGTAACATTCAGTAGGTAACATTACGCTCGTGCGCCCTCTACTGGAGAAACCGTATAACAACAATATAACATTGTAATAATTACTGTCCACAGTATACTTGTACATTTAACAAGCCTTGGTATAACATTTAAAACAATAATATTAAATCCCAGTATACCACAGTGATGTTTTGCCCGTTTTGTGGGTAACATATGAACCGATTGACGCGGTTTTGGTTTTCGTGTGGTCGGTCTTTAGAGTGTTTAGATGTCGCAGATCAGACCGACAGAGTGCATTAGCCGCTCCTCGTCGTCACTTCCGGTTATACCCCGGAGTTGGGACATTCCCTTTCCGGTTACTTTCGGATTTGTAAAAGTGTTTTCGGACTTGTAAAAGTGTTTTCGGATTTGTAAAAGTGTTTTTGGAAATGTAAAATTGTTTTGTCGCTTGTAAATTTGTCTCGGAGTTTGTAAAAGTGTTTTCGGACTTGTAAAAGTGTTTTCGGATTTGTAAAAGTGTTTTTGGAAATGTAAAATTGTTTTGTCGCTTGTAAATTTGTCTCGGAGTTTGTAAAAGTGTTTTGCATTATGTAAATTTGGTTTGCACCTCTCGGCCACCGTAGTAAACTCTTCATTTTTATTTTCTATGCAGTCGACTCAAGTGTTAAAATGTGTTTTTGACCTTATTTACCCTAATAAAGTGTCTGGCTTCAACAGGAAAAAAAATGACAATGCTCACTGCACACAGTATTTATATATGTGTATGATTCATGCTAGCCTTGAAATGCATCCTCTTTATTTTCATAAAGAACAAATTGACAACTTGTTATAAATTTTGCATCACAGGTTAATATATTGTAAATAAATGATGGTGACTGTTTCAGATTGCTTTGGAGACTGGATTTGTATGACCTGTTCTGCTGTTTTGGTCTTCAGTTCACAATCCCATATACACTTCAGTTTGAACTTTGGATGCATTTTGTTGAGATTTCCATATCACATGCAGATAATACAAGGTATTTTCTGATTCATCCACTTTTGTCTTTTACATGGTGTGACAAATGTCAACAGTGGCAATGACCCCTGGAATGTCTTAAATGGACACAACAGACACATTTTGATTAATATTGGTTTTATTTCCTATAACACAAGGATGTGCTGTTTATAGCCCCAATTAAGCTCTTCTTTTCCACTTGGATGTTTTCAATTGTTTCTGTTGGTAATGTTTTCTTAAATATGATCTTAAATCATTTTTAGTTAGTGTAAATTCCACAAAACTGTAGCTGTTTTGTGCACCAAAAGGAAGCAATAATTAACAGCATTTAGCTTGCCAGATAATACTTTTAGCCGGAGGTAGCGAGATTTCTGATGGAGAAATATGGTAGAGTCTCAGAATGATTAATACAGGCTGTAATTTCAAAAGCACACCTAAATTTGTCGAGGAACTGGTGCAAATTCTGTGGTTATTTCCACAGATACCATTTTAATGATAATGCTGATTACCATGAAACTCAGCTGTCTGACAGCTGCTGAACTCTGTGATGTTCAGTTTGTCTTGTTTCTGTAACTGACATCATGGTGAAGAAAGTTTGAGACAACTTGACTGGTCTGTTTTCTCGAATACAGAGTTGAGCTGTGAAACATCAGGACTGCAAGAGTTTGTACAGACATTTAGGGTCCCTAGATGACGGAGTCCAGAGACTTTGGCAATCCTCTGACTTTCTGCTGAGTGCCACCATGAGGACGACATTTGTAGTTTGGAATGAAAAATCTGAACAACTGTTTCCACACTGCTTTGGATTTAATCAGCAAATGTTAGTATGCTAACACACGAAACAATATCAAACCTTTTAAGAATCAGTCTTAACATTGCTAACATACTGAAATCAGTTTGAGCACAAATCATGTGCCCATGCTAGCAGCCCCCAGAGCTGCTAGCATGGCTGAAGACTCTTCTTTGCTGTTTTGAAGCTGACTGGGCCACTTTGAGAGGGTAGGAAATGTACTCACTTTAAAGCCACTCTGTGTTGAATATTTTTGATTACAGCGTCTTTCAACAGACTGAGATGATTTAAGGTTTTATTTGTAGATGAACTAAACATTCTTAATATGTAACTTTCAGTTACCCATTATCAATGCTTTTAAAATTCTCACTTTGTACATTTTCTACATGGCAACTACAGTCTAGTTACAGCTTTATAGCGGGTACAGAAGAAACTATGGTTCAGGTTTGATGAGGCAACTAAAACATAAAAGTTACAGGGACAGTGTGATCACCATTGATAAAAAAAATACGCAGATCGATGCTGCCCGTAAATCTGAGGTGCTTACCCACAAATTCACGATCCCGACTTCAAATGTATACTTGGCACCTCTAACTGCTTTGGTCAACATTAGTATTGGATGTTAACTGTGAGGTTCAGTATTTTCAAATATGTCTGTAAATCCTCGAACTGCTTTAATATTTCCTTAGTCATAGGAATTTCCATATATTCATGTTATTTATGCAATCATACCAGCAGCATAGGGTGTGGACATATCTGACGCTAACGTGTCATCCACACTGCAGTGTTACACGAAGACGCAACAAACAGCCATAGAAATGCTGCAGATGTGAATTCTTCCTTAACATGTCACACACATTATACAGGCCACATAGCGACTGATTTATTTTCATGCACCAGCACCACACTGTTGCACAGGTGCTATGCAAAAGTAAATTCAGGATGCTTTTCATTCTGTTTGCAGAGATGCAGCCCTGAACCTACAAGGAATCTATTCATTCCCTCAGTGCAGGCAATCACTTATCCTTACAGTAGTGAACAATCTTCCTGCTGTAAGAACCAAGTTTTCTGTGTGCCCCTTCTCATGTGTCGGTGCACAGGTGAAGCACTGGGCTTTAGAGAAATGGATTTCTGGCTACAACAAGTTTCTGCTATGTCTGAGTTGCTGGTGCTGCTAGACATCTTCCGGTTTTGAATTTAAGTCAGTTTAATAGTTTGAGCTTTGGGCTGCTGTAGTCACTTTCCCTCACAGACCTCTGTATTTCCCCTCCAGTGCTTCTGCAGAAGATGACCAACTTGCACTGCTGTGGTCACTTGTGTCATTGTCTTCTTCAGCAGAGCCTCACCCAGTCCACCTTCCCTGCACAGCCGTGCCTGTTTCAGCAGACTCCTTTAGACCAGCCTACATGTTATACATTTCAGTAGCACCTCTTGGGTAGAACTGTTTTTTTCCTGCACTGGGTTGCAGAATTACTTACAACTTACTTAATTGTTTTTTGCTCTGAAAAGTTGCTAGTGGCGTTGTTACTGTTTTTAACGATGTAGAAAAATCTCACTTTCACTAAATGTTTCCTTGCATCCACTCATCCATACACTACTTTATTCTGGGGGGCAGGAGTCAATCCCAGCTGACTGAGGGTGAAGGCAGGGTTAACCTGGACAGGTCAGTCTGTGCTCACACAGCATGTTGGGAATTGGTACACTGTGTACAGAGGAAAACATGAGACGACTAACGACTAACTACGAACTACTACTAGTTTCTCCGTTACTCCATCGAACCCCACCAGCAGACGGTTACTGTAGCAACAGCTGCTCAGATCTGACAGAAGTACCCAGAGGAAGAACACTGACGTGACGTGATGTGGTAGAACCATCATTTTGTTAGTGTGTTGACTTCCAACAAAAATTAGTAGGCAAAAAAAAAATAGCAGTTTTTATTTTGTTGTAGAAAACATATGGGATATCAGTTCATGCAGTCAGTTGAGCCCTAAAGAATTCTCAGTGCTAGTTTCATATTTTATACTCACAAACTGTAAAAATATAGATGATACAGAAGCCACCATGTCTGTTTTACTAATAAACTAATAAACTAATAAACAATTTCAGAATTGTTTTATGTGTACTTGACATGAACATTATTTATTTTCTGTATTCTTTAAATGCACATTCTGCAGCTACACTGGAAAGCAGAGTTCTTGTGATACTATGGCTCCGTTTGGTTTCGAGGTGAAAAGACTTGTTGTGTGCTGCAACACACATTCTGAGAGTCAGTGCATATTTTAAGTATTAAAATTTTGGTGAAAACGGATCCAGTATCTACAAGGCAAGGCACACTAACTCCTCCTAAATTTGCTGTCAAATGTGGACATGAGGACACCAATTTAGCTCCTTTAGCTCCTTCAAAATCACGTAAGACACCTCTTGAGCCAGTGCATACCCCCACCGAACATGAACTAGCTCTGCAGTCCAGCAGGTGCTAGTTTTCCGAAGTCTGAGAGGTACAAGGTAGCTGAGACACCGGCAAGGCAGGCTGAGTGCAGGGAGGGGCACACACGCCATCACACTCCCTGGCAAAGTGACCAGGCTGCTGGCAGCGTCTACTTATTATAGGACTAGTACGATTGGAACGACTACGCTCCTGAGAATTGTTTTAACGGCCCAGGGTGAGTGTATTCAACTGCTCCTGGTGGAGCCTCAGCATTTCCCTCATTTCTCCCAACTCAGCCACTGCAGGCCAAATGCTGAGGGGACAGAAAGACTATGTCCCCTCATGCCTCCTGGCAAACCCTCATGTTCACACCTCATCGCTTCGCCGCGGACGTCAAGTATTGTAGCAGTCAGCTGCCTGTGCACAAGGCAAAAGACTTTCCGCATTATGCATGTCACTCTGCGCACGCTCCTTAACTCTGGCCTCATCAAAAGGCAGGGAGACCTCCTGCAAAGTCTCCCCTTCTTGTTGCCGTCTAGAAAAAAAGGCCTCCTGTAAAGCGACATAGGACTCAGAACACCCATACACCTTCTGTAACACTGCGATGATGACTGAGGGGTCTGCTCGTTCCGCACTAGAGCGATATCTAATCTCCTCGCGTGCTTCCCCCTCCAAGTGGTCAAAACAGGAAAAATGCCTGATCAGCTGTAGATAAGTAGCGCGCCCTCATACAGGCCTGCACTTCTTCGATCCACTCTGTCAACCGTCCCCTAAACATGGGACATTTCCAATCCCTGGAAACAAATACCAGTCGCTCTGTCAAAGGAGCACTCAAAGGGTATGGTGGCACAGGAGTAGAAGGCATTTGGTACTGGTCCCGGGCGTGGCTGCATCCTGATCCTGGCGTAGTCTTTCATTATCTACCCCCAACTATGCCACTCAATCCACCTCAATCCCTGCAACACTTCAGACATAACTAAATATTAACCACCAATGGGGAAACTGCCGATGAAACTAGCTCGGCTAGCAGCAGAAGAATAGAGGACAAAAAAACAAACTAACCCCTTACCAAGACTTGTAGCCAGTACAGGAAAAATCAACTGCTGCTTTGCCTCAGAACAATATAACCCTCAATGGATAAACACACCACTCAGACAGTTAGTAGTTTGAAAACAAAAAAAGAAACAAAAAGGGAAAAAAAGAACACGTCTCAGCCTTCAAAATGGTATATCCTACCAACAATGCCAAATTGTTGCAAGTGGAGCGTGGGGGGCTAAACAAGAATTGTCAGGAATTCACCCAACAGCTCTAAAATGGTTGCTGACAACGCCACCTTGTGAATTGTGCCCAAGGAATTATTCTGCCTCTGGCAGTTACCTTGGAGGCACACAGGCTCGTTATGCCATTTGAGGCAGGAGACGTGGTTCAATAACAAGTCAACAAATTTATTAACAATCAATTAAAATCCCGGTAAAACAATATACTGAAAAAAGGAAGGGGGAGTGCGGCAGGGTCTCTGCTGTCAAGAGTGCTAATGGGGGGACAAGTGGATACCAAGGGGAGGGCACCAGGTGTATAGACAAATTGCACACAAGGACAAATCAAAAAAAAAAAAAAAAAAACTCAGGTTCCACAATACCACACGGAGAAAGGGTACCACCATCCGAAGACACCACCACAGGTGCTCAGCCTCTAAAAATCCCCATCCCCGCCAAAAAAACACAATTAGTGGGAACACTCAGCAAAAAAAGGAACCAAAGATTAAACTACAGGGGATAACAGTCACCTGTAAACTAATAAATCAAAGAAAGACATATATTGTAACCAAAAATATACAGAACACAAATTAATGACTAAACCACAGAAATTAAGGAATCTAAACAAATTATTTGAAATACAGGACAAAAGGCCAAATGAAAAGAAATAACAAAACCTAGCAAATAGGGGTAGGCGAGTGTCCCCACTCAGTCTAAAATAGCAAGAGCCGGAGCTTCAAAATAAAAATTCAGCGGTGCAAATATACAACAACAATAAAAGAATAAAACCAAGCTGCTTCATTGATGCTAAGGGGTGGCCATTCAGGCAACCATACGACCAAGATGCGCTGATCAGTGAGGAGGCAGGCAAGACAGAGGTAGCCGCGAAGCTAGGCTGCGGGTAGCAGCTAAGCAACTCAGCCTGCCGCAACCAAGGCGAACCGCAGTCATGGCTAAGCAGCAGCGGGATAACAGGGCCAAATGGCCACTCCAGAAGGCTGTGTAGCACACACAGCACACACAAGGAAGAGGGAGCACGTCAGAAGCGGGTTAGCCGCCTTAGCTTTCCACAGCAACTCAAACGCTGTACTGTGAATATTCCAGTGACACTTGAAGTGTTTGGAGCCGGCAGCCGATGAAGCAAGACGACCGGAAGCGAAACGATCAGAAGCGAAACGATCAGAAGTGGCGTGTCCTCAGCCTCCGAGAGAGAGAGAGAGCGACAGAGAGAGAGAGAGAGAAGAGAGATGCCATCCATTTTTTATACTACGTCAGCGAGATACGATTGGTTGACAACCCTCAGTGATTTAAGAGCAAGACTCTCCTGCTGCTACACAAACAAAACCAAAAACCATCCATTCCTCACAGATATCTTTTTCAGCTCGTTGCTTGAGGGGTTGCATTGCTCTGTCTTTCTTTATAAATTTGTCACAGTGCCAGTTTAATTTATGTTTTGATTTTTATAACGTGTTTTGTAAATGAGTGAAATGCAGTGTATTTTTGTGTGGTCTTAGTGTGTTTTTATATTTTGATCTGCATGAATTTATGTAATCAAGGCAATGATTCACAGCTGGTGCTGATTGAACTCAATTCTCCAACGTGCGCAGCACTGACTATATAATGAGGCAGGTGCAACAGGATGGAGAGAGGGGAGGGGGGAAGCACACGCAACGGGCAGCACAGACAGCAGGACGGTCAGGAGCCCTCCAGGGCATGCGAGGAATACAGACGCTTGCTACAACAGCTAAGTAAAAAGAAAAGTTTATCAAGCCTGAGCCCACGCTGGCGTGTGTGGTTTTGCTTTGCTGACAACAGTGGAGCCTCAATTTATTGCTAGTATTCTTTTAACCTCACCTAGCTTGCCAATTACCCCAAAGATCTTCTATTAGATTTAAGTCAGGTGACAAATTTATTCAGGTCAAAGTTTTCACTGTTTTTCTTTTAGAAAATAATGTGTACTATAGATGGTTATCATGCTGACTATAGGGGTCTTTTAGTTTTCAAGAAAAAGTCCTCAAAAAGCTTTCACAGTCTGGTGTGAATAAGGTTTATTCAAAGCAAAGGCTGTAAGAACAAGCATGAGCAAAATCTCAAGATTTTATCTGACTGAACAATACTTTCCGATTCTTTATATGCTTTTGCACCTTTTCCAAAACTCGCCTCCTTCTCTTGGAAAACCACAACCCATTTAAAAAAAAAAGATCAAGATATCTCTGTCACCACTGCATTTGAATGCATTTATATCAGTGTTTGATCTAAGCGTGGCAAGTTTACTTGAGCACAAACTCATTCAGAAATGCAGATGACACAGATTTCCTCTGATAACCCGAAGCACTTCACCTCTATTCTCAAAATGATAATCTTGAGACTGTCTCTGCACCCAGTTTCATATTTCTTATGTATGTGGGGGATGATGCTCCTCACCTGCATCCCCCTCTGACAACAACCCTGGCAGTTGGAAATTCGTCATTGCTGTTGTACAACAGCGCTGGGGTTGGCTTCCCGCTCCATTGGAAAGCCAACTCAATGGCCCTCATCCCATTCAAATACCTTGTCTTCTTGGTGTAAACTCCTTAAAGTGGCCGTGATGAGACGCCTGGGAAGTTTTCCTTGCTTCTCTCCAATCTCTGTCATGAACTCCCCACACCAGCCTGCCCGGTCATTTTCTAATCCCTTAACCACCCACCATCTCCTCATCCACTTTCTCTCCAGCCACATTAATAGTTGGAGACTTCATTCACCAACAACATCTGCTTCTTCAATGCAGCCACATACAGCTACAGACTGCCATCCTGGAGCCACCGTCCTGGTCATCCTGGATAAACTGCGGGGGATATTGCGTTCACTTTCACCCTCTTTCCACCATATTATAGTTCATGTGGGTTCTAATGCTCATCAACAATCTGAGCATTGTCTGCAGGCATCCTCACTGGGTTGGTGCAGTTTAATGTGCTCAGTGGGTCTTTACTGAGTGCAGACTTTTAAGTCAGCTAACAGTGGGAAAAACCTCAGTTCCAGCCTGTTCCACCAGGCTGCGGGACTGTGATCCCCAATCCCGGTGCAGTGCATTAACTCAGTGGGGCCCTGTGCTGAACACAGACTTGTTGAACAGCTGGCCTTGTTCACAGCTTTATGGCTGTGTATTTGGTCGTAAACTTCTGTATATCATTTTTGTTTCTGGTCTTGACAGTATCCACTTGTCAATATCAGTACATGCAACAAGGTTTAAATTGTGCAATGCACATCTCTGATGTGGCAGCAAAAATTACATCATCGTCATCATTATCATCACCAACAGTTTTGCAAGACATTAATGCTCATAAAAGTAACCTCATCCTCGTCATCTCCAGACTCATCCTCCTCAACTGTCATGAGTATGACAGCCTTGTGACCCGAGGTACTTAAGAATAAACTGGTAAAAAGTGTTTTAAAAACCCATAAAAGAACCACCAGTTCCAAATAAGACACAGGTAAAGTATTGTAAACACAAGGCAGAGACATGAGTTAAAAATGTGTAATAAAAAATTTATTTAAAATATTAAAATGAAGCAGCAATCAAAATGTAATGTTAAAATTAATTTATTAGCTAAGTACGATTTATTCAAGGTAAAAAGGCCAAATACTGAATAAAATACAATTGAAGCCTTGTAGACCCAGAACCTGAAAAAAAGGGATATTAACATGAACAAAAGACCGACAAGGATGGCTGAAAAGGAATCGCCCCCACCGCAAACAAAACAGAAAATGCGACCAACACACACACGCCAAACAACAAAGACCCCAAGTGAAAAAACAAAAATACGGGTTAATTCCATCCCAAGCCACCCCGGGGAACTAAACTCACTAAACCAAAAGCTAAACACCCCAGGGCCATAAAAAAAATAAAACACGATGCAGAGAAATTAGGGTTAAAAACAAACCAAATTAAAGTAATCGATTTGGATTAATCAAAACCAACTGAAATTCTAGAACCCTAAAACACTTTAAAGCACTCTAAAACAGTAGCAGGCTATAATCTGTCGATTAAAAGAGACAGATGTCAGAAACGATTGTAAATAGTGCGATGCACAAACCATTGTGCAAGTCCGTACTTGCTTAATTGGCAAATACGGACTCACGAGAATGGAAGAATGCATCGGTAATATGCAATTAGAACACTGGCATACTTGGTTGCATCACCACCTTGTCTCATCTGCTCCGATTATTTCTACCCGGGGTGTGAAATTTGTGGCCCGCGGTACAAAACCTGCCGGCCAGATGGTCCATTTGGGCCAGCGGACCGACTTTACAAAGGGTAAAATTTACAGAGAAGACATTAACTGTAAATTGTAAATTTGTAAAACTGTAAATTTTAAATAGTTTCTAGACTTTGACAAGTTGCGTTGATCATAAAGTAAAAATACTACATTGTTCAGCTCCAGATACCTATGACTAATGTTGTGTTCCTTTGATTTTTGAGTTACTTTAGAAGAAGAAATACTTTCCTGTTTTACTTAGAAGTATTGCAGTTATTAAGAGATGACAGAAGGTTGGATCATGGTAATGTAGCACAGTAAGACTATTGTTGTATACTGTCGCCTCTGACAAATTGGGCTGTAGTTTAGAACAGACACTGGTACCAAATTTACCTGGGTTTAAACACAACTGTGAGCTAAACTAAACCAAACTGCTGTGTCAAAACAAGGAAGCATTTTGTCTTTTGTCTCACTGTCCAAACTTTCAAGACATAGTGTGTCCAGTGAGACACCTGTCACAGTGAGTTTTCTAGTTTCCATGATTAATATTCAATAGATTAATCTGTTGGACACAACATATCCCTGCTTCTCTTTTGCCTGAGCAGAGGTCAGGCAAAAGGAGACATGCCTACATTTTTATGTAGACCAGTTATTTTTAAGCGTGATGAACTTCGCGAAGCACATCTCTACCAAAAAATGGACAGTCCAGATAACATTAAAATAAATTGGCCTTATTTGAATTCTCAAATGCATTACACTTTTCAAGTACTGCAATTAACAAAGCAAATATTTTTTGTAATTTATTACATTTTTACCATCATTTATATCTGTGTTTTTGAAATCAGTTTAATCATTATATCTCTCAGCGCAGACTGTTCAACATTTCATGTTTCTACTTTAAGTTCTTATAGAGTGATACAATCCAATCCTTAGTCAATACACTCCAGATGACTCTTGGAGTTTATGGCCCCTTGAGCGTGTGCGTTTGTGAGGTATGCCAAATTGGATATTTATCGTGGAAAGCTATGTGTTCGCAGCAGTGGGCTACATGTTGATGAGGTCAATGGTGCAAGAGTAGGAAAGAGTAGGATGCATTTAGAGAAAATGATTAAATGAAGTGAAATAACATCTCTCAGTTTTATGAATTCATCTTTCAGGGAATATTAACAACAGAGTATGACCTCAGTAATAAAGCAGCATTTTCACATTGTTGAGACCATTGACAAAAACTTAAACGTTAACGCTTTACAAATGTAGAATGTATGGTAAAATTAGAAAACTTCAATTCAACATAGTACAAATGCCTATGAAATAAAATCCCTGACTGTAAAATTAAAGCAAAATTTGGTCATATAAAAGTGAAACCGTTTTCAAAAATAATTGTTATTTATGTATTTATTCTTAGTGATTCGATTCCTCTAAAACATCGAAGGACAACTGCTAAATTGCAAATCATCTTCAGAATTTCTTAAACGTCTAATGTCAAGCCATTCCAGTGAAAAATGAGCGACTGATCAGCATTAGAAGGAATTGCAAAATTATTAAATTTACTCAGTGTTAGAAGTTTTCCACATAAAATGCTCAAACGAAAATTCATATGAACAAGGAGGGTTAGGGAAGTTGGCATGGAGTGACCCATTACCAGCTACACATTATATTAAAGAACTGACAGAGCTTCATTTGGGTGTCTAATGCTTATACCCTTTAAGACTGTTGATGTGCAGCAGGAGAAAAAAAAGTTGATTTTACAAGCTAGACATTGTTCCTGAGTGGTGTTTCTGATTGGCAGTTATTGGTGGTTGAATATTTGCATTTGCATGTTTAATGTATTTCTAATTCTTTCAATTTGCATAATGGTTTTTGCAATCCATCTGAAGTCACTTAGAGGCAAGTGAGCAAATGGCTCGCTGATCTCTGCCGTTTCGCTGTATAATTTTCCCATTCCCACGGATGGCCTTGGTTGGCAACCATTGTAAATAGGGCGTCTGATTAGTATACGGGGAAATAGATCCTGGCAATGAGCCACCTCTGAAGCCTACACCGCAGCTGGCTTCACACAAACAAATGACTTGATGGCTGAAGTCTTTTTAAACCTTGTGTGCGGTCACTGCCTCGGTGGGGCCACTCGTTGGCCGAGGCGTAATCAGCCCCACGTTTCTAAGGGTGCCAGACATCCACTCCTTCAGAATTGTGTTTCACGAACACCACGAGCAGAGAAAGACACAGAGATTCGGCTCGCTGCCTCATTCATCGCATAACCCACGCACCTCGGAGCAGTAGGTCGACGCACTCCTCACCCTGTGTTTTGCGAAGAAAGCGTGGAGAGAGAAACATGGAATGAAAGAAGGGCCCTGTCCTGCGGCCCAGAGCGTTAATGTTGCCACGTTCAAAGCAGGCATGAAGAAGCTGAGTGGAGAGAACTTGAGTGTCGCAGTTCCCACTGCGGTATCGTACAACTCCAAATAGTGCGACTGGAGAGTCACCTGCAGATTTGCACCTGAAGAGACATGTGCGTGCACGATTGGACTTCCTTAAACCAAACATCGCCATGAGAGTAAGGAGGAGGCAGTATCTGCAGAAGGAGGAACATGACAATCGGGCTACCGAGAGACAATTTGGTGTTGATGATCCCGTGTATCTTCGAAATACTGCGGGAGAAAAACCCAAGTGAATTCCAGGAGTAGTTACTCAGCAGACTAGTGCGGTGTCCTACCGGGTGCAGGGAGAGTCAACTGACCAAGTCTACAGACGTCATGGGGACCAGTTGAGACCTCGATACCCTCATGACAATCCTGAGACGGAACCTAAAGATGCACCTCAGTCAGATGAGCAAGAGAATGACTTAACAGAGACAGCATCTGCTCCACTACATTCTACACTGGACAAGATCAAACGGCATAAGAACCTCCAGTTCCATCCAATCCATAACAAAGAAGAGACCAGCAATGACCCACCTAGGGGTACATAAGGTTTAAAATGCTATTCCTGAGGTGAAACGCATTCTTTGGTAAAATATGTTGTCCCCGCAATTCCTTGAAACCAAATCAATTTAAAGATCATTTGCCTCCATATTTATCACATTTCAAGTCATTCTGAAGAAGAAATTCGTGTGTCAACATGAAGTTCACATTACTGCAGAGTTCATGGTTTTTAGACGCTTTTAAACAGCATTTTCTGTTTCTGAGATGAGATGCACACTTTGATAAAATATGGTGTCGAGGCAATTCCTTCAAAGCAAATATAATTTGCCTTCATAGTTATGACATTTCAACTCATTCTGAAGAACAAATATGTGTTAACCTGAAGTTCACGTCACTGCAGGATTAATGATTGTTAGTCGCTTAAAATACTGTTTCTCAGCTGAAATTGCACACATTGGTAAAATATCTTTTCCCCGCAATCATTTCAAACCAAATCAACTGAAATATCATTTGCCTTCATATTTATCACAATTTAAGTTTTTCTGAATGTCAAACTTGGTTGAAAAGATGAAGTTCACATTACTGCAGCGTTCATGATTTTCAGACTCTTTTAAAGAGCATTTTCTGTTTCTGAGCTGAAATGCACACTTTGGTAAAATATGTTGTCGGAGCAATTCCTTCAAAGCAAATATAATTTGCCTTTATAGTTATCACATTTCAACTCATTCTGAAAAACAAATATGTGTGTCAACATGAAGTTCACGTTCCTGCAGCCTTAATGATTGTTAGTCCCTTAAAATGATGTTTCTGAGCTGAAATGCACACTTTGGTAAAATATGTCGTACTCGCAAATTTCTTCAAACCAAATCAACTGAACACCATCATTTGCCTTCATATTTATCACATTTCAAGTCATTCTGAAGAACAATTTTTTTTTCAAGATGAAGTTCACATTACTGCAGCGTTCATGATTTTTTGACGCGTTTAAAGAGCATTTTCTGTTTCTGAGCTGAAATGCATACTTTGATAAAATATTCTGTCGAAGCAATTCGTTCAAAGCAAATATAATTTGCCTTCATAGTTATGACATTTCAACTCATTCTGAATAACAAATATCTGTGTCAACATGAAGTTCACGTTACTGCAGCCTTAATGATTGTTAGTCGCTTAAAATGATGTTTCTGAGCTGAAATTGCACACTTTGGTAAAATATCTTTTCCCTGCAATCAGTTCAAGCCAAATCAACTGAAATATCATTTGCCTTCATATTTATCACATTTCAAGTCGTTCTGAAGAACAAATATGTGTGTCAACACGAAGTTCACGTTACTGCAAACTTAATGATTGTTATTTGCTTTTAAAGAGCATTTTCTGTTTCTGAGATGAAATGCACACTGATAAAATATGTTGCCCAGGCAATTCCTTCAAAGCAAATATAATTTGCCTTCATATTTATCACATTTCAAGTCATTCTGAAGAACAATTTTTTTTTCAAGATGAAGTTCACATTACTGCAGCGTTCATGATTTTTTGACGCGTTTAAAGAGCATTTTCTGTTTCTGAGCTGAAATGCACATTTTGAAAAAATATGCTGTCGAAGCAATTCATTCAAAGCAAATATAATTTGCCTTCATAGTTATCACATTTCAACTCATTCTGAATAACAAATATGTGTGTCAACAAGAAGTTCACGTTACTGCAGCCTTAATGATTGTTAGTCGCTTAAAATGATGTTTCTGAGTTGAAATGCACACTTTGGTAAAATATGTCGTACCCGCAAATTTTTTCAAACCAAATCAACTGAACACCATCATTTGCCTTCATATTTATCACATTTCAAGTCATTCTGAAGAACAACAAATATGTGTGTCAACACGAAGTTCACGTTACTGCAGCTTTAATAATGATTGTTGGTCGCTTAAAATGATGTGTCTGACCTGAAATTGCACACTTTGGTAAAATATCTTTTCGCCGCAATCAGTTCAAACCAAATCAACTGAACACCATCATTTGACTTCATATTTATCACATGTCAAGTCATTCTGAAGAACAAATTTTTTTTCAAGATGAAGTTCACATTACTCCAGCGTTCATGATTTTTTGACGCGTTTAAAGAGCATTTTCTGTTTCTGAGCTGAAATGCACACTTTGATAAAATATGCTGTCAACGCAATTCCTTCAAAGCAAATATAATTTGCCTTCATAGTTATGACATTTCAACTCATTCTGAAGAACAAATATGTGTGTCAACAAGAAGTTCACTTTACTGCAGCCTTAATGATTGTTAGTCCCTTAAAATGATGTTTCTGAGCTGAAATGCACACTTTGGTAAAATATGTCGTACTCGCAAATTTCTTCAAACCAAATCAACTGAACACCATCATTTGCCTTCATATTTATCACATTTCAAGTCATTCTGAAGAACAATTTTTTTTTCAAGATGAAGTTCACATTACTGCAGCGTTCATGATTTTTTGACGCGTTTAAAGAGCATTTTCTGTTTCTGAGCTGAAATGCATACTTTGATAAAATATTCTGTCGAAGCAATTCGTTCAAAGCAAATATAATTTGCCTTCATAGTTATGACATTTCAACTCATTCTGAATAACAAATATCTGTGTCAACATGAAGTTCACGTTACTGCAGCCTTAATGATTGTTAGTCGCTTAAAATGATGTTTCTGAGCTGAAATTGCACACTTTGGTAAAATATCTTTTCCCTGCAATCAGTTCAAGCCAAATCAACTGAAATATCATTTGCCTTCATATTTATCACATTTCAAGTCGTTCTGAAGAACAAATATGTGTGTCAACACGAAGTTCACGTTACTGCAAACTTAATGATTGTTATTTGCTTTTAAAGAGCATTTTCTGTTTCTGAGATGAAATGCACACTTTGATAAAATATGTTGCCCAGGCAATTCCTTCAAAGCAAATATAATTTGCCTTCATATTTATCACATTTCAAGTCATTCTGAAGAACAATTTTTTTTTCAAGATGAAGTTCACATTACTGCAGCGTTCATGATTTTTTGACGCGTTTAAAGAGCATTTTCTGTTTCTGAGCTGAAATGCACACTTTGATAAAATATTCTGTCGAAGCAATTCGTTCAAAGCAAATATAATTTGCCTTCATAGTTATCACATTTCAACTCATTCTGAATAACAAATATGTGTGTCAACAAGAAGTTCACGTTACTGCAGCCTTAATGATTGTTAGTCGCTTAAAATGATGTTTCTGAGCTGAAATGCACACTTTGGTAAAATATGTCGTACTCGCAAATTTCTTCAAACCAAATCAACTGAACACCATCATTTGCCTTCATATTTATCACATTTCAAGTCGTTCTGAAGAACAAATATGTGTGTCAACACGAAGTTCACGTTACTGCAAACTTAATGATTGTTATTTGCTTTTAAAGAGCATTTTCTGTTTCTGAGATGAAATGCACACTTTGATAAAATATGTTGCCCAGGCAATTCCTTCAAAGCAAATATAATTTGCCTTCATATTTATCACATTTCAAGTCATTCTGAAGAACAATTTTTTTTTCAAGATGAAGTTCACATTACTGCAGCGTTCATGATTTTTAGACGCTTTAAAGAGCATTTCTGTTTCTGAGCTGAAATGCACACTTTGATAAAATATGTTGCCCAGGCAATTCCTTCAAAGCAAATATAATTTGCCTTCATATTTATCACATTTCAAGTCATTCTGAAGAACAAATATGTGTGTCAACAAGAAGTTCACGTTCCTGCAGCCTTAATGATTGTTAGTCGCTTAAAATGATGTTTCTGAGCTGAAATGCACACTTTGGTAAAATATGTCGTACCCGCAAATTTCTTCAAACCAAATCAACTGAACCATCATTTGCCTTCATAATTATCACATGTCAAGTCATTCTGAAGAACATATTTGTTTTTCAAGATGAAGTTCACATTACTGCAGCGTTCATGATTTTCAGACTCTTTTAAAGAGCATTTTCTGTTTCTGAGCTGAAATGCACACTTTGGTAAAATATGTTGTCGGAGCAATTCCTTCAAAGCAAATATAATTTGCCTTTATAGTTATCACATTTCAACTCATTCTGAAAAACAAATATGTGTGTCAACATGAAGTTCACGTTCCTGCAGCCTTAATGATTGTTAGTCCCTTAAAATGATGTTTCTGAGCTGAAATGCACACTTTGGTAAAATATGTCGTACTCGCAAATTTCTTCAAACCAAATCAACTGAACACCATCATTTGCCTTCATATTTATCACATTTCAAGTCATTCTGAAGAACAATTTTTTTTCAAGATGAAGTTCACATTACTGCAGCGTTCATGATTTTTTGACGCGTTTAAAGAGCATTTTCTGTTTCTGAGCTGAAATGCATACTTTGATAAAATATTCTGTCGAAGCAATTCGTTCAAAGCAAATATAATTTGCCTTCATAGTTATGACATTTCAACTCATTCTGAATAACAAATATCTGTGTCAACATGAAGTTCACGTTACTGCAGCCTTAATGATTGTTAGTCGCTTAAAATGATGTTTCTGAGCTGAAAATGCACACTTTGGTAAAATATCTTTTCCCTGCAATCAGTTCAAGCCAAATCAACTGAAATATCATTTGCCTTCATATTTATCACATTTCAAGTCGTTCTGAAGAACAAATATGTGTGTCAACACGAAGTTCACGTTACTGCAAACTTAATGATTGTTATTTGCTTTTAAAGAGCATTTTCTGTTTCTGAGATGAAATGCACACTTGATAAAATATGTTGCCCAGGCAATTCCTTCAAAGCAAATATAATTTGCCTTCATATTTATCACATTTCAAGTCATTCTGAAGAACAATTTTTTTTTCAAGATGAAGTTCACATTACTGCAGCGTTCATGATTTTTTGACGCGTTTAAAGAGCATTTTCTGTTTCTGAGCTGAAATGCACACTTTGATAAAATATGTTGCCCAGGCAATTCCTTCAAAGCAAATATAATTTGCCTTCATAGTTATCACATTTCAACTCATTCTGAATAACAAATATGTGTGTCAACAAGAAGTTCACGTTACTGCAGCCTTAATGATTGTTAGTCGCTTAAAATGATGTTTCTGAGCTGAAATGCACACTTTGGTAAAATATGTCGTACCCGCAAATTTCTTCAAACCAAATCAACTGAACCATCATTTGCCTTCATAATTATCACATGTCAAGTCATTCTGAAGAACATATTTGTTTTTCAAGATGAAGTTCACATTACTGCAGCGTTCATGATTTTCAGACTCTTTTAAAGAGCATTTTCTGTTTCTGAGCTGAAATGCACACTTTGGTAAAATATGTTGTCGGAGCAATTCCTTCAAAGCAAATATAATTTGCCTTTATAGTTATCACATTTCAACTCATTCTGAAGAACAAATATGTGTGTCAACACGAAGTTCACGTTACTGCAAACTTAATGATTGTTATTTGCTTTTAAAGAGCATTTTCTGTTTCTGAGATGAAATGCACACTTTGATAAAATATGTTGCCCAGGCAATTCCTTCAAAGCAAATATAATTTGCCTTCATATTTATCACATTTCAAGTCATTCTGAAGAACAATTTTTTTTTCAAGATGAAGTTCACATTACTGCAGCGTTCATGATTTTTTGACGCGTTTAAAGAGCATTTTCTGTTTCTGAGCTGAAATGCACATTTTGAAAAAATATGCTGTCGAAGCAATTCATTCAAAGCAAATATAATTTGCCTTCATAGTTATCACATTTCAACTCATTCTGAATAACAAATATGTGTGTCAACAAGAAGTTCACGTTACTGCAGCCTTAATGATTGTTAGTCGCTTAAAATGATGTTTCTGAGTTGAAATGCACACTTTGGTAAAATATGTCGTACCCGCAAATTTTTTCAAACCAAATCAACTGAACACCATCATTTGCCTTCATATTTATCACATTTCAAGTCATTCTGAAGAACAACAAATATGTGTGTCAACACGAAGTTCACGTTACTGCAGCTTTAATGATTGTTGGTCGCTTAAAATGATGTGTCTGACCTGAAATTGCACACTTTGGTAAAATATCTTTTCGCCGCAATCAGTTCAAACCAAATCAACTGAACACCATCATTTGACTTCATATTTATCACATGTCAAGTCATTCTGAAGAACAAATTTTTTTTCAAGATGAAGTTCACATTACTCCAGCGTTCATGATTTTTTGACGCGTTTAAAGAGCATTTTCTGTTTCTGAGCTGAAATGCACACTTTGATAAAATATGCTGTCAACGCAATTCCTTCAAAGCAAATATAATTTGCCTTCATAGTTATGACATTTCAACTCATTCTGAAGAACAAATATGTGTGTCAACAAGAAGTTCACTTTACTGCAGCCTTAATGATTGTTAGTCCCTTAAAATGATGTTTCTGAGCTGAAATGCACACTTTGGTAAAATATGTCGTACTCGCAAATTTCTTCAAACCAAATCAACTGAACACCATCATTTGCCTTCATATTTATCACATTTCAAGTCATTCTGAAGAACAATTTTTTTTTCAAGATGAAGTTCACATTACTGCAGCGTTCATGATTTTTTGACGCGTTTAAAGAGCATTTTCTGTTTCTGAGCTGAAATGCATACTTTGATAAAATATTCTGTCGAAGCAATTCGTTCAAAGCAAATATAATTTGCCTTCATAGTTATGACATTTCAACTCATTCTGAATAACAAATATCTGTGTCAACATGAAGTTCACGTTACTGCAGCCTTAATGATTGTTAGTCGCTTAAAATGATGTTTCTGAGCTGAAATTGCACACTTTGGTAAAATATCTTTTCCCTGCAATCAGTTCAAGCCAAATCAACTGAAATATCATTTGCCTTCATATTTATCACATTTCAAGTCGTTCTGAAGAACAAATATGTGTGTCAACACGAAGTTCACGTTACTGCAAACTTAATGATTGTTATTTGCTTTTAAAGAGCATTTTCTGTTTCTGAGATGAAATGCACACTTTGATAAAATATGTTGCCCAGGCAATTCCTTCAAAGCAAATATAATTTGCCTTCATATTTATCACATTTCAAGTCATTCTGAAGAACAATTTTTTTTTCAAGATGAAGTTCACATTACTGCAGCGTTCATGATTTTTTGACGCGTTTAAAGAGCATTTTCTGTTTCTGAGCTGAAATGCACACTTTGATAAAATATGTTGCCCAGGCAATTCCTTCAAAGCAAATATAATTTGCCTTCATATTTATCACATTTCAAGTCATTCTGAAGAACAAATATGTGTGTCAACAAGAAGTTCACGTTCCTGCAGCCTTAATGATTGTTAGTCGCTTAAAATGATGTTTCTGAGCTGAAATGCACACTTTGGTAAAATATGTCGTACCCGCAAATTTCTTCAAACCAAATCAACTGAACCATCATTTGCCTTCATAATTATCACATGTCAAGTCATTCTGAAGAACATATTTGTTTTTCAAGATGAAGTTCACATTACTGCAGCGTTCATGATTTTTTGACGCGTTTAAAGAGCATTTTCTGTTTCTGAGCTGAAATGCACACTTTGAAAAAATATGCTGTCGAAGCAATTCATTCAAAGCAAATATAATTTGCCTTCATAGTTATCACATTTCAACTCATTCTGAATAACAAATATGTGTGTCAACAAGAAGTTCACGTTACTGCAGCCTTAATGATTGTTAGTCGCTTAAAATGATGTTTCTGAGCTGAAATGCACACTTTGGTAAAATATGTCGTACCCGCAAATTTTTTCAAACCAAATCAACTGAACACCATCATTTGCCTTCATATTTATCACATTTCAAGTCATTCTGAAGAACAAATATGTGTGTCAACACGAAGTTCACGTTACTGCAGTTTTAATAATGATTGTTGGTCGCTTAAAATGATGTGTCTGACCTGAAATTGCACACTTTGGTAAAATATCTTTTCGCCGCAATCAGTTCAAACCAAATCAACTGAACACCATCATTTGCCTTCATATTTATCACATGTCAAGTCATTCTGAAGAACAAATTTTTTTTCAAGATGAAGTTCACATTACTGCAGCGTTCATGATTTTTTGACGCGTTTAAAGAGCATTTTCTGTTTCTGAGCTGAAATGCACACTTTGATAAAATATGCTGTCAACGCAATTCCTTCAAAGCAAATATAATTTGCCTTCATAGTTATGACATTTCAACTCATTCTGAAGAACAAATATGTGTGTCAACAAGAAGTTCACTTTACTGCAGCCTTAATGATTGTTAGTCGCTTAAAATGATGTTTCTGAGCTGAAATTGCACACTTTGGTAAAATATCTTTTCCCTGCAATCAGTTCAAACCAAATCAACTGAAATATCATTTGCCTTCATATTTATCACATTTCAAGTTTTTCTGAATATCAAACTTGGTTGAAAGCATGAAGTTCACATGCTTAGACCCGTAAAATGCTGTTTCTGAGCTGAAATGCACACTTTGGTAAAATGTGTCGTACCCGCAAATTACTTCAAACCAAATCAACTGAACCAGCATTTGCCTTCATAATTATCACATTTCAAGTCGTTCTGAAGAACAAATATGTGTGTCAACACGAAGTTCACGTTACTGCAGGCTTAATGATTGTTATTTGCTTTTAAAGAGCATTTTCTGTTTCTGAGATGAAATGCACACTTTGATAAAATATGTTGCCCAGGCAATTCCTTCAAAGCAAATATAATTTGCCTTCATATTTATCACATTTCAAGTCATTCTGAAGAACAATTTTTTTTTCAAGATGAAGTTCACATTACTGCAGCGTTCATGATTTTCAGACTCTTTTAAAGAGCATTTTCTGTTTCTGAGCTGAAATGCACACTTTGATAAAATATGTTGTCGGAGCAATTCCTTCAAAGCAAATATAATTTGCCTTCATAGTTATCACATTTCAACTCATTCTGAAGAACAAATATGTGTGTCAACATGAAGTTCACGTTCCTGCAGCCTTAATGATTGTTAGTCCCTTAAAATGATGTTTCTGAGCTGAAATGCACACTTTGGTAAAATATGTCGTACCCGCAAATTTCTTCAAACCAAATCAACTGAACCATCATTTGCCTTCATAATTATCACATGTCAAGTCATTCTGAAGAACACATATTTGTTTTTCAAGATGAAGTTCACATTACTGCAGCGTTCATGATTTTCAGACTCTTTTAAAGAGCATTTTCTGTTTCTGAGCTGAAATGCACACTTTGGTAAAATATGTTGTCGGAGCAATTCCTTCAAAGCAAATATAATTTGCCTTTATAGTTATCACATTTCAACTCATTCTGAAGAACAAATATGTGTGTCAACATGAAGTTCACGTTACTGCAGCCTTAATGATTGTTAGTCGCTTAAAATGATGTTTCTGAGCTGAAATGCACACTTTGGTAAAATATGTCGTACTCGCAAATTTCTTCAAACCAAATCAACTGAACACCATCATTTGCCTTCATATTTATCACATGTCAAGTCATTCTGAAGAACAAATATGTGTGTCAACACGAAGTTCACGTTACTGCAGCCTTAATGATTGTTAGTCGCTTAAAATGATGTTTCTGAGCTGAAATGCACACTTTGGTAAAATATGTCGTACCCGCAAATTTTTTCAAACCAAATCAACTGAACACCATCATTTGCCTTCATATTTATCACATTTCAACTCATTCTGAAGAACAAATATGTGTGTCAACACGAATTTCACGTTACTGCAGCCTTAATGATTGTTAGTCGCTTAAAGTGATGTTTCTGAGCTGAAATTCCACACTTTGGTAAAATATCTTTTCGCCGCAATCAGTTCAAACCAAATCAACTGAACACCATCATTTGCCTTCATATTTATCACATTTCAAGTCATTCTGAAGAACAAATTTTTTTTCAACGTGAAGTTCACATTACTGCAGCGTTCATGATTTTTTGACGCGTTTAAAGAGCATTTTCTGTTTCTGAGCTGAAATGCATACTTTGATAAAATATTCTGTCGAAGCAATTCCATCAAAGCAAATATAATTTGCCTTCATAGTTATGACATTTCAACTCATTCTGAATAACAAATATCTGTGTCAACATGAAGTTCACGTTACTGCAGCCTTAATGATTGTTAGTCGCTTAAAATGATGTTTCTGAGCTGAAATGCACACTTTGGTAAAATATGTCGTACCCGCAAATTTCTTCAAACCAAATCAACTGAACCATCATTTGCCTTCATAATTATCACATGTCAAGTCATTCTGAAGAACATATTTGTTTTTCAAGATGAAGTTCACATTACTGCAGCGTTCATGATTTTCAGACTCTTTTAAAGAGCATTTTCTGTTTCTGAGCTGAAATGCACACTTTGGTAAAATATGTTGTCGGAGCAATTCCTTCAAAGCAAATATAATTTGCCTTTATAGTTATCACATTTCAACTCATTCTGAAGAACAAATATGTGTGTCAACATGAAGTTCACGTTCCTGCAGCCTTAATGATTGTTAGTCCCTTAAAATGATGTTTCTGAGCTGAAATGCACACTTTGGTAAAATATGTCGTACTCGCAAATTTCTTCAAACCAAATCAACTGAACACCATCATTTGCCTTCATATTTATGACATGTCAAGTCATTCTGAAGAACAAATATGTGTGTCAACACGAAGTTCACGTTACTGCAGCCTTAATGATTGTTAGTCGCTTAAAATGATGTTTCTGAGCTGAAATGCACACTTTGGTAAAATATGTCTTACTCGCAAATTTCTTCAAACCAAATCAACTGAACACCATCATTTGCCTTCATATTTATCACATGTCAAGTCATTCTGAAGAACAAATATGTGTGTCAACACGAAGTTCACGTTACTGCAGCCTTAATGATTGTTAGTCGCTTAAAATGATGTTTCTGAGCTGAAATTGCACACTTTGGTAAAATATCTTTTCGCCGCAATCAGTTCAAACCAAATCAACTGAACACCATCATTTGCCTTCATATTTATCACATTTCAAGTCATTCTGAAGAACAATTTTTTTTTCAACATGAAGTTCACATTACTGCAGCGTTCATGATTTTATGACTCTTTTAAAGAGCATTTTCTGTTTCTGAGCTGAAATGCACACTTTGATAAAATATGTTGTCGAGCAATTCCTTCAAAGCAAATATAATTTGCCTTCATAGTTATCACATTTCAACTCATTCTGAAGAACAAATATGTGTGTCAACATGAAGTTCACGTTCCTGCAGCCTTAATGATTGTTAGTCCCTTAAAATGATGTTTCTGAGCTGAAATGCACACTTTGGTAAAATATGTCGTACCCGCAAATTTCTTCAAACCAAATCAACTGAACCATCATTTGCCTTCATAATTATCACATGTCAAGTCATTCTGAAGAACATATTTGTTTTTCAAGATGAAGTTCACATTACTGCAGCGTTCATGATTTTCAGACGCTTTAAAGAGCATTTTCTGTTTCTGAGCTGAAATGCACACTTTGGTAAAATATGTTGTCGGAGCAATTCCTTCAAAGCAAATATAATTTGCCTTCATAGTTATCACATTTCAACTCATTCTGAAGAACAAATATGTGTGTCAACAAGAAGTTCACGTTACTGCAGCCTTAATGATTGTTAGTCGCTTAAAATGATGTTTCTGAGCTGAAATGCACACTTTGGTAAAATATGTCGTACCCGCAAATTTCTTCAAACCAAATCAACTGAACACCATCATTTGCCTTCATATTTATCACATGTCAAGTCATTCTGAAGAACAAATATGTGTTTCAACACGAAGTTCACGTTACTGCAGCGTTATGATTTTGACGCTTAAAAGATGTTTCTGAGTGAAATGCACACTTTGTAAATATGCTTCACGCAATTCTTCAAAGCAAATATAATTTGCCTTCATAGTTATGACATTTCAACTCATTCTGAAGAACAAATATCTGTGTCAACATGAAGTTCACGTTACTGCAGCCTTAATGATTGTTAGTCGCTTAAAATGATGTTTCTGAGCTGAAATTGCACACTTTGGTAAAATATCTTTCGCCGCAATCAGTTCAAACCAAATCAACTGAACACCATCATTTGCATTTGGTTTGAACTGATTGCGGCGAAAAGATATTTTACCAAAGTGTGCAATTTCAGCTCAGAAACATCATTTTAAGCGACTAACAATCATTAAGGCTGCAGTAACGTGAACTTCTTGTTGACACACATATTTGTTCTTCAGAATGACTTGAAATGTGATAAATATGAAGGCAAATTATATTTGCTTTGAAGGAATTGCCTGGGCAACATATTTTATCAAAGTGTGCATTTCATCTCAGAAACAGAAAATGCTCTTTAAAAGCAAATAACAATCATTAAGTTTGCAGTAACGTGAACTTCGTGTTGACACACATATTTGTTCTTCAGAACGACTTGAAATGTGATAAATATGAAGGCAAATGATATTTCAGTTGATTTGGTTTGAACTGATTGCAGGGAAAAGATATTTTACCAAAGTGTGCAATTTCAGCTCAGAAACATCATTTTAAGCGACTAACAATCATTAAGGCTGCAGTAACGTGAACTTCATGTTGACACAGATATTTGTTATTCAGAATGAGTTGAAATGTCATAACTATGAAGGCAAATTATATTTGCTTTGAAGGAATTGCGTTGACAGCATATTTTATCAAAGTGTGCATTTCAGCTCAGAAACAGAAAATGCTCTTTAAACGCGTCAAAAAATCATGAACGCTGGAGTAATGTGAACTTCATCTTGAAAAAATATTTGTTCTTCAGAATGACTTGACATGTGATAAATATGAAGTCAAATGATGGTGTTCAGTTGATTTGGTTTGAACTGATTGCGGCGAAAAGATATTTTACCAAAGTGTGCAATTTCAGCTCAGAAACATCATTTTAAGCGACTAACAATCATTAAGGCTGCAGGAACGTGAACTTCTTGTTGACACACATATTTGTTCTTCAGAATGACTTGAAATGTGATAACTATGAAGGCAAATTATATTTGCTTTGAAGGAATTGCCTGGGCAACATATTTTATCAAAGTGTGCATTTCAGCTCAGAAACAGAAAATGCTCTTTAAACGCGTCAAAAAATCATGAACGCTGCAGTAATGTGAACTTCATCTTGAAAAAAAAATTGTTCTTCAGAATGACTTGAAATGTGATAAATATGAAGGCAAATTATATTTGCTTTGAAGGAATTGCCTGGGCAACATATTTTATCAAAGTGTGCATTTCATCTCAGAAACAGAAATGCTCTTTAAAGCAAATAACAATCATTAAGTCTGCAGTAACGTGAACTTCGTGTTGACACACATATTTGTTCTTCAGAACGACTTGAAATGTGATAAATATGAAGGCAAATGATATTTCAGTTGATTTGGCTTGAACTGATTGCAGGGAAAAGATATTTTACCAAAGTGTGCAATTTCAGCTCAGAAACATCATTTTAAGCGACTAACAATCATTAAGGCTGCAGTAACGTGATCTTCATGTTGACACAGATATTTGTTCTTCAGAATGAGTTGAAATGTCATAACTATGAAGGCAAATTATATTTGCTTTGAAGGAATTGCGTTGACAGCATATTTTATCAAAGTGTGCATTTCAGCTCAGAAACAGAAAATGCTGTTTAAACGCGTCAAAAAATCATGAACGCTGGAGTAATGTGAACTTCATCTTGAAAAAAAATTTGTTCTTCAGAATGACTTGAAATGTGATAAATATGAAGGCAAATTATATTTGCTTTGAAGGAATTGCCTGGGCAACATATTTTATCAGTGTGCATTTCATCTCAGAAACAGAAAATGCTCTTTAAAAGAGTCTGAAAATCATGAACGCTGCAGTAATGTGAACTTCATCTTGAAAAACAAATATGTTCTTCAGAATGACTTGACATGTGATAATTATGAAGGCAAATGATGGTTCAGTTGATTTGGTTTGAAGAAATTTGCGGGTACGACATATTTTACCAAAGTGTGCATTTCAGCTCAGAAACATCATTTTAAGGGACTAACAATCATTAAGGCTGCAGTAACGTGAACTTCATGTTGACACAGATATTTGTTATTCAGAATGAGTTGAAATGTCATAACTATGAAGGCAAATTATATTTGCTTTGAACGAATTGCTTCGACAGAATATTTTATCAAAGTATGCATTTCAGCTCAGAAACAGAAAATGCTCTTTAAACGCGTCAAAAAATCATGAACGCTGCAGTAATGTGAACTTCATGTTGAAAAAAAAATTGTTCTTCAGAATGACTTGAAATGTGATAAATATGAAGGCAAATGATGGTGTTCAGTTGATTTGGTTTGAACTGATTGCGGCGAAAAGATATTTTACCAAAGTGTGCAATTTCAGCTCAGAAACATCATTTTAAGCGACTAACAATCATTAAGGCTGCAGTAACGTGAACTTCGTGTTGACACACATATTTGTTCTTCAGAATGACTTGACATGTGATAAATATGAAGGCAAATGATGGTGTTCAGTTGATTTGGTTTGAAGAAATTTGCGAGTAAGACATATTCTACCAAAGTGTGTATTTCACCTCAGAAACATCATTTTAAGCGACTAACAATCATTAAGGCTGCAGTAACGTGAACTTCGTGTTGACACACATATTTGTTCTTCAGAATGACTTGACATGTCATAAATATGAAGGCAAATGATGGTGTTCAGTTGATTTGGTTTGAAGAAATTTGCGAGTACGACATATTTTACCAAAGTGTGCATTTCAGCTCAGAAACATCATTTTAAGGGACTAACAATCATTAAGGCTGCAGGAACGTGAACTTCATGTTGACACACATATTTGTTCTTCAGAATGAGTTGAAATGTGATAACTATAAAGGCAAATTATATTTGCTTTGAAGGAATTGCTCCGACAACATATTTTACCAAAGTGTGCATTTCAGCTCAGAAACAGAAAATGCTCTTTAAAAGAGTCTGAAAATCATGAACGCTGCAGTAATGTGAACTTCATCTTGAAAAACAAATATGTTCTTCAGAATGACTTGACATGTGATAATTATGAAGGCAAATGATGGTTCAGTTGATTTGGTTTGAAGAAATTTGCGGGTACGACATATTTTACCAAAGTGTGCATTTCAGCTCAGAAACATCATTTTAAGGGACTAACAATCATTAAGGCTGCAGGAACGTGAACTTCATGTTGACACACATATTTGTTCTTCAGAATGAGTTGAAATGTGATAACTATGAAGGCAAATTATATTTGCTTTGAAGGAATTGCTCCGACAACATATTTTATCAAAGTGTGCATTTCAGCTCAGAAACAGGAAATGCTCTTTAAAAGAGTCTGAAAATCATGAACGCTGCAGTAATGTGAACTTCATCTTGAAAAAAAAATTGTTCTTCAGAATGACTTGAAATGTGATACATATGAAGGCAAATTATATTTGCTTTGAAGGAATTGCCTGGGCAACATATTTTATCAAAGTGTGCATTTCATCTCAGAAACAGAAAATGCTCTTTAAAAGCAAATAACAATCATTAAGCCTGCAGTAACGTGAACTTCGTGTTGACACACATATTTGTTCTTCAGAACGACTTGAAATGTGATAATTATGAAGGCAAATGCTGGTTCAGTTGATTTGGTTTGAAGTAATTTGCGGGTACGACACATTTTACCAAAGTGTGCATTTCAGCTCAGAAACAGCATTTTACGGGTCTAAGCATGTGAACTTCATGCTTTCAACCAAGTTTGATATTCAGAAAAACTTGAAATGTGATAAATATGAAGGTAAATGATATTTCAGTTGATTTGGTTTGAACTGATTGCAGGGAAAAGATATTTTACCAAAGTGTGCAATTTCAGCTCAGAGACATCATTTTAAGCGACTAACAATCATTAAGGCTGCAGTAAAGTGAACTTCTTGTTGACACACATATTTGTTCTTCAGAATGAGTTGAAATGTCATAACTATGAAGGCAAATTATATTTGCTTTGAAGGAATTGCGTTGACAGCATATTTTATCAAAGTGTGCATTTCAGCTCAGAAACAGAAAATGCTCTTTAAACGCGTCAAAAAATCATGAACGCTGGAGTAATGTGAACTTCATCTTGAAAAAAAAATTGTTCTTCAGAATGACTTGAAATGTGATAAATATGAAGGCAAATTATATTTGCTTTGAAGGAATTGCCTGGGCAACATATTTTATCAGTGTGCATTTCATCTCAGAAACAGAAAATGCTCTTTAAAAGCAAATAACAATCATTAAGTTTGCAGTAACGTGAACTTCGTGTTGACACACATATTTGTTCTTCAGAACGACTTGAAATGTGATAAATATGAAGGCAAATGATATTTCAGTTGATTTGGCTTGAACTGATTGCAGGGAAAAGATATTTTACCAAAGTGTGCAATTTCAGCTCAGAAACATCATTTTAAGCGACTAACAATCATTAAGGCTGCAGTAACGTGAACTTCATGTTGACACAGATATTTGTTATTCAGAATGAGTTGAAATGTCATAACTATGAAGGCAAATTATATTTGCTTTGAACGAATTGCTTCGACAGAATATTTTATCAAAGTATGCATTTCAGCTCAGAAACAGAAAATGCTCTTTAAACGCGTCAAAAAATCATGAACGCTGCAGTAATGTGAACTTCATCTTGAAAAACAAATATGTTCTTCAGAATGACTTGACATGTGATAATTATGAAGGCAAATGATGGTTCAGTTGATTTGGTTTGAAGAAATTTGCGGGTACGACATATTTTACCAAAGTGTGCATTTCAGCTCAGAAACATCATTTTAAGCGACTAACAATCATTAAGGCTGCAGTAACGTGAACTTCTTGTTGACACACATATTTGTTATTCAGAATGAGTTGAAATGTCATAACTATGAAGGCAAATTATATTTGCTTTGAACGAATTGCTTCGACAGAATATTTTATCAAAGTATGCATTTCAGCTCAGAAACAGAAAATGCTCTTTAAACGCGTCAAAAAATCATGAACGCTGCAGTAATGTGAACTTCATGTTGAAAAAAAAATTGTTCTTCAGAATGACTTGAAATGTGATAAATATGAAGGCAAATGATGGTGTTCAGTTGATTTGGTTTGAACTGATTGCGGCGAAAAGATATTTTACCAAAGTGTGCAATTTCAGCTCAGAAACATCATTTTAAGCGACTAACAATCATTAAGGCTGCAGTAACGTGAACTTCGTGTTGACACACATATTTGTTCTTCAGAATGACTTGACATGTGATAAATATGAAGGCAAATGATGGTGTTCAGTTGATTTGGTTTGAAGAAATTTGCGAGTAAGACATATTCTACCAAAGTGTGTATTTCACCTCAGAAACATCATTTTAAGCGACTAACAATCATTAAGGCTGCAGTAACGTGAACTTCGTGTTGACACACATATTTGTTCTTCAGAATGACTTGACATGTCATAAATATGAAGGCAAATGATGGTGTTCAGTTGATTTGGTTTGAAGAAATTTGCGAGTACGACATATTTTACCAAAGTGTGCATTTCAGCTCAGAAACATCATTTTAAGGGACTAACAATCATTAAGGCTGCAGGAACGTGAACTTCATGTTGACACACATATTTGTTCTTCAGAATGAGTTGAAATGTGATAACTATAAAGGCAAATTATATTTGCTTTGAAGGAATTGCTCCGACAACATATTTTACCAAAGTGTGCATTTCAGCTCAGAAACAGAAAATGCTCTTTAAAAGAGTCTGAAAATCATGAACGCTGCAGTAATGTGAACTTCATCTTGAAAAACAAATATGTTCTTCAGAATGACTTGACATGTGATAATTATGAAGGCAAATGATGGTTCAGTTGATTTGGTTTGAAGAAATTTGCGGGTACGACATATTTTACCAAAGTGTGCATTTCAGCTCAGAAACATCATTTTAAGGGACTAACAATCATTAAGGCTGCAGGAACGTGAACTTCATGTTGACACACATATTTGTTCTTCAGAATGAGTTGAAATGTGATAACTATGAAGGCAAATTATATTTGCTTTGAAGGAATTGCTCCGACAACATATTTTATCAAAGTGTGCATTTCAGCTCAGAAACAGGAAATGCTCTTTAAAAGAGTCTGAAAATCATGAACGCTGCAGTAATGTGAACTTCATGTTGAAAAAAAAATTGTTCTTCAGAATGACTTGAAATGTGATAAATATGAAGGCAAATGATGGTGTTCAGTTGATTTGGTTTGAACTGATTGCGGCGAAAAGATATTTTACCAAAGTGTGCAATTTCAGCTCAGAAACATCATTTTAAGCGACTAACAATCATTAAGGCTGCAGTAACGTGAACTTCGTGTTGACACACATATTTGTTCTTCAGAATGACTTGACATGTGATAAATATGAAGGCAAATGATGGTGTTCAGTTGATTTGGTTTGAAGAAATTTGCGAGTAAGACATATTCTACCAAAGTGTGTATTTCACCTCAGAAACATCATTTTAAGCGACTAACAATCATTAAGGCTGCAGTAACGTGAACTTCGTGTTGACACACATATTTGTTCTTCAGAATGACTTGACATGTCATAAATATGAAGGCAAATGATGGTGTTCAGTTGATTTGGTTTGAAGAAATTTGCGAGTACGACATATTTTACCAAAGTGTGCATTTCAGCTCAGAAACATCATTTTAAGGGACTAACAATCATTAAGGCTGCAGGAACGTGAACTTCATGTTGACACACATATTTGTTCTTCAGAATGAGTTGAAATGTGATAACTATAAAGGCAAATTATATTTGCTTTGAAGGAATTGCTCCGACAACATATTTTACCAAAGTGTGCATTTCAGCTCAGAAACAGAAAATGCTCTTTAAAAGAGTCTGAAAATCATGAACGCTGCAGTAATGTGAACTTCATCTTGAAAAACAAATATGTTCTTCAGAATGACTTGACATGTGATAATTATGAAGGCAAATGATGGTTCAGTTGATTTGGTTTGAAGAAATTTGCGGGTACGACATATTTTACCAAAGTGTGCATTTCAGCTCAGAAACATCATTTTAAGGGACTAACAATCATTAAGGCTGCAGGAACGTGAACTTCATGTTGACACACATATTTGTTCTTCAGAATGAGTTGAAATGTGATAACTATGAAGGCAAATTATATTTGCTTTGAAGGAATTGCTCCGACAACATATTTTATCAAAGTGTGCATTTCAGCTCAGAAACAGGAAATGCTCTTTAAAAGAGTCTGAAAATCATGAACGCTGCAGTAATGTGAACTTCATGTTGAAAAAAAAATTGTTCTTCAGAATGACTTGAAATGTGATAAATATGAAGGCAAATGATGGTGTTCAGTTGATTTGGTTTGAACTGATTGCGGCGAAAAGATATTTTACCAAAGTGTGCAATTTCAGCTCAGAAACATCATTTTAAGCGACTAACAATCATTAAGGCTGCAGTAACGTGAACTTCGTGTTGACACACATATTTGTTCTTCAGAATGACTTGACATGTGATAAATATGAAGGCAAATGATGGTGTTCAGTTGATTTGGTTTGAAGAAATTTGCGAGTAAGACATATTCTACCAAAGTGTGTATTTCACCTCAGAAACATCATTTTAAGCGACTAACAATCATTAAGGCTGCAGTAACGTGAACTTCGTGTTGACACACATATTTGTTCTTCAGAATGACTTGACATGTCATAAATATGAAGGCAAATGATGGTGTTCAGTTGATTTGGTTTGAAGAAATTTGCGAGTACGACATATTTTACCAAAGTGTGCATTTCAGCTCAGAAACATCATTTTAAGGGACTAACAATCATTAAGGCTGCAGGAACGTGAACTTCATGTTGACACACATATTTGTTCTTCAGAATGAGTTGAAATGTGATAACTATAAAGGCAAATTATATTTGCTTTGAAGGAATTGCTCCGACAACATATTTTACCAAAGTGTGCATTTCAGCTCAGAAACAGAAAATGCTCTTTAAAAGAGTCTGAAAATCATGAACGCTGCAGTAATGTGAACTTCATCTTGAAAAACAAATATGTGTTCTTCAGAATGACTTGACATGTGATAATTATGAAGGCAAATGATGGTTCAGTTGATTTGGTTTGAAGAAATTTGCGGGTACGACATATTTTACCAAAGTGTGCATTTCAGCTCAGAAACATCATTTTAAGGGACTAACAATCATTAAGGCTGCAGGAACGTGAACTTCATGTTGACACACATATTTGTTCTTCAGAATGAGTTGAAATGTGATAACTATGAAGGCAAATTATATTTGCTTTGAAGGAATTGCTCCGACAACATATTTTATCAAAGTGTGCATTTCAGCTCAGAAACAGGAAATGCTCTTTAAAAGAGTCTGAAAATCATGAACGCTGCAGTAATGTGAACTTCATCTTGAAAAAAAAATTGTTCTTCAGAATGACTTGAAATGTGATACATATGAAGGCAAATTATATTTGCTTTGAAGGAATTGCCTGGGCAACATATTTTATCAAAGTGTGCATTTCATCTCAGAAACAGAAAATGCTCTTTAAAAGCAAATAACAATCATTAAGCCTGCAGTAACGTGAACTTCGTGTTGACACACATATTTGTTCTTCAGAACGACTTGAAATGTGATAATTATGAAGGCAAATGCTGGTTCAGTTGATTTGGTTTGAAGTAATTTGCGGGTACGACACATTTTACCAAAGTGTGCATTTCAGCTCAGAAACAGCATTTTACGGGTCTAAGCATGTGAACTTCATGCTTTCAACCAAGTTTGATATTCAGAAAAACTTGAAATGTGATAAATATGAAGGCAAATGATATTTCAGTTGATTTGGTTTGAACTGATTGCAGGGAAAAGATATTTTACCAAAGTGTGCAATTTCAGCTCAGAGACATCATTTTAAGCGACTAACAATCATTAAGGCTGCAGTAAAGTGAACTTCATGTTGACACAGATATTTGTTATTCAGAATGAGTTGAAATGTCATAACTATGAAGGCAAATTATATTTGCTTTGAAGGAATTGCTTCGACAGAATATTTTATCAAAGTATGCATTTCAGCTCAGAAACAGAAAATGCTCTTTAAACGCGTCAAAAAATCATGAACGCTGCAGTAATGTGAACTTCATCTTGAAAAAAAAATTGTTCTTCAGAATGACTTGAAATGTGATAAATATGAAGCAAATAATTTGCCTTCATAGTTATGACATTTCAACTCATTCTGAATAACAAATATGTGTGTCAACAAGAAGTTCACGTTACTGCAGCCTTAATGATTGTTAGTCGCTTAAAATGATGTTTCTGAGCTGAAATGCACACTTTGGTAAAATATGTCGTACCCGCAAATTTTTTCAAACCAAATCAACTGAACACCATCATTTGCCTTCATATTTATCACATTTCAAGTCATTCTGAAGAACAAATATGTGTGTCAGCACGAAGTTCACGTTACTGCAGCTTTAATAATGATTGTTGGTCGCTTAAAATGAATTTACTAATGACATTTTACAAATTATGCCTGACCACCAGGCTTTGTCACATCTCTTTTCAGCTCTCAGCTTTTCATCGTTTCTAAAAAAAGATACCTCCAAATGGAGTCGTTCTCTGTGATCGCGCGTTTTGGGCATTAAACCTCCAGGATGCAGAGTTAATGGGATTGCTCCTGTTTTGCTTCTGGCTGCGGACTGCATGGTGGCTGGAGGGGCTGTGAGTTGATGCCTAGAAACGACTTAGCGGAGACAAGAAGAAACCAAGCCAATTTTCACTTTGTTGCCTCTCCAGCAATATGTTTGTCAACATGAAGTTCACATTACTGCAGCGTTCCTGATTTTTAGACCCTTTACAGCATTTTCTGTTTCTGAGCTGAAATGTACAGTTTGATAAAATATGTTGTCCCCGCAATTCTTTCAAACCAAATCAACTGAAACATCATTTGCTTTCAAATTAGTCACATTTTTAATCATTCTGAGTAAGAAATTTGTTTGAAAACATGAAGTTGACGTTACTTCAGCCTTCGTTATTTTCATACACTTATACTGAGTTGAAAATGCACACTTTGGTAAAACATCCTCTCCTGTTGATGCTGATACTGGACGTCTGTCTTCATCTCAGGTGTCTCATTTTCACTGAAGATCTTCTGAGTGAAGCTAACAGAAGGAACACCTAATCTGGTTGTGAAGAAGGAGACTGAATGGACGACATCCACTTCCTGTTCAGCTTTCATTTACAGAAAGACAGACCAACTGTTTCAGCTGTTTATTATTCTCTGCTCTTAGTATTCACAGGCTCCATTTATAAATGTTAACTTCATCTGTGCTGTTGTAGCATAATGATAATACAGAGTACATTTTGCCATTATTTATGGCAGATATGCTACATTAAAACATCAATATTGAGGTCAAGCGCTTCATTATTTCCTTTACTGCACATTTAAAAAATACATTAACAATTCTGAACAGTACAGATGTTTAAACACATATAATAAATGGATGAAGCAAATAATGTGTTGCTGACAGTGAAATGTAAAAACGGAGCAGTCACAAGACAAGTTGTATTCTGAAGAGAGGAGCTGAATCTTCAGCATTATTGGTATTAGTGGAAGCATGAGGAGGACAGCAGCACTGCTGCTCTTCTTCACAGTGATGAAGGAGAAAAGACTCTTTCGACAGTCACAGCTGGATGTTCATGTTCTCTGGAGCCCTCAATCCATCAGACTAGCTGTTCCCAATGATCCAGACCAAGGCTGGAAGGAAAAGACACTAACAGTGAGGAAAAGATCTACAAAGTTCTTTCATGCCAACTGCTGGAACATTAAATATCAGAGTTAACACAGAGTCTTGTGTTTTTCCGATTAATTAATTTCATGGAAATGTTTGTTTGTTAAATGGAATTGAAGAATAAAGTTTATTCTGTTTTACTCTAATGTATCATTAGCATTAACATGAGCTCCACAGTTATCTCCCCATACACAGTTGTAGAGAAAAAAACTGAAACAAAGAACAGAGATATTAACTCAGAACTGAAATTCATCAGTAACAGTTCTGTGGAGGAACATTAACAACGTAGATTTATTTATAGTTGCTGATAATTAAAACACCAGTTATCAATCCGTTATGATTGAATTTAGCTACAGTTTACAGTTCACTAGTTTATGACACTGACAAACCTGATTTAGCATCAGCATTAACACTAAATGAGGAAACGTAATCTCAGATTTACAGAACAATTTTAAAACACGGTGTTATAGTCTGATGTTAAAGTACAGTAACCTCAGCTACAGTAACGTAGGTCACTGTGATATGTGATGTTGACCAGATGTGGAGAAGAGTACAACTAGTTACAAAAATGACCTACCTGTAGAGTTTGTCTTCACTTTTGGAGGCCAACGTTGTTTGCAGCTGATCCGGTAAATGAGGGCGGGACAGAGCGTCAACGTCAATCAACGTCATTGACAGGCGTCCTTCTGTGCAGCCACCGTTGTTATAGCTAGCAGAGCTGTGTGGCCAATGTGGAGTGAAGACACGCTGATGATCTAAGTGCTGTTTATATTCTCCCTTTATAATAATAGCAAAACGAACCCTTCACCAAGCCAAAGTAAAAAAGAAATTCAATTATTTTAAGATGGAATGGCTGTCGGAGTTAGGGTTGCCACCCATCCCTTAAAATACGGAATCGTCTTTAATTTCACAATTAATTGTATTGATTCAATACGGGACGCAAATTGATCTGTATTTTCACACATCTGTCTGTCACACACTCATCAAAACTGCATAATGAACAAAATGAAACACAGGAAATATTAAGGGCAGCCAATTTCATCTTCGTAGGACCTATGTAGTGAGGACCCGATGCGAGGTCCAGCGGAGAGACTTCACTGTATGTCCTTGCCCTGTCTGGTCCTATTCTCCCGTCCTATGGTCCTGTCTCTGGCAGTGTCTGTAACCTGGCAAGGTTACAGACACTGCTGCTCCCGCATGTTTAAAAAAGTCTATACCCGAAACTCCACCACGTCCAAAGAAGCAAAAACGCTTGCAAAAGTAGAGGTGAGTGGGAAGACTCGAATCCCTGGCAGTGGGACAAGGCAAACTGTGTTTTCTGTTACTCATGGACTGGCTGAAGTAAGGCAGCATTAGGAGACCAACATGGAGGAAACATGAGAACAGAGAGGACCAAACCAGCAGATCACAGTTTATCATCATTGAATCACCTCCTGAAGTCCATGTGGTATAAGGTACATCAGTGATGTGTTCAGCTAGATTTCCTACACTATATGGTTGTGAATTTACCAGAGGATGCTTATGTGCTGATGTGCCATAGACTCTATAATATTTTAGTGACTCAATAAATGCCGATGTGTTTTTTTCAAAAGCGCTTTTTCGTGTTTAATAAACATTTATTTAATATGTAATCAATAAATGCCCTTTCCCTATCTAAAGAAAAACTCACTCAGAACTCTGATATGTTAACAGTACTAAATAAATCAATAAATACATGCATACACAAATAAAAAAGTTAATACATTAACTGTATTAAAATAAGATTTAGATTTAGATGAAAAAAAAAGCAGAGAATTTCTTTGTCCAGTATTCTGCATTCAGTTGTGTATGTTTTTGCAGAATCCAGTATTGCACGCTGGTTGGTCCTGACATTTTATTAGAATGGTTGCACTGTGTAAAATGACGCCACTTCTTTTCAGACAGAACCTATGATCATAAAACAATGCAAAACTTTTTAGTTACGTGTTAATAAAGCATTTAAGGCTTTAGGTATAGCTAAATGCTTTTTTCCAAATTAAATATACCCACTCCTTGGGTGGTAGTGACCCCAAGTTCGGTAAAGTTGGAAATATATTCACAGATTCAGACTCCCAGCATCAATAACTCGTAAGATATAGGTTGTCAAAACATAAACGTTGCCTCTTTCCCATCATTGTAAGGTAGACCCAGCTCCGGGACCTACGGCCTTTGCCAAAGTGCGGACAAAGACATAGTCTCCACATTCCTGGCTTTCATCCACCCAGGCAGGACACGGTGATCGAGAGGTGGAGGGTAGAGCGTGAGCCCGCGGACAAGATGGAGAAGGATGTACAAGACGTGGTTTCGAGCGTACCTGGGCTCGCTCATTGTCTCAGGCGTCTACAGGTCCAGAGGCGAAGCCTGCGAGAGTCTCTAGGATACTGATACGGGACGACCGCTGTTGTGGTCCAGCATGTTGTTAAAGACGTACTCTAGCGTGTTATGGTTTGACGACCGACGGACCAGAGAGTCCAGGCTACCCCTCGGATGGGACAAGTTGGCTGCTGCGAGACACGTGTGGGACCTGTGGCGAACCAGGTACGTCCCAGGCCCTGATGTCACCGTAGACAAGAGGCTGGTCCTGTTCACAGGTAAGGTGTTTTTCTTTTTTTGTGTGTGTATGTGTGTGTTACAGTTGCGTCTTTGGTAGCTCATAATGAAATTGATAATAATAATAATAAGAAAAATAATAATAATAATAATAATAATAATAATAATAATAATAATAATAATAATAATAACAATTGGTTGGACGTTGGACGGGTCCTCGCATCCGAACGGCCCGGCTGGCCCACGCATATCCACCAGGAGGCGCTGCAACTGAGAGAGTAAAGTTTCAGGCAGATTGGACCATGTACAGGCTACTTAAACAGCACTTCCTGTTTCATGGCGAGAAATCCAAAATGGCTGCCAGGTGGCGCATAAATGTGATTAGGGCCGGACTCTGATCATACATGTAAAATTTCAGGCAGATTGGAGCATGTACAGGCTGGTTACACAGCACTTCCTGTTTCATGGCGAGGAATCCAAAATGGCCGCCAACTGGCGCAAAGATATGATTAGGGCCGGACTCTGATCATACATGTAAAATTTCAGGCAGATTGGAGTATGCACAGGCTAGTTAGACACCACTTCCTGTTTCATGGCGAGGAATCTAAAATGGCCGCGAAGTGGCGCAAAGATATGATTAGGGCGGGACTCTGATCATACATGTAAAATTTCAGGCAGATTGGAGCATGTACAGGCTGGTTACACAGCACTTCCTGTTTCATGGTGAGAAATCCAAAATGGCGGATAGATGGCACATAGATGTGATCAGGGCCAGACTGTAATCCACATGTCAAGTTTGAGGCAGATTGGAGCATGTACAGGCTAGTTAGACATCACTTCCTGTTTCATGGCGAGACATTCAAAATGGACGCCAGGCAGCGCTATCACTTTCACTGTATATTGGTCTATGGAACTCATCAGGGCCGGACTCTGATCACACATGTAAAGTTTGAGGCAGATTGGAGCATGTAAAGGCTAGTTATACAGCACTTCCTGTTTCATGGCCAGACATCAAAAATGGCCGCATTCCGCTGGTCACTATGGCCACGCCCTCAGATTTTTGCGGAGCGTTTTGATAACTTTTGATAAACCATGACTGGTGTCCATCCTGACCAAATTTGAGCTCTCTCGTGGTTATATGCTGTTTGAGTTTATACCTTTTGTAAATGTCCAAAAATGACAAAATTGTCCAAAATATGAATCATATTTCAAAATGGCCGCATTCCGTGGCTCACCATTTCCACGTCCTCAGACTTTTGCGGAGCGTTTTGATAACTTTTGAACACCCGTGACTGGAGTACATCCTAGCCAAGTTTGAGCTCTGTCGGGGTTACGCTGTTTGAGTTTATAGATTTTAAAAAATGTCCAAAACATGACTCATAATTCAAAATGGCCGACTTCCTGTTGCATTATGGGTAATGATGCAAGAGGCTTTTTTGTGCGTCTTGATGAGTTACATATGTGTACCGAATTTCGTAGCTCTAGGTCAAACGCGGTCCGGGGGCTGAATTTTCTTAGTTTTCTAGGGGGCGCTATTTAGCCATTTTGGCACGCACGCGTGCCATTCCCCTAAAATATCAAATTTTTCGCCGGTCCTGATGTGTGTGGCGACTTTCATGCGTTTTCGTGTATGTTTAGGGCGTCAAAAAGGCCGATTTCCCGGCCGACAAAGAAAGTAAAATAATAATTAAAGCTGCAAGCAGCGTTGGACGGGTCCTCGCATCCGTGCTGGTCGGCGGATCCACGCATGTCCACCAGGTGGCGCTGCGACCGAAAGTGCATGTCGGCCTCTAAATGTGATGAGGGCCGGTCTCTGATCACATGTGTAAAATTTCAGGCAGATTGGAGCATGTTCAGGCTATTTTTAGAGCTTTTCCTGTCCATCCACCAGGTGACGCTGCGACCAAGAATGTATATTAGCCACTGGATGTGATCAGGGTCGGACTCTGATCCCACATATCAAATTTCAGGCAGATCGGACCATGTCCAGGCCAGTTATAGAGGATTTTCCTGTCCATCCAACAGGTGGCGCTATGGCTGTCGCTGTATTTCAGCATGTGAGTGTCATCAGAGCAGGACTCTGATCATACATGTAAAGTTTGAGGCAGATTGGCGCATGTTTAGGGCAGTTACACAGCAGTTGATGTGTCATGGCGAAGCGTCAAAATTCACGAGGCCGCCATGGCCACGCCCTCAGACTTTTGTGGAGCATTTTGATAACTTTTGATCACCTATGCCTGGAGTACATCCTGGCCGAATTTCAGCTCTGTCGGTGTTACACTGTTTGAGTTTATAGCTTTTGAAAATGTACAAAAATGACCCAAATTCGTCAAAACATATGACATATAATTCAAAATGGCCGACTTCCTGTTTGGTTTTGGGCATGGGTGTCAATTACATTTTTGTGCGTCTTGAAGAGATACATATGCCTACCAAGTTTCAGAACTGTAGGTGACACATACGGCCCGCAGTAAATGTTTGAAATTTTCCAGGTGGCGCTATTGAGCCATTTTGCAACAGTCATGGACAATTTATCTAAAATTTCAAATATTTCAGGAGTCCTGATGTGTGTGGCAATTTTGGTGAGCATATGAGCGTTCCTAACCTGTGAAAAAGTACTTTGTTTATTACGGAAACGATGCGTTGCCACGGCAACAGAATTTTATGAATCGTCAAAATCTTCACACTGTGGCATCGTCAAGGGGGAAACACTGAGCTGACCAATTTTCAGGATGATATGACAAAGTGTCTGGCAATGGTAGGTGCAAATGTAATGACAATTTCTTCCTGTGGCCAATAGGTGGCGCTATGAGATTTTCTGAATTTATGAATGTGGATGTGTTCACAACCTGACTGGTGTCCATCACATCAAGTTTGGTCCAGATTGGACCATTTCCAGCTGAGATATTAATAATTCAATTTTCATGGCGAGAAATCAGAATTCGCCGCGCCGCCACAGACACACCCCTTGACGACGAGTCGCCATTTTCTATGGGAATCATCATCAATGTGTTCAGGCTTACGTCACCACATTTGAAGTGATTCTGATCAACGTGCTAAGAATAGTACATCAAAATGCAAAAAATGTCTACTTCTTGCTACCACAAGGTGGCGCTATGACTGTCAATGTACCTAACCACATGTATGTCGTCAGGGCTGGACACAGATCACACATGTAAAATTTCAGGCAGATTGGAGCATGTACAGCTGAGTTAGACACCACTTCCTGTTTTATGGCGAATGATCCATTTTTTTGGGAGTCGCCATGGCCACGCCCTTTGACTTTTGCACAGCATTTCGATAACTTTTCATCAAGAGGCAGTGTTACATATACTGGCCAAATTTGACATCTCTCAGACTTACCCCCGCTGAGTTATTAATGTCATCAAAATTCACAGCTAATTCAAGATGGCCGACTTCCTGTTGGGTTTACAGTATGGTCGTGATTGACTTTTTTGGGTTTCCTGATGTGCTGAATGTGCCTACCAAATTTTGTAGCTGTAGATGAAACACTTTGCCAGTTGGCCTAATGACCAAATTTTCAATTTTCCAGGGGGCGCTATGGAGCCATTTTCCCACACACATGCGCAACTCCCATAAAATGTCAAATTTTTCACCAGTCCTGATGAGCATGCCAAGTTTGACGCATTTTGGGGTATGATAAGGCCGCCAAAAAGGCAATTCAAAAGTCCGGAAAAGAATAATAATAATAATTAAAGCTGCAAGCAGCGTTGGACGGGTCCTCGCATCCGTGCTGGTCGGCGAATCCACGCACGTCCACCAGGCGGCGCTGCGACCGAGAGTGCGTGTCGGCCTACGGAGGCGACGAGGGCCGGACTCTGATCACACGTGTAAAATTTCAGGCAGATTGGAGCATGTTCAGGCTACTTATAGAGCTTTTCCTGTCCATCCACCAGGTGGCGCTGCGACCGAGAGGGTATTTTGGCCTAAGGATGTGATCAGGGTCGGACTCTGATCACGCATACGAAATTTCAGGCAGATCGGACCATGTACAGGCTAGTTATAGAGCATTTCCTGTCCATCCAACAGGTGGCGCTATGGCCGTGGCTGTATTTCTGCATGTGAATGTCATTAAGGCAGGACTGTGATCATACATGTAAAGTTTGAGGCAGATTGGAGCATGGTTAGGGCAGTTACACAGCAGTTGATGTTTCATGGCGAAGCATCAAAATTCAGGAGGCCACCATGGCCACGCCCTCAGACTTTTGCGGAGCATTTTGATAACTTTTGATCACCCATGCCTGCTGTATATCCTGGCCGAATTTCAGCTCTCTCGGTGTTACCCTGTTTGAGTTTATAACTTTTGAAAATGTCTAAAAAATGAGCCAAAATCGTCAAAAAGTATGACATATATTTCAAAATGGCCGACTTCCTGTTGGCTTTTGGTCATGGGTGTTAATTACATTTCTGTGCCTCTTGATGAGTTACATATGCCTACCAAGTTTCATAATTCTAGGTGACACGTACTGGCCGTAGTAACTGTTTGAAATTTTCCAGGTGGCGCTATCGAGCCATTTTGCAACAGTCATGGACAATTTGTCTAAAATATCAAATATTTCAGCAATCCTGATGTGTGTGGCAATTTTGGTGAGCATATGAGCGTTCCTAACCTATCAAAAAGTACTTTGTTTATTACGGCAACGATGTGTTGCCACGGCAACAGAATTTTATGAATCGTCAAAATCTTCACACTGTGGCATCGCCAAGGGGGAAACACTGAGCTGACCAATTTTCAGAATGATATAACAAAGTTTCAGGCAATGGGACGTGCAAATGTAATGACAATTTCTTCCTGTTGCCAATAGGTGGCGCTATGAGTATTTCTAAATTCATGAATGTGGATGTGTTCAGAACCTGACTGGTGTCCATCACATCAAGTTTGGTCCGGATTGGATCATTTCCAGCTGAGATATTAATAATTCAATTTTCATGGCGAGAAATCGACATTCGCCGCACCGCCACAGACACGCCCCTTGACGAGGAGTCACCATTTTCTCTGGGAATCATCATCAATGTGTTCAGGCTTATGTCAGCAAATTTGAGGTGAATCTGATCAACGTGCTAAGAATAGTACATCAAAATGTAAAAAAATGTGTATTTCTTAATACCACAAGGTGGCGCTATGACTGTCAATGTATATAACCACATGGATGTCATCAGGGCTGGACACTGATCACACATGTAAAATTTCAGGCAGATTGGAGCATGTACAGCTGAGTTAGACACCACTTCCTGTTTCATGGCGAAGGATCAATATTTTTGATAACCGCCATGGCCACGCCCTTTGACTTTTGCACAGCATTTTGATAACTTTTCATCAGGAGGCAGTGTTGCATATCCTGACCAAATTTGAGGTCTCTCGGACTTACCCCCGCTGAGTTATTAAGGTCATCAAAATTCACAGCGAATTCAAGATGGCCGACTTCCTGTTTGGTTTACAGTATAGTTGTGATTGACTTTTCTGGGTTTCCTGATGTGCTGAATATGCATACAAAATTTTGTAGCTGTAGATGAAACACTTTGCCAGTTGGCCTAATGAACAAATTTTCAATTTTCCAGGGGGCGCTATGGAGCCATTTTCCCACACACATGCGCAACTCCCATAAAATATCAAATTTTTCGCCAGTCCTGATGAGCATGCCAAGTTTGACGCATTTTGGGGTATGATAAGGCCGCCAAAAAGGCAATTCAAAAGACGGTAAAATAATAATAATAATAATAATTCCTTGCATTCCAATAGGGTCTTCGCACCATTCGGTGCTCGGACCCTAATTAAAGCTGCAAGCAGCGTTGGACGGGTCCTCGCATCCGTGCCGGTTGGCGAATCCACGCATGTCCACCAGGCGGCGCTGCGACCGAGAGTGCATGTCGGCCTAGGGATGCGATGAGGGCTGGACTCTGATCACAAGTGTAAAATTTCAGGCAGATTGGAGCATGTTCAGGCTACTTCTACAGCTTTTCCTGTCCATCCACCAGGTGGCGCTGTGACTGAGAGTGTATATTGGCCTATGGATGTGATCAGGATCGGACTCTGACCACACATACAAAATTTCAGGCAGATCGGACCATGTACAGGCTAGTTATAGAGCATTTCCTGTCCATCCAACAGGTGGCGCTATGGCTGTGGCTGGATTTCAGCATGTGAATGTCGTCAGGGCAGGACTCTGATCATACATGTAAAGTTTGAGGCAGATTGGAGCATGTTTAGGGCAGTTACACAGCAGTTGATGTTTCATGGCGAAGCATCAAAATTCAGGACGCAGCCATGGCCACGCCCTCAGACTTTTGTGGAGCATTTTGATAACTTTTGATCACCCATGCCTGGAGTACATCCTGGCCGAATTTCAGCTCTCTCGGTGTTACCCTGTTTGAGTTTATAGCTTTTGAAAATGTACAAAAATGACCCAAAATCTTCAAAATGTATGACATATAGTTCAAAATGGCCGACTTCCTGTTGGGTTTTGGTCATGGGTGTCAATTACGTTTTTGTGCGTCTTGATGAGTTACATATGCCTACCAAGTTTCAGAACTGTAGGTCACACACATGACCCGTAGTAAATGTTTGAAATTTTCCAGGTGGCGCTATGGAGCCATTTTGCAACAATCATGTGCAATTCGTCTAAAATATCAAATTTTTCAGGAATCCTGATGTGTGTGGAAATTTTGGTGAGCATATGAGCATTTTTAACATGTCAAAAAGGACATTGTTTATTATGGCAACGATGCGTTGCCACGGCAACCGTGTTTTATGAATCGTCAAAATCTTCATACTGTGGCATCGTCTAGGCGTGACCACTGAGTTGACTAATTTTCAAGATGATATGACAAAGTTTCAGGCAATGGTAGGTGCAAATGTAATGACAATTACTTCCTGTTGCCAATAGGTGGCGCTATGAGTATTTCTAAATTTATGAGTGTGGATGTGTTCAGAACCTGACTGGTGTCCATCACATCAAGTTTGGTCCCGATTGGATTATTTCCAGCTGAGATATTAATAATTCAATTTTCATGGCGAGAAATCGAAATTCGCCGCGCCGCCACAGACACGCCCCTTGACGACAAGTCGCCATTTTCTCTGGGACTCATCATCAATGTGTTCAGACTTATGTCACCACATTTCAGGTGAATCTGATCAACGTGCTAACAATAGTATATCAAAGTGTAAAAAATGTCTATTTCCTGCTACCACAAGGTGGCGCTATGACTGTGAATGTATATAACCACATGGATGTCATTAGGGCTGGACCCTGATCACACATGTAAAATTTCAGAAAGATTGGAACATGTTCCTGAAAGTTAGGCACCACTTCCTTTTTAATGGCGAAGGATCAATATTTTTGATGACCTCCATGGCCACACCCTTTGACTTTCGCACAGCATTTTGATAACTTTTGATCAGGTAGGGCTGTTGCATATACTGGCCAAATTTGGCGTCTCTCGGACTTACCTCCGCTGAGTTATTATTCTCAGAAAATTTACAGCTAATTCAAGATGGCCGACTTCCTGTTGGGTTTAGGGCGTGGCCGTGATTGACTTTTTCGTGTGTCCTGATGTGCTGCACATGCCCACCAAATATTGTACCTGTCAATAAAACATCCTGCCAGTTGGCCTAATGACCACATTTTCAATTTTCCAGGGGGCGCTATGGAGCCATTTTGGGATACACATGCACAACTTCCATAAAATATCAAATTTTTCGGCAGTCCTGATGAGCATGCCAAGTTTCATGCATTTTGGGGAATGATAAGGCCGCCAAAAATGCAATTTTAAATGCGACAGAAAAAAGAATAATAATAATTAAAGCTGCAAGCAGCGTTGGACGGGTCCTCGCATCCTTGCCGGTCGGCGATTCCACGCACGTCCGCCAGGCGGCGCTGCGACCGAGAGTGCGTGTCGGCCTACGGACGCGACGAGGGCCGGACTCTGATCACACGTGTAAAATTTCAGGCAGATTGGAGCATGTTCAGGCTACTTCTACAGCATTTCCTGTCCATCCACCGGGTGGCGCTGCGACCGCGAGGGTATATCGGCCTATGGATGTGATCGGGGTCGGACTCTGATCACACACATACAATTTCAGGCAGATCGGACCATGTACAGGCCAGTTATAGAGCATTTCCTGTCCATCCAACAGGTGGCGCTATGGCTGTGGCTATATTTCAGTACATGAATGTCATCAGGGTGGGACTCTCATCATACATGTAAAGTTTGAGGCAGATTGGAGCATGTTTAGGGCAGTTACACATCAGTTGATGTTTCATGGCGAAGCATCAAAGTTCACGAGGCCGCCATGGCCACGCCCTCAGACTTAAGGTGAGCATTTTGATAACTTTTGATCACCCATGCCTGGAGTACATCCTGGCCGAATTTCAGCTCTGTCGGTGTTACCCTGTTCGACTTTATAGCTTTTGAAAATGTCTAAAAATGACCCAAAATCGTCAAAACGTATGACATATAATTCAAAATGGCCGACTTCCTGTTGGGTTTTGGGCATGGGTGTCAATTACATTTTTGTGCGTCTTGACGAGTTACATAAGCCTACCAAGTTTCATAATTCTAGCTAAATCGTACTGGCCGTAGTAACTGTTTGAAATTTTCCAGGTGGCGCTATGGAGCCATTTTGCCATACACATGTGTAGTTTCCCTTAAATATGAAATGGGTTGCCGGTCCAGATGTGTGTGGTAATTTTGGCGAGCGTTTGAGCATTTTTAACCTGTCAAAAAGTACTTTGTTCATTACGGCAACGATGCGTTGCCACGGCAACAGTGTTTTACGAATTGTCAAAATCTTCACACGGAGGCATCGTCTAGGGGTGACCACTGAGCTGACCAATGTTCAAGATGATATAACAAAGTTTCAGGCAATGGTAGGTGCAAATTTAATGATGAATACTTCCTCTTGCCAATAGGTGGCGCTATGAGTATTTCTACATTCATGAGTGTGGTTGTGTTCAGACCCGGACTGGTGTCCACCATATCAAGTTTGGTCCAGATTAGACCATTTCCAGCTGAGATATTAATAATTCAATTTTCATGGCGAGAAATCGAAATTCGCCGCGCCGCCACAGACACGCCCCTTGACGACGAGTCACCATTTTCTCTGGGAATCATCATCAATGTGTTCTGGCTTATGTCACCGAATTTGAGGCGAATCTGATCAACGTTCTAAGAATAGTACATCAAAGTGTAAAAAATGTCTATTTCCTGCTACCACAAGGTGGCGCTATGACTGCCAAAGTATATAACGACATGGATGTTGTCAGGGCTGGACACTGATCACACATGTAAAATTTCAGGCAGATTGGAGCATGTACAGCTGAGTTAGACACCACTTCCTGTTTCATGGCGAAGGATCCATTTTTTTGGGAGTCGCCATGGCCACGCCCTTTGAAATGAGATGAACATTTTAATAACTTTTCATCAGGTCGCGTGTTTGCATATATTGGCCAAATTTCAGGTCTCTCGGAGTTATCCCCGATGAGTTATTAATTTTGAAAAATTTACAGCTAATTCAAGATGGCCGACTTCCTGTTGGATTTAGGGCGTGGCCATGATTGACTTTTTTGGGTTTCCTGATGTGCTGAATATGCATACAAAATTTTGTAGCTGTAGATGAAACGTCGTGCAAGTTGGCCTAATGACCAAATTTTCAATTTTCCAGGGGGCGCTATGGAGCCATTTTGCCACACACATGCGCAACTCCCATAAAATATCAAATTTTTCGCCAGTCCTGATGAGCATGCCAACTTTCATGCGTTTTGGGGTATGATAAGGCCGCCAAAAATGCATTTCCCCCGTCGCACAAAGAATAATAATAATAATAATAATAATAATAATAATTCCTTGCATTCCAATAGGGTCTTCGCACCGTTCGGTGCTCGGACCCTAATAATAATAAACCACAGGGTTTCAATAGGGTCTTCGCACCTTTGGTGCTCGGACTCTAATTAAAGCTGCAAGCAGCGTTGGACGGGTCCTCGCATCCGTGCCGGTCGGCGAATCCACGCATGTCCACCAGGCGGCGCTGCGACTGAGAGTGCATGTCGGCCTACGGATGCGATGAGGGCCGGACTCTGATCACACGTGTAAAATTTCAGGCAGATTGGAGCATGTTCAGGCTACTTATAGCGGTTTTCCTGTCCATCCACCAGGTGGCGCTGTGACCGAGAGTGTATATTGGCCTATGGATGTGATCAGGGTCGGACTCTGATCACGCATATAAAATTTCAGGCAGATTGGACCATGTACAGGCTAGTTATGAAGCATTTCCTGTCCATCCATCCAACAGGTGGCGCTATGACTGTGGCTGTATTTCAGCATGTGAATGTCATCAGGGCAGGACTCTGATCATACATGTAAAGTTTGAGGCAGATTGGAGCATGTTTAGGGCAGTTACACAGCAGTTGATGCTTCATGGCGAAGCATCAAAATTCAGGAGGCCGCCATGGCCACGCCCTCAGACTTTTGCGGCGCATTTTGATAACTTTTGATCACCCATGCCTGGAGTACATCTTTGCCGAATTTGAGCTCTCTCGGTGTTACCCTGTTTGAGTTTATAGCTTTTGAAAATGTCTAAAAATGACCCAAAATGGTCAAAACATATGACATATAATTCAAAATTGCCGACTTCCTGTTGGGTTTTGGCCATGGGTGTCAATTACATTTTTGTGCGTCTTGACGAGTTACATATGCCTACCAAGTTTCAGAACTGTAGGTGACACATACGGCCTGTAGTAAATGTTTGAAATTTTCCAGGTGGCGCTATGGAGCCATTTTGCAACAGTCATGGCCAATTTGTCTAAAATATCAAATATTTCAGCAGTCTTGATGTGTGTGGCAATTTTGTTGAGCATATGAGCATTCCTAACCTGTCAAAAAGTACTTTGTTTATTACGGCAACGATACGTTGCCATGGCAACAGCGTTTTATGAATCGTCAAAATCTTCACACTGTGGCATCGTCAAGGGGGAAACACTGGGCTGACCAATTGTCAGGATGATATGACAAAGTTTCTGGCAATGGCACATGCAAATGTAATGACAATTTCTTCCTGTTGCCAATAGGTGGCGCTATGAGTATTTCTAAATTCATGAATGTGGATGTGTTCAGAACCTGACTGGTGTCCATCACATCAAGTTTGGTCCAAATTGGATTCATGTCCAGCTGAGATATGAATAATTCAATTTTCATGGCGAGAAATCGAAATTCGCCGCGCCGCCACAGACACGCCCCTCGACAACGAGTCACCATTTTCTCTGGGAATCATCATCAATGTGTTCAGGCTTATGTCACCACATTTGAAGTAATTCTGGTCTACGTGCTAAGAATAGTACATCAAAATGCAAAAAAATGTCTATTTCTTGCTACCACAAGGTGGCGCTATGACTGTCAATGTACATAACCACATGGATGTCGTCAGGGCTGGACACCGATCACACATGTAAAATTTCAGCCAGATTGGAGCATGTACAGCAGAGTTAGACACCACTTCCTGTTTCATGGCGAAGGATACGTTTTTTTGGGAGTCGCCATGGCCACGCCCTTAGACTTTTGCACAGCATTTCGATAACTTTTCATCAGGAGGCAGTGTTGCATATACTGACCAAATTTGACGTCTCTCAGACTTTCCCCCGCTGAGTTATTAATGTCATCAAAATTCACAGCTAATTCAAGATGGCCGACTTCCTGTTGGGTTTCGGACGTTGCCATGATTGACTTTTTCGTGTGGCCTGATGTGCTGAATATGTATACAAAATTTTGTAGCTCTTGATTAAACACTCTGCAAGTTGGCCTAATGACAACTTTTTGCAACTTTGTAGGGGGCGCTATGGAGCCATTTTACGACACACATGCTCAACTCCCATAAAATATCAAATTTTTCGCCGGTCCTGATGTGTGTGCCGCGTCTCATGCATTTTGGGGTATGATAAGGCCGCCAAAAGTGCAAGTCTTTCGTCGGAAGAAAAAAGTATAATAATAATTAAAGCTGCAAGCAGCGTTGGACGGGTCCTCGCATCCGTGCTGGTCGGCGAATCCACACACATCCACCAGGCGGCGCTGCGACCGAGAGTGCGTGTCGGCCTACGGAGGCGACGAGGGGCCGGACTCTGATCACACGTGTAAAATTTCAGGCAGATTGGAGCATGTTCAGGCTACTTATAGAGCTTTTCCTGTCCATCCACCAGGTGGCGCTGCGACCGAGAGGGTATTTTGGCCTAAGGATGTGATCAGGGTCGGACTCTGATCACGCATACGAAATTTCAGGCAGATCGGACCATGTACAGGCTAGTTATAGAGCATTTCCTGTCCATCCAACAGGTGGCGCTATGGCCGTGGCTGTATTTCTGCATGTGAATGTCATTAAGGCAGGACTGTGATCATACATGTAAAGTTTGAGGCAGATTGGAGCATGGTTAGGGCAGTTACACAGCAGTTGATGTTTCATGGCGAAGCATCAAAATTCAGGAGGCCACCATGGCCATGCCCTCAGACTTTTGCGGAGCATTTTGATAACTTTTGATCACCCATGCCTGCTGTATATCCTGGCCGAATTTCAGCTCTCTCGGTGTTACCCTGTTTGAGTTTATAACTTTTGAAAATGTCTAAAAAATGAGCCAAAATTGTCAAAAAGTATGACATATATTTCAAAATGGCCGACTTCCTGTTGGCTTTTGGTCATGGGTGTTAATTACATTTCTGTGCCTCTTGATGAGTTACATATGCCTACCAAGTTTCATAATTCTAGGTGACACGTACTGGCCGTTGTAACTGTTTGAAATTTTCCAGGTGGCGCTATGGAGCCATTTTGCAACAGTCATGGACAATTTGTCTAAAATATCAAATATTTCAGCAATCCTGATGTGTGTGGCAATTTTGGTGAGCATATGAGCGTTCCTAACCTATCAAAAAGTACTTTGTTTATTACGGCAACGATGTGTTGCCACGGCAACAGATTTTTATGAATCGTCAAAATCTTCACACTGTGGCATCGCCAAGGGGGAAACACTGAGCTGACCAATTTTCAGAATGATATAACAAAGTTTCAGGCAATGGGAAGTGCAAATGTAATGACAATTTCTTCCTGTTGCCAATAGGTGGCGCTATGAGTATTTCTAAATTCATGAATGTGGATGTGTTCAGAACCTGACTGGTGTCCATCACATCAAGTTTGGTCCGGATTGGATCATTTCCAGCTGAGATATTAATAATTCAATTTTCATGGCGAGAAATCGACATTCGCCGCACCGCCACAGACACACCCCTTGACGAGGAGTCACCATTTTCTCTGGGAATCATCATCAATGTGTTCAGGCTTATGTCACCAAATTTGAGGTGAATCTGATCAACGTGCTAAGAATAGTACATCAAAATGTAAAAAAATGTGTATTTCTTAATACCACAAGGTGGCGCTATGACTGTCAATGTATATAACCACATGGATGTCATCAGGGCTGGACACTGATCACACATGTAAAATTTCAGGCAGATTGGAGCATGTACAGCTGAGTTAGACACCACTTCCTGTTTCATGGCGAAGGATCAATATTTTTGATAACCGCCATGGCCACGCCCTTTGACTTTTGCACAGCATTTTGATAACTTTTCATCAGGAGGCAGTGTTGCATATCCTGACCAAATTTGAGGTCTCTCGGACTTACCCCCGCTGAGTTATTAAGGTCATCAAAATTCACAGCGAATTCAAGATGGCCGACTTCCTGTTTGGTTTACAGTATAGTTGTGATTGACTTTTCTGGGTTTCCTGATGTGCTGAATATGCATACAAAATTTTGTAGCTGTAGATGAAACACTTTGCCAGTTGGCCTAATGACCAAATTTTCAATTTTCCAGGGGGCGCTATGGAGCCATTTTCCCACACACATGCGCAACTCCCATAAAATATCAAATTTTTCGCCAGTCCTGATGAGCATGCCAAGTTTGACGCATTTTGGGGTATGATAAGGCCGCCAAAAAGGCAATTCAAAAGACGGTAAAATAATAATAATAATAATAATTCCTTGCATTCCAATAGGGTCTTCGCACCATTCGGTGCTCGGACCCTAATTAAAGCTGCAAGCAGCGTTGGACGGGTCCTCGCATCCGTGCTGGTCGGCGAATCCACACACATCCACCAGGCGGCGCTGCGACCGAGAGTGCGTGTCGGCCTACGGAGGCGACGAGGGGCCGGACTCTGATCACACGTGTAAAATTTCAGGCAGATTGGAGCATGTTCAGGCTACTTATAGAGCTTTTCCTGTCCATCCACCAGGTGGCGCTGCGACCGAGAGGGTATTTTGGCCTACGGATGTGATCAGGGTCGGACTCTGATCACGCATACGAAATTTCAGGCAGATCGGACCATGTACAGGCTAGTTATAGAGCATTTCCTGTCCATCCAACAGGTGGCGCTATGGCCGTGGCTGTATTTCTGCATGTGAATGTCATTAAGGCAGGACTGTGATCATACATGTAAAGTTTGAGGCAGATTGGAGCATGGTTAGGGCAGTTACACAGCAGTTGATGTTTCATGGCGAAGCATCAAAATTCAGGAGGCCACCATGGCCACGCCCTCAGACTTTTGCGGAGCATTTTGATAACTTTTGATCACCCATGCCTGCTGTATATCCTGGCCGAATTTCAGCTCTCTCGGTGTTACCCTGTTTGAGTTTATAACTTTTGAAAATGTCTAAAAAATGAGCCAAAATTGTCAAAAAGTATGACATATATTTCAAAATGGCCGACTTCCTGTTGGCTTTTGGTCATGGGTGTTAATTACATTTCTGTGCCTCTTGATGAGTTACATATGCCTACCAAGTTTCATAATTCTAGGTGACACGTACTGGCCGTTGTAACTGTTTGAAATTTTCCAGGTGGCGCTATGGAGCCATTTTGCAACAGTCATGGACAATTTGTCTAAAATATCAAATATTTCAGCAATCCTGATGTGTGTGGCAATTTTGGTGAGCATATGAGCGTTCCTAACCTATCAAAAAGTACTTTGTTTATTACGGCAACGATGTGTTGCCACGGCAACAGATTTTTATGAATCGTCAAAATCTTCACACTGTGGCATCGCCAAGGGGGAAACACTGAGCTGACCAATTTTCAGAATGATATAACAAAGTTTCAGGCAATGGGAAGTGCAAATGTAATGACAATTTCTTCCTGTTGCCAATAGGTGGCGCTATGAGTATTTCTAAATTCATGAATGTGGATGTGTTCAGAACCTGACTGGTGTCCATCACATCAAGTTTGGTCCGGATTGGATCATTTCCAGCTGAGATATTAATAATTCAATTTTCATGGCGAGAAATCGACATTCGCCGCACCGCCACAGACACACCCCTTGACGAGGAGTCACCATTTTCTCTGGGAATCATCATCAATGTGTTCAGGCTTATGTCACCAAATTTGAGGTGAATCTGATCAACGTGCTAAGAATAGTACATCAAAATGTAAAAAAATGTGTATTTCTTAATACCACAAGGTGGCGCTATGACTGTCAATGTATATAACCACATGGATGTCATCAGGGCTGGACACTGATCACACATGTAAAATTTCAGGCAGATTGGAGCATGTACAGCTGAGTTAGACACCACTTCCTGTTTCATGGCGAAGGATCAATATTTTTGATAACCGCCATGGCCACGCCCTTTGACTTTTGCACAGCATTTTGATAACTTTTCATCAGGAGGCAGTGTTGCATATCCTGACCAAATTTGAGGTCTCTCGGACTTACCCCCGCTGAGTTATTAAGGTCATCAAAATTCACAGCGAATTCAAGATGGCCGACTTCCTGTTTGGTTTACAGTATAGTTGTGATTGACTTTTCTGGGTTTCCTGATGTGCTGAATATGCATACAAAATTTTGTAGCTGTAGATGAAACACTTTGCCAGTTGGCCTAATGACCAAATTTTCAATTTTCCAGGGGGCGCTATGGAGCCATTTTCCCACACACATGCGCAACTCCCATAAAATATCAAATTTTTCGCCAGTCCTGATGAGCATGCCAAGTTTGACGCATTTTGGGGTATGATAAGGCCGCCAAAAAGGCAATTCAAAAGACGGTAAAATAATAATAATAATAATAATTCCTTGCATTCCAATAGGGTCTTCGCACCATTCGGTGCTCGGACCCTAATTAAAGCTGCAAGCAGCGTTGGACGGGTCCTCGCATCCGTGCTGGTCGGCGAATCCACGCACGTCCACCAGGCGGCGCTGCGACCGAGAGTGCGTGTCGGCCTACGGAGGCGACGAGGGCCGGACTCTGATCACACGTGTAAAATTTCAGGCAGATTGGAGCATGTTCAGGCTACTTATAGAGCTTTTCCTGTCCATCCACCAGGTGGCGCTGCGACCGAGAGGGTATTTTGGCCTACGGATGTGATCAGGGTCGGACTCTGATCACGCATACGAAATTTCAGGCAGATCGGACCATGTACAGGCTAGTTATAGAGCATTTCCTGTCCATCCAACAGGTGGCGCTATGGCCGTGGCTGTATTTCTGCATGTGAATGTCATTAAGGCAGGACTGTGATCATACATGTAAAGTTTGAGGCAGATTGGAGCATGGTTAGGGCAGTTACACAGCAGTTGATGTTTCATGGCGAAGCATCAAAATTCAGGAGGCCACCATGGCCATGCCCTCAGACTTTTGCGGAGCATTTTGATAACTTTTGATCACCCATGCCTGCTGTATATCCTGGCCGAATTTCAGCTCTCTCGGTGTTACCCTGTTTGAGTTTATAACTTTTGAAAATGTCTAAAAAATGAGCCAAAATTGTCAAAAAGTATGACATATATTTCAAAATGGCCGACTTCCTGTTGGCTTTTGGTCATGGGTGTTAATTACATTTCTGTGCCTCTTGATGAGTTACATATGCCTACCAAGTTTCATAATTCTAGGTGACACGTACTGGCCGTTGTAACTGTTTGAAATTTTCCAGGTGGCGCTATGGAGCCATTTTGCAACAGTCATGGACAATTTGTCTAAAATATCAAATATTTCAGCAATCCTGATGTGTGTGGCAATTTTGGTGAGCATATGAGCGTTCCTAACCTATCAAAAAGTACTTTGTTTATTACGGCAACGATGTGTTGCCACGGCAACAGAGTTTTATGAATCGTCAAAATCTTCACACTGTGGCATCGCCAAGGGGGAAACACTGAGCTGACCAATTTTCAGAATGATATAACAAAGTTTCAGGCAATGGGACGTGCAAATGTAATGACAATTTCTTCCTGTTGCCAATAGGTGGCGCTATGAGTATTTCTAAATTCATGAATGTGGATGTGTTCAGAACCTGACTGGTGTCCATCACATCAAGTTTGGTCCGGATTGGATCATTTCCAGCTGAGATATTAATAATTCAATTTTCATGGCGAGAAATCGACATTCGCCGCACCGCCACAGACACGCCCCTTGACGAGGAGTCACCATTTTCTCTGGGAATCATCATCAATGTGTTCAGGCTTATGTCACCAAATTTGAGGTGAATCTGATCAACGTGCTAAGAATAGTACATCAAAATGTAAAAAAATGTGTATTTCTTAATACCACAAGGTGGCGCTATGACTGTCAATGTATATAACCACATGGATGTCATCAGGGCTGGACACTGATCACACATGTAAAATTTCAGGCAGATTGGAGCATGTACAGCTGAGTTAGACACCACTTCCTGTTTAATGGCGAAGGATCAATAATTTCGATGACCGCCATGGCCACGCCCTTTGACTTTCGCACAGCATTTTGATAACTTTTGATCAGGTAGGGCTGTTGCATATACTGGCCAAATTTGGCATCTCTCGGACTTACCTCCGCTGAGTTATTAATGTCAGAAAATTTACAGCTAATTCAAGATGGCCGACTTCCTGTTGGATGTAGGGCGTGGCCATGATTGACTTTTTTGGGTTTCCTGATGTGCTGAATAGGCATACAAAAGTTTGTAGCTGTAGATGAAACGTCGTGCAAGTTGGCCTAATGACCAAATTTTCAATTTTCCAGGGGGCGCTATGGAGCCATTTTGCCACACACATGCGCAACTCCCATAAAATATCAAATTTTTCGCCAGTCCTGATGAGCATGCCAAGTTTGACGCGTTTTGGGGTATGATAAGGCCGCCAAAAATGGCAATTTCCCGGCGGGCAAAGAAAGAATAATAATAATTAAAGCTGCAAGCAGCGTTGGACGGGTCCTCGCATCCGTGCTGGTCGGCGGATCCACGCATGTCCACCAGGTGGCGCTGCGACCGAAAGTGCATGTCGGCCTCTAAATGTGATGAGGGCCGGTCTCTGATCACATGTGTAAAATTTCAGGCAGATTGGAGCATGTTCAGGCTATTTTTAGAGCTTTTCCTGTCCATCCACCAGGTGACGCTGCGACCAAGAATGTATATTAGCCACTGGATGTGATCAGGGTCGGACTCTGATCCCACATATCAAATTTCAGGCAGATCGGACCATGTCCAGGCCAGTTATAGAGGATTTTCCTGTCCATCCAACAGGTGGCGCTATGGCTGTCGCTGTATTTCAGCATGTGAGTGTCATCAGAGCAGGACTCTGATCATACATGTAAAGTTTGAGGCAGATTGGCGCATGTTTAGGGCAGTTACACAGCAGTTGATGTGTCATGGCGAAGCGTCAAAATTCACGAGGCCGCCATGGCCACGCCCTCAGACTTTTGTGGAGCATTTTGATAACTTTTGATCACCTATGCCTGGAGTACATCCTGGCCGAATTTCAGCTCTGTCGGTGTTACACTGTTTGAGTTTATAGCTTTTGAAAATGTACAAAAATGACCCAAATTCGTCAAAACATATGACATATAATTCAAAATGGCCGACTTCCTGTTTGGTTTTGGGCATGGGTGTCAATTACATTTTTGTGCGTCTTGAAGAGATACATATGCCTACCAAGTTTCAGAACTGTAGGTGACACATACGGCCCGCAGTAAATGTTTGAAATTTTCCAGGTGGCGCTATTGAGCCATTTTGCAACAGTCATGGACAATTTATCTAAAATTTCAAATATTTCAGGAGTCCTGATGTGTGTGGCAATTTTGGTGAGCATATGAGCGTTCCTAACCTGTGAAAAAGTACTTTGTTTATTACGGAAACGATGCGTTGCCACGGCAACAGAATTTTATGAATCGTCAAAATCTTCACACTGTGGCATCGTCAAGGGGGAAACACTGAGCTGACCAATTTTCAGGATGATATGACAAAGTGTCTGGCAATGGTAGGTGCAAATGTAATGACAATTTCTTCCTGTGGCCAATAGGTGGCGCTATGAGATTTTCTGAATTTATGAATGTGGATGTGTTCACAACCTGACTGGTGTCCATCACATCAAGTTTGGTCCAGATTGGACCATTTCCAGCTGAGATATTAATAATTCAATTTTCATGGCGAGAAATCAGAATTCGCCGCGCCGCCACAGACACACCCCTTGACGACGAGTCGCCATTTTCTATGGGAATCATCATCAATGTGTTCAGGCTTACGTCACCACATTTGAAGTGATTCTGGTCAACGTGCTAAGAATAGTACATCAAAATGCAAAAAATGTCTACTTCTTGCTACCACAAGGTGGCGCTATGACTGTCAATGTACCTAACCACATGTATGTCGTCAGGGCTGGACACAGATCACACATGTAAAATTTCAGGCAGATTGGAGCATGTACAGCTGAGTTAGACACCACTTCCTGTTTTATGGCGAATGATCCATTTTTTTGGGAGTCGCCATGGCCACGCCCTTTGACTTTTGCACAGCATTTCGATAACTTTTCATCAAGAGGCAGTGTTACATATACTGGCCAAATTTGACATCTCTCAGACTTACCCCCGCTGAGTTATTAATGTCATCAAAATTCACAGCTAATTCAAGATGGCCGACTTCCTGTTGGGTTTACAGTATGGTCGTGATTGACTTTTTTGGGTTTCCTGATGTGCTGAATGTGCCTACCAAATTTTGTAGCTGTAGATGAAACACTTTGCCAGTTGGCCTAATGACCAAATTTTCAATTTTCCAGGGGGCGCTATGGAGCCATTTTCCCACACACATGCGCAACTCCCATAAAATGTCAAATTTTTCACCAGTCCTGATGAGCATGCCAAGTTTGACGCATTTTGGGGTATGATAAGGCCGCCAAAAAGGCAATTCAAAAGTCCGGAAAAGAATAATAATAATAATTAAAGCTGCAAGCAGCGTTGGACGGGTCCTCGCATCCGTGCTGGTCGGCGAATCCACGCACGTCCACCAGGCGGCGCTGCGACCGAGAGTGCGTGTCGGCCTACGGAGGCGACGAGGGCCGGACTCTGATCACACGTGTAAAATTTCAGGCAGATTGGAGCATGTTCAGGCTACTTATAGAGCTTTTCCTGTCCATCCACCAGGTGGCGCTGCGACCGAGAGGGTATTTTGGCCTAAGGATGTGATCAGGGTCGGACTCTGATCACGCATACGAAATTTCAGGCAGATCGGACCATGTACAGGCTAGTTATAGAGCATTTCCTGTCCATCCAACAGGTGGCGCTATGGCCGTGGCTGTATTTCTGCATGTGAATGTCATTAAGGCAGGACTGTGATCATCCATGTAAAGTTTGAGGCAGATTGGAGCATGGTTAGGGCAGTTACACAGCAGTTGATGTTTCATGGCGAAGCATCAAAATTCAGGAGGCCACCATGGCCACGCCCTCAGACTTTTGCGGAGCATTTTGATAACTTTTGATCACCCATGCCTGCTGTATATCCTGGCCGAATTTCAGCTCTCTCGGTGTTACCCTGTTTGAGTTTATAACTTTTGAAAATGTCTAAAAAATGAGCCAAAATCGTCAAAAAGTATGACATATATTTCAAAATGGCCGACTTCCTGTTGGCTTTTGGTCATGGGTGTTAATTACATTTCTGTGCCTCTTGATGAGTTACATATGCCTACCAAGTTTCATAATTCTAGGTGACACGTACTGGCCGTAGTAACTGTTTGAAATTTTCCAGGTGGCGCTATCGAGCCATTTTGCAACAGTCATGGACAATTTGTCTAAAATATCAAATATTTCAGCAATCCTGATGTGTGTGGCAATTTTGGTGAGCATATGAGCGTTCCTAACCTATCAAAAAGTACTTTGTTTATTACGGCAACGATGTGTTGCCACGGCAACAGAATTTTATGAATCGTCAAAATCTTCACACTGTGGCATCGCCAAGGGGGAAACACTGAGCTGACCAATTTTCAGAATGATATAACAAAGTTTCAGGCAATGGGACGTGCAAATGTAATGACAATTTCTTCCTGTTGCCAATAGGTGGCGCTATGAGTATTTCTAAATTCATGAATGTGGATGTGTTCAGAACCTGACTGGTGTCCATCACATCAAGTTTGGTCCGGATTGGATCATTTCCAGCTGAGATATTAATAATTCAATTTTCATGGCGAGAAATCGACATTCGCCGCACCGCCACAGACACGCCCCTTGACGAGGAGTCACCATTTTCTCTGGGAATCATCATCAATGTGTTCAGGCTTATGTCAGCAAATTTGAGGTGAATCTGATCAACGTGCTAAGAATAGTACATCAAAATGTAAAAAAATGTGTATTTCTTAATACCACAAGGTGGCGCTATGACTGTCAATGTATATAACCACATGGATGTCATCAGGGCTGGACACTGATCACACATGTAAAATTTCAGGCAGATTGGAGCATGTACAGCTGAGTTAGACACCACTTCCTGTTTCATGGCGAAGGATCAATATTTTTGATAACCGCCATGGCCACGCCCTTTGACTTTTGCACAGCATTTTGATAACTTTTCATCAGGAGGCAGTGTTGCATATCCTGACCAAATTTGAGGTCTCTCGGACTTACCCCCGCTGAGTTATTAAGGTCATCAAAATTCACAGCGAATTCAAGATGGCCGACTTCCTGTTTGGTTTACAGTATAGTTGTGATTGACTTTTCTGGGTTTCCTGATGTGCTGAATATGCATACAAAATTTTGTAGCTGTAGATGAAACACTTTGCCAGTTGGCCTAATGAACAAATTTTCAATTTTCCAGGGGGCGCTATGGAGCCATTTTCCCACACACATGCGCAACTCCCATAAAATATCAAATTTTTCGCCAGTCCTGATGAGCATGCCAAGTTTGACGCATTTTGGGGTATGATAAGGCCGCCAAAAAGGCAATTCAAAAGACGGTAAAATAATAATAATAATAATAATTCCTTGCATTCCAATAGGGTCTTCGCACCATTCGGTGCTCGGACCCTAATTAAAGCTGCAAGCAGCGTTGGACGGGTCCTCGCATCCGTGCCGGTTGGCGAATCCACGCATGTCCACCAGGCGGCGCTGCGACCGAGAGTGCATGTCGGCCTAGGGATGCGATGAGGGCTGGACTCTGATCACAAGTGTAAAATTTCAGGCAGATTGGAGCATGTTCAGGCTACTTCTACAGCTTTTCCTGTCCATCCACCAGGTGGCGCTGTGACTGAGAGTGTATATTGGCCTATGGATGTGATCAGGATCGGACTCTGACCACACATACAAAATTTCAGGCAGATCGGACCATGTACAGGCTAGTTATAGAGCATTTCCTGTCCATCCAACAGGTGGCGCTATGGCTGTGGCTGGATTTCAGCATGTGAATGTCGTCAGGGCAGGACTCTGATCATACATGTAAAGTTTGAGGCAGATTGGAGCATGTTTAGGGCAGTTACACAGCAGTTGATGTTTCATGGCGAAGCATCAAAATTCAGGACGCAGCCATGGCCACGCCCTCAGACTTTTGTGGAGCATTTTGATAACTTTTGATCACCCATGCCTGGAGTACATCCTGGCCGAATTTCAGCTCTCTCGGTGTTACCCTGTTTGAGTTTATAGCTTTTGAAAATGTACAAAAATGACCCAAAATCTTCAAAATGTATGACATATAGTTCAAAATGGCCGACTTCCTGTTGGGTTTTGGTCATGGGTGTCAATTACGTTTTTGTGCGTCTTGATGAGTTACATATGCCTACCAAGTTTCAGAACTGTAGGTCACACACATGACCCGTAGTAAATGTTTGAAATTTTCCAGGTGGCGCTATGGAGCCATTTTGCAACAATCATGTGCAATTCGTCTAAAATATCAAATTTTTCAGGAATCCTGATGTGTGTGGAAATTTTGGTGAGCATATGAGCATTTTTAACATGTCAAAAAGGACATTGTTTATTATGGCAACGATGCGTTGCCACGGCAACCGTGTTTTATGAATCGTCAAAATCTTCATACTGTGGCATCGTCTAGGCGTGACCACTGAGTTGACTAATTTTCAAGATGATATGACAAAGTTTCAGGCAATGGTAGGTGCAAATGTAATGACAATTACTTCCTGTTGCCAATAGGTGGCGCTATGAGTATTTCTAAATTTATGAGTGTGGATGTGTTCAGAACCTGACTGGTGTCCATCACATCAAGTTTGGTCCCGATTGGATTATTTCCAGCTGAGATATTAATAATTCAATTTTCATGGCGAGAAATCGAAATTCGCCGCGCCGCCACAGACACGCCCCTTGACGACAAGTCGCCATTTTCTCTGGGACTCATCATCAATGTGTTCAGACTTATGTCACCACATTTCAGGTGAATCTGATCAACGTGCTAACAATAGTATATCAAAGTGTAAAAAATGTCTATTTCCTGCTACCACAAGGTGGCGCTATGACTGTGAATGTATATAACCACATGGATGTCATTAGGGCTGGACCCTGATCACACATGTAAAATTTCAGAAAGATTGGAACATGTTCCTGAAAGTTAGGCACCACTTCCTTTTTAATGGCGAAGGATCAATATTTTTGATGACCTCCATGGCCACACCCTTTGACTTTCGCACAGCATTTTGATAACTTTTGATCAGGTAGGGCTGTTGCATATACTGGCCAAATTTGGCGTCTCTCGGACTTACCTCCGCTGAGTTATTATTCTCAGAAAATTTACAGCTAATTCAAGATGGCCGACTTCCTGTTGGGTTTAGGGCGTGGCCGTGATTGACTTTTTCGTGTGTCCTGATGTGCTGCACATGCCCACCAAATATTGTACCTGTCAATAAAACATCCTGCCAGTTGGCCTAATGACCACATTTTCAATTTTCCAGGGGGCGCTATGGAGCCATTTTGGGATACACATGCACAACTTCCATAAAATATCAAATTTTTCGGCAGTCCTGATGAGCATGCCAAGTTTCATGCATTTTGGGGAATGATAAGGCCGCCAAAAATGCAATTTTAAATGCGACAGAAAAAAGAATAATAATAATAATAATAAACCACAGGGTTTCAATAGGGTCTTCGCACCTTTGGTGCTCGGACCCTAATTAAAGCTGCAAGCAGCGTTGGACGGGTCCTCGCATCCGAGCGGCCCGGCTGGCCCACGCATATCCACCAGGTGGCGCTGCAACTGACAGAGTGAAGTTTCAGGCAGATTGGACCATGTCCAGGCTGCTTACACAGCACTTCCTGTTTCACGGCGAGAAATCCAAAATGGCTGCCAGGTGGCGCATAGATATGATTCGGGCCGGTCTCTGATCATACATGTAAAATTTCAGGCAGATTGGACCATATACAGGCTGGTTACACAGCACTTCCTGTTTCATGGCGAGAAATCCAAAATGGCCACGAAGTGGCACATAGATGTGATTAGGGCCGGACTCTGATCATACATGTAAAATTTCAGGCAGATTGGAGCACGTAAAGGCTGGTTACACAGCACTTCCTGTTTCATGGCGAGGAATCCAAAATGGCCGCCAAGTGGCGCAAAGATGTGAATAGGACCGGACTCTGATTATACATGTAAAATTTCAGGCAGATTGAAGCATGCACAGGCTAGTTCGACAGCACTTCCTGCTTCATGGCGAGAAATCCAAAATGGCCGCCAAGTGGCACAAAGATGTGATTAGGGCCGGACTCTGATCACACATGTAAAATTTCAGGCAGATTGGAGCAGGTACAGGCTGGTTACACAGCACTTCCTGTTTCATGGCGAGAAATCCAAAATGGCCGCCAAGTGGCACAAAGATGTGATTAGGACCAGACTCTGATCATACATGTAAAATTTCAGGCAGATTGGAGCATGTACAGGCTGGTTACACAGCACTTCCTGTTTCATGGCGAGAAATCCAAAATGGCCGCCAAGTGGTGCAAAAATGGGATTAGGGCCGGACTCTGATCATACATGTAAAATTTCAGGCAGATTGGAGCATGCACAGGCTAGTTAGACAACACTTCCTGTTTCATGGCGAGAAATTCAAAATGGCCGCCAGGTGGCGCTATGACTGTGAGTGTATGTCGACCTATGGACGTGATTAGGGCTGGACTCTGATCACACATGTAAAGTTTTAGGCAGATTGGAGCATGTACAGGCTAGTGAGACAGCACTTCCTGTTTCATTGCGAGACATCAAAAATGGCCGCATTCCGCTGGTCACTATGGCCACGCCCTCAGACTTTTGCGGAGCGTTTTGATAACTTTTGATCAACCACGATGGGAGTACATCCTGGCCAAGTTTGAGCTCTGTCGGGGTTACGCTGTTGGAGTTTATAGCTTTTGAAAATGTCCAAAAATGACAAAATTGTCCAAAATATGAATCATATTTCAAAATGGCCGCATTCCGTGGCTCGCCATTTCCGCGTCCTCAGACTTTTGCGGAGCGTTTTGATAACTTTTGAACACCCGTGACTGGAGTACATCCTGGCCAAGTTTGAGCTCTGTCGGGGTTACGCTGTTTGAGTTTATAGATTTTAAAAAATGTCCAAAAATGACTCATAATTCAAAATGGCCGACTTCCTGTTGGATTATGGGTAATGATTCATGAGGCTTTTTTGTGCGTCTTGACGAGTTACATATGTGTGCCAATTTTCAGAAGTCTAGGTCGAATGCTGTCCGGGGGCTGAATTTTCTTAGTTTTCTAGGGGGCGCTATTGAGCCATTTTGGCACGCACGCGTGCCATTTCCCTAAAATATCAAATTTTTCGCCGGTCCTGATGTGTGTGGCGATTTTCATGCGTTTTCGTGTATGTTTAGGGCGTCAAAAATGCCGATTTCCCGGCTGATGAAAAATAATAATAATAATAATTAAAGCTGCAAGCAGCGTTGGACGGGTCCTCGCATCCGACCGGCCCGGCTGGCCCACGCATATCCACCAGGCGGTGCTGCAACTGAGAGAGTAAAGTTTCAGGCAGATTGCAGCATGTACAGGCTGGTTACACAGCACTTCCTCTTTCATGGTGAGGAATCCAAAATGGCCGCCAAGTGGTGCAAAGATGTGAAAAGGGCCGGACTCTGACCATACATGTAAAATTTCAGGCAGATATGAGTATGCACAGGCTCGTTAGACAGCACTTCCGGTTTCATGGCGAGAAATCCAAAATGGCCGCCAAGTGGCGCAAAGATGTGATTAGGGCCGGACTCTGATCATACATGTAAAATTTCAGGCAGATATGAGTATGCACAGGCTAGTTAGACAGCACTTCCGGTTTCATGGCGAGAAATCCAAAATGGCCGCCAAGTGGTGCAAAGATGTGATTAGGGCCGGACTCTGATCATACATGTAAAATTTCAGGCAGATTGGAACGTGAACAGGCTGGTTACACAGCACTTCCTGTTTCATGGCGAGGAATCCAAAATGGCCGCCAAGTGGCGCAACGATGTGAATAGGGCTGGACTCTGATCATACATGTATAATTTCAGACAAATTGGAGCATGTCCAGGCTGGTTACACAGCACTTCCTGTTTCATGGCGAGAAATCCAAAATGGCCGCTAGATGGCACATAGATGTGATCAGGGCCAGACTGTAATCACACATGTCAAGTTTGAGGCAGATTGGAGTATGGACATTCAAGTTATATAGCACTTCCTGTTTCATGGCGAGGAATTCAAAATGGCCGCCAAGTGGCGCAAAGATGTGATTAGGGCTGGACTGTGATCATACATGTAAAATTTCAGGCAGATTGGAACGTGCACAGGCTGGCTACACAGCACTTCCTGTTTCATGGCGAGGAATCCAAAATGGCCGCCAAGTGGCGCAAAGATGTGAATAGGGCCGGAGTCTGATCATACATGTAAAATTTCAGGCAGATTGGAGCATGTACAGGCTGGTTACACAGCACTTCCTGTTTCATGGCGAGAAATCCAACATGGCCGCCAAGTGGCGCTATGACTGTGAGTGTATATCGACCTATGGACGTGATTATGGCTGGACTCTGATCACACATGTAAAATTTCAGGCAGATTGGAGCATGCACAGGCTAGTTAGACAGTACTTCCTGTTTCATGGCGAGGAATCCAAAATGGCCGCCAAGTGGCACAAAGATGTGATTAGGGGCGGACTCTGATCATACATGTAAAATTTCAGGCAGATTGGAGCATGCACAGGCTGGTTACACAGCACTGCCTGTTTCATGGAGAGGAATTCAAAATGGCCACCAAGTGGCGCAAAAGATGTGATTAGGGCCGGACTCTGATCACACAAGTAAAGTTTGAGGCAGATTGGTGCATGTACAGGCTAGTTAGACAGCACTTCCTGTTTAATGGCGAGACATTCAAAATGGCCGCCAGGTGGCGCTATGACTGAGTGTATATCGACCTATGGATGTAATTAGGGTTGGACTCTGATCACACATGTAAAGTTTGAGGCAGATTGGCGTATGTGCATTCAAGTTATATAGCTCTTCCAGTTTCATGGCGAGAAATCCAATATGGCCGCCAAGTGGCACAAAGATGTGATTAGAGGCGGACTCTGATCATACATGTAAAATTTCAGGCAGATTGGAGCATGTACAGGCTGGTTACACAGCACTTCCTGTTTCATGGAGAGAAATTCAAAATGGCCACCAAGTGGTGCAAAAGATGTGATTAGGGCCGGACTCTGATCACACATGTAAAGTTTCAGGCATATTGGAGCATGTACAGAATAATTAGACAGCACTTCCTGTTTAATGGCGAGACATTCAAAATGGCCACCAAGTGGCGCAAAAGATGTGATTAGGGCCGGACTCTGATCACACATGTAAAGTTTCAGGCAGATTGGAGCATGTACAGGATAATTAGACAGCACTTCCTGTTTAATGGCGAGACATTCAAAATGGCCACCAAGTGGCGCAAAAGATGTGATTAGGGCCGGACTCTGATCACACATGTAAAGTTTCAGGCAGATTGGAGCATGTACAGGATAATTAGACAGCACTTCCTGTTTAATGGCGAGACATTCAAAATGGCCACCAAGTGGCGCAAAAGATGTGATTAGGGGCGGACTCTGATCATACATGTGAAATTTCAGGCAGATTGGAGCATGCACAGGCTGGTTACACAGCACTGCCTGTTTCATGGAGAGGAATTCAAAATGGCCACCAAGTGGCGCAAAAGATGTGATAAGGGCCGGACTCTGATCACACAAGTAAAGTTTGAGGCAGATTGGTGCATGTACAGGCTAGTTAGACAGCACTTCCTGTTTAATGGCGAGACATTCAAAATGGCCGCCAGGTGGCGCTATGACTGAGTGTATATCGACCTATGGATGTGATTAGAGTTGGACTCTGATCACACATGTAAAGTTTGAGGCACATTGGCGTATGCGCATTCAAGTTATATAGCTCTTCCAGTTTCATGGCGAGGAATCCAAAATGGCCGCCAAGTGGCACAAAGATGTGATTAGGGGCGGACTCTGATCATACATGTAAAATTTCAGGCAGATTGGAGCATGTACAGGCTGGTTACACAGCACTTCCTGTTTCATGGCGAGGAATCCAAAATGGCCGCCAAGTGGCGTAAAGATGTGATTAGGGCCGGACTCTGATCACACATGTAAAATTTCAGGCAGATTGGAGCATGCACAGGCTAGTTACACAGCACTTCCTGTTTAATGGCGAGGAATCCAAAATGGCCGCCAAGTGGCGCAACAGTGTGGTTAGGGCCGGACTCTGATCATACATGTGAAGTTTGAAGCAGATTGATGCATGTCCAGGCTAGTTAGACAGCACTTTCTGTTTCATGGCGAGACATCCAAAATGGCTGCATTCTGGTGGTTACCATGGCCACGCCCTCAGACTGTTGCGGAGCATTTTGATAACCTTTGATCAACCATGACTGGTGTCCATCCTGACCAAATCTGAGCTCTCTCGTGGTTACGCTGTTTGAGTTAATAGCTTTTGAAAATGTCCAAAAATGACAAAATTGTCCAAAATATTAATCATATTTCAAAATGGCCGCATTCCGTGGCTCGCCATTTCCACGCCCTCAGACTTTTGCGGAGCGTTTTGATAACTTTTGATGACCCATGACTGGAGTACATCCTGGCCAAATTTCAGCTCTCTCGGGGTAACACTATTTGAGTTTAGAGCTTTTGAAAATGTCCAAAAATGACAAAATTGTCCAAAATATGAATCATATTTCAAAATGGCCGCATTCCGCTGGTTGCCATGGCCACGCCGTCAGACTGTTGTGGACCATTTTGATAACTTCTGATCACCGATCACTGGTGTCCATCCAGACCAAATTTAAGCTCTCTCGGTGTTACGGTGTTTGAGTTTATAGCTTTTGAAAATGTCCAAAAATGACAAAATGTGAATCATATTTCAAAATGGCCGCATTCCGTGGCTCGCCATTTCCACGCCCTCAGACTTTTGCGGAGCGTTTTGATAACTTTTGATCACCCGTGACTGGAGTACATCCTGGCCAAATTTCAGCTCTCTCGGGGTTACGCTGTTTGAGTTTATAGATTTTGAAAATGTCCAAAAATGACAAAATTGTCCAAAATATGAATCATATTTCAAAATGGCCGCATTCCGCTGGTTGCCATGGCCACGCCGTCAGACTGTTGTGGACCATTTTGATAACTTCTGATCACCGATCACTGGTGTCCATCCAGACCAAATTTAAGCTCTCTCGGTGTTACGGTGTTTGAGTTTATAGCTTTTGAAAATGTCCAAAAATGACAAAATATGAATCATATTTCAAAATGGCCGCATTCCGTGGCTCGCCATTTCCACGCCCTCAGACTTTTGCGGAGCGTTTTGATAACTTTTGATCACCCGTGACTGGAGTACATCCTGGCCAAATTTCAGCTCGCTCGGGGTTACGCTGTTTGAGTTTATAGATTTTAAAAAATGTCCAAAAATGACTCATAATTCAAAATGGCCGACTTCCTGTTGGATTATGGGTAATGATGCATGAGGCTTTTTTGTGCGTCTTGACGAGTTACATATGTGTGCCGATTTTCAGAAGTCTAGGTCGAACGCTGTCCGGGGGCTGAATTTTCTTAGTTTTCTAGGGGGCGCTATTGAGCCATTTTGGCACACACGCGTGCCATTCCCCTAAAATATCAAATTTTTCGCCGGTCCTGATGTGTGTGGCGATTTTCATGCGTTTTCGTGAATGTTTAGGGCGTCAAAAAGGCCGATTTGGAGGCGGACGTAAAATAATAATAATAATTAAAGCTGCAAGCAGCATTGGACGGGTCCTCGCATCCGAGCGGCCCGGCTTGCCCACACATATCCACCAGGAGGCGCTGCAACTGAGAGAGTAAAGTTTCAGGCAGATGGGACCATGTACAGGCTACTTACACAGCACTTCCTGTTTCATGGCGAGAAATCCAAAATGGCTGCCAGGTGGCGCATAGATATGATTGGGGCCGGACTCTGATCATACATGTAAAATTTCAGGCAGATTGGAACGTGCACAGGCTGGTTACACAGCACTTCCTGTTTCATGGCGAGGAATCCAAAATGGCCGCCAAGTGGCGCAAAGATGGGATTAGGGCCGGACTCTGATCATACATGTAAAATTTCAGGCAGATTGGAACGTGCACAGGCTGGTTAGACAGCACTTCCTGTTTCATGGCGAGGAATCCAAAATGGCCGCCAAGTGGCGCAAAGATGTGATTAGGGCCGGACTCTGATCATACATGTAAAATTTCAGGCAGATTGGAACGTGCACAGGCTGGTTAGACAGCACTTCCTGTTTCATGGCGAGGAATCCAAAATGGCCGCCAAGTGGCGCAAAGATGTGATTAGGGCCAGACTCTGATCATACATGTAAAATTTCAGGCAGATTGGAATGTGCACAGGCTGGTTACACAGCACTTCCTGTTTCATTGCGAGGAATCCAAAATGGCCGCCAAGTGGCGCAAAGATGTGATTAGGGCCGGACTCTGATCACACGTAAATTTTCAGGCAGATCGGAGCATGCACAAGCTAGTTATAGAGCATTTCCTTCCATCCACCAGGTGGCGCTATGACTGTGACTGTGTATCAGCATATGGATGTGGTCAGGGCAGGACTCTGATCACACATGTAAAGTTTCAGGCAGATTGGAGCATGTACAGGCTAGTTATACAGCATTTCCTGTCCATCCACCAGGTGGCGCTATGACTGTGGCTGTATTTCAGCATGTGAATGTCATCAGGGCAGGACTCTGATCACACATGTAAAGTTTGAGGCAGATTAGAGCATGTTTAGGGCAGTTACACAGCAGTTAATGTTTCATGGCGAAGCATCAAAATTCAGGAGGCTGCCATGGCCACGCCCTCAGACTTTTGCGAAACATTTTGATACCTTTTGATCACCCATGCCTGGAGTACATCCTGGCTGAATTTCAGCTCTCTTGGTGTTACCCTGTTTGAGTTTATAGCTTTTGAAAATGTACAAAAATGACCCAAAATCGTCAAAATGTATGACATATAATTCAAAATGGCTGACTTCCTGTTGGGTTTTGGCCATGGGTGTCAATTACATTTTTGTGCGACTTGACAAGTTACATATGCCTACCAAGTTTCATAACTGTAGGTGACACACACGGCCCGTAGTAAATGTTTGAAATTTTCCAGGTGGCGCTATCGAGCCATTTTGCAACAGTCATGGACAATTTGTCTGAAATATCAAATATTTCAGCAGTCCTGATGTGTGTGGCAATTTTGGTGAGCATATGAGCATTCCTAACCTGTCAAAAAGAACTTTGTTTATTACGGCAACGATGCGTTGCCACGGCAACAGCGTTTTATGAATCGTCAAAATCTTCACACTGTGGCATCGTCAAGGTGTGACCACTCACCTGACCAATTTTCAGAATGATATGACAAAGTTTCTGGCAATGGCACGTGCAAATGTAATGACAATTTCTTCCTGTTGCCAATAGGTGGCGCTATGAGTATTTCTAAATTTATGAATGTGGATGTGTTCAGAACCGGACTGGTGTCCATCACATCAAGTTTGGTCCGGATTGGATCATTTCCAGCTGAGATATTAATAATTCAATTTTCATGGCGAGAAATCGAAATTCGCCGCGCCGCCACAGACACGCCCCTTGACGACGAGTCGCCATTTTCTCTGGGAATCATCATCAATGTGTTCAGGCTTATGTCATCACATTTGAGGTGAATCTGATCAACCTGCTAAGAATAGCACATCAAAGTGTAAAAAATGTCTATTTCCTGCTACCACAAGGTGGCGCTATGACTGTCAATGTATATAACCACATGGATGTCGTCAGGGCTGGACACTGATCACACATGTAAAATTTCAGGCAGATTGGAGCATGTACAGCAGAGTTAGACACCACTTCCTGTTTCATGGCGAAGGATCCATTTTTTTGGGAGTCGCCATGGCCACGCCCTTTGACTTTTGCACAGCATTTCGATAACTTTTCATCAGGAGGCAGTGTTGCATATACTGGCCAAATTTGAGGTCTCTCGGACTTACCCCCGCTGAGTTATTAATGTCATCAAAATTCACAGCTAATTCAAGATGGCCGACTTCCTGTTGGTTTTACAGTATGGTCGTGATTGACTTTTTTGGGTTTCCTGATGTGCTGAATGTGCCTACAAAATTTTGTAGCTGTAGATGAAACACTTTGCCAGTTGGCCTAATGACCAAATTTTCAATTTTCCAGGGGGCGCTATGGAGCCATTTTGCCCCACACATGCACAACTTCCATAAAATATCAAATTTTTCGCCAGTCCTGATGAGCATGCCAAGTTTGACGCGTTTTGGGGTATGATAAGGCCGCCAAAAGTGCGATTCTTTTGGTCGGAGAAAAAATAAAAATAATAATAATAATAAACCCACGGGTTTCAATAGGGTCTTCGCACCTTTGGTGCTCGGACCCTAATTAAAGCTGCAAGCAGCGTTGGACGGGTCCTCGCATCTGACCGGCCCGGCTGGCCCACGCATATTCACCAGGCGGTGCTGCAACTGAGAGAGTAAAGTTTCAGGCAGATTGCAGCATGTACAGGCTGGTTACACAGCACTTCCTCTTTCATGGTGAGGAATCCAAAATGGCCGCCAAGTGGTGCAAAGATGTGAAAAGGGCCGGACTCTGACCATACATGTAAAATTTCAGGCAGATATGAGTATGCACAGGCTAGTTAGACAGCACTTCCGGTTTCATGGCGAGAAATCCAAAATGGCCGCCAAGTGGTGCAAAGATGTGATTAGGGCCGGACTCTGATCATACATGTAAAATTTCAGGCAGATATGAGTATGCACAGGCTAGTTAGACAGCACTTCCGGTTTCATGGCGAGAAATCCAAAATGGCCGCCAAGTGGTGCAAAGATGTGATTAGGGCCGGACTCTGATCATACATGTAAAATTTCAGGCAGATTGGAACGTGAACAGGCTGGTTACACAGCACTTCCTGTTTCATGGCGAGGAATCCAAAATGGCCGCCAAGTGGCGCAAAGATGTGAATAGGGCTGGACTCTGATCATACATGTATAATTTCAGACAAATTGGAGCATGTCCAGGCTGGTTACACAGCACTTCCTGTTTCATGGCGATAAATCCAAAATGGCTGCCAAGTGGCACAAAGACGTGATTAGGGCCGGACTCTGATCAGCCATGTAAAATTTCAGGCAGATTGGAGTATGCACAGGCGAGTTAGACAGCACTTCCTGTTAAATGGCGAGACATTCAAAATGGCCGCCATGTGGCGCTCTGACTGTGCGTGTATATCGACCTATGGACGTGATTAGGGCTGGACTCTGATCACACATGTAAAGTTTAAAGTAGATTGGAGCATGTACAGGCTAGTTAGATAGCACTTCCTGTTTCATGGCGAGACATTCAAAATGGCCCCATTCCGCTGGTCACTATGGCCACGCCCTCAGACTTTTGCGGAGCGTTGTGATAACATTTGATCACCCATGACTGGCGTACATCCTGAGCAAGTTTGAACTCTCTCGGGGCTACGCTGTTTGAGTTAATAATTTTTGAATATGTCCAAAAATGACAAAATTGTCCAAAATCTGAATCACATTTCAAAATGGCCGTATTCCATGGCTCGCCATTTCCACGCCCTCAGACTTTTGCGGAGCGTTTTGATAACTTTTGATCACCCATGACTGGAGTACATCCTGGCCAAGTTTGAGCTCTGTCGGGGTTACGCTGTTTGAGTTTATAGATTTTAAAAAATGTCCAAAAATCACGCATAATTCAAAATGGCCGACTTCCTGTTGGATTATGGGTAATGATGCATGAGGCTTTTTTGTGCGTCTTGACGAGTTACATATGTGTGTCGATTTTCAGAAGTCTACGTCGATCGGTGTCCGGGGGCTGAATTTTCTTAATTTTCTAGGGGGCGCTGTTGAGCCATTTTGGAACGCACGCATGCCATTCCCCTAAAATATCAAATTTTTCGCCGGTCCTGATGTGTGTGGCGAATTTCATGCGTTTTCGTGTATGTTTAGGGCGTCAAAAAGGCCGATTTGGAGGCGGACGTAAAATAATAATAATAATTAAAGCTGCAAGCAGCGTTGGACGGGTCCTCGCATCCGTGCTGGTCGGCGAACCCACGCACGTCCACCAGGCGGCGCTGCGACCGAGAGTGCATGTCGGCCTACGGATGCGACGAGTGCCGGACTCTGATCACACGTGTATAATTTCAGGCAGATTGGAGCTTGTTCAGGCTGCTTCTACAGCTTTTCCTGTCCATCCACCAGGTGGCGCTGCGACCGAGAGTGTATATCGGCCTACGGATGTGATCAGGGTCGGACTCTGATCACACAAATCAAATTTCAGGCAGATCGGACCATGTACAGGCTAGTTATAGAGCATTTCCTGTCCATCCAACAGGTGGCGCTATGGCTGTGGCTGTATTTCAGCATGTGAATGTCATCAGGGCAGGACTCTGATCATACATGTAAAGTTTGAGGCAGATTGGAGCATGTTTAGGGCAGTTACGCAGCAGTTGATGTTTCATGGCGAAGCATCAAAATTCAGGAGGCCGCCATGGCCACGCCCTCAGACTTTTGCAGAGCATTTTGATAACTTTTGATCACCCATGCCTGGAGTACATCCTGGCCAAATTTTAGCTCTCTCGGTGTTACCCTGTTTGAGTTTATAGCTTTTGAAAATGTACAAAAATGACCCAAAATCATCAAAAAGTATGACATATAATTCAAAATGGCCGACTTCCTGTTGGGTTTTGGTCATGCATGTCAATTACATTTTTGTGCGTCTTGACGAGTTACATATGCCTACCAAGTTTCAGAACTGTAGGTCACACATACGGCCCGTAGTAAATGTTTGAAATTTACCAGGTGGCGCTATGCAGCCACTTTGCAACAGTTATGGACAATTTGTCTAAAATGTCAAATATTTCACCAGTCATGATGTGTGTGGCAATTTTGGTGAGCATATGAGCGTTCCTAATCTGTCAAAAAGTACTTTGTTTATTACGGCAATGATGCGTTGCCACGGCAACAGCGTTTTATGAATCGTCAAAATCTTCACACTGTGCCATCGTCAAGATGTGACCACTCACCTGACCAATTTTCAGAATGATATGACAAAGTTTCTGGCAATGGCACGTGCAAATGTAATGACAGTTTCTTCCTGTTGCCAATAGGTGGCGCTATGAGCTTTTCTAAATTTTTGAATGTGGATGTGTTCGGAACCTGACTGGGGTCCATCACATCAAGTTTGGTCCAGATTGGATCATTTCCAGCTGAGATATTAATAATTCAATTTTCATGGGGAGAAATCAAAATTCGCCACGCCGCCACAGACACGCCCCTTGACGACGAGTCACCATTTTCTCTGGGAATCATCATCCATGTGTTCAGGCTTATGTCACCAAATTTGAGGTGAATCTGATGCATGTGTTAAGAATAGTACATAAAAATGTAAAAAATGTCTATTTCTTGCTACCACAAGGTGGCGCTATGACTGTCAATGTACATAACCACATGGATGTCATCAGGGGTGGACACTGATCACACATGTAAAATTTCAGGCAGATTGGAGCATGTACAGCAGAGTTAGACACCACTTCCTGTTTCATGGCGAAGGATCAATATTTCTGGGGGTCGCCATGGCCACGCCCTTTGACTTTTGCAGAGCATTTTGATAACTTTTCATCAGGAACGACTGTTGCATAGATTTGCCAAATTTGACATCTCCCGGACTTACCCCCGATGACTTATTAATCTCAAAAAATTTATAGCTAATTCAAGATGGCCGACTTCCTGTTGGGGTTAGGACATGGCCATGAGTGACTTTTTCGTGTGTCCTGATGTGCTGAATATGCATACAAAATTTTGTAGCTGTAGATGACACTTCTTCTGAATTGGGTTAGCAAACACTTTCAAAACAGTGTAGGGGGCGCTATGGAGCCATTTTGCCACACACATGCGCAACTCCCATAAAATATCACATTTTTCGCCAGTCCTGGTATGCATGCCAAGTTTCATGCATTTTGGGGTATGATAAGGCCGCCAAAAAGGCAATTCAAAAGTCCGGAAAAGAAAGAATAATAAATAATTCCTTGCATTCCAATAGGGTCTTCGCACCGTTGGTGCTCGGACCCTAATAATTCCTAGGGTTTCAATAGGTTCCTCGCACCACTTCGTGGTGCTCGGACCCTAATTAAAGCTGCAAGCAGCGTTGGACGGGTCCTCGCATCCGTGCTGGTCGGCGAATCCACGCACGTCCACCAGGCGGCGCTGCGACCGAGAGTGCGTGTCGGCCTACGGAGGCGACGAGGGCCGGACTCTGATCACACGTGTAAAATTTCAGGCAGATTGGAGCATGTTCAGGCTACTTATAGAGCTTTTCCTGTCCATCCACCAGGTGGCGCTGCGACCGAGAGGGTATTTTGGCCTAAGGATGTGATCAGGGTCGGACTCTGATCACGCATACGAAATTTCAGGCAGATCGGACCATGTACAGGCTAGTTATAGAGCATTTCCTGTCCATCCAACAGGTGGCGCTATGGCCGTGGCTGTATTTCTGCATGTGAATGTCATTAAGGCAGGACTGTGATCATCCATGTAAAGTTTGAGGCAGATTGGAGCATGGTTAGGGCAGTTACACAGCAGTTGATGTTTCATGGCGAAGCATCAAAATTCAGGAGGCCACCATGGCCACGCCCTCAGACTTTTGCGGAGCATTTTGATAACTTTTGATCACCCATGCCTGCTGTATATCCTGGCCGAATTTCAGCTCTCTCGGTGTTACCCTGTTTGAGTTTATAACTTTTGAAAATGTCTAAAAAATGAGCCAAAATCGTCAAAAAGTATGACATATATTTCAAAATGGCCGACTTCCTGTTGGCTTTTGGTCATGGGTGTTAATTACATTTCTGTGCCTCTTGATGAGTTACATATGCCTACCAAGTTTCATAATTCTAGGTGACACGTACTGGCCGTAGTAACTGTTTGAAATTTTCCAGGTGGCGCTATCGAGCCATTTTGCAACAGTCATGGACAATTTGTCTAAAATATCAAATATTTCAGCAATCCTGATGTGTGTGGCAATTTTGGTGAGCATATGAGCGTTCCTAACCTATCAAAAAGTACTTTGTTTATTACGGCAACGATGTGTTGCCACGGCAACAGAATTTTATGAATCGTCAAAATCTTCACACTGTGGCATCGCCAAGGGGGAAACACTGAGCTGACCAATTTTCAGAATGATATAACAAAGTTTCAGGCAATGGGACGTGCAAATGTAATGACAATTTCTTCCTGTTGCCAATAGGTGGCGCTATGAGTATTTCTAAATTCATGAATGTGGATGTGTTCAGAACCTGACTGGTGTCCATCACATCAAGTTTGGTCCGGATTGGATCATTTCCAGCTGAGATATTAATAATTCAATTTTCATGGCGAGAAATCGACATTCGCCGCACCGCCACAGACACGCCCCTTGACGAGGAGTCACCATTTTCTCTGGGAATCATCATCAATGTGTTCAGGCTTATGTCAGCAAATTTGAGGTGAATCTGATCAACGTGCTAAGAATAGTACATCAAAATGTAAAAAAATGTGTATTTCTTAATACCACAAGGTGGCGCTATGACTGTCAATGTATATAACCACATGGATGTCATCAGGGCTGGACACTGATCACACATGTAAAATTTCAGGCAGATTGGAGCATGTACAGCTGAGTTAGACACCACTTCCTGTTTCATGGCGAAGGATCAATATTTTTGATAACCGCCATGGCCACGCCCTTTGACTTTTGCACAGCATTTTGATAACTTTTCATCAGGAGGCAGTGTTGCATATCCTGACCAAATTTGAGGTCTCTCGGACTTACCCCCGCTGAGTTATTAAGGTCATCAAAATTCACAGCGAATTCAAGATGGCCGACTTCCTGTTTGGTTTACAGTATAGTTGTGATTGACTTTTCTGGGTTTCCTGATGTGCTGAATATGCATACAAAATTTTGTAGCTGTAGATGAAACACTTTGCCAGTTGGCCTAATGAACAAATTTTCAATTTTCCAGGGGGCGCTATGGAGCCATTTTCCCACACACATGCGCAACTCCCATAAAATATCAAATTTTTCGCCAGTCCTGATGAGCATGCCAAGTTTGACGCATTTTGGGGTATGATAAGGCCGCCAAAAAGGCAATTCAAAAGACGGTAAAATAATAATAATAATTAAAGCTGCAAGCAGCATTGGACGGGTCCTCGCATCCGTGCCGGTCGGCGAATCCACGCATGTCCACCAGGTGGCGCTGCGACCGAGAGTGCATGTCGGCCTGTGGATGCGATCAGGGCCGGACTCTGATCACTCATACAAAATTTCAGGCAGATCGGACCATGTCCAGGCTAGTTATAGAGCATTTTCTGTCCATCCAACAGGTGGCGCTATGGCTGTGGCTGTATTTCAGCATGTGAATATCATCAGGGCACGACTCTGATCATACACGTAAAGTTTGAGGCAGATTGGAGCATGTTTAGGGCAGTTACACAGCAGTTGATGTTTCATGGCGAAGCATCAAAATTCAAGAGGCCGCCATGGCCACGCTCTCAGACTGTTGCGGAGCATTTTGATAACTTTTGATCACCCATGCCTGGAATACATTCTGGCCGAATTTCAGCTCTCTCGGTGTTACCCTGTTTGAATTTATAGCTTTTGAAAATGTCTAAAAATGAGCCAAAATCCTCAAAACATATGACATATAATTCAAAATGGCCGACTTCCTGTTGGGTTTTGGCCGTAGGTGTCAATTACTTTTTTTTGTGTCTTGATGAGTTACATAAGCCTACCAAGTTTCATAATTCTAAGTGACACGTACTGGCCGTAGTAACCGTTTGAAATTTTCCAGGTGGCGCTATTGAGCCATTTTGCCACACACATGTGCAGTTTCCCTAAAATATCAAAGGGGTGACCGGTCCAGATATGTGTGGTAATTTTGGCGAGCATTTGAGCATTTTTAACCTTTCAAAAAGTATTTTGTCTGTCACGGCCAATTTGCGTTGCCATGGCAACAGTGTTTTATGAATCGTCAAAATCTTCACACTGTGGCATCGTCAAGGTGTGACCACTCACCTGACCAATTTTCAGAATGATATGACAAGGTTTCTGGAAATGGCACATGCAAATGTAATGACAATTTCTTCCTGTTGCCAATAGGTGGCGCTATGAGCTTTTCTGAATTTATGAATGTGGATGTGTTCAGAACCTGACTGGTGTCCATCACCTCAAGTTTGGTCCGGATTGCATCATTTCCAGCTGAGATATTAATAATTCAATTTTCATGGCGAGAAATCGAAATTCGCTGCGCCGCCACAGACACGCCCCTTGACGACGAGTCGCCATTTTCTCTGGGAATCATCATCAATGTGTTTTGGCTTATGTCACCACATTTGAGGTGAATATGATCAAGCTGCTGTGAATAGTACATCAAAGTGTAAAAAATGTCGATTTCCTGCTGCCACAAGGTGGCGCTATGACTGTCAATGTATATAACCACATGGATGTCATCAGGGCTGGACTCCGATCATACATGTAAACTTTCAGGCAGATTGGAGCATGTACAGCAGAGTTAGACACTACTTCCTGTTTCATGGCGAAGGATCCATTTTTTTGGGAGTCGCCATGGCCACGCCCTTTGACTTTTGCAGAGCATTTTGATAACTTTTTATCAGGTTGGTCTGCTGCATATACTGGCCAAATTTGGCGTCTCTCGGACTTATCCCCACTGAGTTATTAATCTCAAAAAATTTCAAAGCAATTCAACATGGCCGACTTCCTGTTGGATTTACAGTATGGCCGTGATTGACTTTTTTGGGTTTCCTGATGTGCTGAATATGCTTACAAAATTTTGTGGCTGTAGATGGAACGTCGTGCAAGTTGGCCTAATGACCAAATTTTCAATTTTCCAGGGGGCGCTATGGAGCCATTTTGCCCCACACATGCGCAACTCCCCTAAAATATCAAATTTTTCGCCAGTCCTGGTATGCATGCCAAGTTTCACGCGTTTTGGGGTATGATAAGGCCGCCAAAAAGGCAATTCAAAAGACGGGAGAAAAAATAAAAATAATTAAAGCTGCAAGCAGCGTTGGACGGGTCCTCGCATCCGTGCCGGTTGGCGAATCCACGCATGTCCACCAGGCGGCGCTGCGACCGAGAGTGCATGTCGGCCTAGGGATGCGATGAGGGCTGGACTCTGATCACAAGTGTAAAATTTCAGGCAGATTGGAGCATGTTCAGGCTACTTCTACAGCTTTTCCTGTCCATCCACCAGGTGGCGCTGTGACTGAGAGTGTATATTGGCCTATGGATGTGATCAGGATCGGACTCTGACCACACATACAAAATTTCAGGCAGATCGGACCATGTACAGGCTAGTTATAGAGCATTTCCTGTCCATCCAACAGGTGGCGCTATGGCTGTGGCTGGATTTCAGCATGTGAATGTCGTCAGGGCAGGACTCTGATCATACATGTAAAGTTTGAGGCAGATTGGAGCATGTTTAGGGCAGTTACACAGCAGTTGATGTTTCATGGCGAAGCATCAAAATTCAGGACGCAGCCATGGCCACGCCCTCAGACTTTTGTGGAGCATTTTGATAACTTTTGATCACCCATGCCTGGAGTACATCCTGGCCGAATTTCAGCTCTCTCGGTGTTACCCTGTTTGAGTTTATAGCTTTTGAAAATGTACAAAAATGACCCAAAATCTTCAAAATGTATGACATATAGTTCAAAATGGCCGACTTCCTGTTGGGTTTTGGTCATGGGTGTCAATTACGTTTTTGTGCGTCTTGATGAGTTACATATGCCTACCAAGTTTCAGAACTGTAGGTCACACACATGACCCGTAGTAAATGTTTGAAATTTTCCAGGTGGCGCTATGGAGCCATTTTGCAACAATCATGTGCAATTCGTCTAAAATATCAAATTTTGCAGGAATCCTGATGTGTGTGGAAATTTTGGTGAGCATATGAGCATTTTTAACATGTCAAAAAGGACTTTGTTTATTATGGCAACGATGCGTTGCCACGGCAACACGTGTTTCATGAATCGTCAAAATCTTCACACTGTGGCATCGTCTAGGCGTGACCACTGAGCTGACTAATTTTCAAGATGATATGACAAAGTTTCAGGCAATGGTATGTGCAAATGTAATGACAATTTCTTCCTGTTGCCAATAGGTGGCGCTATGAGTATTTCTAAATTTATGAATGTGTATGTGTTCAGACCCGGACTGGTGTCCATCACATCAAGTTTGGTCCGGATTGCATCATTTCCAGCTGAGATATTAATAATTCAATTTTCATGGCGAGAAACCGAAATTCGCCACGCCGCCACAGACACGCCCCTTGACGACGAGTCGCCATTTTCTCTGGGAATCATCATCAATGTGTTCTGGCTTATGTCACAACATTTGAGGTGAATCTGATCAACGTGCTAAGAATAGTACATCAAAGTGTAAAAAATGTCAATTTCCTGCTACCACAAGGTGGCGCTATGACTCTCAATGTACATAATCACATGGATGTCATTAGGGCTCGACCCTGATCATACATGTAAAATTTCAGTCAGATTGGAGCATGTACAGCTGAGTTAGATACCATTTCCTGTTTCATGGCGAAGGATCAATATTTCGGGGAGTCGCCATGGCCACGCCCTTTGACTTTTGCACAGCATTTTGATAACTTTTTATCAGGTTGGGCTGTTGCATATACTGGCCAAATTTGGCGTCTCTCGGACTTACCCCCGCTGAGTTATTAATCTCTAAATATTTACAGCTAATTCAAGATGGCCGACTTCCTGTTGGGTTTAGGGCGTGGTCATGATTGACTTTTTCGTGTGGCCTGATGTGCTGAATATGCACACAAAATTTTGTAGCTGTAGATCAAACACTGTGCAAATTGGCCTAATTACCACATTTTCAATTTTCCAGGGGGCGCTATGGAGCCATTTTGGGATACACATGCACAACTTCCATAAAATATCAAATTTTTCGGCAGTCCTGATGAGCATGCCAAGTTTCATGCATTTTGGGGAATGATAAGGCCGCCAAAAATGCAATTTTAAATGCGACAGAAAAAAGAATAATAATAATAATAATAAACCACAGGGTTTCAATAGGGTCTTCGCACCTTTGGTGCTCGGACCCTAATAATAATTCCTTGCATTCCAATAGGGTCTTCGCACCATTCGGTGCTCGGACCCTAATTAAAGCTGCAAGCAGCGTTGGACGGGTCCTCGCATCCGTGCCGGTCGGCGAATCCACGCACGTCCACCAGGCGGCGCTGCGACCGAGAGTGCGTGTCGGCCTACGGATGCGAGGAGGGCCGGACTCTGATCACACATATAAAATTTCAGGCAGATCGGAGCATGTACAGGTTCGTTATAGAGCATTTCCTGTCCATCCAACAGGTGGCGCTATGGCTGTGGCTGTATTTCAGCATGTGAATATCATCAGGGCAGGACTCTGATCACACATGTAAAGTTTGAGGCAGATTGGAGCATGTAGAGGATAGTTACACAGCAGTTGATGTTTCATGGCGAAGCATCAAAATTCAGGAGGCCGCCATGGCCACGCCCTCAGGGTTTTGCGAAACATTTTGATAACTTTTGATCAACCATGCCTGGAGTACATCCTGCCCGAATTTGAGCTCTGTCGGTGTTACCCTGTTTGAGTTTATAGCTTTTGAAAATTTACAAAAATGACCCAAATTGTCAAAAACTATGACATATAATTCAAAATGGCCGACTTCCTGTTAGGTTTTGGCCATGGGTGTCAATTACATTTTTGTGCGTCTTGATGAGTTACATAAGCCTACCAAGTTTCAGAACTGTAGGTCATACACACGGCCCGTGGTAAATGTTTGAAATTTTCCAGGTGGCGCTATGGAGCCATTTTGCAACAGTCATGGACAATTTGTCTAAAATATCAAATATTTGACCAGTCCTGATGTGTGTGGCAATTTTGGCGAGCATTTGAGCATTTTTAACCTGTCAAAAAGTACTTTGTTTATTATGGCAACGATGCGTTGCCACGGCAACAGAATTTTATCAATTGTCAAAATCTTCACACTGTGGCATCGTCAAGGGGGGAACACTGCGCTGACCGATTTTCAGGATGTTATGACAAAGTTTCAGGCAATGGTAGGTGCAAATGTAATGACAATTACTTCCTGTTGCCAATAGGTGGCGCTATGAGTATTTCTAAATTTATGAGTGTGGATGTGTTCAGACCCAGACTGGTGTCCACCATATCAAGTATGGTCCGGATTGGACCATGTCCAGCTAAGATATTAATAATTCAATTTTCATGGCGAGAAATCGAAATTTGCCGCGCCGCCACAGACACACCCCTTGACGACGAGTCGCCATTTTCTCTGGGAATCATCATCAATGTGTTCAGGCTTATGTCACCACATTTGAAGTGATTCTGGTCAACATGCTAAGAATAGTACATCAAAATGTAAAAAATGTCTATTTCTTGCTGCCACAAGGTGGCGCTATGACTGTCAATGTACATAACCACATGGATGTCGTCAGGGCTGGACACTGATCACACATGTAAAATTTCAGGCAGATTGGAGCATGTACAGCAGAGTTAGACACCACTTCCTGTTTCATGGCGAAGGATCCGTTTTTTTGGGAGTCGCCATGGCCACGCCCTTTGACTTTTGCACAGCATTTCGATAACTTTTCATCAGGAGGCAGTGTTGCATATACTGGCCAAATTTGACATCTCTCGGACTTACCCCCGCTGAGTTATTAATGTCATCAAAATTCACAGCTAATTCAAGATGGCCGACTTCCTGTTGAGTTTACAGTATGGTCGTGATTGACTTTTTTGGGTTTCCTGATGTGCTGAATGTGCCTACAAAATTTTGTAGCTGTAGATGAAACACTTTGCCAGTTGGCCTAATGACCAAATTTTCAATTTTCCAGGGGGCGCTATGGAGCCATTTTGCCCCAAACATGCGCAACTCCCATAAAATATCAAATTTTTCGCCAGCCCTGGTATGCATGCCAAGTTTCATGCGTTTTGGGGTATGATAAGGCCGCCAAAAGTGCGATTCTTTTGGTCGGAGAAAAAATAAAAATAATAATAATAAACCCACGGGTTTCAATAGGGTCTTCGCACCTTTGGTGCTCGGACCCTAATAATTCCTTGCATTCCAATAGGGTCTTCGCACCATCGGTGCTCGGACCCTAATAATAATTAAAGCTGCAAGCAGCATTGGACGGGTCCTCGCATCCGAGCGGCCCGGCTTGCCCACACATATCCACCAGGAGGCGCTGCAACTGAGAGAGTAAAGTTTCAGGCAGATGGGACCATGTACAGGCTACTTACACAGCACTTCCTGTTTCATGGCGAGAAATCCAAAATGGCTGCCAGGTGGCGCATAGATATGATTGGGGCCGGACTCTGATCATACATGTAAAATTTCAGGCAGATTGGAACGTGCACAGGCTGGTTACACAGCACTTCCTGTTTCATGGCGAGGAATCCAAAATGGCCGCCAAGTGGCGCAAAGATGGGATTAGGGCCGGACTCTGATCATACATGTAAAATTTCAGGCAGATTGGAACGTGCACAGGCTGGTTAGACAGCACTTCCTGTTTCATGGCGAGGAATCCAAAATGGCCGCCAAGTGGCGCAAAGATGTGATTAGGGCCGGACTCTGATCATACATGTAAAATTTCAGGCAGATTGGAACGTGCACAGGCTGGTTAGACAGCACTTCCTGTTTCATGGCGAGGAATCCAAAATGGCCGCCAAGTGGCGCAAAGATGTGATTAGGGCCAGACTCTGATCATACATGTAAAATTTCAGGCAGATTGGAATGTGCACAGGCTGGTTACACAGCACTTCCTGTTTCATTGCGAGGAATCCAAAATGGCCGCCAAGTGGCGCAAAGATGTGATTAGGGCCGGACTCTGATCATACATGTAAAATTTCAGGCAGATTGGAGCATGTACAAGCTAGTTATAGAGCATTTCCTTCCATCCACCAGGTGGCGCTATGACTTTGACTGTATATCAGCATGTGAATGTCATCAGGGAAGGACTCTGATCACACATATAAAGTTTCAGGCAGATTGGAGCATGTACAGGCCAGTTATACAGCATTTCCTTCCATCCAACAGGTGGCGCTATGACTGTGGCTGTATTTCAATATGTGAATGTCATCAGGGCAGGACTCTGATCATACATGTAAAGTTTGAGGCAGATTAGAGCATGTTTAGGGCAGTTACACAGCAGTTAATGTTTCATGGCGAAGCATCAAAATTCAGGAGGCTGCCATGGCCACGCCCTCAGACTTTTGCGAAACATTTTGATACCTTTTGATCACCCATGCCTGGAGTACATCCTGGCTGAATTTCAGCTCTCTTGGTGTTACCCTGTTTGAGTTTATAGCTTTTGAAAATGTACAAAAATGACCCAAAATCGTCAAAATGTATGACATATAATTCAAAATGGCTGACTTCCTGTTGGGTTTTGGCCATGGGTGTCAATTACATTTTTGTGCGACTTGACAAGTTACATATGCCTACCAAGTTTCAAAACTGTAGGTCACACACACGGCCCGTAGTAAATGTTTGAAATTTTCCAGGTGGCGCTATCGAGCCATTTTGCAATAGTCATGGACAATTTGTCTGTAATATCAAATATTTCAGCAGTCCTGATGTGTGTGGCAATTTTGGTGAGCATATGAGCATTCCTAACCTGTCAAAAAGAACTTTGTTTATTACGGCAACGATGCGTTGCCACGGCAACAGCGTTTTATGAATTGTCAAAATCTTCACACTGTGGCATTGTCAAGGTGTGCCCACTCACCTGACCAATTTTCAGAATGATATGACAAAGTTTCAGGCAATGGCACGTGCAAATGTAATGACAATTTGTTCCTGTTGCCAATAGGTGGCGCTATGGGTATGTCTAAATTTATGAATGTGGATGTGTTCAGAACCTGACTGGTGTCCATCACATCAAGTTTGGTCCCGATTGGATCATTTCCAGCTGAGATATTAATAATTCAATTTTCATGGCGAGAAATCGAAATTCGCCGCGCCGCCACAGACACGCCCCTTGACGACCAGTCACCATTTTCTCTGGGATTCATCATCAATGTGTTCTGGCTTATGTCACCACATTTGAGATGAATCTGATCAACCTGCTAAGAATAGTACATTAAAATGAAAAAATGTTTATTTCTTGCCACCAAAAGGTGGCGCTATGACTGTCAATGTATATAACCACATGGATGTCGTCAGGGCTGGACACTGATCACACATGTAAAATTTCAGGCAGATTGGAGCATGTACAGCAGAATTACACACCACTTCCTGTTTCATGGCGAAGGATCCATTTTTTTGGGAGTCGCCATGGCCACGCCCTTTGACTTTTGCACAGCATTTCGATAACTTTTCATCAGGAGGCAGTGTTGCATATCCTGGCCAAATTTGACGTCTCTCGGACTTACCCACGCTGAGTTATTAATGTCATCAAAATTCACAGCTAATTCAAGATGGCCGACTTCCTGTTGAGTTTACAGTATGGTCGTGATTGACTTTTTTGGGTTTTCTGATGTGCTGAATGTGCCTACAAAATTTTGTAGCTGTAGATGAAACACTTTGCCAGTTGGCCTAATGACCAATTTTTCAATTTTCCAGGGGGCGCTATGGAGCCATTTTGCCCCACACATGCACAACTTCCATAAAATATCAAATTTTTCGCCAGTCCTGATGAGCATGCCAAGTTTGACGCGTTTTGGGGTATGATAAGGCCGCCAAAAGTGCGATTCTTTTGGTCGGAGAAAAAATAAAAATAATAATAATAATAAACCCACGGGTTTCAATAGGGTCTTCGCACCTTTGGTGCTCGGACCCTAATAATAAACCCTAGGGTTTCAATAGGGTCTTCGCACCATTCGGTGCTCGGACCCTAATAATTCCTTGCATTCCAATAGGGTCTTCGCACCATTCGGTGCTCGGACCCTAATTAAAGCTGCAAGCAGCGTTGGACGGGTCCTCGCATCCGTGCCGGTCGGCGAATCCACGCACGTCCACCAGGCGGCGCTGCGACCGAGAATGCGTGTCGGCCTACGGCTGCGACGAGGGCCGGACTCTGATCACACGTGTAAAATTTCAGGCAGATTGGAGCATGTTCAGGCTACTTGTCGAGTTTTCTCCGTCCATCCACCGGGTGGCGCTGCGACCGAGAGTGTATATTTGCCTATTTATGTGATCAGGACTCGACTCTGATCACACATACAAAATTTCAGGTAGATCGGACCATGTACAGGCTAGTTATAGAGCTTTTCCTTCCATCCACCAGGTGGCGCTATGACTGTGGCTGTATTTCAGCATGTGAATGTCATCAGGGCAGGACTCTGATCACACATGTAAAGTTTCAGGCAGATTGGAGCATGTACAGGCTAGTTATTATAGAGCATTTCCCTCCATCCACCAGGTGGCGCTATGACTGTTGCTGTATTTCAGTATGTGAATGTCATCAGGACAGGACTCTGATCACACATGTAAAGTTTGAGGCAGATTGGAGCATGTACAGGCTAGTTATACAGCATTTCCTGTCCATCCAACAGGTGGCGCTATAACTATGAATGTATATTTGTCTATGGATGTCTTCAATGCTGGACTCTGATCAAACATGTAAAGTCTGAGGCAGATTGGAGCATGTTTAGGGCAGTCACACAGCAGTTGTTTCATGGCGAAGCATCAAAGTTCAGGAGGCCGCCATGGCCACGCCCTCAGACTTTTGCGGAGCATTTTGATAAATTTGATCAACCATGCCTGGAGTACATCGGGGCCAAATTTCAGCTCTCTCGGTGGTACCCTGTTTGAGTTTATAGCTTTTGAAAATGTCTAAAAATGACCGAAAATCTTCAAAATGTATGACATATAATTCAAAATGGCCGACTTCCTGTGGGGTTTTGGCCATCGGTGTCAATTACATTTTTGTGCGTCTTGATGAGTTACATAAGCCTACCAAGTTTCAGAACTGTAGGTCATACACACGGCCCGTGGTAAATGTTTGAAATTTTCCAGGTGGCGCTATGGAGCCATTTTGCAACAGTCATGGACAATTTGTCTAAAATATCAAATATTTGACCAGTCCTGATGTGTGTGGCAATTTTGGCGAGCATTTGAGCATTTTTAACCTGTCAAAAAGTACTTTGTTTATTATGGCAACGATGCGTTGCCACGGCAACAGAATTTTATCAATTGTCAAAATCTTCACACTGTGGCATCGTCAAGGGGGGAACACTGCGCTGACCGATTTTCAGGATGTTATGACAAAGTTTCAGGCAATGGTAGGTGCAAATGTAATGACAATTACTTCCTGTTGCCAATAGGTGGCGCTATGAGTATTTCTAAATTTATGAGTGTGGATGTGTTCAGACCCAGACTGGTGTCCACCATATCAAGTATGGTCCAGATTGGACCATGTCCAGCTAAGATATTAATAATTCAATTTTCATGGCGAGAAATCGAAATTTGCCGCGCCGCCACAGACACACCCCTTGACGACGAGTCGCCATTTTCTCTGGGAATCATCATCAATGTGTTCAGGCTTATGTCACCACATTTGAAGTGATTCTGGTCAACATGCTAAGAATAGTACATCAAAATGTAAAAAATGTCTATTTCTTGCTGCCACAAGGTGGCGCTATGACTGTCAATGTACATAACCACATGGATGTCGTCAGGGCTGGACACTGATCACACATGTAAAATTTCAGGCAGATTGGAGCATGTACAGCAGAGTTAGACACCACTTCCTGTTTCATGGCGAAGGATCCGTTTTTTTGGGAGTCGCCATGGCCACGCCCTTTGACTTTTGCACAGCATTTCGATAACTTTTCATCAGGAGGCAGTGTTGCATATACTGGCCAAATTTGACATCTCTCGGACTTACCCCCGCTGAGTTATTAATGTCATCAAAATTCACAGCTAATTCAAGATGGCCGACTTCCTGTTGAGTTTACAGTATGGTCGTGATTGACTTTTTTGGGTTTCCTGATGTGCTGAATGTGCCTACAAAATTTTGTAGCTGTAGATGAAACACTTTGCCAGTTGGCCTAATGACCAAATTTTCAATTTTCCAGGGGGCGCTATGGAGCCATTTTGCCCCAAACATGCGCAACTCCCATAAAATATCAAATTTTTCGCCAGCCCTGGTATGCATGCCAAGTTTCATGCGTTTTGGGGTATGATAAGGCCGCCAAAAGTGCGATTCTTTTGGTCGGAGAAAAAATAAAAATAATAATAATAAACCCACGGGTTTCAATAGGGTCTTCGCACCTTTGGTGCTCGGACCCTAATAATTCCTTGCATTCCAATAGGGTCTTCGCACCATCGGTGCTCGGACCCTAATAATAATAATAAACCCTAGGGTTTCAATAGGGTCTTCGCACCATTCGGTGCTCGGACCCTAATAATTCCTTGCATTCCAATAGGGTCTTCGCACCATTCGGTGCTCGGACCCTAATTAAAGCTGCAAGCAGCGTTGGACGGGTCCTCGCATCCGTGCCGGTCGGCGAATCCACGCACGTCCACCAGGCGGCGCTGCGACCGAGAATGCGTGTCGGCCTACGGCTGCGACGAGGGCCGGACTCTGATCACACGTGTAAAATTTCAGGCAGATTGGAGCATGTTCAGGCTACTTGTCGAGTTTTCTCCGTCCATCCACCGGGTGGCGCTGCGACCGAGAGTGTATATTTGCCTATTTATGTGATCAGGACTCGACTCTGATCACACATACAAAATTTCAGGTAGATCGGACCATGTACAGGCTAGTTATAGAGCTTTTCCTTCCATCCACCAGGTGGCGCTATGACTGTGGCTGTATTTCAGCATGTGAATGTCATCAGGGCAGGACTCTGATCACACATGTAAAGTTTCAGGCAGATTGGAGCATGTACAGGCTAGTTATTATAGAGCATTTCCCTCCATCCACCAGGTGGCGCTATGACTGTTGCTGTATTTCAGTATGTGAATGTCATCAGGACAGGACTCTGATCACACATGTAAAGTTTGAGGCAGATTGGAGCATGTACAGGCTAGTTATACAGCATTTCCTGTCCATCCAACAGGTGGCGCTATAACTATGAATGTATATTTGTCTATGGATGTCTTCAATGCTGGACTCTGATCAAACATGTAAAGTCTGAGGCAGATTGGAGCATGTTTAGGGCAGTCACACAGCAGTTGTTTCATGGCGAAGCATCAAAGTTCAGGAGGCCGCCATGGCCACGCCCTCAGACTTTTGCGGAGCATTTTGATAAATTTGATCAACCATGCCTGGAGTACATCGGGGCCAAATTTCAGCTCTCTCGGTGGTACCCTGTTTGAGTTTATAGCTTTTGAAAATGTCTAAAAATGACCGAAAATCTTCAAAATGTATGACATATAATTCAAAATGGCCGACTTCCTGTGGGGTTTTGGCCATGGGTGTCAATTACGTTTTTGTGCGTCTTGATGAGTTACATTAGCCTACCAAGTTTCATAATTCTAGGTGGCACGTACTGGCTGTAGTAACTGTTTGAAATTTTCCAGGTGGCGCTATGGAGCCATTTTGTAACAGTCATGTACAATTCATCTAAAATATCAAATACTTCATCAGTCCAGATGTGTATGGCAATTTTGGCAAGCATATGAGCATATTTAACCTGTCAAAAAGTATTTTGTCTGTCATGGCAACATAGTGTTGCCATGCCAACAGCGTTTTATGAATTGTCAAAATTTTCACTGTGGCATCGTCAAGGTGTGGCCACTCACCTGACCAATTTTCAGAATGTTATGACAAAGTTTCTGGCAATGGCAAGTGCAAATGTAATGGCAATTTCTTCCTGTTACCAATAGGTGGCGCTATGAGTATTTCTAAATTTATGAATGTGGATGTGTTCAGACCCGGACTGGTGTCCATCACATCAAGTTTGGTCCGGATTGGATCATTTCCAGCTGAGATATTCATAATTCAATTTCCATGGCGACAAATCGAAATTCGCTGCGTCGCCAGAGACACGCCCCTTGACGACGAGTCACCATTTTCTCTGGGAATCATCATCAATGTGTTCAGGCTTATGTCACCACATTTGAGGTGAATCTGATGAACATGCTAGGAATAGTACATCAAAGTGTAAAAAATGTTTATTTCTTGCTACCACAAGGTGGCGCTATGACTGTCAATGTACATAACCACATGGATGTCGTCAGGGGTGGCCACTGATCACACATGTAAAATTTCAGAAAGATTGGAACATGTTCCTGAAAGTTAGGCACCACTTCCTGTTTAATGGCGAAGGATCAATATTTTTGATGACCGCCATGGCCACGCCCTTTGACTTTTGCACAGCATTTTGATAACTTTTCATCACATATGTCTGCTGCATATACTGGCCAAATTTGACGTCTCTCGGACTCATCCCCGCTGAGTTATTGAGCTCAAAAAAATTTGAAAGAATTTCAAGATGGCCTACTTCCTGTTGGATTTACAGTATGGCTGTGATTGACTTTTCTGGGTTTCCTGATGTGCTGAATATGCATACAAAATTTTGTAGCTGTAGATGAAACATCGTGCAAGTTGGCCTAATGACCAAATTTTCAATTTTCCAGGGGGCGCTATGGAGCCATTTTGCCACACACATGCACATCTCCCATAAAATGTCAAATTTTTCGCCAGTCCTGATGAGCATGCCAAGTTTGACGTGTTTTGGGGTATGATAAGGCCGCCAAAAAGGCAATTCATTTGCCAGGAGAAAAAAGAAAAATAATAAACCCTAGGGTTTCAATAGGGTCTTCGCACCATTCGGTGCTCGGACCCTAATAATAATTCTTAGGGTTTCAATAGGTTCCTCGCACCACTTCGTGGTGCTCGGACCCTAATAATAATAATAATAATAATAATAATAATAATAATAATAATAATTCCTTGAATTCCAATAGGGTCTTCGCACCATTCGGTGCTCGGACCCTAATAAATAATTCCTTGCATTCCAATAGGGTCTTCGCACCATTCGGTGCTCGGACCCTAAATATATTTTTCACATCAAATTTCTGATATTTTCTGATACAACCTGCTACATTCCCTTAAATAACCTTCTGTCTGACTTGTTTTGAACTCGTCTGAATACTGATAGTGGAACAGCAACATTGTGAGCCTTGGTTTTACTGAAAAATATGACTGTTTTCATCAAAATAGAACATAAACCACATCGAACTGTGCAAAGTGTTGCTTTGTGGGTAATGTAGGCCTCGGGTTTTGACAAGGAAGAAAGATGTGTAGGATAAAAAGATGATACCTCTGGTTCTGCCTGGTCGATTTTCATTCTTTATTTGAAAAATCTGTAAATCATGAGTACAAAAATGTTACAAACATGCAGAGTGAAAGTGAAGAACTTGTTCAACTGAAACTTAAATTCCACTTCAAATCTATATTTTTGCTCTGAAAATGTTCCTGTAGATTTAGGAGACAAGTGATGAACAAAAAAACTGCCACAAAATACAAGAGGGCATCCTAATTAGATGCCCGAGCCACCTCATCTGGCTCCTCTCTACGCGGAGGAGCAGCGGCTCTACTCTGAGATCCTCCCGGATGGCCGAGCTTCTCACCCTATCTCTAAGGGAGAGCCCAGCTACTCTGCGGAGGAAACTCATTTCGGCCGCTTGTACCCGCGATCTTGTTCTTTCGGTCACTACCCAAAGCTCGTTACCATAGGTGAGGGTAGGAACGTAGATCCACCGGTAAATTGAGAGCTTCGCCTTTTGGCTCAGCTCCCTCTTTACCACGACGGACCTGTACAGCGTCCGCATTACTGCAGACGCCGCAGCAATCCGCCGGTCGATCTCTCGCTCCATCCTTCCCTCACTCGTGAACAAGACCCCGAGGTACTTAAACTCCCCCACTTGGGGCAGGACCTCATCCCTGACCCGGAGAGTGCACTCCACCCTTTTCCGGCTGAGAACCATGGACTCGGATTTGGAGGTGCTGATCCTCATCCCAACCGCTTCACACTCGGCTGCGAACCGATCCAGTGAGAGTTGGAGGTCCTGGCATGATGAAGCCAACAGGACCACATCATCCGCGAAAAGCAGTGACGGAATCCTGAGGCCACCAAACCGGACTCCCTCAACACCCTGGCTGCGCCTAGATATTCTGTCCATAAAAATTATGAACAGAATCGGTGACAAAGGGCAGCCCTGGCGGAGTCCAACTCTCACTGGAAACGAGTTCGACTTATTGCCGGAGATGCGGACCAAACTCTGGCACCGGTCATACAGGGAACGGACAGCCTGTATTAGGTGGTCCGTTACCCCGTACTCCCGGAGCACTCCCCAGAGGATTCCCCGAGGGACACGGTCGAAAGCCTTCTCCAGATCCACAAAACACATGTGGACTGGTTGGGCAAACTCCCATGCACCCTCAAGGACCCTACTGAGGGTGTAGAGCTGGTCCACAGTTCCACGGCCGGGACGAAAACCACATTGCTCCTCCTGAATCCGAGGTTCGACTATCCGGCGGACCCTCCTCTCCAGTACCCCTGAATAGACCTTCCTGGGGAGGCTGAGCAGTGTGATCCCCCTATAGTTGGAACACACCCTCCAGTCCCCTTTTTTGAAAAGAGGGACCACCAGCCCGGTCTGCCAATCCAGAGGCACTGCCCCCGATGTCCACGCGATGTTGCAGAGACGTGTCAACCAGGACAGCCCCACAACATCCAGGGCCTTGAGGAACTCCAGGCGGATCTCATCCACCCCCGGGGCCCTGCCACCGAGTAGCTTTTTAACTACCTCGGCGACTTCAACCCCAGAGATGGGAGAATCTACACCCGAGACCCCAGGCCCCGCTTCTGAATCAGAAGACGTGTCGGTGGGATTGAGGAGGTCTTCGAAGTATTCCTTCCACCGATTCACAACGTCCCGAGTTGAGGTCAGCAGTGCACCATCCCCACTATACACAGTGTTGACAGTGCACCGCTTTCCCCCCCTGAGACGCTGGATGGTGGACCAGAATCTCTTCGAAGCCGTCCCGAAGTCGTTTTCCATAGCCTCGCCAAACTCCTCCCATACCCGAGTTTTTGCCTCAGCGACAGCCGCAGCCACAGCCCGCTTGGCCAGCCGATACCTGTCAGCTGCCTCCGGAGTCCCACAGGCCAAAAAGGCCCGGTAGGACTCCTTCTTGGTGTCCACCAACGGGTTCGGGGATTGCCGCCGCGACAGGCACCGACCACCTTACGGCCACAGTAACGATCGGCCGCCTCAGCAATGGAGGCACGGAACATGGTCCACTCGGACTCAATGTCCCCCACCTCCCTCGGGACATGGTTGAAGTTTGACCGGAGGTGGGAGTTGAAACTCCTTCTGACAGGGGACTCCGCCAGACGTTCCCAGCACACCCTCACGATCCGTTTGGGTCTGCCAGGTCTGACTGGCATCCTCCCCCACCATCGGAGACAACTCACCACCAGGTGGTGATCGGTTGACAGCTCCGCCCCTCTCTTCACCCAAGTGTCCAGGACATGCGGCCGCAAGTCCGACGATACGACAACAAAGTCGATCATCGAACTGCGGCCTAGGGTGTCCTGGTGCCAAGTGCACATATGGACACCCTTATGCCTGAACATGGTGTTCGTTATGGACAATCTGTGACAAGCACAGAAGTCCAATAACAAAACACCGCTCGGGTTCAGATCGGGGGGGCCGTTCCTCCCAATCACGCCTCTCCAGGTCTCACTGTCATTGCCAACGTGAGCGTTAAAGTCCCCCAGCAGAACTATGGAATCCCCAGAAGGGGCGCTCTCCAGCACCCCCTCCAAGGATTCCAGAAAGGGCGGATACTCCAAACTGCTGTTCGGCCCCTAGGCGCAAACAACAGTAAGGAACCGTCCCCCCCCCTGAAGGCGAAGGGAAGCCACCCTCTCGTCCACCGGGGTAAACTTCAACACACAGTCACCGAGCCGAGGCGCAATGAGTATTGACACCCCTGCTCGGCGCCTCTCATCATTGGCAAGTCCAGAGTGGAAGAGAGTCCAACCCCTCTCTAGAGGGCTGGTTCCAGATCCCCTGCTGTGTGTCGAGGTGAGGCCGACTATATCAAGTCGGAACTTCTCAACCTCGCACACCAGCTCAGGCTCCTTCCCCGCCAGAGAGGTGACATTCCACGTCCCTAGAGCCAGCTTGTGTAGCCGGGGGTCGGTACGCCAGGCTCCCCGCCCCTGGCCGCCGCCCAACACACATAGCACCGGACCCCTATGGCCCCTCCTGCTGGAGGGGGGTCCCACGTCTCTTTTTCGGGCTGTGCCCGGCCGGGCCCTGTGGGAAGTAGCCCGGCCACCAGACGCTCGCCCTCGAGCCCCACCCCCGGGCCTGGCTCCAGGGGGGGACCCCGGTAACCCGAGTCCGGGCAAGGGACTCGTGGTTCCAACATTATTATTCGTTATTGGGGTCTTCTGGGCTGCTGTTTGTCTGGTCCTTCACCCAGGACCTGTTTGTCATGGGAGACCCTACCAGGGGCATAAAGCCCCCGACAACATAGCTCCTGGGATCATTGGGACACGCAAACCCCTCCACCACGATAAGGTCGCAGCTCAGGGAGGGGAAAATTTTTTTTTAGAGTTTTTAAAAAAAAAAAAAAAATATATATATTTATTTTTTTTTAAAGGTTTTTTTTAAAAAAAATAAAATTTAGGGATTTTTTTGGGGGGGGGTTGGGGTGAGGAAGAGAGAAGAACCTCAGGACTTCCTGAACATCCAGCTCCAGCAGCCCACCTTCTTCTTCTTCTGCTTCTTCTGTTGCTCGTTTTCTTGCTGCTTCACCTCCAGGTCTTGAGTCTCTTCCTGCAGCTTCGTCTTGTCTTCTTGCAGCTCTTTAAATCTGTCTTCTGTTTCTGTTTTCTGCTGCTTCAGTTCTTGGTTCTCGCTCTGCAGATTCTCATACCTCACCTCCATTTCTGTCTTTTCTTGCTCCAATTCTTTTTTCTTGTCCCGGAGGCTTTTATTCTCTTCTTCTAGTTTTTTCTTTTCTTCCTCCAGTTTGTCAGTTTTTCCCTGGATTTCTAGGTTTTTCTGCTCCAGGATCTCGCTCATCTCTAGTTTTGTCTTCATGTCTTTTTTCATTTTTTCCTTCTCCTCTTTCATCTTCAGATAAGCCTCCTTCATTTTCTCTTTCATCTCGTCCAGTTCTTTCTGTTTCTCATCCACAATCTTCCTCTGTCCCTCCACTTCTGACTTCTCTTTGTTGACTTCAACATTCTGAGCTTCTAGAACTTTTCGAATCTCTTCAAGTTCTTTCTTCTCAGCTTGAAGTTCTTTCTTTATCTCCTCTGATATTTTCTTTTCGTTCTGCAGCTGTTTTCTGTTGTGCTCCAGCGCCTTGATGTCGATGACTTGCAGCTTGTAGGTCTTCTGCTCGAGCTGTTTCATGTTTCTCTGCACTTCTTTTTTCAGCTCGAGAAGTAAGTTCTTCTCTTCTTGCAGATCTTTTCTCTGCTGCTCGAGCTCTTTCCGGTTTGTCTGGATTTCTTCCTGTAGTATCTCCAGGAAGATCTTTACCTCATGCAGATCTTTGCTCTTCTGCGCGAACTCTTTCTGGTTTTTCTGGAGTTCTTCCTGTTGTTTCTCCAGGAAGATCTTCTTTTCTAGCAGATCTTTCACCTGCTTTTCCAGCTCTATCTGGTGTGTCTGGACTTCTTTCTGTTGTATCGCCAGAAAGCTCTTTTCCTCGTGCAGATCTTTTGTCTTCTGCTCGAGCTCTTTCTTGGCTTTCTGAACCTCATTTCTTTCCTCATCAAGGGCCTTTTTCTGCTCTTGCAGCTCTTTGCTGTCCTCCAGAGATTTGCCTTCATCTCTCTGCAGGTTCTGGATGGCTTTGAGAGCAGCAGACAGACTCTGGTTCTCCTTTTTGAGATTCAATATCTCTCTGTCTTTGAGTTCAAGCTTTTCTTGCATTTCATCAGCTTCGTCCATGTAGTCTCCCCAACTCACGGACAACGTTTTCATGTTTTCAAAGGAAACCTCAAAGTCCTGTTGTTCATCAGAATCGATGGTTTTCTCAGCCGGTTCTTCGGCCTCCTTGCGCTCTCTGAGCTGCATTTTCAGGACTGAAATTCTCTCCTGGTTCTGCTGGCGTTCGTCCTGGAGCTCCTTCTCTTTCTCCAGCAGAATCTCCTGCAGGTGCTCGATCCTGGAATTAGAGCTCAGCATCTTGAAAGAGTACTGCTGGTTCTCAGCGAGGAGCTCCTTGATTCTAAGGCACATGTTGTGGTTGTGCTCTCTCAGGTAGATGGTTTCTTCCTGAGAGGCGCCATGAGAGCTTTGGGGCCCGGCGGGGTTTTCATGGTGATGGTTGGGCCCACGGTAAGCAGGGCCTCCTCTGCGCTTTGGATTGTACCTGTTGGCCATGGTACCAGAAAAGTTCAACAGTGGTGTTGAAGAGAAAGAAAATGTGACAACTGCAGTAGTTGTAGGTGGTTGTAGAAGTTTTGGATTCTTCGAGAACACTGAAGTTCTGGAAGACTGGTTTGGTGAGTTTGGTTAATTCCTCGCTCTGGTTTCTTCGCTGGTCGCTGGTTTGCTCGCTGTTGTTGACTCTACACAGAAGTGGATCGGTCTAAAAATTCACTGTTCAATCCTGCATTTATATGCTCTGCTGATGACACATAATGATGTCACACATGATGCCACATTGTGACATCACAAAGCGGAGAATTCTAGGATCCTGCATTCCAGAACTGGAAACAAATTTTTTAAAAAAACAAACAACTGCAGATCAGCTAGTCAGCTGAAAACTGTTAATAGACTGCGTTGAGGTACAGTACAGTATCAAAGTAAAAGTTCTCGAATGTTGCAAGGGACTCTGAAATATGCTGGCTTTTCAAAATAAAAACACCACCTCATGACTTCCCCCTGCGCTAAACTGTCAAAACAAAATCTCCCTGCCTGATGTTCAAAGGAGCTTACTGTACAGAACTTTTGGCTCTTTTTCAGACACATAATGGACAAATCTGTATTCTTGAGTTCACTTTCAAAATAAGAGCCCATTCCCACTAACAGAGGTTATCGAGCGGCTCTACTAATATCTAGATTGAACTTTTATTTTTAAAGCCTCAGTTTCAAAACCAAGGAAAAAAACACGGATTCTGTGAAGTATGCCACATTTTCAAAGTAAAAGCTCAGAGACGTTAAAAGAAACTGATCAAGGGTTTGTGAAATTTGATGGTTTTTCAAAATAAAATGTATTTCTTTAAATTCATACATTGTGTGTAATTTCAGCAGGATATATCAGCTGGCAGAAGTAGTGTAGGTACACTCAACATTTTACAGTTTTATGATTGTTTATGAACGTCAAAACATACTTTTCTAAAGATTTTTGTTATATCTTATAATATAAGATAAAACTTTATTAATCCCAAAGGGAATTCTTATGCTGCAGTCTGTACTGCTTGTACTGCATGTGTCTGGTTAGTTATCAATAAAGGTATCAAAAAAATTATCTATCTATTGGTATTCATATTATGTGCAATAATCATGCATAGAACAGGTCTCTAACCACAAAATGTCTGGTCCATATTTGTTCTTTTGGATGCGTTTCAGCTGTGCATGTATTTTTTAGTTTGTGTTTAATATAGCCTTATATAGTTTTTTTTAATGCTGTTAATATAATGTTAAACTGATTTTCATTGTTTTTGTAACAATGACAATAAAGACCAATCTTATCTCATCTTATCTTATCTTATCTTATCTTATCTTATCTTATCTTATCTTATCTTATCTTATCTTATCTTATCTTATCTCATCTGTTAACATCTGTTTGCAACTTTAGTGTTTATAGCTGTATGTCTACACTGGAGTCAAAAATGAATTCAAGCACCTTTTCCCATCATTCAATTAAATGGATGATTGTAAAATCCAGTCCTGCACTCCGTCTAAAGATACATTTATTGGTGGAATTTTTTGGTGCTAAATCTTCATCAGGCAAGAAATAAAATCTAATATGCAGATTTAAATAAACTTTTAAAGGTGCAAACACTATTTGAAAAGCTGGGCTGACATAATAACGTCGCATTAATTTCGTATTGTGTGTAAATTAATCTAAAATTTCTGCATTGAGTTGGTTTGAAAATGAAATTCAAGTTAAAGTAACTTTTAATTGGCCTGATAACTTAATTGTACTTCACCTTGACTCCCTCTGTTATCTCAACATGTCTGGACAGTTTCAGATTTGCAGGAAAGTAATAAAAATACCTTTGATTGTGGAAAAAAGAATTCCCAAAACTCAATGCAGTTTGTTGGTTGAACTTAGTTCCATCAAAAGTCATCTAATCTCAAAGAGATTGATACAAACCGTTGTAATTTAATATAGTTTTTTTTATTTTTAACACGGCTGGAACAGGTAAATAAAACCACCTTTGACTGGGGAGGAAAAGTGAATCCTCTAAGCTCACTGTAGTTTGTTGGTTAGAAGTTATCAGAGCTCAAAAACATTATTTTTTATTGAGGCCAAACATTATTTTTTTTTTTATTTTAAAGTGCACAATAAAAGCTTGAGCCATGACAGTGAAGCAGCCTGTAGAAAACCAGGACTTCCCCTGAATGCAGCACAGCCCAATCAACGCACCTGTTACCTGCAGCCTTTTCCAAGAAGCAGATTGGCTCCTGAAGCGCACGTGGCTCCTTAATTGCAGCACGTGCGGACGTTGAAAGATGCTGAAAGTTTTGTTTGGCGTCGGGGAGAAGTTTTAAAAGTTTGTTTTGGAAACTAAACGCAGCTCCGAGAACCGAGGACGAGCGGAGATTCCGGACATGGAGTAGCCAGAAACAGCGCACCTGAGGCGGATAAATGAAGCTGGAAGTGTGGAGAGGAGACCTCCGTAGCTGCTGCTGCGTCATGGCGTCTACCAGTGTCGGATTTGGCGTAAACTGACATTTGTGTCTCGGTTTCCTGCAGAAAAACTGGATTATGTTGTGTTTTCTGTGGATTTGACCCGCGGTGGCTGCATTTAAACGGATCTGCACGTCTGGTTGCAGAAGGTGAGTACATTTTTACTCGTTATTTGAGGTTTTCTGTGCCTAAAGTCATGCAAATCAGGCTCACAAGGCCTTGATGCAAATGACGATTTACAATATTAAAGCCGTTGTCATGTTTTAGACATGAAGAGTTGCTTAATGTTCAAACTGGGACAAATGTATTTTTTATCTGCATGACATTTATTTCTAGTCGCCTGCTGTGAGTTTTGTCACTTTTAAAGCTTCAGTGTCCCAAAAAAGCAGCTAAAATCATGACAAGTGCAATAAATCTTTTAAAAACGGGTTATCAAACACAATTCAAGTATTTTTAAATAAATACTACTAACTGCAGGGGAATGAGAGGCACTTTAGAATATTTAAATTTTTTTGATAAAGAAAAGGGACAAAGCAGGTTCATCAACAATACTTTTTTTTTTTTAGTTTAAAACTTTACTGCTCCACAAAAGGTAGTTCAAATCAATCAAATGACAGTTTAAAATGTGTGATGCAAGACTTAAAATAATAACTAACAAAAACACACTAAAAGCTGTTTATGGTATATTTGAATTAGAGGGGTTTATTTTCTTATTTTTATTTTATTAAAGGGACAAACTGCATCCAGAGGTTAATCAAAAGACTAATTTTATAATCAGCCTTACAGTTCCTGCATTGAAAGACTGTCAGAAAGTTGAATTTTTTATTTTTTTTTTGCATTTTACAGTTCAAAGGTTTTCTGTCTAACCAGCATTTTACTCTTGAGGTTTGCTGTAGCTGTTGTGTGCTTTCATCTTGTTTATGTACTTTGTAGCAACACTTTTTTTTTTAATAGAAAATGGTGAAATTCTGGCAGAGAGAAGCAAGAAAAAAAATAGGTTACCTGGTTGAACATGGCCAAAAATTGTTAAATAATGCCAGACATCTAAAAAAAAAATAATGACCAGAAGAAGAAAAAGAATTAAAGCTGCAAGCAGCGTTGGACGGGTCCTCGCATCCGAGCGGCCCGGCTGGCCCACGCATATCCACCAGGTGGCGCTGCGACCGAGAGTGCATGTCAGCCTACGGATGTGATGAGGGCCGGACTCTTACCACATGTAAAGTTTCAGGCAGATTGGAGCATGTTCAGGCCACTTATAGAGCTTTTCCTGTCCGTCCAGCAGGTGGTGCTGCGACCGAGAGTGTATATTGGCCTACGGATGTGATCAGGGTCGGAGTCTGATCACACATACAAAATTTCAGGCAGATCGGACCATGTCTAGGCTAGTTATAGAGCATTTCCTGTCCATCCAACAGGTGGCGCTATGGCTGTGGCTGTATTTCAGCATGTGAATGTCATCAGGGCAGGACTCTGATCATACATGTAAAGTTTGAGGCAGATATGAGCATGTTTAGGGCAGTTACACAGCAGTTGATGTTTCATGGCGAAGCATCAAAATTCGCGAGGCCGCCATGGCCACGCCCTCAGACTTAAGGTGAGCATTTTGATAACTTTTGATCACCCATGCCTGGAGTACATCCTGGCCAAATTTCAGCTCTCTCGGTGTTACCCTGTTTGAGTTTATAGCTTTTGAAAATGTACAAAAATGACCCAAAATCGTCAAAACATGTGATATATAATTCAAAATGGCCGACTTCCTGTTGGGTTTTGGGCATGGGTGTCAATTACATTTTTGTGTCTTTACGAGTTACATAAGCCTACCAAGTTTCATAATTCTAGCTAAAACGTACTGGCCGTAGTAACTGTTTGAATTTTTCCAGGTGGCGCTATGGAGCCATTTTGCCACACACATGTGCAGTTTCCCTAAAATTTCAAATGGGTTGCCGGTCCAGATATGTGTGGTAATTTTGGCGAGCGTTTGAGCATTTTCAACCTGTCAAAAAGTACTTTGTTTATTACGGCAACGATGCGTTGCCACGGCAACAGTGTTTTATGAATTGTCAAAATCTTCACACTGTGGCATCGCCTAGGTGTGACCACTGAGCTGACCAATTTTCAAGATGATATGACAAAGTTTCCGGCAATGGTGGCTGCAAATGTAATGACAATTTCTTCCTGTTGCCAATAGGTGGCGCTATGAGTATTTCTAAATTTATGATTGTGGATGTGTTCAGACCCGGACTGGTATCCATCACATCAAGTTTGGTCCAGATTGGATAATGTCCAGCTGAGATATGAATAATTCAATTTTCATGGCGAGAAATCGAAATTCGCCGCGCCGCCACAGACACGCCCCTTGACGACGAGTCACCATTTTCTCTGGGAATCATCATCCATGTGTTCTGGCTTATGTCACCACATTTGAGGTGAATCTGATCAACGTGCTAAGAATAGTACATCAAAGTGTAAAAAATGTCAATTTCCTGCTACCACAAGGTGGCGCTATGACTGTGAATGTATATAACCACATGGTTGTCATCAGGGCTGGACACTGATCACACATGTAAAATTTCAGGCAGATTGGAGCATGTACAGCTGAGTTATACACCACTTCCTGTTTCATGGCGAAGGATCAATAATTTTGGGAGTCACCATGGCCACGCCCTTTGACTTTTGCGGAGCATTTTGGTAACTTTTCATCAGGATGCAGTGTTGCATATACTGACCAAATTTGACGTCTCTCGGACTTACCCCCGCTGAGTTATTAATCTCAAAAAATTTACAGCTAATTCAAGATGGCCGACTTCCTGTTGGGTTTAGGTCGTGGTCATGATTGACTTTTTCGTGTGTCTTGATGTGCTGAATATGCACACAAAATTTTGTAGCTGTAGATGAAACACTCTGCCAGTTGGCCTGATGAGTACTTTTTGCAACATTGTAGGGGGCGCTATGGAGCTATTTTGCCAGACACATGCGCAACTCCCATAAAATATCAAATTTTTCGCCAGTCCTGGTATGCATGCCAAGTTTCATGCGTTTTGGGGTATGATAAGGCCGCCAAAAGTGCAATTCAAAAGTTCGCCAAAGAATAATAATAAATAATTCCTTGCATTCCAATAGGGTCTTCGCACCATTCGGTGCTCGGACCCTAATAATAATAAACCCTAGGGTTTCAATAGGGTCTTCGCACCATTCGGTGCTCGGACCCTAATAATTCTATGGGTTTCAATAGGTTCCTCGCACCACTTCGTGGTGCTCGGACCCTAATAATTCTTAGGGTTTCAATAGGTTCCTCGCACCACTTCGTGGTGCTCGGACCCTAATTCCTTGCATTCCAATAGGGTCTTCGCACCATTCGGTGCTCGGACCCTAAATAATTCCTTGCATTCCAATAGGGTCTTCGCACCACTTCGTGGTGCTCGGACCCTAATAAATAATTCCTTGCATTCCAATAGGGTCTTCGCACCTTTGGTGCTCGGACCCTAATAATTCCTTGCATTCCAATAGGGTCTTCGCACCATTCGGTGCTCGGACCCTAATAATTCCTTGCATTCCAATAGGGTCTTCGCACCATTCGGTGCTCGGACCCTAATAATTCCTTGCATTACAATAGGGTCTTCGCACCATTCGGTGCTCGGACCCTAGTAATTCTATGGGTTTCAATAGGTTCCTCGCACCACTTTGTGGTGCTCGGACCCTAATAAACCCACGGGTTTCAATAGGGTCTTCGCACCTTTGGTGCTCGGACCCTAATAAACCCTAGGGTTTCAATAGGGTCTTCGCACCATTCGGTGCTCGGACCCTAATAATAAACCCTAGGGTTTCAATAGGGTCTTCGCACCATTCGGTGCTCGGACCCTAATAATAATAAATAATTCCTTGCATTCCAATAGGGTCTTCGCACCTTTGGTGCTCGGACCCTAATAATTCCTTGCATTTCAATAGGGTCTTCGCACCTTTGGTGCTCGGACCCTAATAATTCCTTGCATTTCAATAGGGTCTTTGCACCTTTGGTGCTCGGACCCTAATAATAATTCCTTGCATTTCAATAGGGTCTTCGCACCTTTGGTGCTCGGACCCTAATAATTCCTTGCATTCCAATAGGGTCTTCGCACCATTCGGTGCTCGGACCCTAATAATAATCACTCCAGGGGCTGCACAGTGGCGTAGTGGTTAGCACTTTCGCCTTGCAGCGAGAAGATCCCTGGTTCACGTCCCAGCTCGGACCTGGGGTCTTTCTGCATGGAGTTTGCATGTTCTCCCTGTGCATGCGTGGGTTTTCTCCGGGTACTCCGGCTTCCTCCCACAGTCCAAAAATATGCTGAGGTTAATCGGTCATTCTAAATTGCCCGTAGGTGTGAATGTGTGAGTGATTGCTTGTCTTTGTATGTAGCCCTGCGACAGACTGGCGACCTGTCTAGGGTGTCCCCTACCTTCGCCCGAGTCAGCTGGGATAGGCTCCAGCACCCCCCGCGACCCTAGTGAGGATTAAGCGGTGTATAGATAATGGATGGATGGATGGATAATCACTCCCTTTTTCTTTTTTTTTTCCCCTTTTCCTTCCTCTCCTCTCCTCTTTTCTTGCTTACCAAACAACAACAACAACACAGGCCAATGTCCGTTCAGGCAGTGCATGCCCAACGCATGCCCCATGGCCTTCAAGCGAAGGTTGTTCCTGGAACAGCCGGGCAGAGCCCTGATTGAGCCCGTGTCAGGCGCGACGAGATCGTCTACTGTCCCCAGGGTGCCAAAGGTCCACAACAAGTTTGCTGTCTTAGCGTGGGGAACACCATGAAGACCACTGCGAAGACCACGAAGACGAAGACCGCGTACGTCTTCTGGTCAGCCTTAGGAAAAAAAGGAAATGATGCCTGGTCTGCCCCAGGAGCAAAGACATCAAGACAAACACAGTATGCCACCGGTGTCTGATTCACGTGTGTTCTGGCTGCGTGATTTGCTACTGTCCCGCTTGTGCCACCGCTACACCACAAGAAGAAAAAACAGCAGCAACAGCAACATCAGCAGCAGCAGCAGTAGCAGCAACAACAAAGAAGCTGACCCCCCTGTCCCGCCCTCGGGGTCCAGAACAACCCCTCACCCCCTAAGAAACAAAGACCGTGGATGACTCCCAGCCACTGGGATGTTCTTGTGTTGCAGGTACATGGGCCAGACGTGGCCATCGAACAGGCCGGGGGGGTCTGGCACCGTGTAGGATATCCAACCATCCATTCTTCCTTCCTTCCCCTCCTCTGACCGACCCCAGAAATAAAGACCCCAGCAGACCCCCCATCTCCTCCCCACCGGGGGTGTCCCAGACTCAACCTCTAGTGCCAATTATGTAACGGGGGCTGTGGTCAAGATCAACCCCCATTAGAACCTTCGGTTCCCACCGACACCCTGGAGGGGGCCAGACTCAACCCCATAACAAGGGAAAGACCAGCAATGACCCCCCTAGGGTACATAAGGGTTAACCATGGACTTGGTTAGCAAAATGGTCGAAATCACAGCCCTATTAGTTTATTCCCAGTTCATTATCAAGATTCTTGTTTTGGAGAACAGCTATGTTAGATGTCATACTGCATTGTAGTCTACAGATACAGGGTCAAATGTGCAGTAATAAACACAAGTGCTACTTCATATAGAAGGTCTGCAGCTCTGCTCTGTGACCCTCAGCGAATCAGCACATCCACAGAATCAACTTAATCTGAGAAACAGACAAAGTATCTCATGGAGTGAGAGGAAAGGCTCTGTAGAAACAAATGTGAAATAATTCTCTGTATCAGTGTTTGTTGTCCTTTTATTTATCAGTTTTAAATACAAGATTGTGTGGCAACATTACAATGATACACTTTTATTCAGTTCAGTTTATTTATGTAGCACCAAATATCAACATAAGTCATCTCAGGATACTTCACATAATAAGCATATTTTGCTTTCATCCTGCTGTCTTGGTGTTACAGTAATCATTTATTTTTTTGTCTCAAGGTTTTGCTCAGGACACGCATAAATGTAAAGAGATTTAGCATGAAACATGGCTATGTGTATGTGTATGACACAAACTAGGTTTCACCTATATGTGATGTTAGAAGAAAGGGAAAATGTCTTTATTTGCTCTTTTGGCCAGAGTTGGATGATTCTGTATGGTAATTGTGTCTAAAGCTTAGTATAAAAACTGGACACGGAGGGGTGGGGGGGAAGCAAGCCTCAGTCTGTAGTACTATTAACTACTATGAATGTATCTCTGTTGAAATCTTACAAAAACAGTTGTTTAAAGAAGTTGTGTAGTGTTCTGTGCAAAACCAATTTCACAAGACTCCACAACTTCCCGTTTTGGCACAGTGTTTCATAGCTTTTAAAATTCAGACAAAGGCTAACAGTTCCCATGGTCTTTTCAGGTGTTCTGCTAAGACATTACTGGTCAATTTTCTCATCTCTCTCATACCTAGAGAACCAAGTCACCTGTTTCCATAAAAAAGTTAAACTTTTTCTTCAGAAAATTCAGATTACAGCAGAAGGCCAGCTAATATGAACACAATGAAGGATTTCGTGATGCTTTACAGCTACATAGCAGATTACACAGTTAAACTGGCAACAAAAAATTACTATCAAAAAAGCAGCAAGCAAAACTATATTCACTGTGTGCTTTTGTTTAGTGCGAGATTACCACAATAAACCCAAAACATGCAACTGCTGTAATTGGAAAGACTTGAGTATCCAGTCCCAACTCTATAAAGCTGATTTGCTCTTTGCCTGAAAGCGTCTGATTCGGAAAGGTGAAAGGTCATAGGAGGGCACCTCTCCCAGGCTGAGTTCACACAGAAGCTTGCCAATGATTGGTCCAAATTTGAAGCCATGACCTGGGGAAAAAAAGTCATTACAGTGAGCAAAGTGTATACATAGGTCATCAAACCAGGTTAAACAAATCAATGTTCTAATGTGAGTAAATGCCCTACACCTTGCCTGTAAATAGCCTGCATCTCTGGGCCCTTGTCTCAGTCAGGCAATGGGTTAAAGTCCCACATGAGTGAATCAATAAAAGAAGAGCAAAAGTGTCACGATGGCTGTCGCTGAGCGTCTATTCGCTTTGGTGAACTGGGACCAAATGATAAAATTAAGGGAGATTTGTCCTTTCTCTGCATAATGGCTTCATGTGCTTGAGCTCAGAAGGAGATGAGAGAATGGCTATTTTGAAAATGCAGCAGCCTGATTCTCTTTGTTGCAAAGCAAAGGTCTGAGAGGCAAATAGTGAATGTCAACAGGGCTTGAGGAATGCAGCACACTGACATCTGACAAAGGTCTCAGAGCTCTTGTGGATTCTGCCTGGCTTTGAAGTCATAAAAGCTTGGCTCTGACAGTTTGGTCATGTGAATTTTCATCTTGCCAGTGAAGGAGAATGGAAAACCTCAATGGATGGTGATGCCCACAGGGTGACTTTGTAGCCATGCCCCCCCACCCCCCGCCGCTTGCTTTAAAGCACTTGTGCTGGGCTTTGATGACAAATGCCCATAGTGTAGGAGGGGAAGGATTTTTTTCTCTGTTATGGATAAGCCTTGTGAACTTCTCCAATATGGCCCTGAGATTGTTTAGTGCTACTGCACAAAGCTGGAGAGTGAGCATGTACAGTATCCAAAGACCATGTGCATCATCACAGTTTTGAGTTTCCAATGACTCTTTGAAGTCATAAGTTTTTATGAGGGAACTATAGATAGAATGATTCAAACCCACGCATCTTTGTCACAAAAAGCAATCATGCATTTTAGTTCACTTAGAAATATATTGGCAAAATCTGTTAATATATATACAACAACTTGAATTATCAGTTTTGGTGATGTAGAAAGCTGTGTTTATCTAATTTTCTTAGAGGTATGGCCTCTTACCTTCTCATGACTGAATACGATTGACTGCAGCTGGTGGCTCCTCTGAGCCAATTTAAACAGGATGCATTTCATACACTCATTAGACCCAGCTACACACAGTACAGTTACAAAGTCTGAGGAGCTCAGCAGTTACAGATGCCAAAATCATCCATGCAAACAATTGTTTATAAGTATAAAGTGCATGGTACAGTTGTGTCACCGCCACGATCAAGGAGAAAACACAAGCAATCACCTGAGAGACAATTAGTCATGATGGTCAAGAGTCAATCAAGAATCACCAAAAACCAGGTCTGCAATAAATTAGAAGCTGCTAGAACACTGATGTCAGTGTCCAGAATCAACTGTGTTTTACATTGTCATGGACGGAGAAGCTTCTAAATGCCAAGTTCTGACTTCCCCGTAGTGAGGACCAGGCAACAACTTGGCTGGCTAACTAGAGGCTCTGGGAATGCCAGGATAGGCACAGCAAGCCACTGGTGCTGAAACTGCTACTAAAACTCAAAGGAATAAGTCAGGATGGATAAAATAGCAATCCTGATGACGCTCCTCAATGACAGGCTTGAAGTCTACTCTGGATGAGAAGTATAAGGAGCTGTTGTGCAGAACTGCATCTGAAAGCTCGACTAAAGTTTGCTGCTCATCACATTGACAAAGAAAAGGCCTTCTGGAGGAAAGCTCTGTGGAAACAAGAATTGAGTTATTTGGCTACAATTAGCAGAAATATATTTGGAGAAGAGAATGAGGCCTTTAACCCCAAGGACATCAAACCTGCCATGGTGGTGGCAGTATCATTCTCTGGGGTGCTTTATGCAAAGTAAACAGAAGGAAGATTACCTCCAAATTCTCCAGGAAAGGTACAATCAGCCAGAAAGTTGGATCTTGGATGTAGTTGGGTGTTCCAGCAAGACAATGAGCCCAAACACATATTTGTAGAATTAAGCGCACTACTACCATCATCCATCTGTCACTCGAACTGTACAAATAACATGTAATGCAGCAGCAACATACTCTACTCGATGAACAATCAAGGTACTGTGGCCAGGCAGCTGACACACTTTCCCATCTTGTACTTCTGCATTGGGTGTGAAAGCAGGGTCACAGAAACATTTTAGCTTCATTATTCATATAGCTATTTGAAAAGAAAATCACTATTGAACAATGTTTTTTCCAAAAATTTTGTCTTGCAGTACCTTCTTTCCATTATGTGCCTACTCCTCTGAAAGAAGGGAACTGAGGGCAGGACATCAATTACAGTTATAATTAGGTAAAGGACACGGCTACATGAAGACACAGAGGGGTGCCAGAAGACCCTCAAGGTAACTGTAGGAGAGGAAAGGTGGAGCTGAATTGGCCTATTGGGTGCCTTCACCATGTTAATTAGAGAACTCAAATGTAGACCCAAAGCACAGGTGTTGTTCCTTTCGCAATGGACAAGAACATCTAATTAAAAGTTAAGGATCAATGTCCCTGGTGTGCCCAGCTACAGATATTCAGCAGCCAAGGCTGCATTAACTACATGAGGGGCACCAGGGCAAAAACATATTGTTAGGCTCCACTGACCCCTACAGTTAGTTTAAAAACCAAACAGTACTCAAAACCTGAAATGATGAGTTAATTGAAAGAAAATGAATGCAACCTGTCTTGATAATTAATTGTTTGAATCATTTATGAACAAATAAATGTCCAATTCTGTGGTACTAGTCACACAAATGCCAACACTTCCTCATTTTCCCAGTTTTTCTTTGACAATAAACTGAACATTTTTATATTTTGCAGACACAAAACCAGACATTTGAATAACATAACTGTGCATGTGGTCATCAGTGAGTAACATGACCTGGAAAAATGGTAACAATTTGATGAAACCTAACCGTATGAAAAAAATCCCCTTTGTTTAAGTGTAGAACCCAATTCAAACAATTCAGACAAACATGCCAAATGGAAGCACAGAAAATTAAACTTTGTTTTCTAGAACAAAATCATTGTAAAGAAACAAGCTATTTTTTGTATGTCCCAGAGAAGTTAACAGGGAGCTAAATTCAGGTCAGTGAGTCAGACAGTACAGCTTATTTTTAAGGCTTCATAGAAGTTAACTGATAGTAACAGTTTGCTTTTTGTCTGTATGTGGAGAAAGCTCTGTCTTAACATACATAAACATAAGTGGACGAACAAAGAGCACTGACATAAGCATGTAACCCAAGCAGTCAATTGGTACCTTGTTAACAACCTCCAGCCATTACATCAAAAACACAGGAACCTATTATATATTTCAGGCACAGCAGCCCCCTTCCCAAAACCCCATATACAATTCAGCAGAATCTATAACCTGAATTTCCCGGCATATACTATACAAGCATGTGACAAAAAAAACTTTGGAATCTTGAGTCTTGAACCACAGCAAAAATACTTAAACCGTACAAACTCTATATTACCAAAAAATAGCAGCAGAGACTGTTTTTCTTAAGACAGCTCAAAACAATTCAAAGTAAAACAAAGTCTCCACCTTCAATTCTACAAAGTCACTTATGAGAGGGCCCCCTTCATCCTAACAGCTTGGTACAACAGCTCAGCTGCACAAACACAAAAACACTGCAGTTCACAGTCAACAGATCATTCAAGATGACTGGCACCCCCTGCAATCATTTAAATCACAATATCACAAATTCAAAATCAAAAAAGGAACAGCACTAATATTAATTATTATAATAATATTCTCAGACCCGTCTTTCCCTACTTGTCACCTCTTCGAGGATAGAGATCTGTCTCTGTCTCTCTGTCCTCCCAAGAAGGATTTGAAACATTTGAAACATTTGAAACATTTTTCTCTAAACTTGATAGAGGTACTTGTGTTTCTCTGCCAATCTTGAGCCAAATATTGAGTATTCTGTCTTGTGGTTACTATCTGTTGTGCTAATTATTGTGTCTAATGCCTAAAGCAATGTTGATATCTACGCATATGCTGTTACACTGACACTGGTGCACTGACATGACGTGTATCTATGATTCTGATTCTTTTTGGCTAATATACAGGTGGTTGTTCTCAGTCTGCAATGTCTTGCAGTCAGGGTGCAAGGTGGTCAGGGGCCTGTAGTACGAAGCAAATTTAGCATGCCCTGGATGTCTTTTTGTTCTGGTTTCACTTAACCTAGCAACTGCAGTTGGCATAAGCGGTCTTACAAAGCTGGTCATGACTCAGTAAGTCAGCCAGGGCTCGTGAACCTGGATATAAGCATGTTCAAATGAAAGAGGTGGAGCTGTCAACAGATGACCAATGACAGACATGGGCTGGTCTACTGGCAGCAGAATGGCACATTTTCCAAACAGTGCACAAAATTTAACATTCAAGAAATACAAGATGTTAAACACACAATATTGACTAAAAGTAAAACAGATCTGACAATAGTTACAGTTGTATATTATATTTAATGAATTTGTTGCTTAGATGTATTCTTCTGGCATGCAGCGTGAGAGAGTTTTAGTCTTATTCTTTTAGCTGCTCAGTGGTGTCTAATGGTTTTGAGAGGAAGTAAAGAACAAATATAAAAACTGCTCAGTTGTTGTATCATTTCCGACTGCTGAAATCTTTACAAAATCTGTGGATCCAGACTATAAACCGCATCACTGCCAAAATCTAATCAACTGGTCCTTGTGTCTTTTCTGACGTTCCCTGAAAATTTCATCCAAATCTGTTAGTCCGCTTTTGAGTAATGTTGCTAACAGCAAGTCTTCCCTTCTCATTATCTGCACTCCAAGAGGTTTAACTGGTCAGTAGGAGGTGCTTTTATATGTGTTGATGTGTTATCTGGAACATAATCTGCTCTGGAGCAGGTTAAATCCAGCATATGTTACCATGGGTATTGTACCCCGTTAAAAAGTGAACTACTGTAGTAGGTAGTGTTTCTTTAAAGTGACTGACTTCATAGAGTTGTTTGACATTATTTCTCCACAGACAAACCATAGCAGATTTAATGACTCCATAACACCAGATAGATTATAAATCCACAAAACAGTTATCTTTGAACTGTTTCAGCAGCACAGGCCAGACATTTTAACCATTTATCCATAATTTTCAGCTTTTATTTTTACTCTTCTGCTTGCATGCTAATTCTCCATTCTTGACCATCCAACACTTTGTGAAACAGGTGGAAACTGTGTCCTATATGTTGGTATTAGGCTGCCAAGATATACTATATTGCCAAAAGTATTTGCTCACCTGCCTTGACTCGCATATGAATGTAAGTGACATCCCATTCCTAATCCATATGGTTCAATATGTCGGTCCACCCTTTGCAGCTATAACAGCTTCAACTCTTCTGGGAAGGCTGTCCACAAGGTTTAGGAGTGTGTTCATGGGAATTTTTGACCATTCTTCCAGAAGCGCATTTATGAGGTCACACACTGATATTGGACGACAAGACCTGGCTCTCAGTCTCCGCTCTAATTCATCCCAAAGGTGTTCTATTGGGTTGAGGTCAGGACTCTGTGCAGGCCAGTCAAGTTCATCCACACCAGACTCTGTCATCCATGTCTTTATGGACCTTGCTTTGTGCACTGGTGCACAGTCATGTTGGAAGAGGAAGGGGCCAGCTCCAAACTGTTCCCACAAAGTTGGGAGCATGGAATTGTCCAAAATGTCTTGGTATGCTGAAGCATTCAGAGTTCCTTTCACTGGAACTAAGGGGCCAAGCCCAGCTCCTGAAAAACAACCCCACACCATAATCCCCCCTCCACCAAACTTTACACTTGGCACAATGCAGTCCGACAAGTATCGTTCTCCTGGCAACCGCCAAACCCAGATTCATCCATCAGATTGCCAGATGGAGAAGCACAATTCGTCACTCCAGAGAATGCGTCTCCACTGCTCTAGAGTGCAGTGGTGGTGTGCTTTACACCACTGCATCTGACAATTTGCATTGCACTTGGTGATATATGGCTTGGATGCAGCTGCTCGGCCATGGAAACCCATTCCATGAAGCTCTCTGCGCACTGTTCTTGAGCTAATCTGAAGGCCACATGAAGTTTGAAGGTCTGTAGCGATTGACTCTGCAGAGAGTTGGCAACCTCTTCGCACTATGCGCCTCAGCATCCGCTGACCCCGCTCCATCAGATTACGTGGCCTACCACTGGCTGAGTTGCTGTCATTCCCACACACTTCCATTTTCTTATAATACAGCTGACAGTTGACTGTGGAATATTTAGGAGAGAGGAAATGCCACGACTGGATTTGTTGCACAGGTGGCATCCTATCACAGTTCCACACTGGAATTCACTGAGCTCCTGAGAGCAACACATTCTTTCACAAATGTTTGTAAAAGCAGTCTGCACATGTCTAGGTGCTTGATTTTATACACCTGTGGCCATGGAAGTGATTGGAACACCTGATTCTGATTATTTGGATGGGTGAGCGAATACTTTTGGCAATATAGTGTATGTGACAGTATACAATCTACCTTAAGAATAGACCAGACTAATAATCTTATAGTGTATCATTTTTGTCATGCCCGCCGCCTCCTCTGCTTAGCTGGCAGCTCTGCGTCCTCCTTTCCCTTTCAGGCATGAGTGTGGTATGTGTGAATGTGTGATTTCCTCGTGCAGGATTTTTAAGACCAGGCTTAAAACATTGCTTTTGACAAATCTTATAGTTAGGGCTGACTCGGGTGACCCTGAGGGGGTCAGTTGGAGTCTGGATGTACGGGGCACAATTGACTTCTTTGACCTCCCCAAATTATGCTGTTATAGGCCGAGGCTCCTGGAGAGTCTCTCTCGATACACTGAGCCTTTTGCACTATATTAACCATTACCACATGGCATTGACTTTGTGTCCCCATGTGTCCTTGTCCAAGTGTCCCTGGTCCCAGAGCTGGATCCTTCAGATCTATGGTTGCTGTCCCCCGAACTGGCCTAGTCTCCATCATGTCCACTGTGGGATGCTGCTGCTGGCCTTCCTCCAGTCCACTGCTTCCAGCTGCCCATTTCCACTGTTCTACTCTGCATTGCCCTCACTATACTTGATATGCTCATCTACACACTGTTTGCATCTTACTACCAGCTATATATGTAGTATATGTAATGCCAGAGCAGTACACCGTAACAGTAAACTTATGAATCAGTTTCCATGTTGGCTTGCTCTGTCACTCTGTATTCATTATGTATCACTTTTTTTTAATGTATCATTTATGTTACTCTTATCATGCATGTATGCCAATGTGTGTTATATCTTTCCCTGTCTCCCACCCCCCATCTTCTCCCATCCCTCTCCCCACCCCTACCCCTTCTACCTCTTCGTCATCTGTGTCTCCCTCCTGTCTTTCTCCTGTCTCTCTGCTCCCTGCATCTCCTCAGCTGCCTGCACTCTGCTGATTGCAGCAATGAGAGTCAGCTGCAGTAATTAGTCACTCAGTTCACCTGCCCACAACTTCACCTGCTCACTATATGAATCTGGTTCTTTCAGTCAGTCTGTGCCAGACCATAGAGTGTAGATCCTCTCATGAACTCAGTTCTCCCACCATTCCCTGCATCATCTCTAGAATGCAATAGCCCACATGGACTTGGTTTCAGCTTCCCTGGATTCCCACTTGCCTGCTATCCTGCTCCCAGAACTCTCCATCTGCTCCCCATCTTCTGTCTGGACTTTCATGGAAATTATCACTCCATTCACTCTGGTCACAGCCTTGGTCTCATCTCCATCATCACACCGGCTGCATGCCACCTCTCCCCACCTTGTCTCCTCTCCTCACCACCACTGCCCCCATACAGTTAAATTGTCTGCCCAATCGCCAAAACCAGTAAAGTGTTTTGTGTTTAGCTTTCTTGCCCTGGTTATGATATTTGTGTAATCTCCTGCTTTGCTTTCCATCCTGGTAATGATATTCATGTTTAGCTTTCCTGCCTTTGTTGTGATTTGCAATTAAACCCCTTTTTCTTTTTCACAATTCTGTCCACTGCAGGTTTTCTATACCCCCCCTCCCCTCCTGAACAGGTTTCCATCATTCCCTGCCTTGCCTGGTAGTGTTCCCCTTGCCCTGCTCCCATTATTCCTGTTACTTTGTCTGAATGTATTAATTGTACATATTGAAATGTTGTTCTGTGTGTTGTGTCTGTACAAGCTGTGACAATTTTCCTTTCAACACAAATAAGTGAGGTATATTTTTGATGAAGACAACTCTGTGGTATATTGTCATTAGTTTTTTAAAATCAAAACCTTATGATTAATCAAAACAAACCCTTTAGAACGTATGCTGAAAATACAGGCCCCACAGTAGACAAACCAAATGACTAACACATAAGCTTAGAAAACCTAATCGCTGATACAAAATAGAGTACACCTGTGATTTCCATTCAGCCTGATTGCATGAATGTGGTTATAAAATGATACGTAAACACCATGATTTTCATAGTTTTGGACGTATGGGCTGTATCTATCTGCACATCTACATCATGGCTTCATGTGAAAAAGAAAATATTTCTTCAAAGATGGGAAAGGATAGAGGAAGATAATTAAACAACTAAAAATCAGAGGAAACCATTTCCTCTGGAAAATTACTACTTGCATAATCTAGCTCTTACAAACAGGCAACAGCTTCACCTCAAACTTGTCTCAGAGGGGTTATTGGAGGAAATCAGAGTTACAGTGACGTATCAGAATGTGTGAAGGACAGTACACAACCATCAACCTCTATGGATGGTGTCCAAGATGAAACTTTGATAAACTTTCCTTCTGTGCTTGGGTCTCTGTGAAAGAAGTCTGAATATTTATCACCACATTCTTTGGTCAGATGGGACATGGATTTGTTCAGCTCATATGAGGTCCAGCATGTTTGGCAGTAAACTGGTCAGGACTAAAACAGGGAATGAATAGTCCTGACAGTGAAGCAATGCACGAAATGAAGCTGATTTCGTGCAAAAGGTGGGAGATGATATTTATAGATGCACCATGACTGTCTCTGGATATATCAAAATACCGACTGACAAGATGACCCTTAGTCTGCAGAAGTTTGACAGAAGAGGAATAATCCGGCATGAGCATCATCCAAATCACACAAGACCTTTAACTGATAGAATTTGAAAATGCAAGGTATGTAGAGAAACAACCCCTGCAGCAAAGAGCAGCAAGTCTGAAGAATGGCAAAAGTATTAAAGTTGTATAGAGTTTTTACAATGAGACTTGTATTTTTAGTATATGAAGTCTACGATGTTAGTTTTAAATTTACATAAGAGCAAATACCCTACTGTTTCAGAAAAAAGTAATGCAACTACTGTAACGCGACGCAATTTTGAATCATTTGACATTTAACATGAATTAGCATGTTAACCATATCCTGTTACCAAATCCACAACTGACAATAATGTCCGAAAATGAGTAGGATGAAGTTTAACTTATTAACTCCTACCTGCTGCATAATATTTGTACATCATATCTTACTGTTTCCTGTTTGCATAAAACCTTGTACTTATACCTCTATAGAAACTCCAAGAACACAACCTTACGATAAACCAATGAGTTGGTCAGTACAAATGTATGCCACTAAACCTCACTCAAATCCACTAAACAAAAGCAAACAAAGTTTTAAATTGCAGATCCCAATATTTGCAGAGAGACCAGATATATCAGGTTAGAGTAGATGAAATCTGCTGACAGTCATAAAATGAAGGGGCTGATTGTAGGACAGACAGCAGGTGCAAAAATATAAATCAGTTATCAAAGAACAAAAAGTTGGTGTCCTATGAAGGCTTGTGTTTGAGTATCACTCTCTGTGTAAACAGACAGATTTAATCAAGTGTTAAAAGTGACCAGTGAGAGTAACACTGACCGTAACAACCTTACATCTACGTAATATAACTGGCATTGAGAACATGTTAGCATGTAGAACAAAGCACCACAATGTCTATGCGTAGGTTGAAATACCTGGACAGCTGTGTTGCATTACAGTTTTAGATGAACTCTCACAGCTAAAAGATTTCTGGATTCAGCTGTGGTTAGGCTACAGCTTTTACTAAGGGTAGTAAAGGAATCTCAAAAGTTAATTCTGACATGGCTACTTCCTTGAATTACCTATAAACAGAAGCTACGTTTTGATAGTGTGATTGATTTTAAATATATTTTGTTTTGTGTTAAGCTGTACCTGAGAAACCTGCTCCAATCACAATGTTACTGTAGGTGGGGTGGCAGTCCAGCACAAAATGACGATCAGGTGTTAGCTGCAAACACAACAAGATACAAATTAGATAACTGTCTCTTGGAAAAACTGATTTAGATTGACCAAACTGTCAGGATTAGACCCTGACTGCAAACCTGTTGTTTTGGGAAGTATATACACTTGGTTTCAGACGAAAGAGCTGAGATGGAACCAAACAGATCCATGCCATTGTTTTCCAAAAGTCATGTAACTAGTGTACATTTATTAGAGAGTGCTCCTGCCCCATTTCTTCTGCCTCTTCATTCCAAAATATGCAAATTTGAACAGTGAATTCCAGAGTTGCAGATAATCCTTGGAACTATTTGTGAACTATGCATCCAGTCGTGGCCTCTGCAGAAGTCTCTGTCAATGTCTTTGTGAAAAATGTGTCTAAAAATGTGTTAAACTGGATCAGAGTCCATCATAGAATACATAATGACCTGGGACAGAAGACAAAATCTGATCACTTTTGAAGACAGATATAATTTCACTCTCTGTCCTCTCCCAAGAATCACTTTAAACACTTTCTGTCCAGTGGATAAAAGATTGTCAGTATTTTCAGGGGCACTGGACAAGGTCACTGAAATGATGTTTTCCTACAGCTTCAGTTTGTGATCATGGTAAAAGCAGTTTGCTGTGTTGTTTAAGGGCAGAACGGCTGCACAACCCCCTGCAACACACACACAAACACAGTTCTGCATTGTCCAAAGAGAATCCCTGGGGAATGGCTTCGGGCAATCATATCCAGCAGTTAATTCAATACACACAGACAAAGCGGGCAATATAAGAAAACAGGACTAAAAGTCTACAAACCCCACAAGCAAAGAGTGATGCACTCAGTTTGTATTCCAAGAGATCTGTAACTCTGAGAAGGACCAAAGGATAAAACAAGGGTTAGGGTTTAGTGGTAGTTGAGGGATTCTCCGCAGTCTTGCAACATTTAGAAGTTCCTAATGAAAATATAATTTGCTTGACTGGTGTTAGAAAATATGAATATGCTCCAACAATGAGAGGCCATCCCCTATAGCTACAATGAACATGCAACATATGCAGAGTGGGGGATGGATGCTGCAATGCTACGATTCCATTATTGCCAAAGGGCGGGCTTGAGGGCCACACCAGGCTTGAGGGCCACATGTAAGGCCAGTTATACTTTCCACGTTTGCAAGGATGCAAAGATTGGGTTGATGTGATTTTCATTATCTGAATGTACCCCTCCGAACAAGCTTGTGTGCAGCCTAAACTGAATGTACATGCACTACAATGTTACAGGGGCAATAGTGTGCATGTGTGGAATATGCAGATATGACCACACCAGGGTATAAGACTTGATTTTAAGTGGTGTGGATATGCTGTAGAAATCCATACCCCAAACATAACAGTACACCAGTCTTCTATTTAAATATTTATACAAATTGTGTGCAAACCCTTCACACAGAAATCGGTGACAAATTATTTCTATAGTGTAGTATTATTTGTATAGTGTAGTCTATTATACTGTAGTCTATTAACTTACTCATGTTACACAAACTCGCTGCAAAACTTGATGTTTCACAGCACTGTTCTGAGACAGCAATTCCAAAACAAAAGCTCATCATCTTGTTTAGCCACAACCCTACGGTGTACATGCATTGAAGATGTAACCAGTAAAAAGATCAATTCTAAAGTGAATTTGCTCCGTGAACATTATATTCATGTTACGCATTCAGTGTAGCCATGATGACGGAGTGTGCTTTTGTCAATTTTCTGTCCATTCCAGATTTTTAACAGTGATACTGCCAAGACTACAAAGCAGAAAATTCATTTTTGGATCAAGATCATTTCTTGTGCCTCTTATATGAGTGAAAATAGCTTGTTTCTTGACAAAAAATCTATGAATGTGAGAGTAGGATAAATTATCTTCCCGTTTTACTTTACCTTCCCCAACAATTGGATGATGACCACTATGAACGCTGTTACGGTATGTGTGCATATCGTAATATCGTACCGTATACAGGCAGCTCTCCACTACAGCAGGTTCAGGGATCAGGCCAGGAAAACAGCGCTTAACGCAGCGCTGGAGGATGTCGATATCGGACCTGTCAGTCTGCTGGTCTCTCTGGTCTGGGTCTGCCTTGCTGCCTGTATGGTAACAAATCTGCACACACGACATCAGTATTAGTTCTACATGAAAAAATAAAAGCTTGGTCTGTCTGCATACTTTAAATGAAAAGCAGGTGCACCAGCAGCAGGAAGACATCTTTGTTCCCAGTGTGATAAAACATCATTTAGCTCTTAATGTATTTTTTTTGAATGTGAATGTTTAGGTATTAATAGAATCACTGCAGTTTGGCATGGTTTTATTCTCTTACAGTAACAATTTTGAATTTATAAAGCTTGTATTCATAATCCCAGGTCTTTGAGACATTTCTGCTTTTACATTTACTGTCATTTGAATGAAAATGACTCAGAAGATACACAGCCTAGACCTCTTCGTGTACATGCCCCTTGCCAAACCTCTTACAGTCACAGAGGCACCGATATGGAAAAAAAATAGAGAGAATTTCTTCCTCCCCAATTTTTCATTGCTTCCAAAAGTATGTCGTTATGTTTGCATTTTTCTTCTTAACTTAATGTGATGGACCCAACGACAATTGGCACCATGCAGTGTTAGTAACGTTCCCTTTGATTTCAAACAATCACCAACACAATGTTTATTTAATTTCTTTGATTTACATTATGATACTGTTTCCAATTTGAGTGCACGCATTTTGGTTAACATTTAGCGATCACAAGTTTATCAAATTGGTTTGAATTGTATCCCAGCTGATTTAAGGTAAAGGCAGGGACAGGTCACTAGTCTATCACAGGGCTACATATAGAGACAAACAATCACACTTACATTCACACCTACAGACAATTTAGAATCACCAATTAACCTGGGCATGTTTTTGGACTGTGGGAGGAAGCCAGAGTACCCGGAGAAACCCACGCATGCACAGGGAGACCATGCAAACTCCATGCAGAAAGTCCCCAGGCTGGGACGTGAATCTGGGATCTTCAAGCTGTGAGGCGACAGTGCTAAACACCGAGCTGCTGTGCAGCCCCATATTGATCATGTGAATTTGCTGAATTTCTTCAATATTACAACTTGTTATTGTGTAGTCTGGACTAACTCTACAGTGTTGGATCAAAGTCACAGGTGAGCTGGTGTGTTGGAGGTACACTGAGTGATGAAAAGGTAAGTAGAGACAGTTGGGAATCCATACCTCCTCACATTCTAAAATATGCAGCAGTGTAGAGATACATCAAAGCAGGAAGGGATTATTCTCATGGAAAACACTTTTTTAGAGGTTAAATCAATGGCAGGAGAGACATTTGCAAGACTTGCAAGACTGTGAAGGCCTAGTAAAAAATAACAACAATATTTAATACTTGCAGTTGCTCTGAAAATACTTCAAAATCTTTAGACAACAGTTCTGGTAAACACAGCATTTAGGGCTGAGTTTTTATCAGAGGGTTCGGCTCAACAAAATAAAATGGTTCACCAGACGCCAATCTGACACAAGCAAGAGGTAACTGCAATTTATGCAGGGGGTTTATATCACTGAAAGCAAGAGCTAGTGCAACATTTCATCGGTTGTTTGGACATTTGCAATTGTAAGTGGTGATACCCTTTTTTTGAACACTGGTGTAGAAACCTGGTTTTGAGAACACTTCCCAAATGTATCACAAATGTTAAAAATCCACAAAAAACCCTATGTAGTCATCTCCTCTCATAATGTGAATTTTCATTAAAATTTCACTAATGGTTGCCACGATCATGTAAGTTTAACTGGTTTGACTGTCATAGTACTTACAAGTTTCAAGCAAAAGACAAAAAAAATTAAAATTTCATTGATGTCTTTTATATACGGGCATGGGAATCGCACATGCTTTATTTTGTTTGTTTATCTTTCATCACTCCTGTCTATGGTTATCATACAATGGGCAGGGTGGAGGGATGACTGTAGAAGTAGAATTGTTTATCCTGCACTGATTGGGTTTATTCAGAAATCAGTTTCATGTAAAATCCTGTATTATACATGACTATGTTGCTTATTTAGGTTTTATTGCTAGCTATGATCACTGTCATACACACACATTCCAAACTTCCAAAGCTGCTTTTATGTGCTGTTCCTGTCAGCCATGTCTGACACATAGAGTCTCACCAAGAGACTAGAGACACAGAATGGAGCCTCAGAAATGAACAGAACTGCCTTTTTGCTTTTTTATTCAGAATTTTCAGCTTTAGAGAACTACCTGGCAGGTACAACAAACAAACAGAAAAAAGAAACAGAAAACAAAGTAAATGCAATCTTGTCCTGCTTCCTTTTGGCATGTATTTCAGACTATGTTAAATGGACCAAACATTGGATATGCAGTAGCTCTGGTGACTGTGTCTCAGAGTGAGTAATGTGACGTGGCATCACCATCTGTCCCCCCCTCCTTCTGTGCATGTGGTCTGCTATTAGACTGTGAGCTCCTGCTGGCTCGCCATAATGCCCAAAATAGAGATGTGCCATCAGATGGCATCAAAACCAGCACATTTTGCACAAATCCACTGTTTTTCACTGTGGAGATCATGGTTAACGGTGATGGAAGAAGTACTGAGATCCTTTACTGAAGCAAAAGTAGCAACTCAAGGAAGAAAACATACCTAGAAGAAAGCAAGGGTACCTTGACGAGTTATACAGCTTCTGCTTTATTCCATAACCTAAAGAGTTCCTCTGTCAAAACTAAAAAGAGGGAAAGATACTCTGAAAAAAGTAAGATTCTAGCATTCAAAATTCTACTTCAGGGAAAGTACATTTGTAAAATCAGGAATGCAAGTATCCAGAGTGTAACATCTTGTTATGCACAATGCACGTGTCCAATAACACCATTTCAGAGTGCTAAATTATGAAGGTCACAAGCAAAGCTGATTTATTTTATCCATCCATCCATCATCTATACACCGCTTAATCCTCACTAGGGTCGCGGGGGGGGCTGGAGCCTATCCCAGCTGACTCGGGCGAAGGCAGGGGACACCCTAGACAGGTCGCCAGTCTGTCGCAGGGCTACATACAAAGACACACAATCACTCTCACATTCACACCTACGGGCAATTTAGAATAATCAATTAACCTCAGCATATTTTTGGACTGTGGGAGGAAGCCGGAGTACCCGGAGAAAACCCACGCATGCACAGGGAGAACATGCAAACTCCATGCAGAAAGATCCCGGGCAAGCCGGGACGCGAACCAGGGACCTTCTCGCTGCAAGGCGAAAGTGCTAACCACTACGCCACTATGCAGCCTGATTTATTTTAATCATAGTAAAACATATTCAATGCTGTTTAACAATAAAACAAGGCAACCTTCATGGATGTTCAATATTTTTGCTCATAATACTGTAGTGCCTACTTTCAACTTAGTGAGTAGTGACTTCAAACAATTGATTATTGCTCCAGAAACACCCAAAGTCATCCAAAAACTGTTTGACCAAAAATATTTTAAAAATAGGCAACTAAATATAGAAGCGCAGTTAAAATCTGGACACCCGGTGTGCTGGAGGCTAATCGACCAGGGAATGTGTTCCACCACTGATAACAGCAATCAGCTAATGCTAGACAGCAAACTAATAGCAGGCAGCTTTAGCTTCCACTAGCAAACTGAAAAGATATCCAAGAATTGAATTTGTAGCAGGAATGAAAATGTACTGACCTGACTTTGGATACTTTTTACTGCTTATAAGTTTACCTTTTCATGTTGTGCTTATCGTTTTAGTCAGAAACTACATAACAGCACTAATATACAGTGTAATGTATATAAATATTCATATCTATGGTGTAATTTGAAAACTCATGAGCATAAATTACTCACTTGTTTTAAAAGATCACATGCTTTGGTATTCTACAAGTCACCTCTCTGTATAAGCAGTTCTCCAGTGTGTGCGTGTACCTTTATTTGATAAAAAGCTGTGTTTGCTTCAGTGCAAAGCACACGTTTAAATACTAATGTTGAATAATGAAACCGTAGAAGCAACTAAAAAATCTGATGATGAAATGACATTAAAATATAAGTGATCATTGATAAAGTCTATTCTGTATTAATAACTTCACTATTGTGACATGTGCTGAGAATAAAGTTTCTCTTTTGTAAAATCATACTGGAGGGTCCAGTACCTTCACCAGCCCGGGATATTCATTCGATGGGAGGCCATAGATGTGCTCTTTAGACTCTTGACTCTCAGTAAGTATGAAGCAGGGAAAACGCCGCCTTACATCGTAGGATCCCGGAACCTTCTCCTTCCAGTAGCATACGTTGATCTTCACCACCTGCAGTAGTGTAAGCAGGGAACCATTAGTACCAGCCAAATCTTTAGAGATCTAGCTTTCACTGAAGCCCTAATGACAGACCATGTGTACAGCACATTAGTTTTCATGAAAATCCTCTTTCATTTAAATTCAGATGTCTAACTTTCCTCACTCTCTCTAGACTGTCAAATGACAAAAATAATCCCTGAAAAATCAACAGGAACTGTCCCTTGAGGTATTTCAATGTTCATTCGAAATATCACGGCAATGTTAGAAGTTGAGTGTGGACTAACTTAAATATGAACGAGACCATTTCATTTTTTAAACTTGTCGAGCTGATCAATAATATAATTGTTTTGCAAGAAGCCCTAAACCTGAATGAATACACACTGGCATAAAATTAGTAGCTTGGTATCAGCACTAATACTTCACACTGACTAAACCTTAAAATACACACATGCATAACACCACCTACTCCATCCTCCTCATTGCTTTGTTTCTGTCCAATAAAAGTGCAATTACAAAAGTAGCTCTGCAGTGGTGAGATGAGAATTAGAATTTAATGAAATGTACACATGCTTGTACAAATGACATCCATCTGAGGGCAGCAATAATAAGGACGCATTGTTCAGGAACTTTCAGTGTAATGAACTAACCGGCCGTGCACTCATTTCCAGGGACCATAAAAATTCACACAGAAGTCCTCCAGCAAGCCAATGAGCTTAGGGTCTGTGCTTTTCCACAAGTTCACTGAGGCATGGCATTCCCCAGGCCCCCCAGCCGGCTACTTGCCTGAATAATAGCATTCCAATATCAACTCCAATTCTCCACTCTAACAGCTGTCTGCTTGTTTTCCCATCACCTTCTCTTTTCAGGCTGTGTGGCATATTGCAAAATGAAAAAGACTGCCTTGCTGACTCAGGCGTCTTAGCTGTTCAAATATGGAAGAGAGAAGCTTTTGTTTCTGCGGTATCTTTATGTGGGCATTTAAAGGGTAGACAGGACAAGATCCCAGTAGTGAACAGCAACTGGAGCTGGACTTGAGATGAAGCTCAAGCTGCAAGGCAGAGTCTAGTAACAGACAGTGTAGGGCGTAATGTGAAATGTGTGGCTGATTCCACTGTGTATTTTGGGCCTCATGTATATATGATGCACACACAAAACCATGTATTCTGAATTTCCCACACATACACTGGTGCACACCTGAAACAAAACATGGAGGAATGCACCAAAGGTGCATGCAGCCCATTACAGTTGCTCTGTGAGTTTTTCATTTTTTCTAACTTATTTTTCTGTTTCTATTGTCTGTTTGTGTTTGGATTGTGGCTGGTGACTTTAATGAGTTGTACCATCTCTGAACATGCTTGCTTTGGAGACTTCTGTTCAGTGTTTTTCACTGAGCTGTTCCCACTTGTCAGCAGTGCCGTTGAACAACAACGGACTTTTGCACAGAAATCGGAGGAGGACACAGAGTATATGGAGGAAGGACAAATTACAAAGAGGAAATAACGTGAGATAACTGGGCAGTTAGGAGCACATATGGATCATCCTGTTTATGCATCAACTAAGAAATGGAGCATGGCAATGAAAAGTCAACATTTGAAGTAATAAACTTCAAATTATTTTATGAGACTGTGAGTTATTGTTTTCAACTTCTTGCATAACTACTCCGGTAGTTAGTAATGTTGCTGTTTTTAAACCAGATGATTTTGCTCATGAACATTTAGGCTGAATTCTGGAACGGGAAACAAGTCCGCTCACAATCTGTCACAGAATTAACCACAGATTTCACTGCACAGATCTATTCACCACTCTGTAGAGTTTTGACAGTATACACAGTAACCTGATCACAAGTTCTATACTGCACATTTAAGTATTAGCAAACAAAAGCTAGCCTTCGGTACTGTTAAGTAAAGCTTTGAATAAGCCCAATAACAGAGGTCTGTTCCTTCACATTGTGTCTCCGTTTATCTCGATGCATATCGGCTATTCCAGCTGCTTTTGTTGTCTTCATTTATTCCATTCTGAACTGTAAAACTCACTTCACTCTCAATTTCAACATCACTACTCTTGTCCAAATATGTATCTGCTCACATTCTCGTACGGCCCTTCTCCCAAATCTCCACCTTATCCTTGCTGTCAAGGGCACCTTATCCAAAGTCTCCAACAGCCATCTGCTGACTGCTCCACCACCACCAGTCACAACACAGTGGCTCCTGTACTCAATGAAATTGTTTCTCACCAAAATAATCGTATTTAACATGTTCATGTTTCTGCTATAAATTCTTTTATAACAACTGCTCTTTACTTGCTACTGATTTCCACTTATTGAAATACATATAAATCTTTTTAACACTTAAACCACACTTTTATTCACCCTGAGATTGTTGCATATATGTCAAGCTATATGAACATATTTGCATATGGAATAATAAGCGTTTAAATACCTCTAGGGGCAACTGCAAGCCAGTGTGGGCCAGCAGCCTATTAGCCCAGGGTCCAGCGGTGATCACCACTCTCTTGGCTCGATAAACACCAGCAGATGTTGACACTGTGACAATAGGGCCTGGCTTGATGTCCATTACCATCTCATTGTCTCTTATCACCCCACCCAGCTTCTGAAACTGTGCCTTAGATAAGAGAGCAACAAAATATTTTTCCATGTAAATCCTGAGTGGTTTTACCTATTAAAACCAGGACTTTAAAATCTAACGATGGATGGATCAGTAATTGATGCTAAAAGGAAGACAAGAAATGTTAATGTTCATGGTGTAAAACCACTAAAAAAAATCAACAATACACTTTAAGTAATTTTTTTCATTATTTTATACCATAACACAAGTGTTCTCAAAGTTTTATAAAATGCTAACGACATCAAAACTATTAAGTAACGTGAAAATTCAAAGCATGCGTGTAAAGAAAAATATGTTTTAAATGTTAGCTGCTTCAAAGTTGCCTTCTTTTGCTTTGATACCAGCTTTGCACCCTTCACAAGGTTGTCACCTGGAGTTTCTCCAACACGCCTGAAGAAGCCATTACATGTCACTAACTCTGTTTCCTCTGAGGTTCTGTTTTTGTTCTCTCTGCAGGTGTCTCTGGATCTGGAGCTACACGTCTCTGATCTACAGTTTCTGGCCTCATCGATCTCCAAAATGTTAATTTTTCTGTTTGTATAGTTTGTCTTTTCTCCATCTGCTATCCTCACCTCAACCCCTCCTGCTATCCCCTACCTCCCTCATCCCCACTCTCACTCCATAAGAATAAAATGGACTTGGGCAAATCTAAACTGAATTGTTGGCCGCTTTTCCTTCACTCTGTGGTCCAACGCATCCCCAACCATATCAGATCCTCACTCATGTCTACCACAGATTTCCTGAAGAGGGGCTCCATCTATCACAGTTTCTGCACCGTCTGACTCCTCTTAGCTCACATGCACGCATGCAAGTTCACCTTCCCTGAGTCTCACAAAGACACAGCAACTGGACCCAAAACTCTCACACTACTCATCAGACCAAGGTCCAGATTTCCACTGGTGTAACATCCACTCCTTGTATGTCTTGGTTTGAACGGTTCTCTTCTTCATCTTGGTTTCAGGAGTAGTATATTTGCAGCAGTTCCACCATGGAGTGGAACTCAACTTCTATGCAGCCGGGAGAACTCCTATTCTTCCTTTCCTGAGATTGTCATGACAGTCAGTTTTATCACAGAGTATAATAGGTTTTGTAGCTGAACTTAAAGAAACTTTCAAAGTTCTCAGCATGTTTGGAACTAACTGACCTTCATGTCTGAGAGTAATGATGGACTGTTGTCTGTCTTTACTCAGCTGAGATTTACTACAACAGCTGAATAGGGCTGTTTGCTGTATACCAACAAGACCTGGGCACAACAAGTGATGGTCTCAAAAACCATTATGAAGGCAACAAATTCAGATGTTTGATAAGGCTTACCTGTTAACTAAAAAGCATTCCAGGTGATGACACTATGAAGTTGGTTAACATAATGTTAATAGTGTGCAAAGTGGTCACCAAGGCAAACAGTTTGAGAGATCTGGCACCTCATACAGTTAAAAATGTTTGATTTTGAAGAGAGAGAAAATTAGAAGGCATTAAGAGTGCAAGATATATTCTTCAAAGCAAAAGGCAATTACAAAGCCATGACATTAAAGGAACAAAGCATAACCTAGTGATGCATTTCCCATCTCTCACTACATGCTTTAATTTATATTTGACTGCTGCTTCACAAAAACATGGCTGAACAATCTGGCCAGTCAATTGAAAGTAGCACTTCACTGAAATAACAAAGCAATGTTTTGTGCTTGACCTGGCAGCCATGGATGAGTCTGTTCTCCTCCACTGCTTTTTCTCCATACTGACAGAATGCAGTAATGCAAATTTATTGCTGAAAGAAATTCCTAGTATAAGCTACGATTAGATTAAAATGACGGGCATGAAATATGTTAAATTTTGCACCCAATTTTCTATCTGCTACTTCTCCATGGAATCTGAAAAGTTTCTTGTTTAATCTTTCATTGCTTCCACCTTCTGCTCTCAGAGGTTTTCGCTATAAGAATGATGTTCAGAGTTAACTCCACTGACAAATTCAAAGCCCAATTTTCTGGCAATAACCCTGGCAGACACACAAAGGTTAATATATTTTTTGTTGATATTACTTCAAAATAATCAATATTTTTTCTGAATTGCAAAATGTTCACAAAAATTATCTGAAAAGGCAGTGCCTTTTAGCATGTAAGGGGTGTAGAGTGAGGACTGAGGACTATTATATTCACCATGCATTCTGAATATCTTTGACATTTGAAAACTTTGGCTACAGATCATTGTGGCTGAATGAACTTCATAGTGTGTAATTAAAGGCTAAAGGAAAACATCGCATTTGTATTCTGTTTTTGTAACTCTGGTCATCAGATTTGCCAGATTTCAAAATGCTGCAACATTATTTTACAAAACAGCATAAGCGCAGTCAGATATGACTTTAGTACCCCATGTTCTACGCATGGTATCAGTGCTCTACCTGTACAGCTTTGAGTGCACGGTCAGCGTACAGAACTCCAGCTGTCACTTCCACTACTGCTCCATTTCCCTCAGTCAGTTTGACGTGGGGGATGTGCTGGTTGAAGTTGTCAGAGGTGAGGGTGACCATAGGAACCTTGTTCCTCTGCAGGGTGTTCTTGACTTGCTCGTAATAGTGACTCTTCTCTGGTCCCATAACCAGGAGTCCTGTTTGTCTGAAAGGGGAGACAAGCAGAGATGAGCGTGGCATCTTGTAAAGAAATGGATAGACTTAAAATATTAGTGTTGTGTAAGGCTGTAAGTATTATCAAAACAACGGAATAACACAACAGGTCAGCATCAAAGGGACTGCATACAAACCTCCAATTTAGCTATTTTATGTCATCTTATTTGTGTAAACACAGCCCAAATATTTGTAAAATATCTGTTGACTGAAAAAAGCAAGCCCACCCCAAGTTAGTTTGGCAAATTGCTGTAATAGTATGGTACTGTGTTCAGTCAATGTGTGAGATGCTCCAGTAGTTCATGTTTAGCTTTTACAGATCTCATAACCACATCACAAGTGACTTTAGCTCTCAAATGTCTTGTCCTATTAAAGTGACAGCATTTTTCTCACATCAAATATATATGTAAAAACATGATGACTCCTGAGCAAGCCTTGAAAACTCTGCAGTGGTCAGACTGAACTCTCTAGAAAAAGTGAAGTGAACCTTGTGTTTAGAATTTTTAATCACAGGAATGGAATTATTTTCTGTCAAACCCTCTTTCTCCCCTCTTTGAAGAGAGGTTTTCTAAAGAATATTTCAATGCCTCTGTGTTTTGCTTGTGTTATTAAAGCTTTACTTCAAATTGTATCTGAAGAGCACAAGACAGTGCTAGAAGGTAGTCCAGGAGGCTCACGGGATTCAGCTTGTAAATGCTCTTATCTATTAAAAGAAATTACATAATTGCACCAGCATTTATTGCACCAGTATGGTATTGAAGCAGCACATTTAACTGATTCCTTGACAACAACCAGACTGCAGCTGTTGAAAATGGACCCCAGTATTATATAGATTTGTTGATATTACCTTCATGCAGCTGAATTCAGTTTAGGGTCATCGACGCTATGGTTTAGCCTCATGCTCCCCCACCCCTTCCCATGTACCCTTGAAAATACAATTAAACGTGACAAAGGACAGCAAGGTGCCGGTCCTACTGAAGAAAAAACAGCTTTCTGCTGTGACACAGCACCTCACACTTTCTGGGAGAGTTCTGAAAGATTGTAGTTAGAGTCTCGATGTCATATGTTTTACTCAGTTCATGAATATTGCACAGGTATTAATTTCCTTCCTTTGTTATCTCCTCTCTTAATCTGTATCTCAACTTTTGTGTCAAATTCTGTCTAATTAAAGTTTATTAAGATCCTTAACCATCTGACTAGAATTACTGCCACGTGGTTGTATGGATCATTCAATGTGGGCTCAATGGAAACATCAATCAGTGTCCACATAATTCATCAGAATCAGCTGATTCTAAAGAATTGGTTGGGAGGCATCTTTTGATCAGAATCAGGTGGCAAAAACATTTATTGCGACCTTGGATGTTTTACTCTTTTTAGAATTATTCACTGGAGAAAACTAAGAAAAATGCATTGTGGGTAAGTTTTCAAGAGTTATATCAGCTTTTGGGATAGGTCAATGGTTAAAACAAGTTACACCTAGACAAAAGATCCCCTTTTTACCTACAGGGCTACCAGGGCCATGATTCCTTCTGTGTCAAATTCACTACAACTTAGTATTTGACCAAACGTGAAATATGATCACAATATGTTTCTGAATTATGGCTTTGAATAACAACCAGAAAACGTGCTTTTGCAAAAAAAATTATGTCAGAGTGAAGCTGAACTTTGACCTTTTAGATTTACATCCAGTCTCCTACTGATTGTCATTCACATATGGTCTTTTCAGGCATTTTTAACACAACCATATTTGTTATCTGACCTTAATGACATATTGCGCATCAGTTGCCCTAGTTACCATTCCAATCAAGAATAAGATAAACAAAACAAATGGCTAGATAATCAGACAAGGTGGAAACAAACCACCAGTTCAGACAGACATAGAAGTTAACCTGTAAAATTATTACATAAAGTGTCTCTTGTAAACATCCTCACAGTTCATTGCTTGATTGAACTTAATCTTCTGAACAAAACTTGCACACAAGGTTGTCGAGTGAAATAATTGATTACTAGCAATAAAAGTTCCAAATCTTATCTCATATCTCTGGCTTGTTTCCAACATGTGGGACTGTCTGGCTCATGTTAGTTGTCTATTTGAAAATATTTTGATGTTGTTGCCTGCTCTCTGACTTCTCAGCAATTGCTTTGGTAAAATACAATGTTATCGAAACCAATAAAAATTGACTATGTCTATAAAAATGTAACCCAAGTTGTAACGAAAACTGTAGTTACCTTCATTCTAGTGGTGGCAGATCCTAAAATGCTGATATGATTTTTTTTTAAGGTATGGCCCTGCTGGTTGGTATACAACATCAATCAAGTATAAACTATCTCAGCAACTACTGGACTGATTGCCATGTAATTTTGCAACCCCCGTGTGAGTCTCACAGATTTCGGAGAATCCCTAATTTGTCCCTTGGTGCCGACAGTTAATTGACTTTTTTCTGTTTAATAGTGAAACTAGGGAACTAGAGATTTTCAAATTTTGGTGATTACCAAACTCCATCCAAAAGCTTAATTAGTGCTTAAGGATTTATGGTTTGTCCATTTTTGACAGTTGGACAATATCAGAACTACAGCTGTTTAGAGTGACAACAAACACATTTGACTTCAGATCTGTATGGAGAATATGTCTAAAATACTAGCTCTGAGAGATCATAACCTGGCCATTGGTCTCTTTGTGAATTATTGTCTTGTTTAAGTATGACACCTTGTATGACGTCAAACTGCAGCCGGGTACACAAAATATTTGCAGATTTTTTTCATGAATGTGGAGTAGCTGTAAGATGCCAAAAGCAGTTCCTTAAGGCTATGTACTATAGAAGCTTGTACAGTACTTTCTCGTGCTGATGAATATCAGCTGAATTATGATTGATTTGTGAAGGATCCACAGTACTGTTTCCATACAACAGAAAGACTATTATGAGAAAGCTGAACTTCTCAACCCAGAAGCTTGTAACCTGAAGCTAATAAACTGGACGTGTGTATCAGCCCAGCTGGTGTGTGAGGCTGTGTTTCAAAAGACAACAAAGGGGCAAGTAAGAAAATGTTTTGGGTACATCTATCTCAGGCCAAAGCCACTCACTGCTGTTAAGAAAACATTTTTGTAAAATCTGTAGCTTTGCTTCATGATCAGGTCTGCTGCAAACCGATGCTGATTGTATGTAAAAATCTGTGCTCTAAAATGTTGGGACGTATGTGAAACAACCCTGTCAAACTTCCCCCTGTCCAAGTAGAGTTACTACACAAATAGTGCCTGTATTTTTAACTATAATAGTCACCTGTTATAGTTGCCCCATAGCATACTGGCTTACTGTCACTAGAGGAGAAAATTAGGTCAAGGTATTTATTTTACAGCCTCCTTTGCAGACAGTGACTGTGACAGTGGACTTCCACAGAGACTTTCTTCATAAGAACACTGACAACTGAAGTGCTGCAATATTAGGGTCAGAACCTTCCACATTCTACTTGCAGAATTCAACAGAAGAACTTTTCAATTCTTCATATCAGCAAAAGATCTTGGTTCAGCTAACAGCAGATGAGAGTGGAGAAAGATGAACACATCTGATACTTTCAACAGTGTCTGGATTTGGAGAAGATGAAGACAGATAAATTTACATCTGCCTGGAGGACTAATGTAGAAGAGTTTTCATCACTCTGGGAGGCAGAAGTTCACAAAGTAAAGGATTTCTGCAAGAACCAGGCAATGGAAACTAAAAAGGCATGCAAGGACATCCTTATGTCCCCGAATGCTGAGTGGGAGAACTGTTGGATCATCCACAGAGCTCTCCCAACTCCAAGAGGACAACAAAAAGTTGAGTCAGCTCATCACAGAGCAGGATGCCCTAATTGCCCAAGTCAAAGAGGACAAGGCAAAGAAAGACAAGAAAGAGAATAAGTATTGAAGGCAAGAAAGGAGGAAAAGAAAAAAGGGAACACGAGAAAAGAGAGAAGAAGGAGAGAAAGGAGATGAAGGAAAAAGAAAAAGGAGAAGAAAGCGCAAAAGGAGAGAGAAAAGTTAAAGAAAGAACAGTTGAAGAAAGAAAAGAGAGAGCAGAAATGTGAGAAAGTAAGAGGATTTATGTCCTTCTGCTTCTTTTAACACCCTACCTACTTGGCATTAAAGGGACAGCACTGGACTGGTTTAAATCCTACTTATCAGACAGGTTCCAGTTTGTGCATGTCAACAATGACTCTTCTGAGCATACTAAGGTTAATCATGGAGTTCCTCAGGGTTCTGTCTTAGGACCAATACTGTTCACATTATACATGCTTCCCTTAGGCAATATTATTAGGAAGCACTGTATTAATTTCCATTGTTACGCTGACGACACTCAATTGTATTTATCGATGAAGCCAGATGAAACTAATCAGCTAGGCAGACTGCAAGATTGTCTTAAGGACATAAAGACCTGGATGACCTATAATTTCTTACTACTAAATTCAGACAAGACTGAAGTCATTGTATTTGGCCCCAAACATCTTAGAAAATTGCTTTCAAAGCATATAGTTACTCTGGATGGCATTACATTGGCCTCCAGTACTACTGTGAGGAACCTCGGCGTAATCTTTGACCAGGACATGTCCTTTAACTCACACATAAAACAGATCTGTAGGACTTCCTTTTTCCACCTGAGAAATATTGTGAAAATCAGGAACATCCTGTCTCAGAGTGATGCAGAAAAACTAGTCCATGCATTTGTTACTACTGTAATTCCTTATTATCAGGTTGTCCCAAAAGCTCTCTGAAACATCTACAGCTGATCCAAAATGCTGCAGCCAGAGTACTGACGGGAGTTAGCAAGAGAGATCACATTTCTCCTATACTGGTTTCTCTTCATTGGCTTCCTGTTAAATCTAGAATAGAATTCAAAATCCTTCTTCTGACATATAAAGCTCTTAACAACCAATCTCCATCATATCTTAAAGACCTGATAGTACCATATTATCCTAGCAGAACTCTTCGCTCTCAGACTGCAGACTTACTTGTTGTTCCTAGAATCTCTAAAATTAGAATGGGAGGCAGAGCCTTCAGTTATCAGGTGCCTCTCCTGTGGAACCAGCTCCCAGTTTGGGTTCGGGAGGCGGACACCCTCTCTATTTTTAAGACCAGGCTTAAAACCTTCCTTTTTGACAAGTCTTATAGTTAGGGCTGACTGGGGGACCCTGACGGGGTGAGCTGGTGTTTTCATTTGCACAATTGACTTCCCCTCTTGACGTCCCTTTAGTCTGCCCCTAGTTATGCTGCTATAGGCCTAGGCTGCTGGGGGACCTCTCTTGATGCACTGAGCCCTTCTCTAACTACCTTTGTATTTACTATATATACCATTATTGAATTACACTAACTCTGTTTCTCCCTGTGTCCTTTCTCCGAGTGTCCCTGGTCCCAGAGCTGGATGCTTCAGATGTGTGGTTGTTCTCCCACCAACTGTAACCCTCTACCTCTATCCCTCTACCCCTCTATCTCTATCCCTCGACCTCTACCTCTCTACCTCGTCTGTCCCTCTCAACCCGCACGGCCAGCAGGCAGATGGGTCCCCCCACATCAGAGCCGGGTTCTGCTCAAGGTTTTTTCCCCTGTTAAAAGGGTGTTTTCCTTGCCAATGTCGCCTTTTGGCTTGCTCTCGGGGTCAGGCATATGGGTTCTGTAAAGCGTCTCGAGACAATTTGACTGTAATTGGCGCTATATAAATAAAATTGAATTGAATTACCTCCCCCTCTATCCCCTCACCCTCCAATGTTAACCTTCACAGACAGAATAACATCAACTATTATTATCATTAATAGCATATATAACACACAAAAATACTGTCACCACAACTATCAATATTACTAATAACAACAACAATAAGAAGAATTCCTTGAATTTCAATAGGGTTCTCACACCACTCTGTGGTGCTCAGACCCTAATAATCATAATCATGATCTTAATCATAATCATAATAATATAATAATAATTATATTAGCACAGCATGTACAATAAAAAAGGCAAAACAATGCTGAATATTTGCCTGTTTCTCTTTGAACGTATATATATATATATATATATATATATATGTATATATATATATATATATATATATATTTTTTTTTTTAAAAACCCTGCATTTCTTGTTAAAACATCAAAAGAGTTTGACAGTAGAAGATTGTTTTCTCTCATCCTAAGGATGGTTGCATTGAAGAGTGTTGAACTGAGGGTATCAAGTATTCAGAAAATACTTGTCTTAGATTATTTAAAGCAAAATGTTGAAATACCATGTCATTGTAAATGTCAGCACTTACAGACCTGAAAGTTTTCTCTTTTTTTTTCTTTGCAAAAAGTGGGATTTGATTTTGACTGCTCTCAGGAACAATACTAGAAAACAGCTTGCTCATATGTATTTGTCTTATGTTCATTGACAGACAAAGATTCATTCTAGAATGTTACTTTTAATCTGTGATAGTTTTCATTTGAATGTGATGATATTGCCTAGCAACAGGGGCTCTACCCAAAGGAAGTCAAAGGAGTCACAGTAGCAGCCTCTTAATATTCAAATATCATCAAAATGTTCCTCCAATATGTTGATAAAAAATGCAATTATGTAAAAACTGTTGTGCCACAACAGGCAACTTTGGTCACAAAGGGACTTCCAGGTTTGCATAAGTTTAAAACAGTTTATCTGCTTTGCTTTCTTTTTTTCTGAAAAGACAGAAACACAAGCACATTACAGCAGCTGCACACTGTGAAGTGAAGGACACATTCGTCCCCCTGTGTCTTACCCACAGGACCCATGAGTTGCCCTAAGTGCCTCTGTGAGCTTTACTTATTGCGTCCACAAATGAACCAGCTAAAACATTACAGATGCTAATGCCAATTAGCATATTGTATCTTAGATGAAAAGTATGAACAAACCAATAACAATAAAAGGACTATATAATAAATAAGAAATGTCCAGTATTCATTATTATCCAATTAACATTATTGTGGGTCCCACATTAACACTTATTTTTAAGGCCCTTCTTGAGATAAATATGTACCATGTTGACAAAATCAGAATCTGCTTTTTTGGCCAAAAATGTGAACACACTGAAGAAGCTTGACTCCAGTGTGTATTTAGTGCTCAATGTACACAACATAAAACGTGAAGCAACAGGTGAAAATGTGTGGTTAAAAATTCTGTACAACTATAGAAATCCGAGCTTTAGTACAAAAATGACAGTGAACCAAAGTTTAGTGAAAATAATTATTAAGTAATAAACATAAAGTTATTGACACCTTCCATACATGTGGTAGGTGGATGATAGTGTGATGGAAAAAAAAAGAAAAGAAACTTTCTGGGATCAAATATAAACACTTAAGTGATGTAGAGTGGTTCAGGGTTTGGATTTAGGATGAGATGTTCCAGACTAATTAACGTTCATCAGAATGAAGGCATACGAAGAAATTGCTGTGAGAACAATAAATCACCTAATCAAAGCTAAATAAATTACCACTGTAAGCAGGATTTGAACCTGTGCAGGGAAACCCCATTGGATTTCAAGTCCAACACCTTAACCACTCGGCCATCACAGCTCTGTGAAAGTTTTAACCCCTTAGATAAACATTTTCGTATTAATTTTCTTCTTGTCTTAACACCAGCTGAGTCCTGTGTGCTCAGGTTTAGGTGTCAAGGAAAACTGTTGTTTAGGTTGAATGTAAATAAAGGTAAAGTCAAGCTACAAGCCACTTTTCACATTTTCAGTAAACACACGCACACACACGCACGCACGCACGCACGCACGCACGCACGCACGCACGCACGCACGCACGCACGCACGCACGCACGCACGCACGCACGCACGCACACACACACACACACACACACACACACACAGTCTTCCTCCAAAAGAGTGATCACCTTTTTTGCAGGGTCCATTGAAATTCTTTTTGAGATAATTTCTCACATGACCTCTTCCCCAAATATTTTAATCTTTCTGCACTGCCAAACATAGTGAAACAGTGTTCCTTTAATCTCTGCGCATTTAGTGCATGTATCTGGTATTTTTATTAAACTGATTTGGCTTTACAAGACTCACATATGCTCTCGTTAGCCAGTTATAATAAATTAGTCTGAACTGTGTGTTTATTGTGAGTATGAGTTGCAGCACAGGCGGATTTCCACTTATTTGCTGAAGTTTCAGTTTCCAAATCTTTGTTCCAATCACATAACTTATATTGATAGGTCTCAGATGAGCAAGATGTAAGCATATGATAGAATTAAAGTATGATGCCCTTTTTGAAACTATCCTTTGTTATCAGTGTTTCAACAGGTTTAGTTAGTATATTGTTTCAATTTGCTTTTACAAAGCTTTTAAACTGTAGGAATTAAAAATAATAAAAATTCTGTTCAGATTAAATTTGTGCTTCAATTTTCAAAAAAACATAATATCAGAATTTGCTGGATACAAATGTTGGATTTTTCGAATCCTCTAGAAGTCCATATTTTAAATGTAGTATCAGCATTTCTGGTGTGAAGAACTGTTTATCCCATATTGGGCTGTATTGTAATAAGTCTTTTTTTTTAATTTATATTGTTTTATACGATGTTTTCTTACATCATACCAGATGTTAATCATGTGTCTAACAACTGAGTTGCTGGTCTGTCTTTGAAGAGTTTTCACTGTGTCAGAGTACAGATATAGGGAAGAGGGAGTATCAGAGACTCAGCGCTTCCATTTCTTTCCAATAAGGAGTATCCTTTGTTGAGAAGTAAAACATGATGGACCTCAGCTGTGCAGCCCAGTAATACAGCAATATGTTTGGACATTTTAACCCTCCATGATCAAATGGAAAATACAACAGACAAACATTGTCTTGACTTTCTATTGTTCCAGATGAATCCAACAGATAGGTATGTAATCTTCAGAAATTAAAATATTCATTGTACCCATTACTGAAGCCGACAGAGACATCCATCTTTCAGCTGAATCTGTAATTTCTTCCATCGGTGGTCCATAATTAGCATTACAAACACCTTCTATGTTGTAGTATTGCCGATTTGGTTTTGTTTACTGAGTAGCCTGAAATATCACCAAATATTTGTAATGAACTGTAGAGCTGGAATTTATTTGTTTAGTTTTTTGATAAAGTAAAATATATCATCAGCATAGAGCGACAGCTTATGTTAAATTGGTCCAACTGTTATTCCATGAATTTGTTGGTGCGACTGTACAGCAGTTGCAAAAGGTTCTATTGGTAACGTGAACAGCACCGGCGACAATGGACAACTCTGACTACAATCGCTTTGATGTTAAAATGTTGTGAAATGTTTCTGTTTGCCAAAACGTCTGTTGTTGGTATTCCATACATCAGATGGACCCACTTTCTAAAGCTCTCAATGAACCCAAACCGCTCCAAAATGTCAAACAGGTACGGCCATTCGACCCCATCAGAGGCCTTCTCTGTATCTAATGATAGAGGAGCTATAGCTGCAGTTTCTTTATTGATACTAATAACATTTAATACTCTTCTGACATTGTGGAAACCCTGGTTTCCAGTTATAAATCCATTCTCTATCAATAATTTCTGGCATTATATTTTGTACCCATTTTGCTATAATTTTACCAAATATCTTAAGGTCAGGGTTCAACAAACTTATTGGCCTCATATTCTCACACTTGTTAGGGGAGTTTCCCTGCTTTTTGGAATAATATAATTAGAGCTCTATTCATAAAAGGTAGGAGGGTCATTTCCAGCAGTGGCGTTACAAATTTGGTTTAAAATTTCTTGTACAAATCTATTGGAAAACCATCTGGTCCCGCCCCTTTTCATAAGGTCAATTGTACTTCCAACCTCTTCTTTGGTCATTTCTAAATCTAGCTGCCCTCTGGATTCTTCTGAGATGGATGGTATAGTTAACCCATCTAACAATTTCTTCATTTTTTAGGTCTGTCTTAATTTCTGCATTGTACAATTTTCACAGAATGTTTTGAAGGCACCATTCATTTCAAAGGGGTCTGCAATAGTTTGCAATTGATGTTTTTTTTTTTCCAGATGTATTATTTGCCATGTCAGTAATTTACCTGATTTATCACCTTGTTCGGGTCACTTTTCTGATAAACTTTTTCTTTGAGGATTCTAATTTTATCTTATTTTATGTTGCCTTTTGTGTTTTTTTTTATAGTTACAGCTAATGTAGCTTATTACATGTACTCCAAGATAAGCCTTAAATGGCAGAAGTTTGCATCGTGTTGATTTCAAAGAACTCAACTACATGTTTTCCAAAAGAGTCTACAAAGTCCTGGTCCTGTTGCTACTTCTGCTCAAAGTGCCATCTATGTGGCTTTTCCACCAACTCGGTATCCTAATACACTACACAACATGGTGCATGGTCTGAAACTACAATACTTTGATAGAAACAGTTTTTTATTTTGGACTCTAATCCTGCAGACAGTAAGAAGTAATCAATACACAAGTATGTATGTGCTTGAGTAACATGAATAAGCCTTGCCATCAGGTTTCACTTCCCTCCATATGTCCATCGGACCTAGTTCTTTAGTAAAATGTTGAGTAGTTGCTCTGCATCGGTTATGTGACTGATAATGGCCTGTAGACCTAACGAGGATTGGATCCGGCGTGCAATTCAAATCTCCCGCTATTATGTGTTCAGAGTGACTAAGAAACAGAAAAAGCCTGGATCATCTACATCCGGGCCATGCACATTTACTGAGTTCAGATTTTCTGTTGAGCGTGAACCTTGGATAATAAGATATCCATCCATCTTATCCTTGGGACTGATTTATGAATAAGTATCATAACCCCTCTCACATGTGATGTAAAAGAAGTTGTGAAATCATTCCCTTGCCATGTCCTCCTAATCTTAATGCTTTCCTCTTCCAGAATGTGTGTTTCTTGTAGGAATACGATTTTAGAATCCAAATCTTTTATTCATAACCCATTTCATTTTTTTGAAATTATTTAAAACTCTGCAAGTACCATGATATGGAGGTAAGCTTTACTCTTTGACACAGAACTAATGAAATGACTGGTGACCTGTCCAGGGTGTCCCCTGCCTTCACCCTATAGCCCTAAGTCAGTTGAGATAGGCTCTAGCCCAACCTCTCCCCCGCCACCCATGATAGTTTTGTTTTGTTATACAGTAAGCACAACTAAAATACAATATGAACGGAATGATAAGAACTCAAAGGCATTAGTATATGGTGTTATCTTGTGGCCTCGCCCTGTAACAAAGCCAGAGTAAAAAAATAGGTTGAAGACTTATTCAAATTTTTTTAAATTAATAAATGAACACAAAAACAAACACACGGTAACAGTCAGAAAAATAATAACAATTACGCAAACTATATATATTGTATACCTCCAGGCTTAAGAGAAGACAAGTGGAAAAACAGAACATATATAAATATCCTAATTCTCATACACAAATCAGTAGGGATGGGACGAGATCTCGTGGCACGAGATCTCGCGAGATCAAAATGTCCCGAGAATTCCCGTGCACGCCTTCCACGAGATTGTAGTTTAAGTAACAGTCCTTTAGTATTTATTTTATCTTGGCCTGTTCAATATACTACTGCTGAGTTATGCAATGACACCCCCCACCACTAAGGGGCAACAGTGCGCAATGAGTGCGCGGGTTGTTTTGATAGGTGTGTGCCGGTGTGTGCACAGACATGTGCTGCAGTCGAGACAGAGAGAACCGCTAGAAACGCAATGGAGTACGAAGGAGAAATCCAGGATCCATCCCCAACTTTTAAATCTCCAGTGTGGCAACACTTTGGTTTTCCGGTGGAAGAAAAAGATGGTAAAATATCCGCAAACAAGACACAAACCGTTTGTAAACACTGCAAAAAGATGTTGCCATATACAGGAGCTAACACGAGCTGTATGCAAAGACATTTACAGAACTACCACAAAAGCCTGAACCTGACCACGCCACCAAAAACAACCTCGAAACAACAACAGACATTAACAAAGGCTTTCGCATGTCCATATCCCCCATCAAGTGCGAGAGCTACGGCAATAACAAATGATATTGGTGTTTATATTGCACATGACATGAAGCCATTTTCGACTGTGGAAGGGAGGGGTTTTCAGTGGCTACTCCGCACCTTGGAACCGAGGTATGATATCCCGTCTCGACATCACTTTAGTCGCACAGTAGTTCCAAGTCTTTACAAGAAAACCAAGGCAGAAATAACTCTGGCCTTGAAAGATGCCACTAACATCGCCATAACCACAGATTCATGGACATCTATAAGTATGGAGAGCTACATCACAATCACAGCTCACTTTGTCAATTCTAACTGGGAGATGAAAAGTTGTGTACTGCAGACTCGCCCCCTTTATGAGTCCCACACTGGTTTGAATATCGCAGAAGTCCTAAAAGAAGCTGTCACTGAATGGGAACTTTCCAGGCCAAATTACGGAATTGCTGTTGTGACAGACAATGCGCGCAACATGGATGTGGCCATACGGGAAGGAGGTTTTGAGCCACACATTAAATGCTTTGCGCACACTATAAACCTCGCTACTCAGGCTGGTCTCAATGTTACCCGCGTGTCTCGTGTGCTTGGAAGGGTGAGACGCATAGTAACTTTTTTTCATCGTAGCGCAACAGCAGCAGCGCTTCTTACTTCTAAACAAAAACAACTTGAGCTGCCCGTGCACAAATTAATAATGGACGTCGTTACGCGCTGGAATAGCTCTCTGGACATGTTGACCCGCTACCTAGAGCAGCAGGCTGCTGTATCCGCTGCTCTGATGAGCCCAGAAATACGACAAAGTTGCAGAAATCTTGACACTTTGGATTGCAGTGACATTGTTCTTGTTGAAGATTTTGTAAAAATCCTGGATCCACTCAAAACTGCTACCACTGTTCTATGTGAAGAAAAGTCTCCCACTCTGTCTCTTATTGTACCATTAAAAACTATGATTGAAAAGAACATGACACCAGCAGATGAAGACTCTCCTACTGTGGCAGAAATGAAAAGGGCCATACTAAAAAACATTTCTGAAAGATACAGTGGAGATATACAAAACTATCTTCTGGAGAGCACAGCTTTAGATCCCAGGTTTCTGAGGCTGCCCCATCTTACTGATGATCAGAGGAAAGAAGTTTTCCAGAGGATCCAGACTGAGGCAGAAAAGATGAAACAACAGGTAAAACCACCTCTAAAAATATTTGTTGTAGACAGTGTTGTAAATGTAATATAGATTCTTGTTTACAATTTTGTGCATGTAAGGTGTTATGTGTTAGCAAGTACCAAGTTAGGTATGAGAGATAAAGTTGTCTCTTTTTTAGAACCAACAACATCAGACTGAGGGAAGAGAGGACAACACAGAGGAAGAGCTAGTGCCGGTGAACACCGAGCCTGCTCCAAAGAAGTCTGCTCTGGAGAATCTTCTTGGAGATGCTTTTGGACAGGCTCAACAACTGACCAGTAGATCAACAGAGAAAGAAATAGAACTTTACAGACAAGAAGCCACTCTTCCCCTGAGTGGCTGCCCACTAACCTGGTGGAGAGAAAACCATTCCAAATATCCCTCATTGGCTGCTATTGCAAAAGCACACCTCTCCATCCCAGCTACATCAGTGGCCAGTGAACGTGTCTTTTCAACAGCAGGTGGTATAGTCACAGCCCAGAGAGCTCAGCTGGAGCCTGAGAATGTGGACATGCTTGTGTTTTTGAAAAAGAACATGAGCCTTCAAGATTAGTTTACGCTCAGATTAGTATATTTTTTTTTTTTGAGTTATCCACAAATGTTTGCACATTTTGTTTTGCACTTTAAAAAGAAAGCACTTTTAGTTTGTTAACCTTCTCAGCTAAAAAATAATTTTATTGCAGAGAGAATTACACTCCTATTTGTTAAGAGCTGATATTTAGAGTTAAATTTGTTAATGACGTTGCAGTCTGCTTAAGAAAAAGAAAATATATTGTGAAAAATAGGTTTACTGTATTATTAAAAACGGTAGTTATAATCTCGTCTCGTCTCGATCTCGTGAACTCAATCTCGTGAGATGTCTCGTCTCGTGGAAATTGTGTCTCGTCCCACCCCTACAAATCAGTGACATTGAGATGTAGGAAAGAAGAAAACATAAATGTGTTAAATTACACAAAGCAAATGTAGTCAGCAAAGTTTAATTGATAGACAGTTTTACGGCTCGTATTTCAGTTTACATCATGCAAGTGACCGGATCAGTTAGTTAATGAAATGATCAAAAATGACTAGGAAATAACTTTTTGGCATTTTTGTACTTTTCAGTTTGAATAAAAAAAATGTTAGATCAGACTAGGGCTGAAACTAACAATTATTTTAATAATCGGTTAATCGGTCGATTATTTTTTCGATTAATCGATGAATTGGATAAAAAAAAAAACCCACATTTTTAATTTCCGCCTCTTTATTCAGAAATAGAAGATTTGGACCGACAGAGCAAATAAGATCATTGCAGTTAAGCCTTCGTTTTCAACCATCAAAAGAGGCCTCATGTCAGTGACGACCATGTTGAGGATGCTCTCAGTCAAGATAGCTGCTTGCTGTGGTGTACATGATGTCTTTCTCATCATGCAGCCTGTCAATGCAATTCATCCTGCCTCACTCCAACACAGACCAGTGTCTTCACTCAGACTTTGTCAGAAAATTAAAACTTGAGGCTTAATCTTCGAATTATCACCACCATTGTGTGCAAGTTATGTGTATTTATAAATTATATTCAACCCTGCTTAAGCTGATTAAAGTGAAATATAAAGTATCTCTCACACACACACGTGCCCTATCACTGTCATTAATCAGCTAACAAGCAAACGCTAGCATCAGGTGAGCTACCAGAGAGACTAACGTTACGTTTCCTCACTTTAAAACGGAACAAAGGTAGGATAATATAGTGACTTAAGGTGCGTGTCCACTAGACGCGACACACCACATGTGGCATGCTGGTCCGGTTGCGGTGTGTTGCCAGCTGCGATCTGGTATGTTTACCTGGAGCGGGCCGCAGCTCATTTGCATAAGGTAGACTCGACTTCTACTTTATGCAAACTCGACGCGGTGTGCGGAGATTCCATGCATCGGGAAACTGTCCTCAAACATCTAAACTAGGCATCGGTGACCTAAAATGAGGACAGATTCAGCTACTACAAAGTTCTTTCTCACCTCAAATGCTTTCAGAAATACTCTTTGCTGAAGTGTTTCGAAATAAAAGGAAAGTTTGCGGCCGAGCCGCTGTGTTTATCCGACTCGGGTGGAGGACCGTCAAGCTGAAAGCTCGGTCACATCACCACGTAGTGGCCCGCTGTTGCTCAAGCGCTGTCATGTGACAATGTTGTGGCCCGCTAGTGACCGCCCGCTGTCCGTGTGATTTTCAAATGCGTGCGTTGCCGTGCGGGGAAATCGCATGTAGTGGACACACTTTTGAGGACTTCGGTCAAACTGTTTTCTCCGGGTCGGTCATGTTTCATTTGTTTGAAAATACCGCCTCCGCTCTGCCTCCACCTCGCTCTGTTCAACTCACTCTGCAGGTGGAGTTTTTTTCTTTTAAACTTTATTTCAGTCAACCAGCATTGACAAAGCGCTGCAGGTGAAGTAGATGGCTCCGGGACATGGCGAGTGATGCATGAATCGTGCGACACAACGAATCAATAATGAAATTCGTTGCCAACGCTTTTAATAATCGATTTTAATCGATTCGTTGTTGCAGCCCTAGATCAGACCGTCAAATGGTGGGAAAAACTATGAAACCAAGACTCCAGTTTATAATAAATAAGAAGTATGTGTCTAAACCTGACATTTGACTGGATGTCATTTCACCACTGAACAGTAATGAAGCAGATAAAAGCAGCCCCACACTGAAGTTACTGAGTCCCAGAGTGAAAGGTTGTGCAGCACAGTCTGATTCAGTCATCTGCCTGATAAATGGCTGGCTGGCTCTTTGTCAGCAATGTTTTCAAAAAGCTGCTCTGACATCTGTCAGCAGCCATACAGTACATACAACCCCAGCTTAAGGCTTCAGCCATTCGTCACAGAATTTTATGACTCTGTCTCTCTGTGTGCTTGTGTGTTTACGAGTGTATGACGGAGAAAGGAAAAGCCACACGAGAGCATGTAAGCTCGTAAATATGATATTTCCTTTGGCCCAGCTTGACAGAACATGTGACCGGTGCCACGAGTGCAGCTGAAAGATGCACACATGCACTGTCAGTTATGTGGAGAAAGTAACAAGGTTGGTGGATATATTTTAGCAGATGGAGTATATTTTAGCGGACAGGGAAGTGGCTGTGTTTCTAGGAAACATAATGTGGGCATGGCTTGGTATCATGGACTACTACCTGAAGACATTAATAATGAATCAAGGTGCTGTTCATCTTGATGAATAACACAGGTACCGAAGAAGAAACAGTGTTGTTGAGATAGAATGTGACCAGGAGAGTGGAAGTTCTACTGGAAGGTTGCACAGTTTGATGCCACTGTCATATTTATAAAAACAAAAATTTCTCCACATTCTGCAAATGAAAATCAAAGGTTTAGAGAGGAGAAAAAAATCCCTGTTCCATATTGAAAGGCATGGGAGCTGTCAAGGGATGATTCAGTGATGCTAGAGGTAATGAGAAAGTCATGCATTTATGGCTCCCGCAGATTGAGTTGCAGCTCTTGTGTGTATATAGCACCTTGAAAGTGACAAATCTCTGTGTTCTTGCAAAGCTTTTTTGTGTTCCGTTTAATAGGTTTTCTTCCTCTGCGTTTCTGCTGACTGCTTACCTGTACAGTTTGACACCCGCCTCCCTCTCCAGCTGAGCCCACAGCTCATAGGACTCGTCCATCATGTTGACATAGAAGTCCTCGTCATAGGCCTTGCGGATGATACGGGTCTGACCATGGGAGCTTCCTCGGGTGTGGGGCAGGATGAACTGGAAAAGATGAACATGAAATCACTTTGTAAATAACTTTGACTTGAGAATACAATACACAAAATGTCCTAAACTGCAGTGAAGTCCATAAATATTTGGACACTGACACAATTTTGAGCATTTTGGCTCTGTACACCACCACAATGAATTTGAAATGAAAGAATCAAGATGTGTTTTAAGTGCAGACTTTCAGCTTTAATTTGAGGGTATTTACATTCAAATCAGATGAACGATGGAGAAATTACATCACATTTTATATGTGCCCTCCACCTTTGTAAAGGGACCAAAAGTAATTGGACAAACTAACATAATCATAAATCAAATTGTTACTTTCAATATTTGGTTGCAAATCCTTTACAGTCAATGACATCCTGAAGTCTGGAACCCATAGACACCACCAGACACTGGGTTTGGTCCCTGATGATGCTCTGCCAGGCCTCTACTGCTATCTTCAGTTCCTGCTTGTTCTTGGGGCATTTTCCTTCAGTTTTATTTTCAGCAAGTGAAATGCATGTTCAGTTGGATTCAGGTCAGTTGGACTTGGCCATTGCAGAACATTCCAGTTCTTTGCCTTAAAAACCTCTTTGGTTGCTTTCACAGTATGCTTCAAGTGATTGTCTGTCTGCACTGTGAAGTACTGTTCAATGTGTTCTGAAGCATTTGGCTGAACATGAGCAGATAATATGGCCCAAAACACTTCAGAATTCATCCTGCTGCTTTTGTCACCAGTCACTTTATCAACAAGAAAAGCACTCAGAGCGCAGTACTCGGCCAAGGCTGCTCAGGCGATGTATCATTTCCAATGGATGAAATCTTCAATAAAAAATGACTTTGCAGAGCACAGGCGTGTGTTATGCATGTGTACGTTATGTACAGATACCGAATCGTGTGATCTAAATATGTAGCGGGAATTGATGGGACTCGGAAACACCCCCACAATTTAATCAGTTGTTCCTTGTATCATTTCCAATGGATAAGTCCCGATAAGTTCACAGCAGTGGATTTGTAGTAGGATCACAATCATGTGATCGTCAGCAGGCAGCTGACATAGTGTCACTTGTCATGTTTACAGTGATGCTGTGCCGCTATTTTGCAATGATACTGAAATCCTGAACAAATCTGTGGATCCAGACTATAAACCGCATCACTTCCAAAATCTAATGAGGGGGTCCTGGTGTCATTTCTGACTTTGTCTGAAAATTTCATCCAAGTCCATTATTCAGTAATGTTGTGCACAGACATTAGGATTCATAGATTCACAGGACAAACGTACACAGATCGTCACATAACTCTGCCACATTCCTTGGTGGAGTAATAAATACAAGAGAACCAGTTCCACTGGCAGCCATACATGCTCACACCATGATACAACTGCCACGATGCTTCACTGATGAGGTGGTGTGCTTTGGGTCTGGAGCAGTTCATTCCATTCTCCATACTCTTCCCATCATTCTGGTACAAGTTGATCTTTGTCTCATCTGTCCATGGGCGTTTGTTCCAGAACTTAGATGTTTTTTGGCAAACTCGAATCTGCCTTCCTGTTTTTCAGGCTCACCAAAGGTTTACAGCTGGCGGTGAATCCTCTCTATTCACTCTGGTGAAATCTTCGCTTTAATTGTTGATTTTGACACAGATATCCCTACCTCCTAGAGAGTGTTCTTGAGCTGGCCAATTGTTGTGAAGGGGTTTTTCGTGACCAGGGAAAGGATTCTATTGTCATCTACCACACGTTTTCCGTGGTCTTCCGGGTCTTTTGGTGTTGCTGAGCTCACCAGTACTTTCTTTCCATTTAAGAATGTACCAAATAGTTGATTTGGCCAAACCTAATGTTACTGCAATCTCTCTGATTGGTTTGTTTTCATTTTTCAGCCTAATGATGGCTTGCTTCACTGATAGTGACAGTTCTTTGGACTCTATATTGACACTTGACCTCACCAGATTTCCAAATGCAAATACCACACTTGAAATATACTCTAGACCTTTTATCTGCTCCTTGTAAATGAAATAATGAGGGAATAACACACACCTGGTCATGGAACAACCAAGCAGCCAATTGTCCAATTACTTTTGATCCCTTAAAAAGGTGGAGGGCACATACAAAATGTGTGTGACCTTGAGCCTTGTCTCCTTTGATTCTTCTCCAGCCCCTTCTTCCAAGGATTCAGGCAGAATGAGTGAGTCTGATTTAAGTGGCTCCTCTTTGGCCCCAGCTGTGATCGTCCTGGCCATTTGCCTCTCTCAAATGAGACACCTTGGAAGCTTCCACTTTGGGAAAGACCTGCAGCCTCAGACTGACGAGACCCTGTTTCATCCCTTCTTGACTGAGCCCAGATTGGCAGTCTGACCTCTAAGAGGAACAGGTTCCTGCCCATGGGCTCATCGTGGCCTGTGGTGAGATCAGTTTCTGTTTGTGTCCACAAAAGCTGCCTACTCATATGGTTAGATGGGTATTTGCCACTTGGTGTGGACTTCACTAGATGGGCCCCTCATCAGCTGCCGAGGGTCTAGTGCTGTTTGTGCTATCTTATCTGGAGATGGGGACATCTGTCACTACCCTACGAAGTGTATTAGCAACACAGGCTTAGATCTCGGGCCCCCCATGGACCATGGACAGCACATTACGGACTATTAAGTCTGTAATGTGCTTCAGCATCCCCCCTTTTGACTCTTGTTGCTGATCTGAAATGGGTTTCTTCAGTACTGCATTTCTGTTGGCCACAACCTCTGCCAGGCTAACGGCGACTACTGTGGGGTTTTGCCAGAGGGTCAGGTGTAGTCTTTCATCCCAACCTGGCATTCCTGCTAAAGGCTTGATCTGAATTCCACCTGTCTCAATTTTTTGAGCTGTAGTCATTTGCCTCTTCCAGAGAAGATCAGGAGGACTGGCACCAGTTTTGCTCATGCCCTGTCTGAGTACATTCTGTGCAGACAGTCATGAAGACTGACCAGCTTTTCGTCTAGTTTGACTTCAGCAAATTGGGCATTCCTTCCTCAGCTATACTGCTGGATTATGGACACGTTCAGGTGATGTGTTTCCATGGTCCCAGTCTCATCCTGGGTATGAGCACACTCACCTTGTGGTTTACCTACCACATGGGTCCCATGGCAGAGAGCTTCTCTCACTCACATGATCATCTCGTTCAACTTTCATCTCACATCCAATTTTTTTTATTTATATATATATATATATATATATATATATATATATATATATATATATATATATATATATATATATATATATATATATATATATATTATATATATATATACACATACATATATATATGCATACACACATATACACACACACACATATATATATATATATATATATATATATATATATATATATATACACATATAGCAGCCAGTCCCTCCTTTGGAGTGGGTGCGGTATCCGACTTATTAATGGGTGGCTGGGTCTGGCCTCTGTCCACCTTTGTTGTCTCCCTTGGTCAGCTTAGCAGCTTGCTAATTGATCTAAGTGGCCACTCTGCTCACAGCTTTGGCTGTTTCATCTTGACCTGTGTTCCTGATGTCAGTCCTTCTACTTCCAGACTGCCCTAACCAGCCCTTTTGCCTCTCAAGCCTGGTCTTTGAGTGAAGAGACTCTCTCTCCAGCTCTTTTGGCCATTCAGAGGCACGTTTTGATTAAAACTACCAGTGAATTCATGCCAGCATAGGTTGTAAGTAACCTGTGGGGTGTGAATGGGCAAGCCAGTGTGTCTTAAAGAAGAATCTACATACCCTGACGAGCAAGGGGTCATTCCCCATACATATGAAAAATGTAAATGGGTGGAGAGATAGTCTCTTCACTCAGAGAACCAAGGTTACAGTATAACTACACAATCTCACTTTGACACATTAAATGCAAAAATCAAGTAAGCTCTAAGGGAAACTGACCTGGCATCAGTGAGGTGCAACAAAAACACAAACATAAAAGAAATTTATAAACTCTGGGTAGGTCTGGGTACTGCTGGGTAAAAAATATCAATACAGAAACTTTAATTATTAGATTTGATTATGTAGAAAGTTGTGCTAATCAATTTTTTTAGTGGCTTCTTAACTTCTCATGAGTGAGTAGAACTGAATACAGCTGCTGACCAATTTTAAAAGGGCCCATTTGATACACTCATTAGACTCAGCAAAAAACACCACAGTGGGAAAGTCTAAGGAGCTCAGCAAAAATCTGAAAAGCAAATCACTGACTTGAATGAGTCAGGAAAGTCATTTGGAGCCATTTCAAAGAGACAGATCCCAAAATCCATCCATCCTTTATCTATACACCGCTTAATCCTCATTAGGGTCGCGAGGGGGCTGGAGCCTATCCCAGCTGACTTGGGGCGAAGGCCGGGGACACCATGGACAGGTCACCGGTCTGTCACAGGGCTACATATACAGACAAACAATCACACTCATGGGCAATTTAGAATAATCAATTAACCTCAGCATATTTTTGGACTGTGAGAGGAAGCCGGAGTGCCCGAAGAAAACCCCTGCATAAACAGGTAAAACACGCAAACTCCATGCAGAAAGATCCCAGGAAGGCCGTGACGCGGACCGGGGATCTTCACTCTGAGAAAGTACTAACCACTGTGCAGCCCAATCCCCAAATCATTTGCGCAAACGGTTGTGTATAAATTAGGCCTGGGACTTTAACGCCTTAATTTCAATTAATTAATTACAGCGAAAATAACGCATTAAAAATAATAACGCAATTAATTGCACCCTCCTCAGTTCCCTCATTTCTGGCACACCGGTAACTCTCATGAACACTCCAGCCCAGTAGGTGGCGGTAATGAACCTAAAGTCTGTTTGTAGCCATGAAGAAGAAGCACAGGAAGCACTGAGTGAAGTCTGGCACTGGTGAACAGTGAAGGAAGATGAGACTGAGCTTGTTGGGCAGAAGGTTTTCTTTAAAAATCTTCCCGATGGCAGCTTGGATAAAAGCCTGGTTGTGTGCAAATTGTACAACAAAGAGTTTTCTGATCACTGCGTCACTTGAAGCCGACGATATCACCTCAATGTAAAACATGTTGCTGTTAGCACCAGAGCTAACGTAAGCTACGAGTCATGCTAACCGCTAACGGTGTAGCCATTCCATAATAGACCACTTTTCTAGACAGTGCTTGAGTTTACAGAAAGTCTTAAAATGTTGAATAAAATCGCTATAATTGCACTTAGATTTGCAATAATCTGTGAATGTAGCAGAAAGATAAAAAATGCAGATAAATAGAAATGAAACATTTGTGTGGTTTAAGTTTTTACTCCATTGAGGCTCTGCCTCCTTGGAGGAGGAATAACAACAAAAATATCTCTTTTAATAACTTAATTATAAACTCTTTGTTTATGAAAAAAATACATACATACATACATACATAAAAAGAACCATCAAAATTACACCATTTATCAGACCCAGAAAAGATGAAAACAGAATGAATCTCTGGATTTTCAACTTTCTGAAGCTCCTTGAATTACTTAGGCTGATTTTATGTGCCATACAGTGGAAAAAACAACTAAATTCAGGCTTTAAGTCATCAAAATCACTTTTTTCTATATGTCCCATTTTCCTTTTTTTTTAAAAATAAATTTTAAACTATAAACATGTATATGTCTATTCATTGATTCAACTGTCAACCACAATTTTATTTGGATTGAAAAACTTCATTTTTTGTGTCAAATATTGCTATTTGACAAAACTGCAATATTGCGATTAATTAATTACAAATCCTGTAATTAATTAGATTAATTTTTTAATCGCGTCCCACCACTAGTATAAATATAAAGCGAATGACCCCGTTGTGTCACTGCCAATATGAAGAAAGCACAAATTATCACCTGCTGCTGAGAGACAATTGGTCAGGATAGTCTGGAGTCTACCAAGAAAAAACATGTAGCAGATCTGCAATTAATCAGAGACTGCTGGAATACTGGTGTCAGTGTCCACAGCCAAATGTGTCTTACAGCACCGTGCGTTGAGAGGCTACCATGCAACAATATAGCCCTTCCTCCAGAAGCAGCACCTTAAGACTCGCCAGAAGTTTGCTGCTGATCACATGGATAAAGAAAAGGCATTCTGGAGGGAAGCTCTCAGGTCAGATGAAACAAAAATTGAGGTATTGGGCCACAGTGACCAGAAATCTGTTTGGAGGAGAGAAGGTGAACCCCTTAACACCAAGAACACCAAAATCTACCATCAAGCATGGTGGTGATAGTATAATGTTCTGGGGCTGTTCTGTTGCCAGTGTAACTAGTGCTTTACATTAAGTGAATGGAATAATGAAGAAGGAAGATTATGTCTCATCCTTCAGGAAAGCCTGAAATAATCAGCCAGAAGATTTAATCTTGGACTCAGCTGGGTGTTCCACTAAGACACTGACCCCGAACACACGTCAAAATGGGCAAAGAAATGGCTACATCAGATTAGAATTGAGGTTTTAGACTTGCCTCCTCAAAGTAGTCACTTAATGATGAAGAGACAAGTCTGTGTCAGATCGCCAAGCTTGCCAGAAGCTTGTGGACGGTTACCAAAAGCACCTAGTTGAGGAGAAAATGGCCAAAGGATGGGCACATTTCTAGAGGAGCTATAATAAATCTATGAAAGAATCAAAATGCATGATTGCTTTTTGTGACAAAGATGCATGAATTGCAATGATTTAATCATAGAAAATTATGATAAAGGAGTAATTGGAAACTCAAGACTCCTATAATATACATGGTCTTTACAAGTGTATGTATTTTATTGTTCATGACTGTAAGTAGGGTCAAAGACAGAAAACTCGTGACCTCATGAGGACTGGGGTTCCAGTCTGAGAAACATACACACGTGTTCAGCTGAAAACAGTGGCCAGCTTTGACCTGAAAATACATCAGCATTTTCTATTCTCTGTAAATGACTAAACTTAATGGTAACAGATTATGAATAGATGATTAACAGACAATTTAACCAACAAAGCTGTTACCAACAATCAGTCTGGGATTACATGAAGAGACAGAAGACACTAAGAGAGCCTCCATCCACAGAAACTCTGCGACAAGTTCTCCAAGATGATTAACCCACTTGCCAAGTGCCCTGTGGTAAAGTGTACTTAGGATAACTGCTGCTTTTTAAAAGTGTACTCATAACCCCAAATACTCATCTGACTTAATAAAAAATCCTGGCAACATTTTTAAAGGCTACAAATGCCTAAACCTTTTGCATATAGATAGATGCGGTGGTTGTTGGCACTTTTTGTATCTTATAATGCTTGTAGTGTAAACACATTCTAAAAATTGTTTGTATACAGTAAATAAGGCCTATTTTGTACAAAATAGGTCCATTGATGACAAGTATTAAATACACTTGTGAGGCTGAACTACTGAGCAAAGAAAGGAATTATTAAATCCTAGAGAGACTTAAGATTCACTGTGTGGCAACAGCTGTTTAGTAATTTCATTAATTATAAATATGCTTGTTAAACCAATGTACTGCTGAAGGATGCTGGAGTCACACAGGTCTTAAAACAACAGCGGCATTACTGCACCATCTCAAGGGAATCTTCCTGTAGCAGGACTCCTAGTAAGAGTGACTTAAGTTCTGATTTTTCTTGTTTATTGTGCTTATAACTGAGACAGTGGTTAACCAGCAACTCCTGTTTTCTGGAAGGCAAAATTTGTTTTTTGTCATGGGAGTCTGGTGGTGAAGTGAGCAAGACTGTTACTTATTTTATGATCTGGACCTTTTTGGATTCTAAAATACTTTTTGCTGCTGACCCAGTCCACAGCAGTTCATGGCTTAGTGTCCGCATTGGTACTCGTGTCTGTTTCTATAAAAGGGGAGGGTGTTTTCCTGCCTTTACTGTTGGTGGGACACTGACTACAGATAGTTCTCTTATACAACTCCACTACAAATCCAAACTAACCCTTTAAAATGAAATCTACAGCATTAGTAAACCATAGTGTCTGAATACTTTCTGAAAGGACTAGAAGTGTGCTTAAACCAACTCACCACAAAATAATGTATACTTATCTACTCCATACACAATACTATGCAGTGCCAAAATAGTCCTTTTAGCAGTGATGATTCCCTTACACACAAATTAATGGTATTAAAAAAAGTATGAATACAGAATGTTATTAGCACAGGAGGGCTGCACAGTGGCGTAGTGGTTAGCACTTTCGCCTTGCAGCGAGAAGATCCCTGGTTCACGTCCCAGCTCGGACCTGGGATCTTTCTGCATGGAGTTTGCATGTTCTCCCTGTGCATGCGTGGGTTTTCTCCGGGTACTCCGGCTTCCTCCCACAGTTCAAAAATATGCTGAGGTTAATTGATTATTCTAAATTGCCCGTAGGTGTGAATGAGAGAGTGATTGTTTGTCTATATATGTAGCCCTGCGACAGACTGGCGACCTGTCTAGGGTGTCCCCTGCCTTCGCCCGAGTCAGCTGGGATAGGCTCCAGCCCCCCCGCGACCCTAGTGAGGATTAAGCGGTGTACAGATAATGGATGGATGGATTAGCACAGGATTGGTATCTGCATGCAAAAAGCTGGGAAATAAAGTATCTGCATGAGTCCAAGATTAAGACTGACTGGCAGAAAAGGTGATGCTGACTAACACTGCTCAACACTACACGTGGTATAAAGGTGTATGAATGGACAGAGATTACATTCACATTTTGTTGTAACTTGTAGAATAAATGAAATTTGTCTTGGTTGAGACTATTGCCAAGACTGTTGCAGGGAGAGCAGCATTCAAGACTGTTCAAGTAGGATGAAGTTTACAGTTTTATTTAGAAATGTTGCATAAAAATAAATATGGCATGCTTTCCATGTAATTTGAAGTAGTTTTCTTTCTTGCCTAGTTAATCGGTGCATTTGAAAACCATTTTATTGAATTTCTGCACCTGCCCGTGGGTCATCACAATAACAGAAGACATAATAATAATAATAATAATAATAATAATAATAATAATAATAATAATAATAATAATAATAATAACAATAATAATAATAATAATAATAATAATAATAAGTTAATTCCACAGCAGGAGAGACTCGATGCTTTCTGCAAATGAGTGGGAAAATGTGTGCATCTGTTAATATTGGCAATCACACAACATGAGCAAATCAGATGTCAGGAAATATTATTTGGCCTATAGAGATTTCCATCTATCCTCCATTATCATCCATCCATCCATTATCTATACACCGCTTAATCCTCACTAGGGTCGGGGGGGGGGGGGGGGGGGGGGGGGGGGGGGGGCTGGAGCCTATCCCAGCTGACTCGGGCGAAGGCAGGGGACACCCTAGACAGGTCGCCAGTCTGTCGCAGGGCTAGTATGCAGTATTCTGCATTCAGTTGGTAATGTTTTTGCAGAATACAGTAGTGCCCACTGGTTGGTCATTACAATTTATTAGGATGGTTTCACTGTTTATAATGAGGCCACTTCTTTTCAGACAGAACCTGTGATAATAAAACAATACAAAATTCTTAGTTTCATGTTAATAAAGCACTTAAACCTTTAAGTATGGCTAAGTCCTTTTTTTCAAAATTAAACATACCACTCCTTGAGTGGTAGTGGCCCAAGTTCAGTAAAGTTGGAAAGATATTCACAGATTTGGACTTCTGGCATCAATAATTCATTAGATATTGGTTGTCAAAACATAAACAATGCCTCTTTCCCATCGTTGTACAGTAGACAATGTGCTACAAGCCCAGTTTTAGCAAAAGCATCTGTCTTTCAAGCTGCAGAAATAACACTGGTGTCTATGCACAGCCGGCTTTGAACAGGTACGGTCAGCAAATTGCAAAACCACTGCAACAGCGAAGAGAGATATATTCAATAGAAATATTCAATAACTTCAATCTTGTACTCTGTCGTGTCTCCAAAATCACTGCAGCCTTCAAGTGGCTCCTGTTGACACCAATGTTATTCCTGCAACTTGAAAGACAGCTACTGTTGATCAAACTGGGCTTGTAGCACATTGTCTACCTTACGATGGAAAAGAGGCATCGTTTATGATTTGACACCGTATATTTAATGAGTTATTGATGCTGGAAGTCTGAATCTGTGAATATCTTTCCAAATTTACTGAACCGTGGCCCCGAGGAGCCATGGTGGGCGTCCTTTATTTTAATTTCTGAAAGGTGGCAACCCTAACTACTACTACTACTACTACTACTACTACTACTACTAATAATAATAATAATAATAATAATAATAATAATAATAATAATGACACACTGTACCACCCCACTGTGAGTAATGGTGTCAGTCTATAAAAACTGCCACTGTGGTGTGAGTGCTCTAACTGCTGAAATGAAATGCCTGAGTTCAGCCACAAACCTAATGACAAAAACGTACAGTTTCCATTCTTGAGTCTGCTCATCAGCCTCCAAACAGTAAGTGTTAACACCACATATAAATGAGGTTAACGTTTCTTTTTTAACCGACAAGTTAGCATGGATGGTTTCTACTTTTAGTCCTGCAGTCTTCCCCAGAAGCGTCACGTGATGTATTGATGACGTGTCTTTTACCTTGTCAGCCAGTTAAAACCATCTTTACTAACTTGTCGGTAAGAAAGAAACGCTAATCTAATGTAAAAAGAAGACAAATTGAGCATACTCAATCTACCAAACTTGATGGCCCAGAAGGGCCTGTGTGACACACCTGCTCCAGCAGCACAGTCTTCTGCTTGTGTTTAGCCAGCTGATATGCCGTGAAGGAGCCCTGGACCCCGGCTCCGATCACTACGCAGTCAAACTCCTGGTTAGTCGACATGTTGGCTGTAATTAGCAGTCAGACACAGCAGTTCACTTCAAGTCACTGCTTTTCACTGCACTCAAGAAGCCCCACCCACTCTAACTGGACTGGTGGGGAATGGCCCTGAGCTGCGGCGCTCAGGCGCGGCACACTGCGCACATGAAGCTGCGCCTTAGTTGGCTTCAGGACTGCGGACTTCGGTTGCGTCTACACCAGGGCATGAGTGCCTGACAGTCCAACTAAAGGGAAAAGTGGACAGCTTTCCTCATGTTGTAGCAGAAAACGAGAAGGGTATGTCTGCAGAGCCGGAGGCTGCACGGAGAGGGCTGCACGAAGAGGGCTGCACACTTCCGGTCGCACATTTAGAGCATTTTTTTAAGGTAAATTAGCTCTATGACTCCCTGACATGCATAAATACAAATGTTTATAACGTTAAACATGCACAAATAAAAATGTTTATAACTTTAAACATGCATAAATATAAATGTTTATAAAGTTAAACAAATAAAACGTTATAAAGCAAACAGCCCTCTCCATGCAGCCCTCCATGTGCAGCCTCCAGCTCTGTCGACACATACTATTGCATAAAACGGAGAGGAGCCCACTGTGGCCTAGTTATTCTAGAGCAGGTTTCATGTGAGAACGTGAAGCTCAATTAATTGAGAAACTAAAACTGGAAATTTCAGTTTTAAGGTAACTCCACAATGGCACAATATCAAATTCAGCTTCCTGATGTTTCTTAGTGTTGATACATTTTATTTTATCTTATTATAATGACATAATAAATTAGTTAAAAAGCACACAAATTCACAGCAAACAGATTTATTGAATATGAAAATAAGCATACTTGTAGCCATACTAATAATCAGACTAGAGAAAGAAATGTAAAAGGATAGAAAGTAAATTTAAAGTAAAAAGTTATCAATTATAACAGATTGATCGTCTTTTAACTGCTGCCATTTTGACATACTGGTCATTCATCATCAGCAGACATTAGCCAAATAAACTAAGCTAAAGTAACACCACAGAAGCACCGCTACTATTAAATGTGCGTTGTCTCAGTTCAGTGAATGAAGCGCAGTTCAGTTTTGTAAGTTTGCACTCATATCACTGTTATTTGGTTCAGTATCAGACTGTGGATTGTTTTTAGCAGCCTCTCTCCTTCCAGAAAAAAATATGTTGAAATGGAATGATTCTTTCCCTTTCAGAAAAAGTAATGTGGCTGAGGGCTATCCACCTGGTCATGAGCATCCACACTGATCTACAGATCTACAGGTGAGTGATAGTGTTCTGCTGTTATTTCATGTAAAACAGTACAACAAACAGGTTTTCTATAGCTGAGCTGAGGGAATAATGTTTCATTATATAAAAACACTAATTTCCATTTCATTTACTTTTCTCCATAGCTTACATTATGATACATTAGAATAAAAAGAAAAACTTTATTTTCCACCTGAGGCAGTAAAATTGTCTTTGGACTCATCTGGTGAAACAAACATTTCCATAAGATTAACAAACATGACAGGACATGCTGTCTACACTCTGATGATGAATTTTACTGTAGGTTATCAACATTAACTGCAGTTGTGATTTTAAAGATTTCAGATCTCTTCTGTTACACTGTCTTTTCCTTCCAGCCTTGGTCTGGATCCTTGGGAACATCTACATCTGATGTAGGCTGAGAGCTAAAGAGAATATGAACATTCAGCTGTGGTTGTCTGAGGTGTCTTCATCCAGTCCATGTGAAGAAGAGCAGTACTGGATGTCCTCCTCATCCACTGCAGTGGGAATGACCGGAGGATGTCTCAAACTTCATCGCAGCATTCACGGAAGACTAGGACCACCTCCACCTGCAGTATCAGACCATGGAAATCATGCTCCTTAACATCATACAGACATGTGGGGAGCAGGCTGGTATCAATCCAGAGAGGACTGACAGGCTCACAGGTTTGTGAACAGTGTTAAAGCTGCATATGTTCCTGTTCTGAGTGTACAGACTGCTGCACCATAAGCCATATAGTAAGAATTAATATCTATTGTTGTCTCTTGTGTTTACCATTCCTATTGCTATTGGTACTTTTTTAAGTAAAAATAATATTACACTGCAGATTCAGCTTTCTCTTCATGGTGCACAATTGTCTTGTGACCACTATTTACACTTGCACAATTTTCCAGCACATTACCTAATTCATCTATTTATTGCATTTTTTTTTACACATCTCTCCAGTTCTCCAGTGTTTTATCTCTGTTCTCTCCTGGACAGTGAAGGTCAAGACCACTCCTTGGGAGGAACACATCCATGAATGGATAGATGCTGATTTGAATCTGGCTCTAAAGAACTTTCTGTATAAAAACAAAAAAAAACTAGAATGCAATGCAGGTTCTTTGTATTATTTTCTTGGGGTCTTTGTTATTTTATCATTGCTATTTAGTTTTTTGTTTTTACAGTTTTTTTTTTACAATACAATGGTGCAAACATTTTTGTTTGACTCTTCATATATTTAATTCAGCCCCCTTTTGTTTAATTTTGTCTTTTAATGCTCTTGCAACTGTGTGTTCCTGAACCAACTCAGCGAGGAGATCTTCACAGCATCATATCGTCATGTCAACATGCAAGTGTCATTTTCTTTCTGTAAAATAGGTGAATTTAGAAATTACATTTGTCTCCTTAAATCCAATGTGATTCTAAATTGATCACCGTTCTACCAACTGCTTCCAGTGACAATCATGGTTAATCATTATCGGTTATGGTTGGTTCTATAGCTTTGTTTGGGAACTGGAGGTCAATGATATCAGAGTTTACAACTTCTGATTATAAGACTTATCAGTGCAAATAGATTTGAAAAATTCATGAACATTCAATCTGAAACAATCCCGATAAAAGTCTTTCAGATGGCCTAATCTGAAAGATATGAGTGGTATGTATGATAAACAAGTGCAATTTTTATCATAAAGTGTAATTTATGTAATACAAGTGCTATTACGCTACAGGAAACTGAACAGGAAGTGGTTAACTGAAGATGTTGTCCATGCAGTATCCTTCTTCACCTGGGTCATGGACAGTTCTGTAATGGTACTGACATGTCACTCAAAGTTGCCACGTCCTTAATTATACATAACTTTAGTCCTGTAATTATATCAGGACTAAAGTTATGTATAATTAAGGATGTGGACACTTTGAGTGACATGTCCGTACCATTACAGAACTGTCCATGACACAGGGAGACTTACACGGCGCACCTCAGCTCAGCCTCACATCTTTGCTGATTTTTGGATTAGCTGAGAATGAGGAAATGCGCACTTTCAACAGAGCTGTACTACAAACTAACTGCAACAACTATGACTGGTCTAGTTCATAGTGAAGGTGTTGTGTTCCCACAACATATTGATTTGTGCAAAGATAATGCTTCAGTGAAACAAAATGCAATATGCAATAGGCTGTAATTGTATGCAAATACAAGCCAGTATTCTGCCAGTGTAGCCATGTGCTGTTTTGCCATTTTCATAACGCTATCATTCCATGTATAAAAGTGGTCAGTTCCAATGTGTTCTCTCTTTTGTGGGTTGCAGTATTTTAGGTAAGTAATTGTAATTCCAAGTTTAAAATCTGTTCCATATTGTTTAAAGTACACAAAGAAACTCAACACAGTGACTTGCTTTGGAGAAAACAGTCAACAAAGGAGGTACAAAAAACATTTGAAAGTGCTTTTAATGCAAGATTTGTCAGTTACTGTAAATTATGTTTATCTGTACAAGCCTGGGGGAGGAAAAAAACGCGTTGCAGTAGGAAAAATCACAATATTTCAAGAAAAGCAACTTCATTGACACTTCAAGCTTAAAAGCTAAGACAGGTCCAGCTCAGAGTAACAACCAAGAACTTAATTCTATCTAACAAAAACATTATTGGGTGGCAGTCTTTTGATCTAATGTCATCAACAATCTTAATTTGACACATCTGTTTGTCAGAGAAATTGTACAGGTCGCCAATCAATTAGCGAAAGAATGGTTGTGACACAGAACACTGCTCACTGGATATACGAAGTATCTTGAGGGTGTAACATATTTTGTAAACAGAAGACAGCATGGTGACCAAAGATTAGCACTGAGCAAAGCAACATCCTGAAAGAAGTACCAAAGTGGTGGAAGTACTTCCATAATAAAATCAGAGTGAAAACCAGTCTTGGTTAGTTTTGGAACACTTGCACAGAGGAAGGCAGCACTGTCATGAAAAAAGAGTGGAAAAAAGTAACAGGGCTGCCTTCCTTCATTATCCAAATATGTAGCAAAAAACTGACACTTTCAGTGTGCAAGGTTGCCAGCCTGGAGGTTGTTGTAGTAGTTTTGCATAGTGAAGGGGATTTTGAAAACAGTATACCCAGAGCCTAGATCTGGTGAATCAAACTAAGTGAAAACAGGATGCAGATATTTGAGAGTTTGGCATTAAGTCTTGGGTTGGAATACTTGGAAGTGGAATACTTTGTATTCAGGCAGCCATATGTACAACTAATCATGTGATACATGAGTTCAACTAAATCTGTGTTGACAATTGTGATTCGCATAATGGACTATAATTCTGCCCCAGAACGTCATCATTATGCTCTTTTGGCCACCCCTAAAAAACTGCTGGAAATCAGGTTTATGAATAGCTGTTTAAGGTTGCAAATAAACTTTTCTCCCAAGCATTTGTCATGTTGTCCAACGTATTGCGTATTGCTGCTGACTCAGCTGGTCTTCAGTAGTAAGGTCATTCCAGCTCCATCTGGATTTTTCCAGCACCGTTGTTATTCCACTTTATCAGCAGTCCAAAGTACACTGTTTACACTAGCTTACTCAGTCCACAGGTCACTCTGTAGCCTCGACGTGCAGAGGTGAGCGAAGAAGGAGGGTAATCATTTCACAGTGTAATATTCTGGCATAGTAAAAATGTAACTTTAACTTTTCAAAGTGCCCCGAGCCAGCTGAAAGTGTGTAAAGCTACATACTGTTTTCTAGACTGAATAAAGCCCTGTCTATTTTATGGCCACTACAAGAACACACCAGAAATTACAACAGTGGTAAAAACGACATGTGTTAATCTGACCCTCATTCTTGAACAGTTTCAATTCTTCATGCTGCAACCTGGTTTCAGTGAGACACAGCAAGTCAATATGATGATCTTTTATTGAATAATGAACTAACAGAGATCTAGACATCTAATATTTATTGAAACACATTTATTTTTCCTGTTTTATGATGACATTTTAATAACAATCTTTATTAAATTCTGCCATACTCAAGAATAGACAACCGTATCATCCAAAGTGGGATGGATGCTATCTGTTTTAATCAATCCAGGTTCCCCTAGTAGAGTTTATCAATGATACATGTAACCCAAATTGTTTTCTGGACAACACCTCAACAGCCAGAGATGAATGATGACATACGGCGGTACACATCACAACTGATCAGATTGGGCAGGGGTCCAGAGAAAACAAGTCTGGCATAGTTTTTGCAAAATTACACTGATTTAACATTCATTTTGGTGACCTCCCATTGCCTTGTTTTTGTTGTATTTGTGAGTTTTTGTTAATAAACCCCTGTGATTTCTCACAAGTTGTCAGCTCTCACATAATGCCTAAAACAAAAGAATTATGTGACACCACAACGCTGCCATCTTGGCACTGCTGGAAATTGCATGAGTGAGAGACAAGTAGCGAAACACCTGAAGATCTCCAAGGCAGTCATTCATTACACAAGGAAAAAACAAGCCCAGCATGGAACTACCAAATTGCTAGTTGATTGCAGCAGGAAACGTCTTTCTACCCATGAGATGACCATGCACTCATCTATTCCTGTGTCAGGAATCATCATCAGACCCCTCAGGGAAATTAAAAATAAGTGGACACTGTCCTGTGACTTGTTTGGCAAGGACAGTTGGAAACTGACATCTTGAAGCTGGTCTGAAGTCACACGGCACGGAAGAAGCACTTCAATTGTCAAGTCCACCTCTATTTCCCTCCAAAGGACACGAGGACAACTCAATTTAAATTTCCAACTCAAACTTTTATTTTCCTTCTAGTTGGTTGGTCAGAGTATTTCAATAGGTTATAAACCTTTAAAGACAGAGAAATAATGTTCATACCATCAAACACAGAACCAAAAGGTTGACATATTAGTCACTTAACCATTTAAATCAACCAATCATACAGTGAGCAGTTAACATAAACTTGGCCATATCAAGAAACATTTCAAATCACCAAGAAAGCAAATAAACATTTCACCAACCATTGGTGTCTTTGGACTGAATCCATGAGTGGACTTGGATCTTCTTTGTTCTTTCCTCGTGTCTCTCTTCTGAAGATTGTTTGCCTGACTGACTGAGCTTCCCCCAGTCCTTCCCAGGTGCTCTAAATCAGTGCTCACTGATCAGGTGTCAAGCACCAGGTGTCAAGTACCTCCTTGCTGCTACCAGTGCATTCTGGGAAGTGTAGTTTTTAGGTCCCATGTCCTGAGATTCAGCTCAACACCTCCTACTTGACCTCCTGGTTTTTCCAAACTCAGCGAGGTCACAAGTCCTTTACACCTCTCGTTGTTCTTCATTGGGAAGTAGAATGACAAGGTGTCTGACATCTCTGTGAAGAATTGTGGCTGGGATTCTTGTGCCAGCAATGTAGACACCCATGCTTCAAAGGGTAAAACTGGTACTGCTGTCTTATCTTCATTGAACATTTGAATTCTACCTCCACAAACTAGCAGTCCAGAGTTCACATCCTTGTATACGGCTAATCTGCTTAGCGTTGTGTCAGGAAAAACTGCACCTTCTTGAGCTGCAAGGAAGAGGTCATTGAGTGCATCTTCAAGTTCGCTGACAGTCAGTACAGCTTGCTTGGGTGATGTTTCCTCCCACTTTGACTGTTTTGGGGCCCGACACTTCCTCTTCAGCCACTGCTTGGCAGCTAGGCAAACCCAGGCGACGACTCTCACCAGTTTGGACAGGCTGCTGAATCTTCTTACTTCCACAGTATCTTTAACCCAGCCAGTGGGCTTCCTTCTTAGAAGAAGAGTTGGGTTTACCACAGGTTTTTTCTCTTGGGCTTCACTCTTTTGACTTTGAGTGCCTTGTAGGTCTTCCTTCTGCTGACTCCTTCTTGCTTGAGCTCTTGTTAATGCACCTGAGAAAGCCTTCGTCTGAAGCTTGTTTACACTCTCCCTGGCATGAGCTGCAACCTCACCAGCTGATTTCATAGGCCACTCCTCCACTGAGGTTAACATGTAGAGCTTGTCTTCATCAATTTGGTAGCCAATGCCCAAAGCTTTGTTGTCTTCATCCCTCATTTGATTTGGAAGAATAAAGGTTCTATCTTGTTTCTTTGTTAGAACCTCTGTCTCTATCCCTTGCCTCCCACTCTGCCCTGACCGGACCCATGGTTTGAGGAAGAAACCGCCAGCCTTCAAGATCCCTTCAACATTTGCTGTGATTTTGTTGAGTCTGTTTAGGTCATTGTGGGAGGTTAAAAGGTCATCCACATAACTGTCCTCTTCAATGACTGATGAATGTTCATCCTCCAAGTGAACAAAGTTGGGCAGACTGGCTGTTTCCCTCATGGCCACCTGAGCAATCCAACCAGCCGGTCTGTCCCCTATGTTGACTCTGGTAATTGCATATTCACTTATTTCTTCATCTGGGTTGTCCCTCCAGAGAAACCTGTGAAGATGCATCTCGCGATCCTCCAGCCATACAGAGTTGTACATCTTTTTGATGTCTCCTAGAGCTGCATGCCTCCCTTCTCTGAACCTCAGCAAAACAGCTCTGATAGGGTTGAGGACGTCTGGTCCCTTCAGAAGAAGATCATTCATGCTCACACCTTTGTACTTCTGGCTACTATTCCATACAATACGAACTGGTGTTGTCACTGAATGAGGGTTTGGTGCCACCAGGTGGCTTACATACCACACTGGTCCGTTCCACTTGTCCATGACTTCGTTGGTGAGTTGTATGGCTGCGCCTCGTTCCACCATTTCATGGATCTGTGTAGCATATGCAACTTTCCAGTCTGGCTCTCTGCTCAGTTGCTTTTCCATCCTTAAGAAACAAGCCTGGACTGCACCTTTGTTATTTGGAAGGGAGGCTGGATCTACTGTCCAAGGATACTTTGCATCCCAGTGGGGAGATGATGTGTGACCATCTCCTTTTCTGTAGGTGAGGCCTCTTTTAATGACATCAAGCTCCATCTCCTCTGCCAGTGTCATTTCTTTTCCTCCTGGTGGACAGTTTCCACATCGGCATCCTCCACATCTTGGTTCACAAGCAGCGCCAATGCTGTCCCAGTGCCACCACTCAAGCAAGTTACGGTTACTGGCAGCTGTGAATTTGGTCTGAGCCATGTCCTCCTGCTGTAGCTGGGCTATGTCAGTCGATTGACTTCTGATTTCTTGATATTTGACAGCTGCTGTCCTCATGGAGCGAGCAAAGTGTGTCTTGGACTCATATGCTGCCACCTCCACTTCTTCAAACAAGTGGGGATGTGCTCCACCCACTGTTTTCCCCAATGGACCTTCCCACAAGACGAGGTCTCCAATGACTTTCACTCTCTGGGGAGCGAGCCTTCCCTCTCGGTGGCTGATGAGAAGTTCAACCTCTTCTGGCCTTTCCAATTCTTCAGGTTTGACTTCTGGGAAGAATTTTTTCAACTGCTCAGGTTCAATTACTTGATGCACTCTGGCGATTTCATCCAAGCCGTAGCAGACCATTTCATGAGCTCTCTCTGTTCCTTTAGGAGTCTTGACTCGGACTTTGAGGAGATACCTTTGTGTGTTCACCTTCATGGTCATTCCACCAACTCCATGCACAACTAAGGTTATCTTCTCATTTCTTAACCTCAGCCTTTCAGCAGCCTTATGGGTGATGTAGTTTGTATCAGAAGCAAGGTCAATTAAAGTCCCAATTTTCTGCCCTGCATTTGCAGTGACTTGCATCAACATCATAATGACAGGAAGTTCAGCGAGCCCATTTCTCTGCAGTAGGTCGGACCGGTCTGAAGCATCAAATGGCCCCGTGGTCTTGTTGGAGTTGGTAAAAGCTTTCCTGCATCGATCTGCCATTTCTGGGGTAAGTTCAGACAAGATCTGCCTTTGTTCCTCCGTCAGTGTGCTTTCACCTTTGCTGTATTTTCCACTCCTTTCCTCTTCACCTCTTTTGTCTTCTCCTTTTGGGCAGAGGAAGAAATGGTGGTCTGGGGCATCGCCTCCCCTTTTACAGTCTTTGTTTCTGCATAGGAAAGTGTCTCTGCAGTATCCATCTTCATCATGGCATCCAAGACATTTCCTGCATGCTCCCAGCTTTCTCAACACAGCTTTCTTTTCAGGTAGCTTAAGTCTTTTGAACTTTCTACAGAAGAAGATCTTGTTGTTGTGCCCACTATCACCGCAGACACCACATACCTCATCAAGCTTTTCCTTCTTTGTGGTTTTTGTTGAGGCAATCTTTTTCTCATACTTCTTGTCGAAACGATCTGTCTTCTCTGTTTTCTCCACAGTCCTGAGCTGTTCGAGTCTCTCTAGTATTTCTTCTTGGTTTTTCAGGAACATCAAGAGCATGTCAAAGTGGTTGTCTGATGTGACGTTGTTTCTAGGTTTGACCATGAACATCAGCCAGTCTCTCTTAATAAAGTCAGGCAACTTACTTTCAATGGCTTTGACTACCAGTGGGTTCTTTATGGCTCCAGAGTTTCCTAACTCTGTGAGATCTGCTAGGGCCTTCTCCACTGACTGTATGAGTTCAATGACCTTTCTTGGCTGGTTCCCCTTCACATGTGGCATCTTCTCCAGTTCTTCAAGGATTTCCACAGTGATGGTTAACTTGTTGCCATATCTGTTCTCCAGAACTCTGAACATGTCATCGGCAGTGGTATAGGTGGAAAGTCTGAGATCTCTTGAGATTTTGTCATCCACACTCTCCAAGAGTTGAATTTTCTTCACTTCAATTGAACCAGATGGCTCTCCCTGCTTTTGCAGGCTTTCCCAGTCTTTCCTCCATCTGTGATATTCTCTTTTGTTTCCATTGAAGATAGGCAGAGTGATTGGCTGGATTCTCACTATTGGTGTGGGTGTTGCCAGTTGGGGTGGTAGTTTCACTCCTGTGATTTTTTCATCCCTCGTCCGAGCAGTGGCAAAGTCAGCTCTCCTTAATTCAAGGTTGTAATAGGATGCTCTCACATCCTTGACTCTTCCATCCAATTCATCCTTTAATTCCACAGGGATCCATCTCTCCCATGTCGACATTGCTGAGATGGCCTCCTTCACTCTTTTGTCCAAGAGAATGAGGTGCATTTCATAGCCCTCCAAATTGCTGCTTTCCACAGTTACACCAGCCGCTCTATCAGTGGCTTTTTCTGCTTCCAGGATTGCCACATCAAGTTCATTCTTTCCGTACCTTGACCACAGGTTTGTTTGAACAATGTCTTTTATTTCTGCAAACTTTGTTTCACCTTCTTTTACAGATCTGTCAATGTCGGCCTCTTGCTGTTCATCAAGATCTGCCTCCTCATTCTCAGTCTTAATGTCAGCCTCCAGTCCAATCCGGTAATCATCATTGGCATTGAGCATCTTTCTGAAACAGTCTGAAAGTTTAGTGAATTCCTCCTTTAATTCCACTTGAAGCATGCTGCTTGCTCCTCTTGAAATGAAGTTGGCTTGTCTGGTGAAGCTGCTTTTTGCAGTGGTCCTCTCTTTTTTGAGCTCCTTGACCGACTTCCCCAGGACATCTTCCGCCATCTTGACTTCCTCTGCGTCAACAGCTTATTTCTGGTTCTGAAGCCGTTTATCCTCAGGGCCAGGCTGCTCCGCGTGGTTTACAACTGTCAAGTCCACCTCTCTTTCCCTCCAAAGGACACGAGGACAACTCAATTTGAATTTCCAACTCAAAACTTTATTTTCCTTCTAGTTGGTTGGTCAGAGTATTTCAATAGGTTGTAAACCTTTAAAGACAGAGAAACAAAGTTCATACCATCAAACACAGAACCAAAAAGTTGACATATTAGTCACTTAACCATTTAAATCAACTAATCATACAGTGAGCAGTTAATATAAACTTGACCATATCAAGAAACATTTCAAATCACCAAGAAAAAAAAAAAAAAATTTCACCAACCATTGGTGTCTTTGGACTGAATCCATAAGTGGACTTGGATCTTCTTTGTTCTTTCCTCGTGTCTCTCCTCTGAAGATTGTTTGCCTGACTGACTGAGCTTCCCCCAGTCCTTCCCAGGTGCTCTAAATCAGTGCTCACTGATCAGGTGTCAAGCACCAGGTGTCAGGTACCTCCTTGCTGCTACCAGTGCATTCTGGGAAGTGTAGTTTTTAGGTCCCATGTCCTGAGATTCAGCTCAACATCAATGAAAGGCAGAAGAAAGCCCAGTTACTCTTTGCTGGGATCACAAGGATTGGACAGTTGATGATTGGGCTAAGGTTCTCTTCAGGGATAAATACAATTTTCAGTTGATGCCCACTCCAGCTAACTTGCTGGTTAGGAGGAAGCCTGGAGAAGCCTACAAACCAGACTGTCTTGCTCCTGCAGTAAAACATGGGGGTCGATCAGTGACCATCTGGGGTTGTTTCAGTATGGGTGGAACAGGGCAAATGCAATATTGTGAAGGGTGAATCAACCAGGTCATGTACAGGGCTACTCTTGAAAGCAGTCTTCTTCCATCAGCGGGAAAACTCTTTCCTGCCTCCGATGACTGGATTTTCCAACAAGACAATGCCCCTTGCCACAAGGCAAGGTTAATTAAAGTCTGGATGGAGAACCAGAACATTGGAACCATGCCTTTGCCTGCTCAATCGCCAGATCTAACATTTTTTTTTTTTTTTTTTAAAAAGGGTGTAGTCATTTAAAGAAGACATTGTGAGGATGCTGTCTACTTGACTCCACTGACAGGTGGTTTGTGGTTTTGTTGTCAACATTGCATACATAGGGAATTATGCATATACATCTTCCACAAGCAGCCAAATCCCGTTTGCTATTCCAATATAGATACTTAGATCATGCACCAGAATGGTTGTACTGGCCTCAGTGTGACCCCAGCCTGGCACATTTACCAATAACTTTTCAAGTTCCAATTTAACTTTAGCATTGAACTGTCCATTGCAGAAGTGCATTTATCATTGTATATAATCTTCTAAATATTTATATGAAGAAAAAAAATCATCTGTATATAATGGGGTTTTTTTCTGCAATTTTTGCATTGTGTTTCGTTTTCTTATCTATTCCTGTACTGCCTTTATACTTTTTTTTTTTGGAGCTGCTGTAACGGTGAACTTTCCCCACTGTGGGATCAATAAAGTTTATCCTTACCCTTATCCTTATCCAGATGGCCCCTCCCATGGATTTGTGAGTGGCTCATAGACTTTACACTCTGCTATCACTGTCCTCGGTTCTAGGGCAGTTTCACAATTATGAAAGTATATATAAAAAAAAGGCAAACCTTGTGTTATGATCACTGCTCCAGTCCCTGCCCTTCTTCCCTCTTCTCCCTCTTTTTCCTTCTTTCTCCCTTGGTTCCTCATCTGTTTATCTGTTTTGACCTGTCTGTCTGTTTGGCTCCCTCTGTCTGTCATCTCTCCCTCCTGTCTCTCTGTCCCTGTTCACTCACCCTCCTGCTCTCCCCGTTTCACCTGCCTGCATTCTGCTACCTGCTGATTACTGCAATGACTGTCAGCTGCAGTAATCAGCTCACTCAGGACACCTGTTCACAATCACCTCATGCAATATAAAGTTCATTCAGTAACTACTCGTCTGACCATAGACTCTGTTCCCCTCTTGGATTCCGTTCTCCCCACTAAGCCCTGTTTCCCTCCCGACTGCTTCAGCTCCACGGACTCTGCTCTCCCCCCCTGGATTCCTGCCAGTTCCCGTTTTTGTTCCCTGTCTGCCTACCTTGCCCCTGTAGCTAAGCTTCCCTGGTTTTGTAAGTACTCTGTATCGTTGCCTGCTTCAGTTTATCTCTGTTTGGGTTTTTGTAGATTATGGGTTTTTGTAGGCTTTGTAGTGTGACTTATTTTAGTATAGATTTGGTTTAGTTTTTCCCCCTGTTTGGTTTTCCTTTTTCTGTATTGGTCTAGTTCTTGTTTTGTTTAAATAAATACCTATCTCTGCCTGCACCTGGGTTCTCTGAACCCCGCCCCCCGTAACAACCTTGACCCTGTTTGCAGTTGGAGGTAGAAGACTGCACTCGGATTAAGTGTCACTATGCACTCTCACTCTCAAATTAAGTCTTGTGGGAGTGGGTGGTTTTAGTTTTGCTGTTGGCTTAAGCCTGAGTAGACCGTAGGATGGGTAGATGAGGCCTCATGAAGCATTGCGACACACTTACTGAACTGTGTCGGTACTGTGTCGCTCAGTACGGACACCTGCTGGATCTTAAAAATCATTACAGGCGAGCTCGTTGACAGACTCAACTGACATCAGAATCATCTTGATCGCCAAGTTAGTGGGTGTACACAAACTAGGAATTTGCTTCAGTGAATAGTGCAACAAAAAAACATAAAAGAACATAAAAATGATACTACTATAATAAAGAAATAATAATAATAATAATAATAATAATAATAATAATAATAATAATAATAATAATAATGGGCTGCACAGTGGAGTAGTGGTTAGCACTTTCGCCTTGCAGCGAGAAGATCCCTGGTTCGCGTCCCGGCTTTCCCGGGATCTTTCTGCATGGAGTTTGCATGTTCTCCCTGTGCATGCGTGGGTTTTCTCCGGGTACTCCGGCTTCCTCCCACAGTCCAAAAATATGCTGAGGTTAATTGACTATTCTAAATTGCCCGTAGGTGTGAGTGCGTGAATGCTTGTTTGTCTTTGTGTGTGGCCCTGCGACAGACTGGCGACCTGTCTAGGGTGTCCCCTGCCTTCGCCCGAGTCAGCTGGGATAGGCTCCAGCACCCCCCGCGACCCTAGTGAGGATTAAGCAGTGTATAGATAATGGATGGATGGATGGATAATAATAATAATAATAATAATAGAGCAAGCAAAAGTGGCTGTCATAATTTTTCCTAGAACAGAATAGTGCAAACAGAATATAAGTTTAAAATATCTTTGATCTCTTTTAATACAGTCAATAAATAATGTGAATGTGTGTCATAATGTGACAATCAAAGTGAAAGTTGTGAATGTGAGGATGCTTATGTACTTGTTGCTGAGGCAGGGAGAGGATTTTTTTGTCATTTTATAAATTATTATTATTATTTTTATTTTTTTTTAAAAAAGGTGTTTTTCCAACGTCTTGGAATTCAGGCGATTATGCCTTTAAAAAAAAAAAAAAAAAAAAATTATGCAACTTCTCCAGCTTTAGAGAACACCCGCTCACACGGCACAGAGGCTGGTGTGCACAAAAACTGCAGGGTCAGCTGGAAGAGGTTTGGATAGATGATCTTTTGATTGTCCCAATACAGCAAAGGATCTTGGGATGTTGCTCTCTGCCAGGTATCGCTGAACCTCAACGCTAGAGTTGACTGTGACGTTGGTGGTTTGCCAGCCAACTTCATTGTCCAGATCCTGCCACAGGTTATCTAAAAAACAACAAATTGGCATATTACATTAATTAAATAAAGGTGCCAGAGATCTGGGGGTGGGGGTGGGGGGTGTGGGGGGGGTGGGGGGGTGGGGGGAAGCTTTGTCTGCTCTGAGGCTGTGATGTTATAAAAAAATAGATTTTTACATTCTGGATAAAATCTGAGTAACAGACTCACTGTGTCATCACAAGTCTACCTTTAAAACATTTTTAAAACACATTTATTTGGTCTTTCTTCAAAAATCCTTTGCTTCTTCGATGGCCACATCTTGACCTTTCAACTTCTCTCCAGGCTTTCTTCAGGTCGGCTCGCTAGTTCATCCCGATTCATTAGTTTGTGTGCGGTTAGAAAATTACTGACGGAAACGGTGTCTGAAAAAACGCAAAACGGGTGAAAATTCATCAGTACCTAAAAACGCCAGCTAAAAACTCGAGAGTTACCTTAAATTTGGTTTTATTAAAGGACAAGACAGAAATATGTTACTTGTGGTGAAATGCTCGCAAATGACAGCATGAAGCCAACGAATTACGGCGGCGTCAGGAAACAAAACACAGTTCGGTAAAGTCAGAAAGATATTCACAAATTTGGACTTCCGGCATCAAGAACTCATTAAATATACATTGTCTAAATATAAACGATGCCTCTTTTCCATCGTTGTAAGGTAGACAATGTGCTACAAGCCCAGTTTAAGCAAAAGTAGCTGTCTTTCAAGCTGCAGGAATAACATTGGTGTCTATGAGCAGCCGGCTGTGCAACGAGTGAACAGGGACCGTCTGCAAAATTCAAAACTTCTGCAAACAGCGAAGAGACACAAATATTCAACAAATTTATTGCAGCCAGCAACTGACTCCTGCTGGTCATACTACAACTCTTGGGTTGATAATAATTTTTTTTCTCATAATTTTAAGGATTTTTTTAGTATTTAAAAAAAATAAAAATAAATTCAATAAGTCTTATGCATTGCAGTGTCAACACATTTACTGCAGCCATAAACTCTCTCCTCCTCGTCATAGTACAACTCTTGGTTTGAGATAAAATATTATTTTTTTAAAAATAATTTTCGGGAATTTTCTATTAGTAATACAATTCAATAACAAAGGGGGGTGAAGCTTATAGGGGGGGCTCCAAGCCAAACAGGTTGGGAACCACTGGAGAGAGTAATGTAAACCACCTTTTGTCAAATTTTGAAAGGTCCCAATCAGAAACTGCCACGTCACAACCGGAAGTTCCGCCCACCACGCCACAATAGATGGTGTTTTTTTTTTTTTTTTTTTTTTTTTTTATACCGGAAGTCCCGCCTTCCCATACTTTAATCTGCTTAGCAACCCAGAATATGCGTAGGAACCCTAACCCTAACCAACCGGAAGTCCCTCCCTCTTTAACTGACAGAAGTTTATCTCAGCGGAACCAGACGTGTCCCCCTACCCCTCCCTTTCGTCCTATGACAGAGCTTTTTAACGGTCTTTGAGAGAAACCCGGGAAATTTGAACTAAAAAGTTCTGTCTAGCATTATCTCCAGCTTTTCTCAAGCTTTTTCTCCTCTCTCCCCTTCCTGCACCTCTGAACCAAAATGCTACTGTCCAGTATTTCTCCCCATACCTCTCACCGGGACCAGAGGTGTCCGTTTGAACACAAGAACCCTCTTCCTCCCTACCTCTCCCTCCCACCGGAAGTCCCTCCTTAACTGACAGAGGCTTATCTAAGCAGAACCAGACATGTCCCCTCTCACTCTCCCCTCTCTGCATTCTTATAGACTCTTCCGTTTTCCATCCTCTGACAGAGTTTTTTAACAGTCTTTGAGAGACAAACCTGTGGAAATTTGAACCAAAACTTCTGCATCAGTGTTTCTCCCCAACACCTCTAAGCAGAACCAGAGGTGTCCATGTGAACAAAATGCTGCTGTTCAGCTTTCCTCCCCACCCTCCCTGCATCCTCTGAACAACAACAACAAAAAAATGCTACTGTCCAGTGTTTCTCCCCACACCTCTAATCACGACCAGACATGTCCCCCTCTCCCCTCCCTGCATCCAAAGACAGAGGTTTATCAGTCTAGATGGGAGAGGTGTCCGTCTGCACAAAAATGGTACTGTCTAGTGTGTCTCTCCCCACCATCCCCACACCTCTCACCAGACCAGATGTGCACCCAGGAAATTTGAACAAAAGGTACACTGGACAGCTTTTCTGTTGAGGGGGTTGGTGAGGAGGATGATGACGATATCTAACTGTGGCTGAAACTCTGAGGTGCTTTACAGGCCCTGAAGTAGGCCTCTTGTTTGTTTGTTTTTTATAGCAACTTTATAATTCCTTGGGTGAGGCCCAACTTCAAGTACTCTGCTTCTCTTAAAAAACCAATGTGACAGAGCAGCTTCAATAAAGACATTTCACTGACTACAAACTCATGTTTTATTCCCTGACGTATATCGCAGTAACAGAAAGACACAATAATGTGATGTTTGGTCTCATTTGACAATTTTCATGAGGAAGATAAGAAGTATGCAAGAATCAGCCAAAATAGCCGAGAATTAACTAATGACGAATCTGAGCACAGGACTCAAAATAAAACAAAGCAAAAAAAGGGGAGCTCTGCTTCTATCAGCTGGAGGAGGGTGAAAGGCCGAGGCCTCTAGTCCTCTCAGCCACGCTGACCTCCAACGACTGGAGCGTGCTGGAGATGGTCATGCAGCAGCATCTCCGAGAGACTTCTCAGGAAAATATAGCCGAGCCTGTACCCTCTAAACGGCCGAGGTTGGAAAACCTCCCCGCTTGCATAGAGGTGCACCTGAAAAGAGCGGTATGGCAATCCAAAGTAGTAGGGTCTGGTAGATGGTACTTCAGAACCACCCTCTGATCAATGGGAAAGAAGAAACCTGCAGAGTTCTTTGTTTTGGAGGGTTATAACGCTGACTGTGGGGTATACCATACAGTTCTGATCTTACTGTTGGGTGCATGGATTGAGTGAATGGAGAAGGCCGCAGAAAAGATCATCACTTTCTTCTCTAACTGTCGGAGTTGGAGGGATACTCTATCTGTCAAAAAATGTCATTCTCATATCACACCCTCTACTTCTCAGTCGCACCTCTTTTTCCGGTCATTACACCATCACCGCCCACCCCTATGTGTCATAAGGATGGTCAATGGAACCGATGATCGCAGAGACTTGCAACTTGCCTACTGATCAACCTGAGCGCAGTCAACCAGTAGCAACAGCAGCCCCAGAAGCATCTCACACCGACCGCTGTGCAGCCAGCGTGGTACCCGCGTCCCAGAAGGCTCTTTGGTTCTGATGACTCGGAGGGGGATTTGATGGAGCTCGACAACTCTCCGGTACCTAGCACGCCTACCCTTTTTGCAGGCCATTCTGAGCCAGCTCCTCCCGGATACCCGGCAGCCCCCAACACCAGCAGAAGCAGCACCACCGGCACCTTCAGCATCAATACCACCGACACCAGCACCACCATCAGCAGCATCAGCAGCAGCGCCCCCATCACCACCACCACTACCACCAGGGGAGGGTAGCAAGGGGGATGAGGCTGACGGGCTGTTGTCAAAGGCCTTCTTCGGCATGGTGAAAACAGCCATACTTTATCTCCTCGATAAAGTTCTGGAAACATACAGGGAAAACTGCTACGGATGCCTGACCAACCATCCTAGCCAGAAGGATCACCCATGCCTGGAAACAATTGCGTTTCATTTCTACCAAGACAACTTTTACATCATCATCAGCAAGCTCTACACTCCCAACTTTATCCCCGCCATCCAGCACCTCTTAACCCTGCATAACTTCCCAACGGAGGAGAAGAGCATCAGAATTGCTGCCGGAACTGTTTTGTTTGATCTGAGATCAGAGGCGTACGTTCAGCATACCATCAACGATATGTACTGTGCTCTGATGAAAAACCACAACACCGTCAAATTGGCAGACCTTGCAACGGTGGCCTACATATGGAAGCAACACCCACAACACCGTAAATACCTGAAGTGATGGGGAAGTACTTGTGACAGAAGTGGAGAGACACACAACCGTGTCTCATCTCATATTTTGCACTGAATAGTTTTTAGTACTTATTTTCTAAAAAAAAATAAATAAAAACTGTTTTGTGTAGAATAGTTTGTACTGCTTGTTGTTTTCTAAAAAATGTTTTCATGAAATGTTCTTTTTAAAAATAGTTTTTGTGTAGAATAGTTTGTATAAAATGTTTTCTATAAAAATGTTTTGTTTTTTACAAAATGTTTTCTAAAAAATGTTTTTGTGCAGAATAGGTTTTTTTAGTTAATTTTGTTTGATTAGGTTTTACCGCTTGTTGTTTTCAAAAATTATGAAATATTTTTGTGTAGAATAGTTTCTTATAAAATGTTGTTTTCAAAAAAAATGTTTCTGTATAGAAAAGTTTTTATAAAATGTTGTTAGTACTTGTTTTCTAAAAAGACATTGAAAATAAATGTTTTATTTTAAAACAAAAAATAAAATGTTTTTAGTACTTTTTCAAAAAAAATTTTAAAAATGTTTTGCACTGAATAGTTTTTAGTACATTTTCTTAAAAAAAAAATGTTTTGAGTACTTTTTTTTTTGAAAAGTAAATAAATAAAATGTAGGGTACAGAATAGTTTTTAGTCCTTGTTTTCAAAAAATTATTAAACGTTTTGTTTGAATCACAGTTTAAGGTATCGTGTTTCAGGAATGGTAACTCTATGAATGCGTTGTTGCCCAATTGCACGCTGGACTCTCAAGGCAAACTTGACATTTTCCTCCTTTGTTGTTTCAGCTTAATTTATTTGATGGTGAGACACAGCAGGCAAAACTGTAGATGTTGTGTTGGCAAATTTACAGGCCTAATCCCAGGAGGTAAAGTGAAAAAACTCTATTGCCTGCTTTTGGTCAGCACCCAAATCCTCGAGAGTTAATTTGAATCTCTGTGACAATTTGGTATACATTGTTGAACTTTTCTTTTCAGTACTTATTTGAAAGTGCGTTTTATGTTATGGTTGATTGTCTTATGATTCCTCTCCGCACAAGTTCCTCCCTACGGCATCTCCTATGCTGTCACCCTTAAAATGTTTAGCTGGAAAGAGACAGTCAGACCTCAAAGCTCTGCAGATACAAAAAATTGACGACACCCAACCTTCTCCTATTTTTTCTTTCTTTTCTTCTTTTCTTATGTCAGTGTTCGGTGTGGGTTGTGTAGTGTGACTCCAATGAGTTGTCCTCCCTCCCCATGTGTAAACTGGCCTGTCGAATCCTGCTCTGCCCAAACAATCCCTGCTGCGAACTCAGCACAGGTTCTGTTCAGTGGTGGCTAGCCTTCTTTCTTTGCCTTTTCTCACCAGAAGTTAGTGGCTCTTTACAAATTAGAATTTGTTTTTATTCAAGTGAAATTGTTAAAGGGTACAGTGGTGTCTACTCGGACATGATATCACGAGTGCACATGTCCAGATTGTGAATGTAAATTGTACATAAATTGTACACCGAGTGTACAATGTAGCACCGGGTGTGTTCGTCTCCTCCATGGGCTGTGTGATTGTGTAAAAAAACGATCAGTCGTGGCATTTTCTGAAAGAGCCCAGTGGGAGACATTTGATACTTTTCATCCTGCTCATCTTTATGTGCATTACCTGTTTTGTTGTATGCTGAATGTTGTACAATTACACACATGGACAAAATTGTTGGTACCCCTCGGTTAATGAAAGAAAAACCCACAATGGTCACAGAAATAATTTGAATCTGACAAAAGTAATAATAAATAAAAATTCTATGAAAATTAACCAATAAAAAACAGACATTGCTTTTTAACAGAATTATTTGAAAAAATAAACTCATGAAACAGGCCTGGACAAAAATGATGGTAACCTTAACTTAATATTCTGTTGCACAACCTTTTGAGGCAATCACTGCAATCAAACCATTTCTGTAACTGTCAATGAGACTTCTGCACCTCTCAGCAGGTATTCTGGTCCACTCCTCATGAGCAGACTGCTCCACTTGTCTCAGGTTTGAAGGGTTCCTTCTCCAGACGCCATGTTTCAGCTCCTTCCACAGGTGTTCAAAAGGATTTAGATCAGAGCTCATAGAAGGCCACATCAGAATAGTCCAATGTTTTGCTCTTAGCCATTCTTGGCTGTTTTTAGCTGTGTGTTTTGGCTCATTATCCTGTTGCAAGAAAGACCCATGACCTGCGACTGAGACTATGCTTTCTGACACTGGGCAGCACATTTCTCTCTAGAATACCTTGATAGTCATGAGATTTCATTGTACCCTGCACAGATTCAAGACACCCTGTGCCAGATGCAGCAACGCATGAGCATTTACTAAACTTATATCATACTATTCATTTATTCTTATTTATTATCTGTTAATCAGGTCATGGAGTGATTGCCGCTAAAAACACTGAGCAAGAAGAATACCTGCTCGAGTATATTGGAAGACACATCACTGGATCTTAAGGAGAGGCACTGTTCAAAGAGTACTCAGCGGACGATGCAGCATTTCTGCACTTCTCCTGTTTTCAGGGACAATCTTTCTGATAAGATTAAATAAATGGATGTCCTAACTTAAGGTAATTGTTGTATTTTGTTAAATGTGTTACAAGAGAAAAAATCTTTCATCATGCAGCGCTGACGGCAGTAAACATACAGCAAGACTTGGAAGATTCATAAATGATGATCGCATCAAGCCAAACAGCAAAATTAAAATAGTATGTATGTCTTTGAAGTTTTTCCACATAATAGCTTTACTCGTATCATTTGTGCAACCTCAGATGAATGTAGAATTATTTGATGTAATAGACTTACAGTAAGTTATCACTCAGCAATTGACTCTGAAGTAAGGGCCAACACAACTCTATCATAAATGGGGGTAAATATATTATGGCACATTATGCTTAATGGTTTTCTACATATTAATACATTTGCTGCTCCTTCATTTTTAGAAGGGTGAATGGAGAAAATACTCTAAGTTATAAATTCAGGGGTGAATTAAATATAAAGTTTCTAAAGCTTATGTTTTCTTCCTTTAAAAGCCTACAGAGAGCCGTCAAATGCAATCGATCCAACGTAAAATCTCCTTTTAGAAAACATAACCGTTATCAGTTGTGGGCTATAGGACAAAAAAAATAACAAGCTACTCTTTCACAAATTACAAAATACAATGAATTAACATTACACGGCTCCAACTCTAACAGAGAGAATAAGTACTGCGCTTGTATGTCTGCTTTAAATACGACTACAATCACTGAGGTGAATCTATTCCTAGTACACTCCTAACATTTCAGTGTAATTTCTCCATGCCGTTCCTCTGTTCTCTGATTAGTCCCACATCTTCAGCATCATGTCAGACAGAAAAGAAGAATAAAAAACAAACGAGCATGCAAGACGTTTTTAACTTTAAAACTTTGTTTCCAAAATTCAATGTAACTGTCTGTACACTTTACAATAGCATACAGCCTGACACAACAAAAGATGTCTTAAACATTTTAAATATATCTTCGGCACAAATAGCAATGCTTGCAAGTGAAATGGCTTAACACTGGTTCTACCACTACTGTTGTTTTTCAGCAGAAAAAAATGTCATGATTAAAATTAAATGCAGGACTTTTCCCACAAAGCAAGCTGTATTCTCTACATGCTAAGTTTAATGGTTCAGTGACAAGGTGGTAAACCAAACATACAGATATTTGTAATGCATTTAAAAAGTAGATATGACATGCCTTTTGAATCAAAAATGCAAAAGATTTTCCTTTAAGGATTTTCTTTAAACATGAAGCTGCATGTATTGTACAACATTCAGCGTACAACAAAACAGGTAATGCACATAAAGATGAGCAGGATGAAAAGTATCAAATGTCTCCCACTGATCTTTCAGAAAATGCCACGACTGATCGTTTTTTACACAATCACACAGCCCATGGAGGAGACGAACACACCCGGTGCTACATTGTACACTCGGTGTACAATTTATGTACAATTTACATTCACAATCTGGACATGTGCACTCGTGATATCATGTCCGAGTAAACACCACTGTACCCTTTAACAATTTCACTTGAATAAAAACAAATTCTAATTTGTAAAGAGCCACTAACTTCTGGTGAGAAAAGGCAAAGAAAGAAGGCTAGCCACCACTGAACAGAACCTGTGCTGAGTTCGCAGCAGGGATTGTTTGGGCAGAGCAGGATTCGACAGGCCAGTTTACACATGGGGAGGGAGGACAACTCATTGGAGTCACACTACACAACCCACACCGAACACTGACATAAGAAAAGAAGAAAAGAAAGAAAAAATAGGAGAAGGTTGGGTGTCATCAATTTTTTGTATCTGCAGAGCTTTGAGGTCTGACTGTCTCTTTCCAGCTAAACATTTTAAGGGTGACAGCATAGGAGATGCCGTAGGGAGGAACTTGTGCGGAGAGGAATCATAAGACAATCAACCATAACATAAAACGCACTTTCAAACAAGTACTGAAAAGAAAAGTTCAACAATGTATACCAAATTGTCACAGAGATTCAAATTAACTCTCGAGGATTTGGGTGCTGACCAAAAGCAGGCAATAGAGTTTTTTCGCTTTACCTCCTGGGATTAGGCCTGTAAATTTGCCAACACAACATCATGAAAACATTTCATGAAAACATTTTTTAGAAAACAAGCAGTACAAACTATTCTACACAAAACAGTTTTTATTTATTTATTTTTTTAGAAAATAAGTACTAAAAACTATTCAGCGCAAAATATGAGATGAGACACAGTTGTGTGTCTCTCCACTTCTGTCACAAGTACTTCCCCCATCACTTCAGGTATTTACGGTGTTGTGGGTGTTGCGGGTTGCTTCCATATGTAGACCACCATTGCAAGGTCTGCCAATTTGACGGTGTTGTGGTTTTTCATCAGAGCACAGTACATATCGTTGATGGTATGCTGAACGTACGCCTCTGATCTCAGGTCAAACAAAACAGTTCCGGCAGCAATTCTGATGCTCTTCTCCTCTGTGGGGAAGTTATGCAGGGTTAAGAGGTGCTGGATGGTGGGGATAAAGTTGGGAGTGTAGAGCTTGCTGATGATGGTGTAAAAGTTGTCTTGGTAGAAATGAAACGCAATTGTTTCCAGGCATGGGTGATCCTTCTGGCTAGGATGGTTGGTCAGGCATCCGTAGCAGTTTTCCCTGTATGTTTCCAGAACTTTATCGAGGAGATAAAGTATGGCTGTTTTCACCACGCTGAAGAAGGCCTTTGACAACAGCCCGTCAGCTTCATCCCCCTTGCTACCCTCCCCTGGTGGTAGTGGTGGTGGTGATGGGGGCGCTGCTGCTGATGCTGCTGGTGGTGGTGCTGGTGTCGGTGGTATTGATGCTGAAGGTGCCGGTGGTGCTGCTTCTGCTGTTGTTGGGGGCTGCTGGGTATCCGGGAGGAGCTGGCTCAGAACGGCCTGCAAAAAGGGTAGGCGTGCTAGGTACCGGAGAGTTGTTGAGCTCCATCAAATCCCCCTCCGAGTCAGCAGAACCAAAGAGCCTTCTGGGACGTGGGTACCACGCTGGCTGCACAGTGGTCGGTGTGAGATGCTTCTGGTGCTGCTGTTGCTACTGGTTGACTGCGCTCAGGTTGATCAGTAGGCAGGTTGCAAGTCTCTGCGATCATCGGTTCCATTGACCATCTTTATGACACATAGGGGTGGGCGGTGATGGTGTAATGACCGGAAAAAGAGGTGCGACTGAGAAGTAGAGGGCGTGATATGAGAATGATGACATTTTTTGACAGATAGAGTATCCCTCCAACTCCGACAGTTAGAGAAGATAGTGGTGATCTTTTCTGCGGCCTTCTCCATTCACTCAATCCATGCACCCAACAGTAAGATCAGAACTGTATGGAATACCCCACAGTCGGCGTTATAACTCTCCAAAACAAAGAACTCTGCAGGTTTCTTCTTTCCCATTGATCAGAGGGTGGTTCTGAAGTACCATCTACCAGACCCCACTACTTTGGATTGCCATACCGCTCTTTTCAGGTGCACCTCTATGCAAGCGGGGAGGTTTTCCAACCTCGGCCGTTTAGAGGGTACAGGCTCGGCTATATTTTCCTGAGAAGTCTCTCGGAGATGCTGCTGCATGACCATCTCCAGCACGCTCCAGTCGTTGGAGGTCAGCGTGGCTGAGAGGACTAGAGGCCTCGGTCTTTCACCCTGCTCCAGCTGATAGAAGCAGAGCTCCCCTTTTTTTGCTTTGTTTTATTTTGAGTCCTGTCCTCAGATTCGTTATTAGTTAATTCTTGGATAATTTCACTGATTCTTGCATACTTCTTATCTTCCTCATGAAAATTGTCAAATGAGACCAAACATCACATTATTGTCTGTTTCCGTTACTGAGACATACGTCAGGGAATAAAACATGAGTTTGTAGTCAGTGAAATGTCTTTATTGAAGCTGCTCTGTCACATTGGTTTTAAGAGAAGCAGAGTACTTGAAGTTGGGCCTCACCCAAGGAATTATAAAGTTGCTATAAAAATAACAAACAAGAGGCCTACTTCAGGGCCTGTAAAGCACCTCAGAGTTTCAGCCACACTTAGATATCGTCATCATCCTCCTCACCAACCCCCTCAACAGAAAAGCTGTCCAGTGTACCTTTTGTTCAAATTTCCCGGGTGCACATCTGGTCTGGTGAGAGGTGTGGGGATGGTGGGGAGAGACACACTAGACAGTACCATTTTTGTTCAGACGGACACCTCTCCCATCTAGACTGATAAACCTCTGTCTTTGGATGCAGGGCGGGGAGAGGGGGACATGTCTGGTCGTGATTAGAGGTGTGGGGAGAAACACGGGACAGTAGCATTTTTTTGTTGTTGTTGTTCAGAGGATGCAGGGAGGGTGGGGAGGAAAGCTGAACAGCAGCATTTTGTTCACATGGACACCTCTGGTTCTGCTTAGAGGTGTTGGGGAGAAACACTGATGCAGAAGTTTTGGTTCAAATTTCCACAGGTTTGTCTCTCAAAGACTGTTAAAAAACTCTGTCAGAGGATGGAAAACGGAAGAGTCTATAAGAATGCAGAGAGGGGAGAGTGAGAGGGGACATGTCTGGTTCTGCTTAGATAAGCCTCTGTCAGTTAAGGAGGGACTTCCGGTGGGAGGGAGAGGTAGGGAGGAAGAGGGTTCTTGTGTTCAAACGGACACCTCTGGTCCCGGTGAGAGGTATGGGGAGAAATACTGGACAGTAGCATTTTGGTTCAGAGGTGCAGGAAGGGGAGAGAGGAGAAAAAGCTAGAGAAAAGCTGGAGATAATGCTAGACAGAACTTTTTAGTTCAAATTTCCCGGGTTTCTCTCAAAGACCGTTAAAAAGCTCTGTCATAGGACGAAAGGGAGGGGTAGGGGGACACGTCTGGTTCCGTTGAGATAAACTTCTGTCGGTTAAAGAGGGAGGGACTTGCGGTTGGTTAGGGTTAGGGTTGCTACGCATATTTTGGGTTGCTAGGCAGATTAGAGTACGGGAAGGCGGGACTTCCGGTACAAAAACATCTGTCGGGGGTGTGGTGGGCGGGACTTCCGGTTGTGACATGGCAGTTTCTGATTGGGACCTGTCAAAATTTGACGAAAGGTGGTTTGTATTACTCTCTCACTGGTCTAAAGTGTTAGTGGAGGTGTATTGCTGCCTGCGTGTGCAGATTTGAAGCATTACACTCAAGTGCAATAGAGCATTTTAATCATGGGAATGATCTTTGACCCTGAAACTCTCCTCTTCAGACCACTCCACTGTAGCTTGATAGAAAGGAGCAAGCACAAGAAGTGCTTCTTCTATGATGGTAAACTCATCAGCCGTAAGTGGAGTTATGTCTGTTCTTAGAGACAAGAGGTACCCATACTGGTTCCTTCTCATCATGTAGCCTTGCCAGCATTTGATATGTGCTGTTCCAGCATGTTGGTTCCTCATTGATGAGTTTCAGGGTTGGCCGTCCCATCTGTTGCTGCATTTGAGCAAGCTTCTCTTTGGCTATGGTGCTTGATCTGAAGTGTGTTACAATTTGGCTAGATTTGTGTCTGATTGTAAGTGTAGGGATTTGATCACATGATTTTTTTTACTTTTAAATTGAGAGTGTGTGCAATGCAAACTGAATGCCGAATTTTGAGACTTCTTGCAGATGAAACCATGTTTGGTGCTGCATCGGTCACAAGACACTTTACTTTATTAGTCATGGCCCAGTCATCCATCATGCCCCTTTTGACTCAGGCCAAATTGTCAGCAATGTGACTTTGTGGAAAGTGTTGCACTCCCAACACAGATGTACACAACTGCATATTCTCATTAATGTAGTGACAGGTAAGAGCCAAGTAAGCCTCTATGTTCACAGACGTCCACATGTCAGCTGTTATACTCACTGCTACAGTTTGCTGTACTTCCATTTTCACTCGTTCTCGTTCCTCCTCGTATGTTTTTGGCCATTTCTTTGGCAGTCTGAAAATCAAACCAAGTTAAACCAAAAGCAAATCAATATATTTAAATTAAATATTAAACAAATTGGATATATCAGCTACTTCTCTTGACATTCTCTATACAAACCTTTCTGGTTGGCAAAACATATGATGGCTCAAGGACCTGAAGCAGTTCCCTGAACCCCTAACTCTCAACAATGCTGACAGGTTGGCAGTCCTTTAGGATGAAATTCAGAACTGCCTGGTCCAATGCATGCTTCCTGGAAGCTTGATGGTCAAAAATGAAGTGAAATAATCCAAATTATAAAAATGAAAAATAATATGAATTAAATGTCAATAAAGCGACCACAAGGAAGTTGTAAAAAATCTGTATACCTGTGTTTATTCCGGGTGCATTTGTGACCTCATTTTCATGCCTTGCTCTGAAATGCCTCAACATTGTTGAGGTGCTTTTATTGATGTACAACAGTTCTGCCGAACAAATGCGACATTTAACCTGCAGAAAAAAATGAATAATTTAAAGTAAGAGTCACTTTGAAATGGATTTGAGTTCTGATAGATCAAGTGGAAACTGAGAGGAACAGGATCAAACAAGTGAATAAAAACAAATACCGTATTTGTCGATATCAGATCAAAACAGTCCCCCAGGACGGAAACCTTTCTTTCTCTTTCTTGCTCCATGATAGCTTGAGGCGAAGAATTGTGCTTCAAAAGATCGGTTATTCTTTTGGCAGAGATGCATCCCGTTGACAGATGCGATTCCTTTTAAACACAGTTTGGCGCCTCAGTGACAGGTGAAACAGCAGCTGTATCGGTCACGTGACTTTCTTAAAGTGATACGCGCACCGACACAGGGTTTCGCTCTGTGAGCTCGACACATGCACCGACACATCAGTGTTGGCGGACCCATCACTAGTCAACAAGACAGTTAAGAAAAATACAGTTATAAAGAAGGAAAAGCAAGTATTTACAATACAAAAGCAAAGCACAGCAAGTCTGGCATGTGGATAAACTTCCTAGCTGACTCGGGCGAAGACAGGGGACACCCTAGACAGGTCGCCAGTCTGTTGCAGGGCTACATATATAGACAAACAAGCACTCTCACATTCACACCTACGGGCAATTTAGAATAATCAATTAACCTCAGCATATTTTTTGGACTGTGGGAGGAAGCCGGAGTACCCGGAGAAAACCCACGCATGCACAGGGAGAACATGCAAACTCCATGCAGAAAGATCCCGGGAAAGCCGGGACGCGAACCAGGGATCTTCTCGTGGCAAGGCGAAAGTGCTAACCACTACGCCACTGTGCAGCCCACATAGTAACCATAAAAATCTAATTGAAATTAATACCACTATTTCAACTGAGCGAAGAAACAGGACAATTAAATGAGGTCTGTTAAAAATTAGATCTCTCTCGTCTAAATCTCTGTTAGTAAATGATTTGATAACTGATAACCAGATTGATTTGTTCTGTTTGACTGAAACCTGGTTGCAGCAGGAAGAATATGTTAGTCTAAATGAGTCAACTCCTACTAGTCATACTAACTGTCATGTTCCTCGAATCACAGGCCGAGGAGGAGGAGTGACAGCAATCTACCACTCTAGCTTAAAAATGAACCAGAGACCTACACCTAGTTACAGTTCATTTGAAAATCTTACTCTCAGTCTCTCTCATCCAGATTTAAAAGCCCAGAAACCAGTTTTATTTGTTGTTGTATATCGTTCTCCTGCTCCTTACTCTGAGTTTTTATCTCAATTCTCAGACTTTTTATCTGATTTAGTGCTCAGCTCAGATAAAGTGATTATTGTGGGTGACTTTAACATTCATGTTGACGTGGACAGTGACAGCCTTACGGCTGCTTTTAATTCAATATTAGACTCAATTGGGTTTTCTCAACATGTAAATAAACCAACTCATAGTTTTAATCATACCCTTGACCTCGTTCTGACTTATGGCATAGAAATCAAACAGTTAACAGTATTTCCCCGGAACCCTCTTCTTTCTGACCATTTTATGATAACATTTCAATTTACAACAATAGATTGTATAGGAGTTAAGAATAAATATCATTACAGTAGATGTCTGTCTGACAATTCGGTGACTAAATTTAAGAAAACAATACCCTCTCTATTTAGTTCAGCACCACTTACTGGTATAATGGAAGGGAAATATTATAATTTTACCCCCACAGAAGTGGATTATGTTGTTAATAATGCTGCAGCCTCACTGCATACAACACTTGATAGTGTTGCCCCTGTAAAAAAGAAAGTTATATCTCAGAGAGGACCTGCTCCTTGGTATAATTCCCAGCTGCGGACTTTAAAGCAGGCGTCCCGAAAGCTGGAAAGGAAGTGGTATTCCACTAATTTAGAAGATGTTTATGTAGCTTGGAAAAATAGTCTAGTAATTTATAAAAAAGCTCTTCGTAATGCCAGGACAACATATTATTCATCTTTAATAGAGGAAAACAAGAACAACCCCAGGTTTCTCTTCAGCACTGTAGCCAGGCTGACAAAGAGTCAAAGCTCTGTTGAACCTTGTATTCCTTTAGCTTTGAGCAGTAACGACTTCATGAGCTTCTTTACAAATAAAATTATTACGATTAGAGAAAAAATTAATCTGGCCCTTCCTACAAATGTCACAGATGTATCATTGAGTACAGATGCTTTAGAATTGGCTGTAAGACCAGATGGATATTTAGAATTAGAATTTTTCACTTCCATACATCTCTCTGAACTAATTTCAATAGTTTCTACATCCAAACCATCGACATGTCTTTTAGATCCTATCCCAACTAGACTGTTCAAGGAGGCTTTACCTTTAATTAATTCCTCAATGTTAGATCTGATTAATCTCTCTCTAGTAACAGGCTATGTACCACAGGCTTTTAAGGTTGCTGTAATCAAACCTTTACTTAAAAATCCCACTCTAGATCCAGATGTTTTAGCCAACTATAGACCAATTTCCAACCTCCCATTTCTCTCCAAAATTCTGAAAAGAACAGTTGCTAATCAATTATGTGAACATTTACAAAGGAATAGCTTGTTTGAAGAGTTTCAGTCAGGCTTCAGAGTGCATCACAGCACAGAAACAGCTCTGGTGAACGTTACTAATGACCTTCTCATAGCGTCAGATAATGGACTGGTCTCTATACTTATTTTATTGGACCTTAGTGCAGCATTCGATACTATCGACCACAAACTTTTATTACAGCGACTAGAACATTGTATTGGCATTAAAGGGACAGCACTGGACTGGTTTAAATCCTACTTATCAGACAGGTTCCAGTTTGTGCATGTCAACAATGACTCTTCTGAGCATACTAGGGTTAATCATGGAGTTCCTCAGGGCTCTGTCTTAGGACCAATACTGTTCACATTGTACATGCTTCCCTTAGGCAATATTATTAGGAAGCACTGTATTAATTTCCATTGTTATGCTGATGACACTCAATTGTATTTATCTATGAAGCCAGATGAAACTAATCAGCTATGCAGACTGCAAGATTGTCTTAAGGACATAAAGACCTGGATGACCTATAATTTCTTACTACTAAATTCAGACAAGACTGAAGTCATTGTATTTGGCCCCAAACATCTTAGAGAATTGCTTTCAAAGCATATAGTTACTCTGGATGGCATTACATTGGCCTCCAGTACTACTGTGAGGAACCTCGGTGTTATCTTTGACCAGGACATGTCCTTTAACTCACACATAAAACAAATCTGTAGGACTTCCTTTTTCCACCTGAGAAATATTGTGAAAATCAGGAACATCCTGTCTCAGAGTGATGCAGAAAAACTAGTCCATGCATTTGTTACTTCTAGGCTTGACTACTGTAATTCCTTATTATCAGGTTGTCCCAAAAGCTCTCTGAAACATCTACAGCTGATCAAAAATGCTGCAGCCAGAGTACTGACAGGAGTTAGCAAGAGAGATCATATTTCTCCTATATTGGTTTCTCTCCATTGGCTTCATGTTAAATCTAGAATAGAATTCAAAATCCTTCTTCTGACATATAAAGCTCTTAACAACCAATCTCCATCATATCTTAAAGACCTGATAGTACCATATTATCCTAGCAGAACTCTTCGCTCTCAGACTGCAGGCTTACTTGTTGTTCCTAGAATCTCTAAAAGTAGAATGGGAGGCAGAGCCTTCAGTTATCAGGCGCCTCTCCTGTGGAACCAGCTCCCATTTTGGGTTCGGGAGGTGGACACCCTCTCTATTTTTAAGACCAGGATTAAAACCTTCCTTTTTGACAAAGCTTATAGTTAGGGCTGACTGGGGGACCCTGACGGGGTGAGCTGGTGTTTTCATTTGCACAACTGACTTCCCCTCTTGACGTCCCTTTAGTTTGTCCCTAGTTATGCTGCTATAGGCCTAGGCTGCTGGGGGACCTCTCTTGATGCACTGAGCCCTTCTCTAACTACCTATGTATTTACTATATATACCATTGTTGCATTACACTCACTCTGTTTCTTTCTGTGTCCTTTCTCTGAGTGTCCCTGGTCCCAGAGCTGGATGCTTCAGATGTGTGGTTGTTCTCCCACCTCCAGCTGCCCATTTCCACTGATCTACTCTGCATTGCCCTTACTATACTTTATTTGCACATCTACATATTTTGGAATTTACCACCAGCTATATATGTAGTATATTTAATGCCAGAGCTGTACACCATAGCAGTAAACTATAATTAGTTTCCATGTTAGTTGTAATTTGCATGTATCATCTGTCTTATCATGCATCTATTATACTGTGTGTTTTATGGTCCTTGTGCCCCCCCCCCACCTCTCTACCCCTCTACCTCTATCCCTCTACCTCTTCCTCTCTACCTCTATCCCTCTATCTCTACCTCTCTACCTCTTCTGTCCCTCTCAGCCCGCCCGGCCAGCAGGCAGATGGGTCCCCCCACATTAGAGCCGGGTTCTGCTCGAGGTTTTTTTCCCTGTTAAAAGGGTGTTTTCCTTGCCACTGTCGCCTTTTGGCTTGCTCTGGGGTTCAGGCATATGGGTTCTGTAAAGCGTCTCGAGACAATTTGACTGTAATTGGCGCTATATAAATAAAATTGAATTGAATTGAATTGAATTGATTATCTCTTTGTTGTGGCACCTGTTAGCCAGTTGGATATATTATGCAGCAAGTGAACGTTTTGTTGATGTATTAGATGCAGGACAAATAGACAAGCGTAAGGATTTTAACAAGTTTGACAAGGACCAAATTGTGCATGGCTGGATCACTGGGTCAGAGCATCTCAAAAACTGCGGCTCTTGTGGGATGTTCCTGATCTACAGTGGTCGATATCTATCAAAAGTGGTCCAAAGAATGAACAGAGGCTCATTGATGCACGTAAGGAGTGAAGGCTGGCCCGTGTGGTCCGATCCAGCAGATGAGCTTACTGTTGCTCAAATTACTGAAAAAATTAATACTGGCTCTGATAGAACGGTATCAGAATACACAGTGCATCACAGTTTGTTGCATATGGGGCTGCATAGCCACAGACGAGTCAGAGTGCACATGCTGACCCCTGTGCACCACCGAAAGCACCAACAATGAGCATGTGAGCATCAGAACTGGACCACAGAGCCATGGAAGAAGGTGGCGGTCTGATGAATCACGTGGATGGCGTGTGCATCGCTTACCTGAGGAAAACATGGCACCAGGGTGCACTATGGGAAGAAGGCAAGCTGGTGGAGGCAGTGTAATGCTTTGGGCAATGTTCTGCTGGGAAACCTTGGGTTCTGCCATCCATGTGGATGTTACTTTGACATATACTACCTATCTAAGCATTGTTGCAGACCATGGACACCTTTTCATGGAAACTGTGTTCCCTGATGTGGCCTCTTTCAGCAGAATAATGTGCTGTGCCACACAGCAAAAAATGGTTCAGGAATGGTTGAAGGAGCACAAAAAGTTTGAGGTGTTCACTTGGCCTCCAAATTCCCCAGATCTCAATCCAATCAAGCATCTGTGGGATGTGCTGGACAAACAAGTCTGATCCATGGAGGCTCCACCTCACAACTTACAGGATTTTAAGGATCTGCTGCTACCATCTACACACAGCACACCTTCAGGGGTCTAGTGGAGTCCATGCCTCGGCAGGTCAGAGATGTTTTGGCAGCAAAAGGGGGACCGACACTATATTAGGCAGGTGGTCATAATGTTATGATTGGTGTAGCTGAACCTGTGATGTCAAGCTCTCCAGTGCTGATGCTTCACACCAAAGCATTGGCAAGTCATCACATTTGGATCACCAGGTTTCACAGCTGATATAAGGTTACTTTCCTGAAAACTTGTCCTAGACAAATTGGCAGTCATTTGAAATCTACATCAGTAGATAACTTTCCTTAGAGTGATTTTTTATTTTTTTTTTGTGATGATGACATCACATGTTTCAATAGCAAAGACAGCAACAGACCATAAATATAAGAAATTTCCACCTGTCACTCCCTGAGGAGGTTCTAAACTTTGGCACCTAATGTAAAACCTCTCATCCCAATTTTTTGATCTGGTGGGATACTTTCTTTCTATGTGACTTATAGGTTTGATCAATGAAAGGGGATGCTGTTTTACCTCCAAATAAACTTATTTTTGGACCATTTACATATCGACATACTGGTCAGCTGACAGCTTTTGTGATATTATTGGCTTTGTGCATACAGTTAAACAGCTTTGCTTTTTTCTCTCAATCATTTTTATTTAATTTGAACAAAGAGGGATTCTTCCCAGGCACTGGAGTTTTCTCTGATGGATGGTAAGAGATCCAAGCATTCATTCATTAATTTTTTTTCTCCTCCCATTCCATAGAGAGCCAGAACTTCAGCATGAACACTTCATCTGCAATCGATCAGTGCTGAAATCGCTCATCACCGTCAACCCCTGCAACACAAGAACACAAGAATACAGAACTGAGGAAAAGTCTCCTAAAATCACAACTTGACCTAAACTATTACACATGCTGTTCACCCACCCTGCACTTTGTACTTGTAATCAAAACATCTTTTCTTCATCTGTTCTATAACAAGTAATTCTTGATGTGATGCCATTCATTTGCAGTATAGTGCTTGTACAATAATGATTCTGTTGTCCAAGCTTTTTATGAATGAATAGAAACATTACCTTTAAACACATGATCTGGTTCAGTGAATGTGAACCAGAGCTCTGACTATTTCCATAGTGAAAATAATAAATGCCTCGATAAGACAGACCCTGACTTTCCAATATTATGGAAGGTCTGGGAAGAGAAAAATGCTGCAAACCAGTTTATAACAAGCTTGAAAAAATGCAACCCTTTTTAAAAAATGATCTGCTGACTCAAAGAATGTAGCTGAACATATACAATATTTTTCATTTAGAATTTCTCTTTTATTTGTTTACATTAGTGAGCATTAGTGATTAATTTAAGGCCTTTTTCTTTTCAAAGGTTGGTATCAAGACAATCGCCAACATTTACTCAGCCCTATGTGGATTGCTGTTTTCTCTTCAGTAAATAGCAAAATCTTGCTTTTCAGCTCACAGAACATTCGTTAGCTTTCCCCTCTTTTCTCATTCCTCTGCTTTGCACTGTTCATCCACTTCTATTTTGATGTGAGGCTAAGGAGGCCCCATACATTGGATTCTTCTCTTGAACCTGCAGTTAGAGAGCAACATTATTTGGAGTAGTGTTTGTGTCCCCCCCGTTGGATGTAAATCCAATAATTCAAATTCTAGATGCAGTTTGTTAATGACAGCGCTATCCCAACAACCCCGGCAGAACTGTTTAAGCAGATGTTTATTGAAATCTGAGAGTGAAACTCCTCCTCTCTTTACCACAGTATTCAATCCAAGTTGAAGACGTTGAAGATATGCAGATGGCTTTTCACCGTGGGTCCTGCAATGTATTTAGGAATTGTGCAAACAATTCTTCACCATCTTGTACTGTGGCAAAGGCAGAGTCCAGTACACTTAGATAGATTGAGGGAATAGTGTTTGGGCCCAGTCCTTTCACAACATCTGCCGCGGGAGATAACAGACTTTCCAGTATATGCCGTGTGATATGGAGAGGTGCAAAATTTGGATCGGCAAGGAGTAATTCAATATGGGACTTCCAAGTCTCATAATCAGCTTCGTTTGCTGGCTTGGGAATCTTTCCCGAGAAAGGGCGGAGTCTGAAAGCAGGCATATTATGAAAAGACATGTCATCTGTTTTCCAACAATGTTCCACCACAACTTTTTGTACTTCAGGGGGGTTAATGTCTGTTTGGGACAATGTGATACGTGGTTGTGTCGCCTGTTGGTCAGGAGGAGAACTGCTTTGTGGAGGTACGGTATTGGCATGGACTGCAGTGGTAAGTCCTTCATCTGACACCACCCCCTGCTGGCCAGACAGGAAGGGTGCAGCTCCACTTGCACAAAGTCTTTTGAATCCTCATCCTTCCCAACATCTCCCAACGCTTCCAATTGTCCACTTATCTGTCCCATCAATTCTTTCAAAAAGTCTTCAAATTTCCTTCCACTTTTTGTTGCCATTGTTTTCAGCTGGTTGATGTATTCTGCTGGATCGACGACTCCTGCTGTGGCTGAATACTCAGTGGCAAGTGATTTAACAATAAATTCCAGAGCTGAATATTGTTCTGATTTATATGTGTACGGCAAAAGTGGGGCCAAAGCAGTTAAAGCTTCAGACATATTAAACTCCACGATCAGGTTTTTGTAAAATGAACTTGTTGGATCTTTAACCAAGAAAGTTGTTTTAATTGACCCATAATGTTTCAAACAATCAATAATCTCTTCATCTTTTTCAGTGTTTGTCACACCAGACACAACACAATTTTCAATAGTCACCCCACCATTTTCAATACTCTCCATTTCTAGACCAGTTCAATGCAAAATTCAAATCAGAAACTCAAAAGATTTCAAAATAATAATTCATTCACACATCAATTTTGGCTCCTGGCTAGCTCGCCATGATTTAACCAATATTTAATATGGCTGATGACAAACCGAATGTAGCAGAAGACCTAGTTCCGTATGAAGCCAAAATGGTGTGAAAGAAAACCCAACACAGAAATTAGCCTTAAATGATGTATATTATTTAAGTTTGAAAACCACCCAAAAAAGTATATTCAATATAAACAATTGACATAACAAAACAACAAAAAGATCACAGCTGTTATATAAAAATTTGGAAAAAAAACACACATGATGCAAAAAAAAACAACCAAACAAAAACCACAGCCGTTGCTGGTTAACCAAATTTAGATTTCAAATGTCCTTTGTTTTAGTTTTTCCCAGATTCTTTAGGAATGGTTGTTGCAGAGTTCTTTAATGTTCAGTTCAGTTCAGTTTTTGATCAGTTCAAATGGAGGAAGGAGGAAAAAAAACTTCTGTCCACAATCCATGACAGTTTTGGGGGGAACAAAAGGGGAAAAAAAACAATCCTACCAGCTCGCCATCTTCTTTACAGAAGAATCAGTTCAATCTTTCTTTTGTGTTGCAGGTTTGTTGGTCACAAAAAAAACCTGACCGTGAGTGCGTTTGTAAAACACGCTGTGTTAGAGCGGAAGTCCGGACGCGAGGTCCTGGTGTCTCCAAACCAGTCACGTTTTGAATACGCGGAATCAGATCGTTGGTTTTTTTCGGGGATCGAGGTGAGAAGTTGCACGAACGCGACACACCATGCCACCATCCACAACAGGAGCCGACTCTGAGCATCTCGCACAAGAGTATTTGACAGTGCCGCTGCGGGGCGACAACCAATCAGGAGCGTCAGCTGACGCTACGCTGATCAGCTGTCAGTTTTAGTGTGGCGTTCAAGGCTTGGCATTAGGGTGGGTTATTTGATGTTGGTTACAGTTCCGTCGCCGTGACACCAAAGCTGAGCACCAGATCACAACAGACCTTATGCCACAAGCTAACTTCCTGATTCTTCCGTGGACCTCTCCTAACTTCCTGCAGCCATATCCATAGCAACCATGGTAGCAACAACAAAATATTGCAACTAAACAGCTATGCTAATATTACTGAAACGTTTACTCTACTTGGGTAGGTGTTGGGTAAAAAAAATTGAGCCTTTTTTTCAGGTTTGGAGTTTGGTACACGTAGAAAAACCTAGCCTCTGATGCTACAGGGAGTGGAGAGAGGTCCACATGGAATGCGAAAAATGCTAACCTAGGTAGCTAAGGCATAACGTCTACTGTTTTGGCTTTAAAATACTAGCAGTTCTGATCTGGTGCTCAGCTTTGGTGTCACGGCGACGGAACAGTATGATTCAAACTCAATTCCTGGGATACGTTTATTTGGTTGTTTTCAAATTTCTATTCTCCATAATCTCCTGACCAAGTGTTATTGGATAACACGAAACGTTGAAAGAAGAATAAGGCAAAAGCAGATGAGACTGAGCTGAGTCCATGCAAGACTGTTATGCCTTCGATAACGATACCAATGTCCTCCGGGGGAAGTTCAGCACAACCTTCTTGTCGAATGGAAAACACTGCCATGGTCACCTGCTCCAAATCAGCCTGAATGCCATCTTGCTGACTGTCCTATATAAAACAAGAAAAAAAAATAGTGTTAGTCTTATGACATGCATTGGTATCCAACCAATAGACGTTATGCCTTGGCTACCTAGGTTAGCATTTTTCACATACTTCCTGTTACGTCTGAGGCTAGCTTTCTATGTTTACCAAACTCCAAACCTGAAAAAAAGGTTCAATTTTTTTTTACCAAACACCTACCCAAGTAGAGCAAACGTTTCAGTAAGATTAGCACAGCTGTTTAGTTGCAATATTTTTGTTGTTGCTACCATGGTTGCTATGGCCACGGCTGCAGGAAGTTAGGAGAGGTCCACGGAAGAATCAGGAAGTTAGCTTGTGGCATAAGGTCTATTGAAATTGAGACTCATCTCTTTATATTGGGTGTATGTTTTTGAAAAAAACAAAAAAACAAAAACCTTTTGGAGACAAGAAAAAGTTACACAATGTCATTGCTCTCTACATATTCTCATCATGTAAATCAGATAAAGCAGAGGTGCATCCATTTTGTTATTTATTTTCATTTTTCTCAAGCAACAGTTCCACAGCAGTGACTTACACTTTGTCCTATGAATGGTTTATGAATTTCAGACACAACTGTTTGCTTTTAACAAAACTTTATTTGAACTTCATTTCATAGATTAAGTGTATGAATGAGTTTCTAATAATGTCTATGTGTAAGTCATTACCTTGACAGTTTAGTGCAAACTTGTTTAAAAAGCATAATTCTACAGTGTTACAAACTAGATGTGACCAAATAAATATTCTGAGTGAAATACAAAAATGTATCGTCAATATGAAGAATCACTAACAACTACTTTGACAGTTTATCAGGACTTTTGCATGTGTGTGGCTATAAAGATTTAATTTCACTGGCCACAGACAAGTTGCCCACAAGTTATAGTAACGGCTATTTTTATATTTTTTCCCCCAGGTTTTCAGGGTGAAGGTTTTCAGGGTGAAATGCATAAACCACAAGTGCTGGCTTCATCCTTAAATAAGATCCATCTGACTCTGATTTTTTCACAGATTTGATGATTTCACTAAATGAACTCCACACTGCTATTTTTAGAACAGGCTTGTTTTACTAAATTACTCAGATACACAAACTCTGGAGTTTGTATACTGTAATTGTTGGATTCATTTGTTTTCTATGGCTTCACTACAGCTACTGGTAAATTATTTGCCATGCTGTTATAGAATTTTTACCAAAATCAGTGTTTGATCTGGTAACTTGTGTTGCACTGCTATTATTTTGAACACCACTGTACAGAAACCCCCAGTGTCAAAAGTTTTGAGAAGTGTACTGCCCAGAGGCCAAATACAGACACGCTCGCAATTATTGGCACCCCTGATAAAATTTGATTGAAAGTTGATTCAATCCAACCATACAGTGAGAATAAAAAGTGTTTGATCCCTTGCTGATTTTGTTGGTTTGCCCACTAATAAAGACATGATTATTCTATACTTTCAATGGTAGATGTATTCTAACATGGAGACCCAAAATATCAAAAAGAAAATCCAGAAAATAACTTTAAAGAATATATTTTAATTCATTTGTATTTCATTGAGGGAAATAAGTATTTGCACCCATGGGAAAATCAGTGTTAATGAGCCTTTGTTTGCAGTGACATGGGTCAAACTTTTCCTGGAGGTCTTGAGCAAGTTTACAAACAAATGTTGCAGGATTTAAACACATTTTTTTTACTCTTTTCATGAGAATCCAGCCACATTCAATTACCATTGCTGTGAATGAGATATGGAAATTTTTGACCAAAATCTCACAATACAGTCCCCTGTGTTTTTGGTCTGATCTGATTGCATGAAGATGATCCAGAGGAGGACTGGAACCATGTCAAGTGGTCAGATGAACCAAAATAAAACTTTTGGGTGTAAACTCCACTCTCTGTGTTTAGAGAGAAAAAAAGTCATGAGTGATATCTCAGGGAATCATATCTACTATGAAACATAGCGGTGAAAACATCACGATTTTGGGCTACTTTTCAGCAGACAAACGGACAACTGATCTGTAGTAAAAAGAGGATGAACAGGGGCCTGAATTGTGAGATTTTGAGCAAAAACCTCCATCTCTCATTCACAGCAATAACTGAATGTGGCTGGATTCACACGAAAAGAGTATTTAAAAAAATGTGTAAATTCTGCTACAGTTGTTTGTAAACCTGCTCAAGATCTCCAGGAAAAGTTTGACCTCTGTCATTGCAAATAAAGGCTCATTAACACTGATTTTCTCATGGGTGCAAATACTTATTTCCCTCAATGAAATACAAATGAATTAAGTCGGCAAACCAACAAAATCAGCAAGGGATCAAATACTTTTTACTCTCACTGCAAATTTTCTATTTGACTGGAAATGACACAGGGGTCTTCCAGGGGATGTTAAATGAATGTCCAAGTGTCATTGTTAAAGAAAAATAAATAAATAAATAAATAAATAAATAAATAAATAAACTTTTACTTACATTTGAGCAAAAAGTCACATGTTCAACAATTATTAGCACCCTTCTCAATAATTCACAGAAAACCCTTTGGTTTGTTATTTCTCCAATCAAACTTTTCTTATAATTACAGACCCAGCTTTTGTCACGTCTCCAATGGTGTTTTTGCCCATTCATCTCTATCGATGAGCTCTAACTCTCTCTAGTTGAGGGTCTCCTGCATCACCTTGATCTTTATCACCTTCAACAGTTTCTCTGTCAGATTCAAGTCAGGACTCTGGCTAAGACACTACAAAACATTGTTTATGTCTGACAACCATTTCTTCATCATTTTTACTGTGTTTTTGTTGTTGTCTGTTGAAATGTCCAAGAAGTGGCTGAGAACAAATTTCTCATAAACCATCAGACCATAAAACATAGGACTAGAGGACCTCTGCTCTTCTGTTTCATGAGCTGTTGAAAAAAAATTGCTTGTCCATTATGAGGTTGCCTTTGTTTGGCATTAAAAAGGTGGAGCTTCCACTTAAAGAACACCACACTTAATTTCACACACAATAATGGGAATGTGATGCTTTGTTTTTTTTGTTTTTTTTTATCAGCTAATGGATCAGGACACTTAACCACAGTGAACAGTGCAATGAAAATAGAATAGAACATGGATATTCTTCCCCAACATCAAAGAGCCTGCAGAGAACTTTGTTCTTGGCCACTTATAACGACATTTTTGCGGGCAACAACCCAAAAACACACAGTAATTTGGTGAAGAAATGGTTGTCAGACATAAACAATGTTTTGCAGTGTCTTAGTTAGAGTCCTGACTTGAATCTGACAGAAAAACTGTTCAAGATGCTAAAGATCAAGGTGATGGTCTGGAGGTCATCGATAGCGATGCATGGGCAAAAATACAAATGGAGACGTGCAAGAAGCTGGTCTTTAATTATAGGAAAAATCTGACTGCTGTAATATCCAAGCAAAGAGTTTTCTATGAAATGTTGTGAAAGGTGTCAATTATGGACATGCCACTTTTTGTTCAACTGTATATAAGTTTGTCATTATTGGAAATTCTTCTCAGTCATGACACTTCTTGAACTTCCACTTAACACCTTCTGAAGATCCCTTGGTCATTTCAGTCAAATCGAAAATTGCTGGTTTGATTAAATTAACTCAGTGCAACAAAGAACTTTTTCCGTCTTTCCGCAAGTCTTAAAAGACTGGAACTGTAGGTTCAAAGCACATTTTCCTCTATTAAACTATTGCATTTAGGAAGGAACTTAAATAAGGCAAATATATAGACCACAATTCATACACAAGACAAATCAAAGTTGTTTACAGTTAATTAAAATCTCAAAAGGTAGGCTGTGAGGAAAAAAATGTTACCTACCACAAACTCTTTGACAAGATCACGAGTTACAACACATTGATCCGATATAACAAACTCACGCACGTTGTTGAGTTGAAAGTGCCTGCTCCGAAATGTCTTTTCAGTTTCAGAGAAAACGAAAGCAAAAGAAAAGGCGGTTATACGGAGCATTTATGAGTGTTTGAGTTTTCTAACCCAATGCCCAATCGTTTAAAATGCAAAAAACAAACTACCGTATTTTTGCGACCATAAGGCGCACTTTAAAGTCTTAAATTTTCTCCGAAATCTGTAAATGTTGTTGTGTGACTTTGATGAGCGCTCCGCTTGACTGACTGAGAGCATTTCCTGCCGGCACGCTGCTTATATAGAGAGCTTGGGCTAACGTGTCTGCTTGCACTGTTGTTCGAGCTTTCGCAAAAGCCGGCATCATTTATGAGGAGCCGCACAGACTGACTCTGACAGTGACGAGCAGGAACCTGGCGTGTTCGATGGAAAACTAGCCCAGCTGTTCATTTTGGATACAGAAGATGAGGACTTTGATGGATTTGTGAATGAGGATTGATTAAAAAAAAAAACAAAAAAAAAACGTGAAAACATTGCTAAATACATCAATAAAGTACAACTGTATTCAGTTTTGCTTCCGCTGCCTTTTTTTAAAACACACGCTAGCATGCATGTTTTAAGCTAGCGTACAGGTGTCGTGCCAAAGTACTTACCACCGTCAGAAACTGTATCCCCTGCCGCGGGAGCGCGCATGCATTCGGAAGGGTGGAGCTATAATTCTGTGTTTAGATATCAGCGTAGTTTATGAATAAAACAAAATGTGGATTGTTACGATCATGCTTTGACTGTCAAACATGTTTGGTAATTTAGCACATGACAGTTCAACCTAAATAAATGCTTTTGCTATACATCGCGTGTTGCCTAATTAATAACATTGATAGCGCTGCCTAATAATGTCTTTTCTTTCTCCTTTTTGTAATAAAGTGTAAGCGATCACCCTGCTGACTAAACGTAGGCTCAATACTCTTTTGGTGGGTACTAGATTCAAACGCGCTATAATTCACTCTTTAGATCAATCTGTCCAACTTCTGATACAGTAAAATCAACACCACTGTGAGCATTTTAACACACTGCATTTGCTGCAGCACCGCCAGCAATAGTTGTTGCTGTAACTCACTTTCCACAGGCTTAGCAACACCTGTGAATTAGGACTAATTTCATTAATCACAGCTGAAGTTATAGGGGGGTACAGATTATTTCAGCCTCATGCACTGGCCCTGCCAGAAAATGTACCCCCCCTCTATATTCCTCAGGGGATGTACTAACATCATGTGGTTTATTCTGCAGACATTTGTGGTCATGCACAACAAAACTTGTGAATCAGGACTAATTTCATTAATCACAGCTAAAGTTATAGGGGGGTACAAATTATTTCAGCCTCATTCACTGCCCCTGCCAGAAAATGTACCCCCCCTCTATATTCCTCAGGTAATTTACTAACATCATGTGGTTTATTCTGCAGACATTTGTGGTCATGCACAACAAAACTTGTGAATCAGGACTAATTTCATTAATCACAGCTAAAGTTATAGGGGGGTACAAATTATTTCAGCCTCATTCACTGGCCCTGCCAGAAAATGTACCCCCCCTCTATATTCCTCAGGTAATTTACTAACATCATGTGGTTTATTCTGCAGACATTTGTGGTCATGCACAACAAAACTTGTGAATCAGGACTAATTTCATTAATCACAGCTAAAGTTATAGGGGGGTACAAATTATTTCAGCCTCATTCACTGGCCCTGCCAGAAAATGTACCCCCCCTCTATATTCCTCAGGTGATGTACTAACATCATGTGGTTTATTCTGCAGACATTTGGGGTCATGCACAACAAAACTTGCGAATTAGGACTAATTTCATTAATCACAGCTGAAGTTATAGGGGGGTACAGATTATTTCAGCCTCATGCACTGGCCCTGCCAGAAAATGTATCCCCCCTCTATATTCCTCAGGGGATGTACTAGCATCATGTGGTTTATTCTGCAGACATTTGTGGTCATGCACAACAAAACTTGTGAATCAGGACTAATTTCATTAATCACAGCTAAAGTTATAGGGGGGTACAAATTATTTCAGCCTCATTCACTGGCCCTGCCAGAAAATGTACCCCCCTCTATATTCCTCAGGTAATGTACTAACATCATGTGGTTTATTCTGCAGACATTTGGGGTCATGCACAACAAAACTTGTGAATCAGGACTAATTTCATTAATCACAGCTAAAGTTATAGGGGGGTCCAGATTATTTCAGCCTCATGCACTGGCCCTGCCAGAAAATGTATCCCCCCTCTATATTCCTCAGGGGATGTACTAACATCATGTGGTTTATTCTGCAGACATTTGGGGTCATGCACAACAAAACTTGTGAATTAGGACTAATTTCATTAATCACAGCTGAAGTTATAGGGGGGTACAGATTATTTCAGCCTCATGCACTGGCCCTGCCAGAAAATGTATCCCCCCTCTATATTCCTCAGGGGATGTACTAACATCATGTGGTTTATTCTGCAGACATTTGGGGTCATGCACAACAAAACTTGTGAATCAGGACTAATTTCATTAATCACAGCTAAAGTTATAGGGGGGTACAAATTATTTCAGCCTCATTCACAGGCCCTGCCAGAAAATGTACCCCCCCTCTATATTACTCAGGTAATGTACTAGCATCATGTGGTTTATTCTGCAGACATTTGGGGTCATGCACAACAAAACTTGTGAATTAGGACTAATTTCATTAATCACAGCTGAAGTTATAGGGGTACAAATTATTTCAGCCTCATTCACTGCACCTGCCAGAAAATGTATCCCTCCGCTAAAGTTTCTCAGGTGCATACATGTGTAGTACACGTGATTCCTTCAATCAATTATGCAAATTACACAAGGTTAGCCTTCACCATTTTGGAGCAGGTCGAGGATCAGCATCATCGGCAATATCAACCTTGACTTTGACAAGTAAAAAAAGTTAGCAATGAATCCTACGGATTACAAAGACATTGTTCAATATAAAGTTAAAAAAGAGTATCCCCCAAACTTCAAGAAGACGGAGAAATTATTACTTCGACGAAAGGCTCATCTGTATGAGATTGAAGGTAAGACCAGTGACGTTATAACCATTTCGCTAATGTGACAGAATAAACATGTAAAAAATAAAATAGTGTAAAATCATATCTGACGCAGTTTCAGTATGTCATGATTTATTGAGACGTGACTATGTCTCATAATATTTTACAAATAATATTTAACTCTAATGGTTTGTTTTGCAAGATAAAACCTATGTAATCTCCGCAGTGAGACTAACATTAAGGCGTTTTTTCAAGCATTATCTGAAACCGTATCATATAATAACGCATACCATCCAGTATGTATCATGCATTTAAGAGTATCAATTTCTGACGTACTGCTGCTTTTCTTCTCATTATTTAGGAGGGGAGCTTTATTATTGGCGACACAAGGGTACTGCAAAAGCCCTGAAAACCAAAGTGGTCTGTGGAGCTAAATGAGGCCAATGAAATCTTTGTTGATTTTCATGCAAGTCCCACTGGGGCACACTGTGGCCAGACAAAAACAAGAGATGCTATCTCAAAAAGGTTTTATTGGCCAGGGATGTCAGTGGATATCAGCAAGTGGGTAAGTCAGCCCTAAATTGAAAGATGTAATTACTATGGAATAGGGTCATGGAAAAACAGTTTCTCCTAAATTCTTTTTTTATTTTGCTCAAATTCCATGATAATAAAAAAAAACCATCATGGTATTAAGTGTACATGTGCTTATTTAAAAAGCGCTACTCATGCATAATATGTCATCATAAGGTTTCCCAGTGTACAGTGTGCCAGGCAAGCAGTGACTCTATTAAACAGCCCACAGAATTCATTCCTATCAAGGTGAGTTCAGCCAAAGAAGGCAAAAGTATTTTTAAATCCATAGAAACTATAGAAATATTTTTCTCAGTAGAAAATAAGACAGATTGCATTTTTTTGTATCACAAGTAGTTAGTGCTCAATGTTATTCTATATCAACATAAAAGCAGTATACATTATTGCAATTTGTTGAATAAAACTATAACTTGACAATCTTTTGCTACGAAAGGTTTACCAGCCATTTGAATTGGTGGGGATGGATCTAATAGGCAAATTGACTGAGACAAACAATGGACATCAATACATCTGTGTGATGATCGATTATTTCACAAAATGGCCACAGGCTTACCCCCTGAAATCAAAGACAGCCAAGGAAGTGTCACAATGCATCATCAAGTTTGTCCATCAGTTTGAATCGCCCAAAAGAATTTTAACAGACCAGGGGAAAGAATTTGTCAATGCTGTAAGTATTTAAATCCTTTGCAGAATTTGTCTTTCTTAAATATTAGTCACCAATAATTTTAACTATTATCTTTTGATTCAGGTAACCCCTCATTTTGTTGCCGATTCATTCTGTTTCTGTAGCATAGCTGTATGTATGAACTGATTTTTTGACAGGATGTTATTAATGTCATATCAAAAATGTCAACAAAAACTTATGCTTGTAGATCAACTCAAAAGTGTGTGAAATCCTTCACATCAAGAGAAGCCTCTGCTCTCCCTATCACCCTCAAACAAATGGGTTGGTAGAAAAAATGAATGGCACAATCCAGAGGTGAGTTCTTCGTTATAGTCATAAATTGATAACTCTAAATTTGCCTCTGTGCATTTTCTGTTGACAATAGCATGCTGTGTAACTTACACTCAAAGCTTTATGGCACATTGTGTTGTTCTCTTCTGATATGATCCTTGCTTGTGTTGTGTAAACTCCAGATCCATGTCACTTTGAGTGTCTGTTAAATTAAACTGTAATATTTTAAACTCTGTTACTTAAATTATGTATGTATACATGTTTTAGGGTGTGGCTTTCCACGCCACATGGAGAAATATTATTACAAAGTCAAAGCCAGTTTCATGTTTTTGTTACGGTGATGAATATCAGTGCTTTAAAATCACCTATTTTCTCAGAGCCCTGAGCAAAGTGGTCGGTGAGCATCCAGATACATGGGATGATTATCTGGACGCAGTGATGTTTGGTCTGAGAACCAAGAAACAGATGACCACCAAGTACTCCCCATACTTCTTGATGTTTGGTAGAGAGGCTCGTTACCCTTCACAAGTCCCAGAACACTACACGGTTGGTTTATGGTTTATATATCTACCCATCTGTCTCTATGTCAGTCTAAGTACATAATCAATCTGTATTTGTCCATTTGTTAACCTGTCTTTCTCTCTCTCACACTCTGTACACACTGTCAGATCAGACTGATGTGAATGCATTATGGTATGCTGTCTTCCTATCAGCTTCCAAGATTTATATATCTAGATGACAACTGTCCAAGGATTATTATATTAATCTACAAACATTGCACATACAGAGGAAATTTAGTGGTGATCTGTGGTGGGCTATATAACCCTAGAAAGATTTTGATTCAAACATCAAACAATCTCTTGTTCTTCAAAGGTTGACAACTCTGTGGAGGACATAGTGGGACAGGAGGATTTGTCGCAGGACATTCGGCAGCAACAGGACCTCTTGGAGCTGGTCAGAGACAATCTCAACAAGGGACATGAAAAAACAAAGGGAAAAGTCAAGTCAAAAGCCAAACCATCAAACTTCAAAGTTGGGGACAGAGTTTGGAGACAGAATATCAGGAGCCAACAGAGAAAGGGGGGCAAATTGGAAAACAACTTTTTGGGCCCTTATACTATTGTGGCGATAACCGACAAAAGTGTCGATCTCCAAGATGACAAAGGGACAGTTTTCTGCAAAGTCAACATGGACCAACTAAAGTTGACCGTTCAGGACACAGCGAGAGTGCCACACCGGAGTGTGACAAAAAACCCAGCATCAGTGGTACAACAGGCATCATCATCCCCATTAAAACCAACAGCCCCCAGCAGCTACAGCCCCGGCAGCTACAGCCCCAGCAGCTACAGCCCCAGCAGCTACACCCCCAGCAGCTACAGCCCCAGCAACTACAGCCCCAGCAACTACAGCCCCAGCAGCTACAGCCCCAGCAGCTACAGCCCCAGCAGCTACAGCCCCAGCAGCTACAGCCCCAGCAGCTACAGCCCCAGCAACTACAGCCCCAGCAGCTACAGCCCCAGCAGCTACACCCCCAGCAGCTACAGCCTCAGCAGCTACAGCCCCAGAAGCAGCCCCAGTAGCAGCTACAGCCCCAGCAGCTGTCCCCAGCAACCATAGTCCACCCAAATTCCATACCACCATTACAGCCAGCAGCAGAAACACCAAAATATACTAAAACTCTTGCAGAGAAATGTAAGATTTTCTGTGCGCATGTCCTCTCTCTGTCTCTGTTTCCTCCCTGTCGCTATGTCTTTCTTCATATCTTTGGGTGTGTGTGTGGGTGGGTAGGTAGCAAAGATAGCATATATATATCACTTGCTTCTTTCCCCACATTTAATTTTCTTAATAATTTTTTTCTTTTTTTCTTATTTTGATAGATGTTAAGGACGCTTGGGCAGGAAAAGAAGTCCATGTCCTCCTCTCCAAAATAGGAGCATACAAATGATATTACTGGGACATTCACAGAGTTGGTCCCGATATGGAGTTGGAAAGCGAGGTACAATATTATTTAACCTTAGTATTTGCTATATAGATAGGTTTTACAGCTTTACAAGTCAGCTTTAAAACAGTCAATGTATTTTTATGGTAAAAAAAAAAAATACTATCTTATGTGGTTTAATTCTTCTTACAGGTAATCAATGCATATTTGGCAGTCATAGTGCGTGAACACAATCACCAGAATCCTGCAAAAGCAGCATTCATTGATTCATTTGCTATGACTGCAATGTGGCAAAAAAGGAGTCAAAGACTCAAGGTAAGCATTGGTATTATGAATGTTATGGATTTTCCCTAAGATTTCAATATATTTGAAATTTCAAAGCTAAATGGAAAGCTCATGCTTTCAAGATTTCAAATACATCTATTGTAAATCTTCATTTCACATATGTCAAGAGATACTGTGCTTGAAACTGTTTAGTTGTAGGAATCCACATTTCTAATTAATTTTTAATGTGCAATTCATATTTGTATCAAACTATTCCATTTTATTATTCCATTCAATTTTAGATTAAACCCCTGGAGTACGACATTATTCTGGGAATTGTAAATGAGCATCATCACTGGACACTTGTGGTAAAAAAAATTATAAATAAAACAGAATATAAAAAGAGTAAACATACTAATGCAGTGCTTGGTATAAAATAGAGTAGAAGAAATAATGTCTCATTAATTTTTTTTTCATGGGAAAAATATTTGTAGGTCATCTACCCACAAGAAAAAAAATCCTTGTACTTGGATTCGCTGGGGGAGTCGAAGGCAGCCATTAAAAAATGTTTGGACACAACAAGGTGAGGATACTTGTTTTAAAAGCGTGGTAATAGGCACGTCAACTATCGCTACAAATTGGCACACATTTATGAAATACCAATTTAGAAATTAATCTTTTATTTCTGTAGGGCTTTCATGCGAAAAAAAGGCTGCAACTTCTCAAGGTGGACATGCAGTACTGTACAACACACACAACAATCTGACAGTACATCATGTGGAGTCTTTGCACTGAAGGTATGTTTGCTTTGCAGAGAAATGTCATCATCCTCAAATTTCTGTATTGTAACACGACTGTCCTTTTTTTCCCCCCCAAGACAAATAATATTACGCTTTTTTGAGATATCTGAAACTCAGAAATTATTAAGTTACAGCAGATAAATATCTCTATATGGTGACATATAAGCTCATAATTACTAAGAGGCATAGCTTAAGGTTATGTTAAAATGTCTTTTTCAGTTTGCAGAATGTCTCTTGCAAAAGGAAGACACCAGTTTTCCTGCCACGAAAGAGGCCATAAACAGACACAGGCTAGAAATTGCTGTTACTCTTCTCCTGGAAACTGGTGGGAGATATTTTGGTATTTCATAGACTTATCCATAAAAATCCTGTAAAAATGTTACAACTGTATCATAGTAAATACTCTCACGTTACCTAAATATTAAGGAAATTTTGATGCATGACAATATCACACATGCTCTTATTTTTTCTGTCCTCTTTTTTTTCCACAGATGACCTGACAGACAGATGCCACTTCTGTGGGGAACAGGAACATGAGTCCGATGTGAACTGGGTAACTTGAGCAATTCAGTAACAGTCATCTCTAAATCTGAAATGGAATACTCTTTTGATAATGGGAATTGTCTTTAATGCTTATGTTAGATTCTTCTGTTCTACCTAGGACTATTGTTTTATTTCTGCCTTCGCTCCACTTGAAGTAATATTTGTTGAATTGATTGCAACAATAACACAAAAATAACAACGGAAAGCTTCTTGAAAGGCATCTTTTTTAAAACCTGGATTCTATGTCTTTCACATTCAGTGTGATGTTTGTTTGCGGTGGTTCCACCAAATGTGTGTTCAAGGCCCACCAGCAGAAGAGGATTTTGTTTGTCTTGCTTGTTAAAGTCCTTAGCTGGATGAATAATATCTAGAGTTGTAATTGTTAAATAGTTGGACCAGTGTGTTAGTTGTGTTTGTTATTTTTGTTATTTATCTTCAACTGGATATGCTTTTTTCCTAAAAACAAATGTCGATTGTGTTGTTATTTATATAAGTTATTGGTAAGTTGAGTACTTCTAAGAGACGTTGTTTTAACTGTATAGTATTAAAGTGTATTTCCTTTTTTTCTGCAAGATGCATCTTTTTTATGTAACAGTACTTACTTTTTTAAAAATAGTTTTATAAATTGAGCATTTTGTAAAACAAATTTTGCAGTAAGAAAAAAGCAGGCTGAAATAATTTGCACCCCCCTATAACTTTAGCTGTGATTAATGAAATTAGTCCTAATTCGCAAGTTTTGTTGTGCATGACCCCAAATGTCTGCAGAATAAACCACATGATGTTAGTACATTACCTGAGGAATATAGAGGGGGGGTACATTTTCTGGCAGGGCCAGTGAATGAGGCTGAAATAATTTGTACCCCCCTATAACTTTAGCTGTGATTAATGAAATTAGTCCTGATTCACAAGTTTTGTTGTGCATGACCACAAATGTCTGCAGAATAAAGCACATGATGTTAGTACATTACCTGAGGAATATAGAGGGGGGTACATTTTCTGGCAGGGCCAGTGAATGAGGCTGAAATAATTTGTACCCCCCTATAACTTTAGCTGTGATTAATGAAATTAGTCCTGATTCACAAGTTTTGTTGTGCATGACCACAAATGTCTGCAGAATAAACCACATGATGCTAGTACATCCCCTGAGGAATATAGAGGGGGGGTACATTTTCTGGCAGGGCCAGTGCATGAGGCTGAAATAATCTGTACCCCCCTATAACTTCAGCTGTGATTAATGAAATTAGTCCTAATTCACAGGTGTTGCTAAGCCTGTGGAAAGTGAGTTACAGCAACAACTATTGCTGGCGGTGCTGCAGCAAATGCAGTGTGTTAAAATGCTCACAGTGGTGTTGATTTTACTGTATCAGAAGTTGGACAGATTGATCTAAAGAGTGAATTATAGCGCGTTTGAATCTAGTACCCACCCAAAGAGTATTGAGCCTACGTTTAGTCAGCAGGGTGATCGCTTACACTTTATTACAAAAAGGAGAAGGAAAAGACATTATTAGGCAGCGCTATCAATGTTATTAATTAGGCAACATGCGATGTATAGCAAAAACATTTATTTAGGTTGAGCTGTCATGTGCTAAATTACCAAACATGTTTGACAGTCAAAGCATGATCGTAACAATCCACATTTTGTTTTATTCATAAACTACGCTGATATCTAAACACAGAATTATAGCTCCACCCTTCCGAATGCATGCGCGCTCCCGCGGCAGGGGATACACTTTCTGACGGGGGTAAGTACTTTGGCACGACACCTGTATGTTTTACCATGCCCGCGCCCTATAATCCGGTGTGCCTTATATATGTGTTAAATACAGAAATAGCACCCGTAACTGAGACTGTGTCTTTTAATACGGTGCGCCTTATGGTCGTGAAAATACGACTTGTCTTTATAACATGCAGTAAAGTTATTTGACATGCATATAAAAAAGGTAATATCAGTGAAAATATATTGTATTTCAGCCTAACTGAATAGGACGTCTATTTTCTGGGGGAACGGACAGCAAAATTAATGCTGCGACATTTTCTAACGCGCCCGCTTGCAAGATGTCCATTTATTCACACAACACGTGAAGTAAATGGGAAGTTGTTTAGAGTAAACTTTAAAAAACTTAAACTCACGTACGTTGTTGTGTTCAGCCCCACACCGACTGCTACCGTAATAGCGTATCTTCTTTGGCAGAGCAAATGAAAGGGGGAGGCGGGAGGAAACGAAAACACAGAGAAAGGGCGAAATGGTGCATTATGGGTGTTGTAATTCGATCACGCAACCCTGGCCGTTGAAAATGGCAGAATTCTTGACTTAATTCTAAACTCAAAAAATCTGAACATAAAGAAGGTAGATGTTTGGAAAGTTAAAGGGGAAAACTTACCAATATTTGGCAGAATCCGAGGAAATTCACATGTAGGGTTTCAGAGGGCGTGGAAATATTGCGTCACACACTTGGCGCACAGTGAATGCCTCACACCACACATAGGGGAATAACTTAGGTTTGAACTTTGGATCAAAGTAAAAAAAGTACTCTGGAATTGAGTCAAGCATTCTGAAGTTGCTTTAAAACATATTTGCTTTGCAATCAGAACATGACAAATTTACTTTGGATTTGTGTAAATTTGTATCTTGCTTCAACTGGGCCTAAATATACTTTTTAGAGTGTAGACAGGTCGCCAGTCTGTCGCAGGGCTACATATATAGACAAACAAGCACTCTCACATTCACACCTACAGGCAATTTAAAATAATCAATTAACCTCAGCATATTTTTGGACTGTGGGAGGAAGCCGGAGTACCCGGAGAAAACCCACGCATGCACAGGGAGAACATGCAAACTCCATGCAGAAAGATCCCGGGAAAGCCGGGACAAGAACCAGGGATCTTCTCGCTGCAAGGCGAAAGTGCTAACCACTACACCACTGTGCAGGCCCCCCCCCATGATCTTAATCTGTTGAAATAGCTGCGTCATAATCCATCTTGTGTTAGTTCTTGTTCGATTAGAGTATTCCTACCTTGGTTTTACCGCACGTGGGTCTGCTAGTTGTAAGAATTTTGCTCATTCTGTTATCAAAGTATTTCCATTTTTTTTTTCCTGCCTTGGTGTTACCATACGTGGGTTTACTAACCTCACTTTTTCTGTCTTGTATTTAGTTCTCCTCCCCGCCAGGAGGAATCTATCTGTCCTGGATGTAAGGATGCTTCCACGTTATCGTATAGTTCTGGTTTCCTGTGGTAGTCTTGTATTCTGTTCCTGTTTGGCAATAAAGCCTTTTAAATTGCTCCCTGTCTGAAATCTTAGTTTCTGCACTTGAGCCTCCGCACACCGTAACAAAAACGGGTTCCTGCAGCAGCTGAAACTTACCCCATGAACGCAGTGAGAAAAAAACCAAAGTAGTAAAGTTGCAGCAAGACAGCTAAACAATGAGACGAAACTATAAAGTTCTGTAAAGCCAAGAAGATAAATCTAAATCTCTTAAGGTTCATTCCAGAGACCATTTTCACACTGCCATGCTGTTTTATAGTTATTCAAAAAAAATCATTTTAGTAGCTTAAACTATTTGTTTATATACCTTTATGACAAATCTAATACTGATCCTCTAAATATACGCTACTTTGTCAAAAGTTTTAGAATGCGCCTATTATTATTATTTTTTTTTTAATTTGAAGTTCAAGTACCTTGAAATGGTACAAAGGTAAGTGGTGAACTGCCAGAGGTTAAAAAAAAGTTAAGGTTATCCAAGCTGAAAAACAATGTACTTTTCAGGGAACAACAATTGGGTTACCAACTTAAAGCGGTTCTGCAGCAATAGAGGTTGATCAAACCTTGAAAGTTGGTGGTTGAGTTGCAGCAAGAAAGCCATTGCTAAGACATAAAAAGAGGCTTGCCTGGGCCATGAACCACCACCAATGGACTGCTGAAGAGTGGAAGTAGGGACTATGGACTGATGAATCAAAATTTGAAATCTTTGGTTCATCATGAAAGATTTTTGTATGCCATCCAGTAGGAGAAAGGATGGTTCCTCAGTGTGTGGCATTAAACTGTCAAACATGGAGGAGGAAGTGTGATGGTCTGGGGCTGTTCTGCTGGATCCAGGGTCGGTGACTTGTACAGAATGAGAGGTACCATGAACCAAAACAGCTACCACAGCATTCTGCTGTGCCATGCAGTACCCTCTGGTATGTTCCTAGTTGGTCAGGGGTTCATCCTACAACAAGATAATGACCCAATCCATAAGTATGATTTATGTCAGAACTACCTTTGGAAAAAAAGAACAAGATGGTAAGCTTGAAAACATGGAGCGGCCAGCACAGACTTAAACCCCGGATTGGGATGAACTGGACAGAATAGTGAAAGCAAAGCAACCTACAGGTGCCAAACATTTATGGGAACTTCTGCAACAGAGTTAGGAAGAACTTCCTGAAGGATATTTGATTTCCTTTTTTCCATTTAATATTATTATTTACCAGCACCTGTTACAAATAGAAATATATCTCACACACACACACACACACACACGCACGCACACACGCACACACACGCACACGCACGCACACGCACACACACACACACACACACGCGCGCACACACACACACACACACACACACACACACACACACACACACACACACACACACACACACACACACACACACACACACACACACACACACACACACACACACACACACACACACACACACACACACACACACACACACACACACACACACACTCTCTCTTATTCTCCCTCATGTCATTAAAAGAGCTCTGACCTGTTGAACCTGAACTCTAAACGCCTCTGAAGGTGTCTTCTGGCACCAAGATGTTAGCAGTAGTTCCCTCACGTCCTGGAAGTGTCCCTGGGTCTGACTTGGTTTTCCAGCACATCCCACAGACACTTGACAGTATTGAGATTTGTTGAATTTTGAGGCCAAACCAACAACTTCAACTCTTTGTGATGATCCTAAAATCACCTCATCCACATGAATGCAGGACCCAAAGTTTCCAAGCAGAACATTTCCAAGAGTGTCACACTGCCCCTGCCCACTTATCTACTTTACACAGTAAAAGAAAAGGAAATTCAGAGGACCAGATCCTTGTCAGATTTGGCTCAGATTTTTGCACTGCCCATTTTTCCTGATTCAAACACACCAGTTCAAGACTTGACTATTTACTTGCTGCTAATATAGTCCACTGACAGGTGCCATTGCAGCAAGACAACTGACTTCTCGTGCCAGTGGCTTTAATGTTGCAGCTATTTGGTGTGTGTGTGTGTGTGTGTGTGTGTGTGTGTGTGTGTGTGTGTGTGTGTGTGTGTGTGTGTGTGTGTGTGTGTGTGTGTGTGTGTCTGTGTGTGTCTGTGTGTGTCTGTGTGTGTCTGTGTGTGTCTGTGTGTGTCTGTGTGTGTCTGTGTGTGTCTGTCTGTGTGTGTGTCTGTGTGTCTGTGTGTGTGTGTGTACTCCTATCCTGAAATTGAATATATCACATTAACAAACATGCACAATGCAGTGATTTTGAAGTGCCTGACTGGACATTATTGCTGCCTTTGATGAATGAGGCTGTAACCACACCTGAAGCAGGTTAGGCTGTATAAATTGTGGGTAAACAGTGGGCTGGGTGGAAGACAGCCCCTCTTGCTTCCACAGGGGTCTGAGGACAGCAGGCGGAACAGATGGATGGCAAAGCCAGGCACACTTGCACAGGGTCAGCTGGTCAAACATCCCACTGTTCCAACATGTCACACACATGAAGTGTGAACCTCCCTGCAGCCTCCATCCTGCTACATCATACAACATTAACCTCACATGCCATATTAATTGCCCTGATTTTTAAAACATCTCTTTGGTTCAAAATTGCTCAGTTCTGCGAAAAAAGTACATTTTCTGAAGAATTTCTGTGTATAACACTGAGACCTTGTCCACACGTAGCAGGGTTTTTGTAAAACCGAATATCCTTCCCCCTCCGTCTAGAAAAAAACAAAAAAACAAAAAAACTTACGTACACACCACCTCGTTTTTAGAAAAAAACTTCATCCACACCTAACCGCATAAGTGCGTTTTTTTAGCACATTCATAAGCATGCCAGACCTTTAGGTGGCAGTAGTTCCCCAAATCCTAGCAAAGTGGTGGAGAACAACCGTCCTTAACATCGTCCTTCGCCTGTGTTGTTGAATGTGGAGCAGTATCTGGGCTTGTAAAAACAAGCAAGTAAAAAGCGCCTGTACAAGAAACAGCGCCGAAAACCTTGTGACAGTATCCATACTGTTACCGAATGTAAACACAGGTCGCATATGTGACGTAAGAACATATTTTGTCGCAGGCGGTGACGTTTCGAAACGCAAAACCCCGGTTACTGATGTCCACATGCAGACGCATAAAACAGAATTCGCAAATCTTCACTTTGGTCGGAGTTTTTAAAAAGAATCGTTTTTGATGATGTAAATCTGAGTTTTTGTGTGGATGATAGGCCGAATCGTAGAAAAATATCTTTGTTTTGTTAGATACCCGGCTACGTGTGGACAAGGCCTGAGAATCACAGGATGTCAGTAGAGTACTTTTCATCTCAGACCAAAACAAATGAGTATGTCGGCCACACACCCCTTTTATTTACATTAAGGTGATTTACACAAGCTCAAACATAAAGCAAAAAATAAAAATCCAGACTACCATTAGCCAATGATAGCATTGTAAAACACAAAGATGACAAATGACAATCACTTCACCTGCCTCCTCATTTCTCTGCTTGTGCCTGTTCAATTCCAAGAGTGTCTCTTTCCACGGTCCATTTGACTGCAATAGACCCATGTGTAAACAGAAACACAAAGACCGGAGTGTAACAGACACAAGAAGAGAAGGAGAAGCAGAGGAGAGCCTCCAAACAGCAAGAGAGACTCTCAAACTACGCTGAAATAAAATGAGCATACATAAATTAGGTAATTAATTTAAAAGATGGTATTTCAGTTTGGGAAACAGTGTAGGAGCCAGGATGATTGTTTTCCTTTTATTAATTCGTGTTTTTCTTGAGTTAATACCATCTCTTGGCTGAAGGATGGGGAAGGATGGAGATTGTGGCTGGTGAGGGAGACTGCCAGGAAGGTGTGGCCTACCAGAAACAGACAGTCTTTGACCGCAACTCACATCCAAAGCCTGCAGCCCATTCATCCTAAGTTTATCTTTAGCATCCTAACCATTTTTGTTTCCAAGTTTCTAAGAAATTTATATTACAATAAATAGTGCCTTACTTTTAAAACATTTTTTCTGTGGGCATTATTTTCTTTTGGATATGGGTCCAGTCAGACACTTTGGTACAACCACCACAGTGGCTATATAGGCTCAGGAATAGCCACTGCAAACGGACAGAAGTCAGACAGGGCCAGGTCAGGTGAGCATGTTGCATGAGGCAACAGTTCAAAGCCACATTTGGCTGCTTCTGCCACCTGATACTGTGTAAAGAGGCAGCAACAGCAGCCAGCTCGAAGCTTTCCCCTCCTTTCTTCTTTGATTGCATTAAACATTAAAATATTTATGAACAGCATTATAAGCCTTTATAGTATACAGTTATGCCCCAGAATGGAAATTACACCCCCTGTTTCTGTATGAGGCTGAGAAGTTTTTGAAGTGCCCTTGTAATGCAGCTTAGGAGGGCTCGCATGCATAAACAGAGTACAGCTTCATTCTAGGATGTCATTGCTCTACTTCTTCTGTTTTCACATTGCAGAACGTTTCTTTTCCCTGCTATTTAATATAGTTATATTGTAAAAAATTGCATTTTGTAATTTTAGGTAAAGCAATAGGTGTAACATAATACAAAATAGATTTGCAGTATGTCTACAGATTTATAGCAGTCTTTTGCATTGTGTGTATATGAGACTGTCAGGGTTTGACTTACTCCAGTCCACAGTGAATGTTTGTTTCCATCAACTCAGAGTGCTCATAACAAATCCTGCAGGGTAACAGACAGCTCCAGTCAAATTTGTCACACGGACCAGGGGGTTGAACCCAGAGTGCAGGCACACAGGAGGCAGACAGGTGTTCTCAAAGAAAGAATTATTCCAAAGAAACACAAGATATTGGGAGAACTAACTAAGGCAACCAAACTCCATTCAGAATTTAACAAATTAAACTAAAACTAATCAGAATTCAAAATTAACTAAGAATAATCAATGTAATTGGCCAATACCTGGACTGAGCACTAACTAAACACAAAACGACTGGACTTACCACTAATAAATCCAAACAGGGGGCCAGCAGACCGGTACAGAAGCAGGCAGTCTGTGGGGCGTATGTAGGGGCTGCCGACATGCAGCAGAGAGCACGGGGCTGCTATATGCAGTGGAGACAGAGCTGCGGGAGTGCAGCGGAGATCAGCGGCAGAAGCCAATGCAGGGACAAAGGGGGGAAGCTCCGGGAACAGGCCGGGCTCTCTACGGAGAGTTCCAAGGCTCCAGACAGTAGTTAGTCAGGCAGGACAGAGCAGGCGGGGGGGCTGAAGCAGACCTGGGCGGGGTGGCTGGCGGAGAGCCAGCAGGAGCAATGATCCAACACTGAATGGTGGGGCGAGTCCGGCTTTAACTGCCGCTGATCACTGATCGGTCTCAGCTGCGCTCTCACCGCAGCTGAGTCCAATCGGCCAGGACAGTCAGCTGGTCCATGGTGTAGCACAGAGGAGGGAGGGGCCATGACAAAATTATCCTCTTGTTCACATACTTTTGATCGTTCTTTCCTGAGTGACTTTAAAGTCTTATTGTACCTCTAGAAAACAATAGGAGAACAATTTTCATTGCAGATGCATTATGTTAATCCTGTATAAAGGTTATGTTACCTTCTCAGAAACACCAAGCTTCAACTCATTCACCCAAGTAAGACTCTAATTCCAAACCCATACATTTGTCACATCAGGCCAACATCAGTGAACTACTAAAATGCACACATGTATTTTGCAATTTGTAAATTATTTTGGTTAGTACAACACAATTTTCATGGTTTTTAATCTCCAAGAAGCCTTGTAGTGACTCCCCAAAGCTCCACAGAGAGATAAAATGAGACGTCAGCATGCTGTTTATGACCTGGGAGTCTTACTGGGACACTGAAATCACCATCTGCTGGTACTGAAAGTTTATTTCCTCTGTGTACTTGGCTGAGGCTTGCCGCTGAGGTCCCAGCAGTCCATGTCCCTCGGCTGTGTCTAATATGATGAACAGTGTGCCTCCTTGCTTTCTAAAACACCCTTCTACTCTGCTGCGGGGGAGAAAATGCTGTGTCAGGGCATTTCCACTAAACGCTGCCTCTGTCTCTGACATCAGGGAACCTGGAAGCATTCAGAAAAAAAATAGGTTTCCTGTGCCTCAATAGCTTCACGTTCGACCAGCTTTGATAATTTATATAATGAGGGCATTTGTTTAGATGTCTGTATCAGGCTGTTCTTTTTATTTTGCAATATACTCTGCAAAATATTTTTGGAGGCCACATATGTCCCAGCTGAAAATAGCTGAAAATATGTTATGGTAATGTTTTATTTCAGAACATATACAAAAACGAATTGTTTTGCACAAAAAAGGGGGCATGAACATGTCTTTTTCTTGAGTTCTGAGGTCAGAGGTTGAACTGTCACATGAACACAGACACTGCAAACACAACACAAGGTCAGTCCTTAGGCTGACAGCCAGTTCCTGCTGTGAGGAGGGCAAACATGAATGGAGTAAGTGCCCTTTGATTCTTGCAAGCACCGTCAGACTGGATAGAAAACATCTGTGACCTGCCATTTTTAGGGTCTCTCCACAGGTGTTTTGTAGGGTTTAAGCCTGGAACTTTGTTGGGATTCTGACTGCAAACGTAGAGGTATTCTCGGAGGCCACTTGAATATATGCTGTCTAGTCCCAAAGCGAGAGGAGGTTGAACACTTGCTGACTGATTCAAATTTGGATTTTCTGTCCCTGAGTGAAACGTGGTTGAATTCTAATACCCCTACACAGATGATTGGCATTCCAGGATATGTTTGCTTTCGCAAAGACAGACAAAAAGGAACAGGAGGGGGTGTCTTAACATACGTCAGAAAAACACTTCAATGCACAGAACTCAAAGTGGACACTGGTCATATTGAATGTTTAGTCTTAAAAATTGTTTTATCACCTAGAATGAATTTTATAATTGTAACTTTATACAACCCACCATCTTCCTCCAAATATTGTAATGTGCATTTTTATTGTAACTTGGATGAAATGCTTAAACAGCTAAAAGGTGATAGTGAAATAATTGTCCTTGGAGATTTCAACATTAATTGGCTGGGAAAATGTGATAAACAAAAACTAAAAACAGTATCAAAATATAAACTATATCAACAAACCGTTGGTCCAACAAGATTAACAAGAACAAGTAAAACACAAATAGACCTTATGTTTACAAATAAACCAGAATGTGTGATAAAAACATATAATCTTATTACAGGATTATCTGACCATAATTTAACTTTAATAGTAAGAAAACTGACAAAGAAACGGCTGCAGTGTCTTGCTCAGAATGTAACTCCTAAAATTACAAAAGGAATCAGAAAAAAATGATATGCCTCAACTTGAAAGCGACTTGCAGAATATTAGTTGGGAACCAGCACTTCACATCCATGATTTAAACAGCTTTTGTAATGTGATGACAAATAATATCGTGCAAGTGATTCAGAAGTTCACAAAGCCCATTAAATTGTGGAAAAAACGTCAGTCAATACCGTGGATCTCAAGTAAGATCTGCCAGTTAATGAAACAAAGAGATCTTGCCCGTAAAAAGGCAGTCTCAACAAAACTATACACAGATAATGCAATCTTTAAAAGTCTTAGAAATAAAGTAGCTATTGAGTTGAGAAAAGCTAAAACTGCATACTTTGTGCACTTGATGGAAGAATCCGGAGGTTGCAGTGCACACCTCTGGAAACACATAAACAGACTGACGAAACAAGATTCCAAACAAGACACCAGAGCACTAACACAATTAAATGTTGATGGCAAATTGATAACTGACCATATGCATATTGCTAACTCACTTAATACGTATTTTGTGACATCAGTGGAACATATAGCAGCACCATTTAATCCAATTGAACTCTCTATGATACCAGAATATCAAGCTGAAAGTGCATTCTCTATCTCACAAGTTAATGAGTCTAATGTAAAACAAATAATATCTCAAATTAAACCATCAAAAGCTAAGGATGTATTTGGATTAAACTCTGATTTTATAAGAAATCTCAAAGACTGTCTATCTGGCCCTCATTTGGTTAATTTATCTATCATCAGTGAGAAATTTCCACAACTACTAAAACAAGGCCTCATCAGCCCAATTTTTAAAGCAGGGGACCGTGACCAAGCCTGTAACTATAGACCAATCTCAATCCTTCCAATCTTTTCAAAAGTTATTGAGAAAGTAGTAGGAAACCAACTAATAGACTACCTTGAATGTCATCATATTTTACATCCTAAACAGTTTGGTTTCCGGCCAAAGTATTCAACAGAACTTGCTACTTGTTATCTAACAGATATGATCAGAAAAAGTCTGGACAAGGGGAATGTGGTTGGAGCAGTGTTCTTAGATCTTCATAAGGCTTTTGACACTGTCAATCACTTTGTCCTCTTACACAAACTAAAGCAGCTAAATTTTTCACAACAGACTCTCAGCTGGTTTACATCATATTTGGAGTAAAGAATACAGAGTGTGAAGATCAATGACACTATATCGGAACCTAAGGAATATAGAATAGGAATACCTCAAGGTTCCATTCTGGGTACTATTCTATTTAGTCTTTACCTCAATGACCTCCTGTCCATCTGCACTGAGGCTGAGTGTCAACTGTATGCTGATGACACTGTCATCTATGTCTCAGCAAAGACTCCAGAGAAAGCTGCAGAGTTACTAAACAAACAATTGGTCAGGGTCTCCCAATGGCTGGAGGACAATTGTTTTTTTTAAATTGCTCCAAAATGGTCTCTGTGTGTTTTACCTTGATGCCAAGGTCTTTAGACGACTTCCAGATACAGATAAATGAAAATATAATTCAAAGAGTAGATCAGGTCAAATATCTGGGAGTTCTCTTAGACTCTCATCTGAAATTTGAAGCCCATATTAAGAAAATATCAAAAACAATTAGGACTAATTTAAGGTGTTTTCGCCTAATAAGATCTTACCTGACAACCAATGCAGCCAAATTGTATTTTCATTCGATGATCATGTCCCATTTTTCATATTGCGTCACTGTCTGGGGCCAGGCAAACCAGTCAGCTCTTTCAGGTGTAATCTCCCTTTACAAACAAGCTTTAAAAGTGCTTGACCGAAAGCCCATGAGGTGGCACCATTGTAAAATTTTAGAAAAACCCAATCTTTTAAGTTTTAAAAATTTCTTAAACTATTCTTTTTTAAAATTAGTTTTTAAATGTGTTACTGGTCTTGCTCCAGATTCTGTTAGTGGTATGATTCAAAGAAGTGAAACTCGTGGTATGACTACAAGAAGAGTAGCAAATGGAGACTGTAGAACAGCCCGGTGTAAAACCGCTTTTGGATGGAGTGCATTCTCAGTGAAAGGGCCACAGATCTGGAACACCTTACCTGCTGAACTGAAACATCTGACAGATCTGAATGAGTTTAACTGTAAAATCAAACGATGGCTCAAATCAAACCAAAACTGTGAGCACTGATAGACATTTTATTATATGCAAATGTGTTTAATGTATGTATTCATGTAACATTGATTGTTGTATTTATGGTTGTTTTTGTATGTTTCAGGGACCTGGTCTGCGAATTAGCTGTCAGCTATTGACCTATGAACATGGCATCGGTTATTGTAGCAATGCTTCTTGTTCTGTCCCTATTAAATAAACGTAGAAACAACCAGGCATTGTCTTGGTTTTATGTGAAAAGCACAATGCTGCCACCACCAATGCTTTATTCCAGGTATAGTACGTATTAGCAAGTGACAAGCATGGCCTGGTCTTCACTAGACAAACTGTGTGGAGTTATACTCAAAGAGGTTATTCAGTCATCAAATCAGAGAATCTTTTTCTGTGTCCTCCGTATTTTAAATGCAGTTTGACAAGCCACTACTACTTCAAGAGTGGCTTCAATTTAGCTGGTCTGCCATAAAGGCCAGATTGATGAAGTGCTTCTGAGATGATTGGCTTTCCAGCAAGTTCTTCAGGGTCGCAGAGGATGTGAGAAGCTCTGTTAAAGTGTCTGTGTTTTTGGTCAAGGCAAACTGAGTAACCTTGAATCGAATCGAATCGAAACGAATCGAATCGAATAGGTCCTTATTACTTCGCCAAGGAATGCGGCAGAGTTATGTGACGATCGGTGTACGTTTGTCTGTGAATCTGTCTGTCAGTGTGGAACATTACTCAAAAACGAACAGATGTGGATGAAATTTTCAGGGAAGGTCAGAAATGACACAAGGACCACCTCATTGGATTTTGGCAGTGATGCAGTTTATAGTCTGGATCCACAGATTTGTTAAGGATTTCCTATTGCGAGATATAGCGGCCAGCACGGCGTCACCGTAACCATGACAATAAGTGAACGCTGTGTCAGTTACCTGCATCAACTGACTCGACCCGCTACATATTTCGGTCACGCAATTCGGTATCTACATAACGTGTGCAGGCACAACACATGCCTGTGCTCACAGCAAGGTAATTTTTTGTTTATTTAATTAGTTTGTGAGTTGATCTACAGTCAATGACCAGATTTTGTGTTGCCGTGATTTCTGAATACACAAATTGAGGAATGAACAGGAATGATTTACTCCGTCGAGGCTCTGCCTCCTTGGAGGAGGAATAACCTAAATAACAAAAATATCTCTTTTAATAACTTAATTATAAACTTTTTGTTTATAAAAAAATTACATAAATAAAAATTGATATTCCTATAAAAAGAACCATCAAAATTACACCATTTATCAGACCCAGAAAAGATGGAAACAGAATGAATCTCTGGATTTTCAAGTTTCTGAAGCTCCTTGAGCTACTTATGCTTATTTTATGTGCCATGCAGTAGGAAAAAACAACTAAATTCAGGCTTTAAGTCATCAAAATCGCTTTTTTCTATATGTCCCATTTTCCTTTTTTAAAATAATTTTTAAATTATAAACACGTATATGTCTATTCATTGATTGAACTGTCAACCACAATTTTATTTGAATTGAAAAACTTAATTTATTGTGTCAAATATTCCTATTTGACAAAACTGCAATTAATTGCAATTAATTAATTACAATGCCTGTGATTAATTAGATTAATTTTTTAAAATCGCGTCCCACCACTAATATCTATAGCAGATTCCGAGTATTTGGATCTCAAAATTAATATTCGCATAACACCGCAACGACTGAATATTCGGATATTCAGGTCCAGCCATACCTTCTAGTATGCTCGAAAGGTGATTTATCATCCATTCTGATCACCAAAAATTCCACTAATACATTAATGTAGGTGACCTTTGCAGATGTGTAAATTAGTGTCTGTAAAATCTCAGGTACATTTGTCAACTTAAGAACATACTAAATGGAGCTTTGCAATGTGATAAATGTAGTGACAAGGTGTATTTTGACCCAAACCATGATTATTTTCTAAACACCCACTTAAAAGCAGCAAGTTAATCAAAATGAGAACAATCCCTTTAACATCCTCACCAAGAAAAAGGCAATGAAAAAATTATTTCTTTATATTTCTTACCTCTTTGGGGCACTAGTAACAGCAATCAATGTTTTTTTTATGAAGAGACCCAGCGGTTTTTAAAATATTGACCTCTATCAAACGGTTGAGAAAAATTATTTGACCCTTTTAAATCTTTTTTTTTTTTTTTACATTTCAAATACCACAGTTGTGTTCAGCAACTCCTTAGGCACCTTAATATGTCAAAAGTATTATTTTACCTTTGAAAATCACAGCAAACAGAGGCCTCATGAGGAGTGATTTTGCTCGTGCTAACTTCCTCTGAGCAGACTAACTTGCTCTGCATGCTATTTCAAAACACAGTGACATCTACTGGACTTTTTTTTTTTTACTATAATGTATCTCAGAGTGGTACCTAATGAGTGGTAGAGATGGCTGAAACAGGTGGAATTAAGTAAAACATATTTTTCAATAAGATATTGTGAGTCAAAATGTGCTCTACCAAATGGTTGAGCAGAACGTTAAAGGGATATAAGATTGATTGGAGAAAGGATTTGAAGTCAAGTATTGTGGGTGAAAGTCTGCTGACTCACTCTTCCTCCATCTTTTCCAATCTATAAATGGGGAGTTTTGTTCCTTTGTTTGCTGCCATACACTGCCATTAAATGGGCTGATAATGGCCTACTGGGCCTACTAGAGGGTGGAGGAGGTTCCTACTGGCCTATAAATATGGGGATTGATATGCACTAATAACAGGCCATTTAACAGGCTGAAAACATCCAAATCAGTTGGATGAATAACTGAAGGAACTGGACTCCTCATAACCACAGTTTGAAGCCACGGCAAAAGATCTGACCAGTTTGTATACCTTTTATCTCAAATTTGCAAAAAATTTGAATTCAAAATGAAAATATATATATTTTTTTTAACTTTGTTTTTTATTAGATTTCCAGTGTAGCTTGATGAATAAAATGTCAATTCAAAATAAAAACTACAACACAACTAAATGTACAAAAAGTGAAATGATCTGAAGACCTCCTGAACCCATTTTAAACTAATGAGTGATTAAATCAGTTGGTATAAGTTGAATCACTTGTTTTCTTTTAATCATTTTTGCTTTGATGGCAAATAAAGATGTATACTTAGTAGGGCCGGGACTTTAACACGCTAATTTCGATTATTTTTTTTTTTTTCCTCTTTTTTGTCTGCATTTGTTCTCATTGTTTAACTCCACAAAGGGGGAGTCAACATTGTATGAGATCAATGCATATTTTAGTCTTGCAGCCAAATATTTTAATATTTAGTGCATGTGTGTGACCATCACCGGCCCTCCCTGAAAGCTAAGCAGACATTCTTTATTAGAACTCCCTATTATAAGCCAGGGAGGGCAGTGCTACACCTCAGTGATGTGTGGGGGAAACAAAGACTGGACAGGATGAACAGGACGAACAGGGATAGAAATTAACAGGCGGTGCTATTGCAATTAAAGATTGTAAGGTGGTGTGTTATTCCCAACTACTAACTGTCCATCAATAAAAATAAATAAATAAATAAATTGAAAAAAAGAGAAGAAAACCAAACCAGCACAAAAGAAAAAGAGATTCAATAAATAAATAATTAAACAAACGGTACTGAGCACCATAATTGTGGATGTCTTGATAGTATAAAATAGAATAGAATAGAATAGAATAGAATAGGCCAGAAGAGGATACTAGTGCAAAAGAGAATGAGTTTAGGGGAGAGATTCTGGAGAGATTCTCAGCACATTCACCCATCATTCGCTGAAATGGGACTCGGCAGTAGCTGGCGAGACCTGATCAAACATGCAAGTATGAAGGACCCCGAAGCCCAGAACAGCAATCACGGCAGGGCAGGGCCAAGCCAACAGGGCACCCCTCCCCCTGGGCCGTAGGAGCCACAGGGTGGCGCCCCCAGAGAGCCACCGGGGCCACCGTGAATGACGCGAACCCGGAGAACAAGAGGGAGCAGCTACAGACACCCCCAGCATGCCAAGACCGACCCAGGCGGCCCGGGGCACGAGGACCCACCCGCCACCCTTACCCCAACCCCGCCCACCCCAGGCCCCACCAAACCCCCCACCCCACCACCCGACCCGCCCACCCCCACCCCCACCCCCTCCCCCGAGGGGGCCAACGGCCCCACGCAGCCAGGAAGCCAGACACAGGGGCCGAGCGGCCCACCAAAGGGGCGGCAACCAGCCCATCACAAGGCAGGCCGCCACCGGGAGCCGGTCAGAGGACATCGGAGCCGGGACCCGATGCGAGTCCAGAGGGTAAAAATGGACAGTGTGGTGGGGCCCGGCGACGCCAACAGGGAGGCACCCCGCACACCCCCCGCACCAGGCCCCAGGCGAACGCAGTACACCCAGGGCCCCCGCTTCCCCGCAATGCGCCCCGACAACCCACCAGGACAGAGCCACCACATGCCACCAGCCCGCAGTACAGCCACAGCGCCCACCAGGATGGCCAATCCAGCCCCCGCAGCCCACCAAGAGCCATCGCACCAGCTTGGACCCGTCGGGCAAGCAGGAGAACCCCCCCCCGACCACCGCCCCCAGGTCCCGGGGACCCCCCAGCCACAGCAACATGGATGATAGTCCACCCCCGCCACCCCATAGCCATAAGGGGGCCGGGTCCCACCAGCGAGGCCATATTAGTGAAATCCCCCTATTACTCCCTGTTAATATGTCTCCAGATCCCTGACTGGGGACATTATCCCTGCACCGTGATAGTGTAACCCTGAGTGTCATGTGGTGCATTAAAAGTGGGGAGGCTGGGCGAGGCATCCAGGGGGCAGGCCAGAGGACCACAGAGGATGGCTACTCTGCAGCCTACCCTGGCCCAAGTCCCCCGAGCCGTCCCAGACCTACCCCCAAGGTGTGAGTGTGTGTGGTGCATTAAAAAGAAATTAGAGAGCAGGGGAGGCAAGCAAGAGGGTGATGGGGAAGAGACAAGGCCGTAGAGCCCTGCCATCTGCCCCACCACAGAGCCCATCATTCCTGCCCCCACCTGCTCTCGGGGCCCTAACTGTTGTGTCCCTATATGTGCCTAAGAGTAACTATATACAGTGATCTGTGAAGTATGTGAAGTGCACAGTAAGAGGCAGTCTGGTGTGGATCCGGCCCATGAGGACAGAGCAGCGGGGGAGACAGGTAGTAAGACCACTGGTACTGATGCAGAGGGCCCCCAGAGCCCAGAGGCAAGAGGCCGAGGTGGGCCCACCCGAACCCGACCGGCCCAGCCAGCACCAAAACCCCCAGAAGTCGCAGCGTTAGACCAGCGCCCCGGCAGACGCCGTAGCCCCACCATGGGCCAGCCGCATGCAGCACCCCGCCGCGGAGGGAGGGCCAGGCCGCACCACCAGGAAGCGAGGGCCATGAGCCCCCACGCCCACCCCGGAGCCGGCACGTCCAGGATGCAGGGCGCCCACCCCGCAGCACCACCGAAACCCCATCCACCCCACTACTCCCCAGGACAGCACCAGGCCCGGACAGAAGCCCCCAGCCAGCAGAAGCTAATCTCCAGTGGCGGCACACAGGCAAGTACCAAGGCCTGTGCCCGGATGAGCCAGAGCCACCCCCCCAGAGAGACCACCCGGCCCCCATGCCAGTCCCACAGGCAGCGGAGGGCCCCCAGCCCCCCCAGGCAAGGGAGAGGGACGAGGACGAGCGGCCAGGCAGGAGAGGAGGGAGGAGGAGGGAAGCAGAGCAGGAAGGGACAGGGGAGCGACCGGAGGGCCGACCCACCCCAAACCCCAGGGCCAGCCAGGGCGCCCCAGAAGAGACCAGCCGCCGACACCCCCAAGGCCCCGGGAGAGCGCACAGACCCAGCAGATCCAGGGCTCAAAGGGAGAGACACCGGGGACAACCACCCCCAGGCAGAGGGGCCCGAGCCACGCTGGCCCCGCAGAGCCAGAGAGCGACCCCAGGAGCAACAGGGAAAGGACACCACCAGTGCATGCACACAGCCTTGAAGTCCATGGTGCCATCCTACTTAAAAAGGTAGAGGGTTAATAAACTGAAATAAAGCAGACAGAAGTCAGACCATACACACAGACAGAATAATAATTACAATTTTATGAGGGAAATGGCATACGCCCATATACAAGCGGAGGCTATAGATTAATATTTATTGATTTAATAAATGGAGACCATTTTTCTTTGAAGGAGTCCAATTGTTTTTTTCTGATAGCAGATATTCTCTCTAGTGAAATGTGTTCTGTGAGGAGGTTCAGCCAATGGATGATGTTGAGGGCTTTCTTATCTTTCCAGTTAACTAAAATAGTTTTTTTGGCGATGGCGATAGCTGCAAGTGTGGGTTGGATATGAATATCTGGAAGGGCTGTTTGTGTTAGATCACCAATGAGGCAAACGTTTGGGGAATGCGGAATCCCGCAGTCCAAAATATTGGAGAGTTTCTGTGTGATTGTTACCCAGAATTGATAGACGGGTGTACAAAGCCACAGAGCGTGAAAGTAAGTGTCCGTCATGTTTTGGGTGCATTGCGTACATGTGTCTGAGCGAGAGAAGCCCATTTTATACAGTTTATATTGCGTTATATGCATTCTGTGAAGCACCTTAAATTGGATCATTTGTAAGTTGGTGTTTTTAGTCATTTTAAATGTATTTTCACAGATCTGGGTCCAAAAATCAGAGTCAAAAGATTTGGATAAGTCTTTTTCCCATTTTTGAGTTGGAAGGTGTATAGAGCGTGTCTTTGAGAGTAAACTATAAATTTTTGAGAGATTCTTTTTATTTCTTGGAGACAGTTTCACAATGTATTCGACAAATTCAGGTGGCTGTAAGTCCGATTAATTAATTACACCAAAAATAACGCAATTATTTGCACCCTCCTCAGTTCCATCATTTCTGGCACACCGGTAACTCTGATGAACACTCCAGCCCAGTAGGTGGCGGTAATGAACCTAAAGTCTGTTTGTAGCCATGAAGAAGAAGCACAACAAAAATATCTCTTTTAATAACTTAATTCTAAACTTTTTATTATAAAAAAATTACATAAATAAAAATTGATATTTCTATAAAAAGAACCATCAAAATTACACCATTTATCAGGCCCAGAAAAGATGAAAACAGAATGAATCTCTGGATTTTCAACTTTCTGAAGCTCCTTGAATTACTTATGCTGATTTTATGTACCATACAGTAGAAAAAACAACTAAATTTAGGCTTTAAGTCATCAAAATCACTTTTTTCTATATGTCCCATTTTCTTTTTTTAAAATAAATTTTAAATTATAAACACGTATATGTCTATTCATTGATTGAACTGTCAACCACAATTTTATTTGAATTGAAAAACTTCACTTATTGTGTCAAATATTGCTATTTGACAAAACTGCAATTAATTGCGATTAATTATTACAAAGCCTGTAATTAATTAGATTCATTTTTTAAATTGCGTCCCACCACTAATACTTAGTGATGAGGAAATATCCTGGAGTATTACTGACAATTTTATTATTGATTTAGAGTTTAGAAATGTTTGACATATGGTAATGTTACACTCACCGGCATCCAGCTTTCTTTGCCATTTGGCTGCCTGAATGGATTATGTGGCAGAAAATCTAATCTGGAGACATAAGCTCCATGCATGCTTCATGCATGAGAAAAGGTCATGAAAAAAAGACAGCACTCCCTAGGACTGAAGCACTACTCCTCTGCTATTTACCTGGCATTTACTTTTGGTAACGTATTCTGAGTCATGCTTAAATATCAAGCACCTTCTGTAAATATTCATGACAATTGCCCATGCCAACGAGACAAGAGTATGCTCAGGAACACCTAATGAATAACTGAAGCCTCATGAATGATGAACAGCCTTCCAGCACTGCTTCAGTTTCAGGTAGAGATTGTATAGGCAGCATTGCCTTCTTTGCTGCTGTGGTAATGCACAGTTCCACTGGCTGTTGTAGAGAAGCGCCTCTGACCTGAAGAGTAGTCTCTCCACTTTTCTGTGTTAATGAATCTGTTTGACTGCTCTCTCTTGCACATGAACTGCTGGAGGATTAGCTCCTTCTTTCTCTCACTGTGGCTCCTGTTGCTGACAATTTTAATGGCTGCTCTTTGCTCGTCAGATAGTTGTGGGCTTACTAAAGGGGAACATGATTGCCTTTGCTTCAGGAGGGTAGTTATGGATAACAGCTCAAACTGCTCATTTCACTCGCTTCATCTGCGTATGCAGTTGATGCTGGTAGGAAGATGCTTTTCTTTGACTTTAATGTCATGACTCCCTGATTTATACTTTTATGCATTACCTGTGACATCTGCATGTCACTGAATAAATTGCATTTCTTTTGATCTGAATAGGCAGACATCCAAGGCCCCAACATAAGATTTTCTAGAAAAAAGAGAATAGTAGTTCTTCTTACTGGATACTGTATCATGTTGTAGACTCTAGCCTCTGCTGGGGATGAGTAGACAGCTGCTGATATTCCTGCCTCTGGAACTGACAGAGAGGTAAAAACTCTCTAATCAAGAAGACTTGGTTCCCATGAACGCGCAAATGGCATTGCCACACTGACAAAGATGCAGCATCTTTCTTTAGTTTTTGACCCAATGACATGACATCAGCCTCAGCTGTACTTTTTGTGCTAATTACCAAATGTTAGCATGTAAACATTCTGAATTAATTTAGTCACAATGATGAACATGTTACTAAACTTTGACATGTTAGCATTATAGTGTGCACATGTTAATGATAACTACCGTTTTTTTGTTTGTATTATTTTTGTCCTTTTAAGGTAAGCTAAATTCCTAATGCCGAGTATCCATTTGAAAAAGACTATCTGTAAAGTTCAGTTAGTTCACCTCATATATTACCGGTCTTTTTAGCTGTTTTAGTCTGCTACCTGTGGCACAGTATCGTTTGAGTTTTCTAATGTAACATTAGAATTAGAAAGGCTTTGGAGTCTGTCCATATAAATTTGTGGGTACAAAATTAATACTAAAGCAATGAAAGTGCTAACTCATAAACATAAGGGCTCCAACCTAACTGATCATAGAAAATTATTGTAGATAGTATTCCCCTTTAGGCTGGGAGTCTTAAAATCCTAACTCTTACGTGACAAGAAACTTTACATTTATTTTTCTCTCTAATATCAGATATGCACGCAAGGTTGAAAGTAATGGTGCAACACACACTGCAGGATGTCACAAAGACTATTGTGCCAGAGAGAGAAATCAGGGAGCAATGCACCAGCTCGCATGATCTTGTGGAAACAGAAGCAAACAAAATGGAGGGTGTGGTGAATCATGTCAGTGAGAAAACAACAAAAGCAGAAGGCTTGTTTGGATGAGAAAATGGAAAATGCAATCAGCACAGTTTGATTTATCATTAAGTGAGTGCTGGGGGCTAGATTTGATCATCTGTAACTAATGTTGGCCTCAAATAGTAGAATGTTTAATGTTGTTTGGCTACAGCAATAGCTGCCCTGGGTGCTTCTGCAATGATCCTACCTATCTTGATTGTAAATTGTTAATATCAAACATGTTTTTACCTTCATTATTATTGTCATCACAAGGTGGTTTAGATTCTAATTGGTCATGGTTAAAAGGAATAACAATAAGTATCATTTTGAAAACAGTAACAAATATGAGTCTTCTGCCTTAAAGTGTGGTATTTTGTCAACCCATCCATCCACCTTGATCTCCTCTCTATGTCTAGTTTCTGCAGCTTAAGCTACCACACCTCACTTCCTCCTCGTCATAATTATTATGACCACCAGATTGTGTGGTCACTTGAAGTAAATTTGTGGTCTTGGGACCTTTGTTAGAAGTTTACCAATAACATAGATTATAGTGAGCAACTGTACAAATGGAGAACTATGTGGTCATTTTTTTTGTGGATGGGCAATCTCCACAAATCACAAGGCACGAGTACTACACCTCAGTCTGCAACATACTGTTCATCTGGCTACATCAGTGCCTTTTTCTTGTTGATAGGCTTTTGCATATTTACCTTCAAATGTCCTTTACAAAAGTAAATTTCCAAGATTTTAGTAATGTTCTTTAAATTTAACATTCTAGGTAATATTACTAGTAATATTCCTGCCATCCTGAGTTTATAAAATGCTACATACTACTACATACACTAGACTGTTGACTAAACCATTCTGCCCTCTACATTTAAAAATAAATGAGTGAATTGTGATGCTTTATTCTTCTTTTATTCAAAAGCACATTGTTTTTTGTTTTTAGAAAATGCTGTACAATTGAAATATATTTGATATCATTATAAATTTTTAATTCTTTGTAATCTTCCCAGTGGACATTGCTAACAGCAAACAAGTGACTTTGGCCCGTTGACACTGAAACTGAAACAACAGCGCATTCATAGACTCAGTGTCAGGTTGGCAGCTGCCAGGCCCAGATAGCGCCCTCTCCCCCCCTCTCTCCTCCCCTTTCTTCCTTTTTAGGTGATCCATGGAGTAATTGCAGGTGTTCTGCATCATCACCATCATCAGCCGGTTCAGGAGCAGGTGGAATGCTGCCAATCAAGCCTCACACACTCTACAATATAATCAGACACCACTCACCTCCCAGTGCCGGATTGTGACACAGCCTGTAACTGCTCACTCGTGTACCACAGCCTTTGAAACTACTGATTCTCGTACCTGTAGTAACTCTGGTTGTCCTCCTTCGTCCTAGCTCCAGATCCACCTGCTCCTGCTTGGACTCACCTGGGTTCTCCATTGCTTCCCTCTCTTGGTTCCTTCAGCACCAGAGATTCACTCACCGGAGCCGACTCAACCACTTGGCGTTCTCACCCATCACCTACCAGCCACTGCAATTTGCCTTGGATCACGTGCACCCAGAGGTTTCCAGTTGGAGCCCAGTCCGAGCATCAGGTATTTGAATTGTTTTGTAATTTGTTTCTGATAGTTATAGAGTTGCGTCATATTAATGTTTCAGAGCCTTAGTAGTTGAAGTCATAGTTTGTATCATAGTTTCCTGAGTAATTTGCGAGCCTATAGTTTCGTTGTAGTTTTGAGTCGCGAAATCTTAGAATTGTTAAAGTATTAGCCTTTCTTGCCTGGGTCTTAACCACCGTGAGTTAGCGCCTTTAGTTTTTGTAACTAGTCCTCCTCGCCACTAGTTGTAGTGAAGTGCCTTTCTTGAGTTTTCCTTGGATTAATTCTGGTTGTTATTTTCCTACTTCGACTTGTAGTCTGCTCTCAGTCCTGAAAATAAACACCTCAACATTACACCAGTATGTCTGCTCGTTTCCTGCGCTTGCGCTCCATTGCAAATTGTAACACTCAGTGATAAAGTCATATGACAAATGTAAGGATAAATGTATAATGTATTCACTGTATCTTGAAAAGTGCTAGATATGAAAGCACAGTGCCGTATCATATGCACACCATCTATAAACAAGACTGTTCAGTTTACTCTACTCATAGCCCAACAACATCATATTCCCACTTTCCTCTTGCCTCTCTCGGTCAAAATTATTTTATTTTGTTGGAGAGATTTAAAAGCATTGAAAGAACTTGATTATGAGAGAAACACCCGAACAGAAAATTGATGACCTAGCAAATAGTATATATACATAAGTATCCTCAACGTGATTGTATTTGTGTAAAAACAAATAGGGTTTGGGCTGAGAAGCAGCAGGTTCAGCAGTTTTCGATCCATATGGACACAACAGAACAATGTGAAACATTTGTTTTCTCCTGCAAGGCATTTCCTCTGAGTGCAGCTGTTTCTGCTACCAGGTGTTATTATGTTGGTTTTCAATCAGTCACAAAATACAGTTTTTGTAAGGTGACAAAATAGTCTAATTTTCATTTGTGGATGGTGTCACAAGGCAGGGATGTCGTGTAGATGGAAAACCTGTTAAACCAAGATATCAGTGGACTCTTTGGCAGAAGATAACTTAAGCAGAGCAATGAAATGTGCAGCCTTGGAAAAATGAGCAATGAACATGAGAATGACTGTGTTACCATCAGAAGGGGGTAGTCCAGTGACGAAGTCGACAGCTATGTGAGATCAAACTTTGTTTGGAATCAGGAGCGGCTGAAGGAGATTAGAGTGGCGCTGGTTGGAGGGTTTATTCTGACCACAGACAGAGCCTGTGGCAATGAACTCCTGGTGTTCTTTTCCATAGACGGCCACCAGAACTTTTAACAGAGAACCCCCAAAGTTTGTGATTTTCCACGATGACAGGCCAGGTTGGAGGAATGTGACCATTGAAAGACCTGTGAATGAACAGAGACAGTTACAAACAGAAGGATAGAAGAGTTGTTACCCTGGTCTGGTTGGAGGGCCTGCTCACGACAGACTTTGGTCTCAACTTCCCAGGTAAGAGACACAATGACACAGGTCTTACGCAGTATGGCCTCAGGTTCTCTAGAGGTGTCCTCAATGGAGAACTGTCTGGACAGAGTGTTGGGCTTAATGTTTCAGGAGCCAGGGCGGTATGTGAGGGTAAAGCAAAAGTGTCTGAAGAACAAGGTCCATCGTGCTTGACGAGAGTTGAACCTCTTGGCCGTTTGGATGTATTCCAAGTTCTTGTGATCTGTCCATACAATAAACGGCTGGTTGGCACCCCCCAGCCAATGTTGCCACTCCTCCAGGAAAAGTTTTAATGCAAGCAATTTGCAGTTACCAATGTCATAGTTTCGTTCGGCTGAAGATAATTGCCTGGAGAGGAAGGCGCAAGGGTGGAGCTTGTCGTCAGCTGGGATCAGTGAGAGAAGACAGCTCCTACTCCAGTATCCAAGGCATCAACTTCTATGATGACCTGAAGATTGGGGTCTGGCTGAACCAAGATCGAGGCAGAGACAAAGCGCTGCTGAAGGTCCTGGAAGGCATGGGTCACTTTGGGCATCCAACAGAAGTACCAGGAGGTGGAGGTCAGGGCAGGCAGCGGGACAGCAGTCTTGCTGTAGTCCTGGATGAATCTTCTGTAGAAGTAGGCAAAACCGAGGTACTGTTGCAGTTCTTTCCAGTTCTCCAGTTGAGGCCACTCCTGGACTGCTGACAGTTTGACGGGATCCATCTGTACCTCCCCTCTGGAGGTGCTGTATCCCAGGAATGACAGTGGAATCATGAAACGCTACATTTTTCGGCCTTCACAAACAGACAGTTCTGTAATAGCCATTCCAGGATTTGGCACACCTGGAGTGTATGTTCCTCACGGTCACGGGAGCAGATCAGGATGTCAGAGATACACAAACCAATTGATAATATCATGCTGGATGTCACTGATAAGGTTTTGGAAAACTGCAGGGGCATTCGTGAGTCAAAAGGTCATCACGAGATATTTGAAATGTCTAAGCAGGGTAGAACTGTCTTCCATTCATCCGCTCCACGGATACGGATGAGGTGACGTGCACTACGGAGATCCAGTTTAGTGAATATGGTGGCTCTATGCAGAGGGGTCAAGGCAGAACTAATCAGTGGCAAGGGGTTCTTGTTCTTGACAGTGATGTTGTTTAGGCATTGGAAGTCAATGCAAGGGCACAGAATCTGACTCCCAGAGGAGAGGAAGAACGACTGATGATTCCAACAGCAAGTGAATTCCCGATGTATGTTTCCATTGCTGCTTTTTCGGGTTTTGACAGGTTATATAGACAGCTGCTGTGCATGAACACTCTGGGTAGCACAGTCATAGGGTTCAAGTGGTTCAAGTGGGGCCGTAACAGAGGCTGCAATAGGGGTCAGGGCTGAGCAGAGACAGTTGACATGGCAATCAGAGTTCCAAGATGTTACTTCTTCGAGGACCTGGTCAATGTAGGGGTTGCGTTTCTTGAGCCAGGGGTAACCGAGAACTAGAGGTTCCATGAAGTTCTCCTCAGCTCCGGAGTTCATCAGGGTGGATAGTGGCATTGGGTTGGATTTGTCACCAGAGGGAGGTGACAAGCTGGAGATAATGGGGAGAAGCTGTCGAGGTTTGGCACACCATTATTTTCCCATTTAAGGGTGAGCTGGTGCTTTTGCCAGCTCAGGTTGGACAGGTGGCAAACGAAGTGGCCCATCTTGCCACAGTACAGACAGGCTTTGGAGGCTTGGCGGAGGTCTCTCTTGTGGGGAGTCAACTGGGCCCTCCAAAGCTTCATGAGTTCAGGCTCTGGTACAACAGTGCGGCAGTCTATAAACCATACAACATCGCTGGTCTCACCACCATTATGTATTTTTCCTTTCTTGTTTTCATGGTTAATCCCGGGTGGGATCCAGTCCCTGGTGGGGTAGGCATTCATGTCCTTGGCCACTAAGTTCAGCCTTCAAAGTTGCCTCGAGCGCGGCACACTTCAAAAGATATTCAGGTAAGAAGACTCAGGCAGGAGTGAGGAAGGTTTGTTGAGTGTTGGTGGTGTTGTGCTAAAATGTTGGTTAGTTTGTGTATACCCACTGCAGTGTAGGGTCCAGTTGTGTGTAACCATTTGTTATGACAAGTTGTGTTAGCCTGGTTAGTGGCAGGCCTACAGCCTGTTTGCTACCATTGGTGAGTATGACAGTGTTTGTTTTCGCTAAACCAACAGTGGAGCAGTTAGAAAAATGTACAAAAAAAGAAAGTTTGTGATCGCTGACCACAATGGTGTGGTGGAGCTGAAGAAGTTGTAGGCAGAGACTGCCATTAGGATGTGCCAGCTTAAACTGCAGAATGTGGTAAGTTTGCCTGTTAGTGTAAATACAGACTCTACTTCATTTGACCTGAGTAAGAACATTACCTTAGTTCCTACATTTTGTGAAATGGAAATCAAGGCACATTTTAGTGTGTTTGTATAAATAGCTGTTGCTTTATGTTGGCCTAAAGATGTGTGGGTAATACTTTCACAATGTAAGTTAACAGGTACGGCTCAGAAGGCTTGTTCTTTTCACTCTGGAGTGGATGGTCTGGTTTGTGAGAAGGTGAAAGGTACTATTCTACATGCCTGTGAGTTGGTTCCAGAGGCATATACACATGTGGACAAAATTTGTTGGTACCCCTCAGTTAATGAAAGAAAAACCCACAATGGTCACAGAAATAATTTGAATCTGACAAAAGTAACAATAAATAAAAATTCTATGAAAATTAATCAATGAAAATCAGACATCACTTTTGAACCGTGGTTCAACAGAATTATCCTAAAAAATAAGCTCATGAAGCTGGCCTGGACAAAAATGATGGTACCCCTAGAAAAGACTGAAAATAATGTGACCATTGGGACATGTTCAATCAAGGTGTGTCCTCTAATTAGCATCACAGGTGTCTACAAACTTGTAATCAGTCAGTCGGCCTATTTCAATTCAATTCAATATACTTTTTTGTCCCACTTGGGGAAATTTATCTTGGACTCAGAAGCTGTGCCATCAATGCCATCTCAACAACTACAAAACAGTATTGCACATATCCCAAACATTACACAAAACACATACATACACCATAGTAAATACACTTTAAAAAATTATTGCACAATCTTCGGCCTAAGCAGCATTGTTCAGGAGTTTGATGGAGGTTGGAACAAATGAATTCTTATTTATAGGGTTACAAGTAGTCACTGTGCTGTTTGGTGACATGGTGTGTATAACACTAAACATGGACCAGAGGAAGGGAAGGAGAGAGTTGTCTCAGGAGATTAGAAAGGAAATTATAGACAAGCACGTTACAGGTAAAGGCTATAAAACCATCTCCAAGCAGCTTGATGTTGCACATATTATTCAGAAATTTAAGATCCATGGGACTGTAGCCAACCTACTTGGACGTGGCCGCAGGAGGAAAATTGATAATGTGGCGAATATAGTAGCAGCAAGCTAGGAGGGTTGCAGAATACGGGGAGAGCTTAGAGCTAGGGCCAGGATCAAATTGCCCAGTAGCTCTTAAGCTAAGCTCGACAATGCCACCTCGGGGGGGGGAGGGACCCCCAAGGACAGTTCTGCCTCTTAACAATTTGTCTGAGGCACACAGGTCCATATACCACCAGGCAAGAGACATGATTGCTCAATTAAGTAATCAAATTTTATTTGAAAATCAAGTTAAAATCAATTAAAACAACTAGATAAAACAAAGGGAGGGAGGTGCAAAGGGGCAGAGGCTGTTGCTTACCATGTGGCAGGATGTGTCACCGGAGGGGAGGAACAGGGCCCAGGGAGAGGTCACCAGGTGAATAAAATCACACACACACACACACACGATGGATTAAATGAAAAATACCCAGGGTTCACACATCACACGGGGAGGGATACCACCACCGACGACACCACGTTCCCTGCCACAGGTGCTCAGCCTCTGAAACCAAACAAAAGGGGGATTAGTGGGAACGCAAAATGAACAATAAACAAAATAAGAAATTAAACTATAAACAAGAACAAAAATCCTATAAACTAAACATCACGAAAGAAACATTTAAACCCAGAATACAAAATACCCAAAAAAATACCAAGAATCACGAACATTAAAGATCAAAAGTAAAAAAAGAAACTAAACCAATCCTTTAGACACAGCTAAACAAATAACAAATAAATAGAAAATTGATCTTAATTAATCAAAACAATATAGGCCATAAGGCCAAACAAAAAGAAACTAAACCCCAAATAATATCCACCCATAAAGCTGTGTCCCCACGTGGACACAAATAAAAGCACAAAGAGTACAAATGTTAAAAACAAGAAGATAAATATTCAATTCTAAAAGAAACCCGACTCCCAAGCTGCCTGGTCTAACCCGGCTGACGCCGAGGGGAAGCAGACCAGGCTGATGAGGCAGAGAAGTAGCGGAGGCTAGCTGCAGTTAGCCGTATAGCAAGCCCATCACAGATATATGGCCAAAGTGAAGCAAAACAACAGCAAGGCAAAACAGCAGCGGGTCCTTGGCGCTGCCACTAAACAGCATGGGGACACAACAGAAAGGCTGTGTTAGAAGAATGTGGCAATTCATTATGTTCAACATCAAGAAAACGAGCATACCTCTGAGCAGCTGCGTGGCACACACACACATACACACAAGGGAGAGCATGTCAGGAGCCGCTCCAGCCGCTGTAGCTTCCTACAATTGCAGTGAACATTTTACCAAACAGGCAGGCTGCTGGCAGGAATAAACCAGACAAAAGGAGCAATACAACCTACCGTTGGTAACACTAAACAGTTTCAATGTTTTTCAGTCTGGTTTTTGGCAGCATCACAGCACTGAGACAGCCCTTATTAAGGTGATTAATGACATCCGCTTAAGTACAGACAGCGGCAGGATGACAGTCTTAGTGCTGCTGGATCTAAGTGTTGCGTTTGACACAGTCGACCACAATATACTACTCAACCGACTGGAGAACTGGGTGGGACTGTCCGGCACAGTACTCAACTGGTTCAAATCTTACCTAAAAGACAGGAATTACTTCGTGTCTATAGGTAACTTTACGTCTGAGCAGACAGCAATTGCATGTGGAATTCCGCAAGGTTCCATCCTGGGGCCTCTTCTGTTTAACATCTACATGCTCCCACTGGCCCAGACTATTGAAAACAATAACGTAAGTTACCATAGCTATGCAGATGACACGCAGATTTACATTACAATGTCCCCAGGAGACAATGACCCTATACAGGTGCTGGGAAAGCGTATTGAACAGATAAATGACTGGCTGTGTCAGAACTTTCTTCAGCTAAATAAAGACTGAGGTAATGGTTTTTGGAGCCAAGGAGGGGCGATTAAAAGTGAGCTTAGCGCTTCAGTCTCTACAGCTAAAAACCACAGACCAGGCCAGAAATCTGGGTGTGGTGATGGACTCAGAACTCAGCTTTGAAAAACACATCAAAGCAATTACAAAGTTGGCTTATTATCACTTTAAAAATATCTCAAGAATTAAAGGACTGATGTCTCAGCAGGACCTGGAAAAGCTGGTCCATGCGTTCATCTTCAGTCGGCTTGATTACTGTAACAGTATCTTTACAGGTTTACCTAAAAAAAACACTCAGACAACTGCAGCTGATTCAAAACTCTGCTGCTCGAGTCCTCACTAAGACCAAGAAAGTAGATCACATCACTCCAGTTCTGAAGTCTTTACACTGGCTTCCTGTCACTCAGAGGGTAGATTTTAAAGTCCTGCTGCTAGTCTACAAAGCTTTAAATGGTTTAGGACCAAAATACATCAGAGACCTCCTGACTCAGTATATACCAACCAGACCACTCAGGTCATCTGGATCAGGTCTTTTATTAGTTCCCAGAGTGAAAACCAAACATGGAGAAGCTGCATTCAGCTTCTATGCTCCGTATATTTGGAACAAACTCCCAGAAAACTGTAGATCAGCTGAAACTCTCAGCACATTAAGTCCATTCTGAAGACTTACCTGTTCTCAGCTGCTTTTGACTAAGTTCTTCTAACAGTTATTTTAAATCTTATTTTATGACAAACTCTGCAGTGTAACTTTTAAAATGTCCTTGCTTCCCAACTTCTGTTTTTGATTCTTTTACTCTTCTGCATCCTTAAATTTTAATGACCTTTTTAATGATTTTATAAATGTGTTTTCTTTCTTTTTATAATTGTGTTTTCATCTGCTGTTTTAATGTCCTCGTGAAGCACTTTGAATCGCCTTGTTGTTGAAATGTGCTATATAAATAAACTAACTTTAAATTTAACTTTAAACGTAGCTACCCGACGCCAATCAAGATAACACGGCGAAGGTTCTAAACACCGGTAACAAACCAGGGCGAGCAACCAGAAGGGGGCGTGGCTTCAGCCTCAGCGAGAGAGAACGTATAGGGGGCCGCTCCCCAGCTTTTATAGCTGGTGGGCGTGCCCCGATTGGCTTACGGCCCCGTGCAGCCTAGAAGAACACAGACACAGACCTTGGGCAGGACTATCCTGCTACAATAACAAATCGAAGAGACGGATAACACGAGTGTGATACGCTGTGTCCACAGCTTTGTCTGTTGCATTGACTGAAACACTTTAGGTAGGTGTGTTCATTTTAAATAAAAAGCATTTATCTTTTGGGTGGCAAGATGTGCTTACTAAATCCCATAGCAACCCAGCTATTGACTCTCTGACCTAAAAATTACACTCAAATACAAGCAATTTGCATCAGCAAATGCATTTAGCAGGAAATATATAAGGAAATATTTTGTTGAATATACTGTATATACTAGCTATTCACTGCCAATGAACAATGTTGCGACCCCAACATATTTGCACATTGTACTGTACTGTGCACATTTTATTTGCCTCATATACATATTTCATGTCAATGAAACTACTACTACTACTGATTCATCCTGAGAACCATGAATACCCACAGCAGATGTCATAGACAAATGGACAGACGGACCAACTGTCTCTCTATTCCCACTGCTACAGTAACTGCCTGTGCAGATAAGCAGACATATGAAGGGTCTTATTTTTTCAGAAAAGGGGAAATCATAATCATTTTTGATTGCAAACGATGATGGTGGTATGGAAATCAACATCAGGACTACATTAGACAAGGTTTCTTTTATGAAAAACGGTTCTATTAGCTTAAATTGCTCATTTTGACATTTGAGCATTCCCCTGATTGCCACATCTTAAATTCTCCTTCTTTTCTCTCAGCATTGTTACTGATCATCATCTCCACCATATATGGTATGTGACTATAGGTGCAACCGGGTTATTAAATCAGTTTTACTCAAAGTCTCGGTAAGCTTTATCAAAAGCTAAGTCTCACCAAAGATACTAAACTTTAAATTTGGAATAATTAAATTAATATGTACAACGAAAACTACCACATCAACTAGATTGAAGAATGAGCTGGGGAGTAGTTTTATGGTGGAGAAACCACTCAGGAGGATGGCGACGAAGGAGACAGAACCACTCTGGAGGCCAGCGATGAAGGAGACAGAACCACTCTGGAGGCGGACAAGACGGGGACCCGCGGGAGGCCGGCGGTGGCAGATGAGACGGGGACCCTCGGAAGGCTGGCAGCAGCGGACGAGACGGAACACCCTGGGTGGCTGGGCTGGAGGCCGGCGGTGACGGAACACCTCGGGCCGCTGGGCTGGAGGCTGGTGGCGGCTGGGGACTGACATAGGCGGGACCCCTCTGGAGGCCGGGCTGGGGACCGACGTAGGCGGGACCCCTCTGGAGGCCCAGGAGCAGGGGTGGCCACTGCGGACGGAGGCTCAGGAGCAGGGGTGGCCACTGCGGACGGAGGCTCATCAGCTAGGTCAGGTGGTTGGGGGTGACTGGGAGCCTCTGCGTCGGGGACCTCGCTTTCCTCTGGGGATGGGCTTTATGGGTAGACGGGTTCCCAAGAAGGGAGACTTCCAAGCACCATCAGACATGGAATTTGGGGAGACAGGATCTTGCTGCATACTCACCACACCCACCCGAATAGTTTGTGGTGAGGTGCAGGTACTTGCACGCTGGCAACTAACCAGTTCAGGAGCAGACAGGGAGCTAACAGGCGGACTAGCAGGGAACTGACTAACTGGTGGACTAGCAGGCATGTGGCTAACTGGCGGACTAGCAGTGTTACGCACCCATGTAGGGGGAAGGTGCGTAGCATAATGTTTGTTGAAAAAAAAAGGTGGAATATTTTCGCAGTCCCCAAAAACAATTAACAGGTTCTTAGAAAAATTACAAAAGATTTATTTACAATATTTTAGAAATAAAAGAGACCACCACATGGGCTATTGCATCATTCAAGCAACAAAATAACTGGATACAAACTAAAGAGGCATTTTAGCACTCAAACTCAAGATCCTAGCCAACAAAACCACAACTACTACAAAAAGAAACCTAGGTCAAACTAATAAAAAACACAGGTATCAAGCCAAAGGTTGGAGTCTGCAAAAAACAAAGGGTGCTGCTGTCAGAGGCTCCTCCATCACTGCCGGCCGCCAAGATTTAAAATGGTGAACAGCCAATCAGCGCTTGGTCCGCCTTGCCACCATTGCCACCAATTACAGCTCCTGCACATAAAGATCTACAAACACAGAACACCTACTACAAACCAACAGAACGAAATAGACCACTTACACAGAAAACAAGGACAAAACAAAGATGCACACAAACACAGAGCACCCACTCCCAGAAAACAAAACGGTTCAAAACTACAAGGACAATATTACAAAATACGGCCACAGCAGTAACAAGCAGGCATGTGGCAAGCAGGTGAACAGCTGGCTGGGAAATGGCAGACTGAGATTTGGGAGCATTAATAAAATCTAAAATGAAGTCAGGTAATAATTTTCTGAGTCCAGGTTTGCGATCAGCATTTCGACATGCTATGGAATGATACACTCCCTTCATTATGCTATCTTTCTCCTCTTTCCAAAATCCATAGAGATGAATGAGACTACACAGACACTGGTAGGAATCCTCATCCTCAAAAACGCCTTCAGGGGAAACAGGGTCAAGTGGCTGGGCCGGGGGAACCAAAAACTGGGGAGAGTCAAGGGTGCATAGCTCAATCTGGCTGGCTACAGCCTAAAGGAGTTTCTGGGGGACAGGCAAAAGATCAGAGCCAGGCTCTGTGTCTGCTGGGTTTTTCCCTGGCTGGATTACACTGTTACGAGGAGATCGCAGAATTCAGGTGAAGACACAGAAATGGGGAGACAGGAAAAATAATGGGAAGTGCTTTATTAAAATGAAACAAGAGTTACCACACAAAAGGGACACTGGATTAAGTGTGAAAACCAAAACCAAACTCACTACAAAAATTCTCAACCACAGAAAGGGGGAAAAAAACCTACTAACTAACCCAGAAATAACAAAACTACCAGAAGGGGTACTCACGGGGATTGGGAACTGATACGAAGGGGCAAACAGACTAAGGAAATCCAGGGGCAGATGGAGACAAGACAGGAACAACAGGCTGGAGACAGAAGCAGGGCCGGCGAGAATCTGGGAGAAGAACAAGGGGAGATGGATGGAGTCCAAAAGTGGGGAAGCAGAGTCTCAGTGGGGATAAACAGAATCCAAAAGGGAACAGAGTCTATGAAGGGATGTGAGTCTATGATCCGGTGGGGAGTAGGTGAAGGAACGATGTTTATATAGCTGAAGGTGTGCTTGGAAACAGGTGATTTGAATGGGCTGATTGCTGCAGCTGAATTACATCGTCTCAATCAGACTGCAGGCAGGCAGGAGATGCAGGGAGCCGGGAGAGAGAGAGAGACAGGGACAAGAGAGACAGGGAGAGAGAGATGACAAACAGATACAGGGATCCAGACAGGTCAAAATAGATACAGAAGGAATGATATGAGAAAGAAGGAAAAAGAGGGAAAAGGAGGAAGGGCAGGAGCTGGAGCAGGGATCATAACAGTTAAAAGTTAAAAGAGTAAAATACATAAGATAATAAAGAATGATAAGAACATAAGAAGAATTTAAAAGGTCAGTTAAAAACCTGATTAAAAAGGTTTGTCTTTAACCTTCTTTAAAAAACATCGGCAGTCCTGAGGTTCTCCGGCAGACTGTTCCACAGGCGGGGGGCATAGTGGCTAAATGCTGACTCACCATGGGTTTTAGTTTTGGCTTGTGGTATAGTTCAAAGGCCGGTGCCGGAGGACCCCAGGATCCGCAAAGATCAATATGTGAAAAGAAAATCAGATAAATAAGAGGGCGCAAGGCCTTTAAGACTTTTAAAAACTAATAAAAGAACCTTAAAATCGATCCTGAAGCAGACAGGGAGCCAATGCAGTGACTTTAAAATTGGTGTAATGTGGTTCCTGCCCTCAGGTCCTGGTCAGCACGCGTGCAGCTGAGTTTTGCAATAATTGTAGATTTAAAATACTCTTTTTGGGAAGACCAGAGAGCAGGGCATTACAATAGTCTAAATGAGAAGAGATAAAAGCATGCATTAGCACCTCCGTGCTGGCCTGAGAGAGAAACGGGCAGACTCTGGCTATATTCTTCAGATGGTAAAAACCTATTTTTGTTATATTTTTAATATGTGGGATAAAATTCAGCTCAGAGTCAAAAATCACACCTGTTTTTTTTTTTTTTTTTTTTTTACAGATTGTGCCAGTTTAAAATCTTGTAATTTTGATAAAAGTTTCTCTCTCTGGCCTTTCAGGACCTATGACTAAAACCTCAGTTTTGCCCTGGTTGAGCTGTAGGACGTTCACTGCCATCCATGACTTGATGTCAAAAATACAGTTTAAAAGGGTTGGCCCTGTGTCATCAGGAGACATGACAATGTACAGCTGTGTATCATCAGCATAGCGATGGAAACTGATGCCATGTCTCCTGATGACGTCCCCAACAGGAAGCATGTAAAGGTTAAAAAGAATGGGACCTAAAATTGAACCTTGGGGAACCCCACACCTAATTTCATGATTCTTGAGGAACACGTATCCATACTTACATAAAAACATCCTCTGTGAGGTAAGAATTGAACCAGTTAAAAACAGTACCAGAGAGGCCGACCAGGTGTTTGAGTCTGTTTGATAAAATGTGATGGTCTACTGTATCAAAAGTGGGGCTTAGATCCAGTAGAACCAACACTGTTAGTTTTTTGTTATCCACATTAAAATTAAAACAAGATAAAGTTCTGTTCTTTAAAAACAATGAAAATACATTTTTTAAAAATGAAATAAATAGAAGTTCAACAATATATATATTTGGAAAAAAGTCCAGTGGACAACATTGCACCTGAGCACTCAACATAAAACTCTATGAACTTAATGTAAAAAATATTCAAATTGTGTTTAATGGTAAATCCATGAACAACTATTTCTTTTTACGCTTGGAAAAACATTTTAACATATTTTCACGTTTTAACATTGCATTGGCCTATTGTTTAGGCCCGAAGAGCAAAGCAAATGATGCTTACAACTGTGAAGCTTATACCTAATGAAAGCCTGTGTTTCAAAATATCTCCAGCAAGAAGAACATAATTCTGAGTCTCCATACTTCTTAATGGATGCAGGACGAGTATTACCATGTCATTAATCTAGCATTAATATGTTTTCAGCAACAAGAACAGACATATGTTGTGCAATTCATCTGAGATAAAGGTCATCCTCACTGGACCAGTACATTCTTGCCCTAGGGTACCAAATGTACCCCATGACCATGTTGATCCCTGAAAAATAAAATCAGCATTCCTAGAAACGGAGATAAGTCTCCATCAATGTCATTGTCCTGGAATTTTCAGATGTTTTTGTGAGCTTGATGGTGGCCAGGTACCATGTCCAGGTACCTTCCACAGCTCACTCATCAAACTGACCTCCATCTTCATCCTAGCCCTTATTATCATGACTATCTGCATTCTGACTTGACTGCATTTCCATCATTATCCTCAACTCCTATGTCTCCATTGTTCATCATCACTGTTGTCATGATAATCATCATCACTGCAGTTGGAGGGAATTTCCTGGACTATTCTATAGACTACCCTATTCTCTGCTGTACTCGCAGTCTACGAAATATGACAAAATGATAGGAGTTACTCAAACTACAATTAGTCTGCACAAAACTGCCCATTTTAAAATGAATAGCCTATAAAATATAGCAAAAAATATACTGATTTACAACCAAAACAGTCACAAGAAAAGGTGAACCAATTACATGACTCGATTCAGAAATATACCTCACATTGCATGATGTCCACTTCAGTGGACACGTGGCTAATTGTAGTTTACTACTTACTTTAAATAAAATTTTCAAACATAAAATGATGATGTTATTCCTTAGATGTTACTGTATGTCATCATTTTTTTTTTTTTTTTTTACCTCTAGGGTTCTTCTGGAATAGAATGGCTGACTGGATATTCCAGCAGTGGTCAACAGGTGTGGCTGTCTGTCAGCCATCTTGGTTTCTGAGGAAATTAATTTGCAGTTATGAGGACTGACCACTAAATAAACCTCAATAGAGTGGTGCAGTAGAGAGCACTCTAGTGGCTGATATGTAGTTCCACCAAAAACAAAACATTGCATTTAGGAGAAAATTACTTTTGATTAGGTGTCCACTACAGTGGCCACTATGTGCCAGAGGGTTAAACTAAGACTCACTAACAGGGGCTGGGCGAGGGGTGGACTGGCTCCCAGAGACTGACGGCCCAGGGGCGTAGCACCGGTGGTGTCAGTAGGCAGCGAGAGGGGGTGTGGCGGTCTGAAGCATGTCCAGGGGGGAGCTGGTCCACTGAGTGAGGCAGGGGGAATCCAGAGAGGGGCCGGGGGAACCAGAGAAGTGGTAGGAGGATGGAGCTGGGGGGAATCCAGAGAGGGGGGCCAGGGAAATCCAGGGCAAAGCCAGTGTTCCAGAGGCAGGACAGGGATGAAACACCGGGCAGCACGGTCAGTGGGTGACTGCACCAGAGAAAAGGCATTGGTCAAAGAGCACAAGAAGCAACAGGAGCAAAAGTGCAAGAGCCAACTAACTGCAGAAGCTGAAGCTACAGTCTGGCAAGGGTGTGAAGTGTGGAACCGGCTTTTATTGTCAGGGAGCTGAGACAGGTGTGCTGCGCTGCAGCTGCCCGGAGTTCTGCTGATGAGAGCTGATGAGGCTGGAGACTGATTAGTTGCAGCCGCTGCAGAGAGCAGCACAGTGGAGCGAGCAAGAGAGAGACACAGGACAGGAAAACAGTGTGCACAGTGCAGAGAGAAGGGAGAGGGAAGAACAGAGAAAGGCAGAGGAGGTCACGGGAGGTCAGGCAGGGGCAGGTGCAGGGCTGATGAGGGGGACATGACAGGTTGGCATGTTCAACACGAGCCTTTCACACTGTTGAGAGGTAATCTGGACACATTCTTCTTGAATTACTGCTTTTAATTCTTCTAAATTCTTTGGTTTACACTTTGAAACAGACCTTTTGATAATCCACCACAGATCTTCAATGGAACTCATAGTCCAGGGATTGAGCTGGCCACTCTAAGACCTAGATACTGAGCTCCTGCAGTCAAGTTCCATTGGCCCTGGATGTGTTTAAGGGCCATTATCTTGTTGAAACATCCAGTTTTGACCTCAATGGAACAGTGTACGTACAGAAGGGAGCATGTGTGTTTTGAGAATGGCACAATACTTGGCAGAGTTCAGACAGTGAGATGACCAAGACCAGCAGCACTCATGCATCCCCAAACCATGATACTGCCTCCACCATACTTGAGATAGGTACTGTACATGCTGGAGATAATGCTTCACCTGGCCTTCTGCGTACCCTCACATTAGCAGGAGGAAGATAAAGCTGGAAACTGGACTCATCTGACCACAGTATCTTCTTCCACTTCCTTGCTGTCCAGTTCGCCAGGCTAACCTCTGTCTCTCATTGACCAGGGGCTTCTTGACAGCCTTGTAGGACCTTAAGCCATGATCTAAAAGTCAGCCATGTACAGTGTGGGTGGAACACTGGACACCAGTTTGGTTTGACCACTGCTGCTGAAGCTCCTGTGATGTCATTCGGCAGTTGTCCCTGCACATGCAGGTCAGGATGCAGCCATTTCTTGCAGAAGAAACCCTTGGAACCCTTCCAAGCTGTCGGTTCGTCTGTATTTCTGAAGAGTGTATCCAACTGCTGAAGGACTGCATCTGCACTTCCTGGCTATCTGGTGGCAGCTGTACTCTTCCTGGCTAAGAATCTGTATCTTCATGTGTGTTTCCTGTGTTAGGTTCCTTGTTTTAGCCATTTTTGTCTCTGAAGAACTTTCAAATGTGCTGGCTTTATATAGACATTAAGCACAGCAACAACATTTGTGTCTTTTAATAAAAAGCATGACATTCATTAGTGGATAGTGGTTCAGTCTAGTTGTAAATGATCGTTTGTTATGACAGGTTGTGTTAGCCTGGTTAGCGGCAGCCTACAGCCTGTTTGCTACTGTGGCGAGTGTAGCGAGGAGGACTAAATGAGAATATGGGGGAAGCTTAGAGCCAGAGCTGTTGTAGAGTTGCCCATTAACTTTAAGTTAGGCTTGACAACACCACCTCGGATGCAACTCCCAAGGAGAGTTCTACCTCTGGCAGTTCCTCAGCGGCACACAGGTTCATTACACAACCAAGCAGGAGACGTGGTTGTTCCAGTACAATATATCAAATTTTATTAAACAACTGATAACAACTATATTAAAAAAAAAGGGAGGGGAAGTACAGCTGATCAGAGGCTGGCTTACCAGGTGGTAGTGCATCAACGGGGGGAGGACTAGATCCCAGGGAGAGGTCACCAGGTGAATAAAGAATCACACACACATGAAGGACTAAGCAAAACAATGCCCAGGGTTTGCACGCCACACAGGAGGGGTTACCACCACCGAAGACACCACGATACATCCCCAGGTGCTCAGCCTCTGAAACAGAGAGAGGAATTAGTGGGGAACACTCAAATGAAAAATAGGAAACAAAATTAATAAGAAATTAAACTGTAGGTGAAAACAGTTGCCTATAAACTAAAAACCAAATTCAAAAAGAAGCATCTCAACTCAAAATAAAAAATACCAAAAAAAAAAAAAATGCAGAAGAACAGGGACATTAAGGTTCAAAATTATATTACAGGAAACAAAACAGTCCCTCAAACAACACAACTATCAAATTAACAAATAATGAGAAAACAATACTAATTAAACGTTAAACAAATATAGGCCATAGGGCCAAACAAAAAGAAATAATAAAACCCAAATAATGTCCAATGATCAGAGTGTATGCCGCTGTGTACACGATAAAAACAAAGAGCCTGCGGCTCGTGTTAAAAACGGGTGGCATAAAAATACACACAAAAAACTAATCCCACACACTGCTTCATCTGTGCCGGCTGCGCTGACATCGTGAGGAGGCAGACCAGGCAGACGAGGCAGAGAGGTAGCGGTAGCAGTGTCACTACCTCTGACCCGTGAGGCACTCATCAGTGCTCAGTGACCTGAAATACTTTGCTAAGGAGGGATCCTTAGCAAAGTATTTCAAGTCGATTGGAGAAGAAAATAGTAAGTGTAGTGACAAGAAGCAGACATTTTTCTTCGATAATGGCATATTAATGTGCAAGTGGGCTTCACAGCTAGGTAATGCAGCAGCTGAATCAGGTGAGGACTGGAGGGCAGTGTATCAAATAATTGTACCTGTTGGTTGTCCACAACACATACAAGAATTAGCACATGAGCATGTGTGGTCTGGCTATTTAGGAGTCACCAAGACTTGCGGCTGCATCCTGAAGCATTTCATCTGGCTGATGTGATTAAGTTCTGTAACACTTGCAGCACTTGTGAAGTTGTGGGAAAACAAAACCAAGTAGTGCCCCAGCCTGTCTGTGCTCTGTTCTTACTGATGGTGAGCCATTTTACCGTGTGATTGTTGATTATGTTGGTCTACTGCCTAGAACAAAGTCTGGTAACCAGTTTCTGTCGACTATCATGTGCATTTCCACCCATTTTCCTGAGGCCATCTTATTAAGAAAGATCACTGCACCTGCTATCAGCAAGGTGTGGATGCGGTTTTTCACAACCTTAGGGTTGCCTAAAGTTGTTCAGTCAGATCAAAAAACAAATTTCATGTCCCGAACATTCAAGCAGGCTTCGCATTCACTTGGTGTCACTCACTCCATGTCTTCTGCTTATCACCCAGAGTCACAAGGAGCACTTGAATGCTGGCATCAGACATTGAAGTCCATGCTTAGGAAATACTGCCATGACACAGGGAGAGACTGGGATGAGAGTGTGCATTTTGTACTCTTTGCCATTCGCAATGCTAAACAGGAGTTACTGTGGTCCACTCCAGCTGAGTTAGTGTTTGGTCACATTGTATGTAGCCCATTGAAGGTGTTCAAGGAACAGTTTGTGTCGGGTTCCTCTAAAACTAGCATGTCTGATTTTGTCTCTGAGAGTAAAGACAGGTTGCAGCATGCATCTGTATTGGCAAGTGAGGACCTCTTCATCTCAGAGCAGTATGAAGAAACAGTTTTATAAAAAAGCTGTCAAGAGTCTGTTCCACCCTGGTGATCAAGTGTTAGTCTTGTTGCCCCTGCCCGGTTGTGCTCTCTCTGCTTGCTTTTCATGTTGGTATGTGGTAGACAGCAAACTATCTGAAAGTATGTCATCCAAACACCTGATTGCAGGAGGAAAACTTGTCTGTGTCACATTAATATGTTGAAGTATAATCATTCCACAGAGGTTTCTCAAAATAAGCAGCAGGAGTGCCCTTTGAAGACAGCCGCACCCGCTGTGTCTGTTGTCCTGGTTGGTGCAAATGCAATTTCTGATGGTTTGGTAGAGCCCTCTATTCTGTTCATTTAATATGCACTTGTCATACTTACCTGATGATCAGCATGATAACATTGTTGGTCTGATTCGCTCTCACCCCACTTTGTTTGGTGATGTGCCTTCCCGCAATCCATGTGATTGAGCATGATGTTGATGTTGGTAGTGCTATTCCCATTAAATAAAATGCATACCGTTATCCTATAGAAAAATGTGAAAAGATGAAAAAAATGGTGAGTACTTGGTTGAAAATGACTTAGCCAAGACCAGTTGCAGCCCCTGGACCTCTCTGTGTCTGTTAGCTCCTAAGTCCAATGGTATCCATCGGTTCTGCTCTGATTTCGGGAAAGTTAACGCACTTACTGTGTCTTGATTTATTCCCGCTGCCTCGCATGGAGGATTGCATTGATAGCATTGGTTCGGCATTAATTTTCATCACAAAATTAAATCTAATGAAAGGCTACTGGCAGGTTCCACTAACCTGAGAGCTTCTGATACAGTGTATCAGCATTTGTTACACCTGACTACTTCATGTGATGGCATTCGGTATGAGGAATGCACCTGCCACTTTCCAACGATTAATGCAGATTGTGTTGGGGGATGTACCAAACTGTAAAGTGTATCTTGATGACGTGGTGTTGTACTTAAGTGAATGCAACAGCCATGTCTCCACTCTGAAGGTGGTGTTTCAGTGGCTTGCTAATGCATCACTAACACTCAACTTTGCTAAGTGTTAGTTCGGTAAGGCTGCAGTAACCTACGTGGGGAAGCAGGTGGGACATGGACAGATCTGTCCGGTGGATGCAAAAGTTGCAGCAGTGTTGTCCTACCCAGTTCCCACCCCGAGGTGTGAACTGAGACGTTTTTTGCGTATGACAGAGTATTACTGTTGTTTTTGTAAAATAATTCTCGGTGGTTGTTGCCCCCTCAACCAGGTTGTGTAATCCAGTCATACCATTCCACTGGGATGATGAATGTGAACATGCCTTTAATGTTGCAAAGTCTCTCCTCTGCAGTGCTCCTGTGCTTGCCGCTTCTAACTTCTCCCTGCCTTTAAAACTGAAGGTGGATGCCAGTGCCCCTGGAGCCAGTGCTGTTCTGCTGCAAGAAGGTGAGGGAGATGTGTGCCATCTAATGAACTACTTCTCTGCTAAATTCAGATGCCACCAGCTGAACTATCCCACCATTGAGAAGGAGATGTTAGCCATGTTGCTCGATCTGCAACATTGCAGTGTACGTCGACTCCAGTTCAACACTGGTATCAGTCTACACTGACCACAATCTCCTCACTTTTGTGGTACAACTGTACAATCACAACCAGTGGTTGATGTGTTGAGTCCTATCAGCAGAAAACTATATTGTTGAAATTAAGTGCAAAAAGGTGCTGACAATGTAGTGGCTGACACCCTGTCCCATGGATGAGTAGTGGCATTAAGAGAGAGTGAGCAAACAGATGTGTTTGTTTGTATGGGAGGGGGTGTTACATTCTTTGGTGTGTGTTTCTGTGTAGGTAAGGTCAGTGTGTTTTTTTCTCTCTTTTTTCTTTCTCTCAGGTTACGTCCCAGTGGAAGAGGCCAGGTGCACCTGTAGCTACTATACAATCAGTGGGGATTGTTAAAGCCGAGCCACTCTGATCATCATCGCCAGTGAGCTAGATCAGCTGCTAGTGTACTGTGTCGGTGTCATAGTGTTCTGCCTAAAGCCAAGAGTGTGGTGCTTTATGACTTAGGATCAGCTTCGCTTAGGAGAAGCTCGCCTTGTGTTGAATTTTGATTTTGTTTATTTATTTTAAGTAAATGACATTACATGATCAGTTTTCCTGTCTCTTTCCCCGGTTTTTCATTATATTTGTTACTCCCCTCATCCCCTGGCTCTCGGGGACATAACAGTATGCATGACTTACCTTTTCTATACACAATGCTGAATGTCTGAATAGTTGCTCTGCCATGAGGCAAAGGTATGGAAATCACAGTAAATGTGTTGAGCTTCAGCAGCGTGTCCCTGTGTTGGAGACTTTCTCCTGCACTGACGTAGTGAGTCATCTCTGAGTAAGGTGAGCAGCAGCTGTGAGGCTGGACGCACACTGGAGGGATGTGGAGCACTTTGGCTGCAAAAGCTTTAGAACTCAGAGCAGAAATCAGCTGCCCAAAGGCCTTCATTGTGTATTAAAGAGCCAGAGGTGAAGCAGCAGGATGAGTCAGAGCCCACAAATGCAAAAGATTGTGCTGATAGAGTGCTGCTTCTGCTGATGCAATGTTGCCAACGCAAACTCATGCTCGCTGAGTCAAAGTAGGGAGGGAGATATCAATGGCAGGAAATATATAGATTTTCAAGAGGAAGCTCACATCATGAGACACAAGTTCGTATATAACCATTCAGTGGAAAACACAGCACAGCAATACATTCAACAGTTCTGCTTTAATTCCCAAGATTCCACTGTCAGTACTCATGTATGATTCATAAATATTTTTTCTCTTTTGTGCAGCTTTAAATATTTCCAGAGAGCAAACATGTTGATGAGCAGGTCATTGTATGGCTAATCTCAATAAAAGACTGATTTAAGCACTTAATTTCCATTGTGCTGCCTTCTGTTTTTGTTTCTTTAAAAAAAATTCAAGCCAACACATAATAAATATAAAATGTTGCAAATAAAAAGTGCGTGCATCAGTGGAGCAATGTCATCCTAATGCCATAATACCTGTCCTATTAGAGTTTTTAATGAATATTTTGTTGCATCACTCATCACATTTTGCTCACATGAAGGACTTTACACATCATGTGCAATAATTATTCCTAATTAATTAAAATACAGAGAAGCATAGATCAAAGCTGGAAGGATTCATTAATACATAACTGTATACAGTATACTGTGTATACTATTGCATTCTTCTGGTCATGTGCTGCATATCTGCCGCTGTAATGATAACGGTAAAAGAATGAAATTTTTAGTAGCTTCTCAAAAACAGGTTTGACGGAGATGGACAATAGCATCTTTTCATTTCTTGCTGGTGACTGTTGACTTTGCACAACGGACAACAAGCAAGATGACGATTGACAGTAAAAAGACAATGAAAGCCATCTTGGAGGGAGTAGAAGCTGGAACCTACTTTCTTTCTGCTAACTGGGTGAGTTTAAAAATTTCAAAGTTTTCCATTCAAATGTGATTGGAAATGTCTGGCCAGCAGCTGCCGGTCCCAGATAGTGCTTTTTTCCCCTTCTCTCCGCCCCTTTCTCCTTTTTTAGGTGTGCTCCGCTGTGAAGTTGCAGCAGCAGGTGTTCCACATCTGCCATTATCATCAGCTGGTGCAGGAGTGGGTGGAATTCAGCCAATCAAGCCTCTCACCTGCCACAATATAACCAGACGCCACTCACCTCTCAGTGCTGGATCATGATACAGTCAGTATACAGCCAGTATACATCTCACTGTTGTTACTCCAGCCTCTGTGCCTGTTTTTTGTGCCTCTAGTAACTCTGGTTGTCCTCTCCTATTTCAGTTCTGGATCCATCTGCTTCGTGCCTCCTGGACCTTTTGCTGTTTCAAGTCACACGTTCTGATCTGAACCAAAGAATCATTCACCTGTGCCGAACCTCCATCTGGCATCTTCCATACCTACCTGCCGCTGCAACTTACCTGGACTCCCTACCGTCTGCCCAAAACCTTCCAGCTGTTCACAGCTAAGCCCCAGTGTGAACATCTAGACTAATAGATCCATATTAGTAGTTTGTATATAGTTTCCTAGTCTCTTTTGTTTATTCTGCCCAAGGGTTTGAGTCGTGCCTGCGAGTGTTGTTCTAGTTTTATTTCTTATTAACCGCTCTAGCAGAGGTTGAGTTTCTTAGTCAGCTTTGCCTTAAGTTTAGTAATTTTCTTGTATTAAGAATTATTCGTAGCCTTTCTTGCCTGAAATATTCTGAATCGGACTTTGAACCAAAAACGCTCAAGACTGCTACTAGAGGATTGGAGAACTAATTACACAAACAAAACGCTGACTCACGGTGGGTAACAACCCACCACTAGAGGATTGGAGAACTAATTACACAAACAAAACGCTGACTCACAGTGGGTAACAACCCACCGTGAGTCAGCGTTTTGTTTGTGTAATTAGTTCTACAATCCTCTAGTAGCAGTCTTGAGCGTTTTTGGTTCAAAGTCCAATTCAGAATATTTCCGGTTGTAGTTCTCCGGTCACCATTTGTAGTTCTGTAAATAAATCTATTGTAGCGATAAGTGCCTTATTAAATTATTATATTTATTAATTATTGATATTTGATTAATATTTTCGGGGCACCACCTCGTTAGAGGAATAATTAATTGTTTAATTATTTGATTATTCGAACTCCAAATGAATTCATCAATTCAAGTTAAGTTCGAATGAATTTTTATTTTGATCAAATCTCAATCTGATAATCTGAAGGAGAATTTCTTTCAGCCGACAGTGACTCGTACCAGAAACACAAAACAAACGGAGATGAACTTTGGTCTAAGGTGAATATTTATTTCTACTAATCAAAGGTACAAATGAATAAGTTCAGTAAACAGTTAAAAGTATACAGGTAAAATGTGAGTGTATGTACGTGCAGGAGTTTTGTTCTTGTGTGTGGGTGTGTGTGTGTGTCTGTGAGATAGGAAGAGGAAGCGGAGAGATAAATTTGAATAACGTAGCGGGAATTTGGCTTTAGAATCAAAAATTGCAAAAGTATCAAAGGAATGGAATTAACGACCAAGTTAATGACATCAACCCTTAGTCAAATCCGATGAATCAAAGCGGTGTCTTACTTTTGATCTGATCGAAAGCTCCGGGGCTGGAACCAGATTTTTGGACCGACCTCGTTCACAGAAGCTGGGCTTGTCAGTTCACAGATTCTGCGTAGAAATTCGGCACCGATGACAGTCCCGCCGGGTTGGAATCTTTCGGGTTGGTTCAAATGTCTGATCCAGCAGACATCTGACTTCGGAACCGCTGGATTTCGTCTTGGGTTGGAAAATATACTTGGTCTCGGAAGCTCTCAGTTAGGTTCAGAACGGCGTTCGGAACCAGTTGATGAATGAATTCTGGGAGAGCAACCGTAGCAAAAGTGAAAACAAAAGAAAAATGGGATTTTTGATCGAATTCAAAAATTGATTCTGAGTGCAGCTTGATGGTGAACGGGAACTCGTTCTAATTCTAACGAAAGACAAAAAGAGATACTTATAAAAATATAATAAGAAAAAGATCACACGTTTTAGGTAAAATATCAGACTGGCCAGTCTTGTTAAAAAAAAAGGTAACGGAATAACGAAAGACACGGGACAAAGACGAAAGCAAGAAGAGGGCGAAAGCAGGAAGAGGGCGAGCTTTGTCCGGGATGTGTTTCTATAGTTGATGGGAGGAGCTGGCCTTCTGAGTACCTCCCAGATGCACGACATTTGATATTTCGTTGTTCTGGGAAATAAGGGTACTCTTAACTAGTTTAATCTAATAAGGAAAAATACAAATTAACGATATCCGTCCGCCTCTTCATTATAGTGATGCAGATGGACGTGTGTATAAAGTGGTGTATTTATAATAAAAAGTGAAATACGTGAGTAGCGCATTTAACTAAATATGTATGTATTGAGATGTGCAGAGAGTGACAAAACAACATGCGTGTCAAAGAGGATATGTAAACAACTCACTGCAAGCATACTTTTCATAACATAACATTCATGATTCAATTGTAATAAGGTAAAAAAGACATAACGTATTTCTCCGTGGCATGTTCATTTGTCATCCTGACCACATGGAGTCGCTGTGGTACTGTGGAAGAAATAGGGTTAATACCAGAAAATCCTAAAAACGTGGAAATTGGTTCCAGAAAGTCAGGATTTTCGGAGTTCCAAAAGATATTAAGTTGCTGATTACTTTGGTACATGTAAAAACACACAATATATGTCAGAACAGTCATTTTCAGAGCAACATTCATTTCTGTGGCACAATGCAGGCAGATTCCTGGTATTTTCACAGGGACCTGTGAAGGGGGGTTTTATGAGGTGTTTATCTGATCGTCTCCAGATGTGTCCTGAGCTTCACCCAGGTTTTAGGAGCTAAGGGTTACGAGGTGAAGAAGAATTGTCCATTTGGTGGGTTTAAAGTTTCTCTCAAAGTCTTTATCATAACAAAAGTGCAAAACAGAGAGAGAGATTCATGTGTTGGGGATCTCCAAAAGGTTGAATAACAAGCCAAATCACACCAGTTCTTTCGTTGGGGGAAGAACCTTCTCAGTCCTGTTAGGGTCACTTTGAGGGTAATAAAAACAAAGTTTGAAAGAAGAGAGTTCTTATCTGGTCAACAGGAATTTCAGAAGAAGATGATATCTCCTCCTCAGCTCTGGGGGAAGACCTGATGGTCACGCTACAACTCCCCCCTTTTGGAGTGATGTTCGCGGTCCAGGGAACATCGGTCCAACATGTAGAGAGTGTCCCAGGTCGTCCGGAACAGAGGATGCACTTGTTGTTGCACTGACTATGGGTTGATGTCATGGTCAATGTACTATGTCTATAAAAACTTAGTGGTTAGTTGAAGTTCCAACTATAGCATTAGTAAAAGTTAGATAACTCGAGGGGAGTAACACGGTTAGCTTAAAAGATGGATAGAAATCTAAAAGATTTGGTTAACTATAGGGAGGATTAAAGTTATGTACATTATCAGTAGGAAGAGATGATCTTCTAGGTGGTCTAGGTCGTGGTCTAGTGATCGTAGACAAGTTCGAGGATGGCGGGTGCATGCCCTATATTATCCCCTTCTGATTCACTCTCTTCTTCAACTGATGCAAGTGTACTGTTAGTGCGGTTGTCAGAAGGTCTTGTACGAGTGAGGGGGGTACAAGATATGGAGGAATTCTGCCCATTGCCAGACTGTCTACCGAGGAACTAATGTCTCGAAGCATATCGGACATTAGCATGGTTACCAGCTGCGTGTGGACATAATCAACCTGTAAAACGGAGAGTAGCGTGTCTACCGCACCTATAGTTTTGAGTAGTGCCTCACTTTGAGTGTTTAGCACTAGTACGGTGCCTTGCAAGGTTTTACCAATTGTTTGTAATTGTTTGCGTTGCTGGTCCATTTGTTCCTGAATTACAGGAATTTCGGCCTGCAATTCTCCAATATGTCGTTTCACGGTGGCAACGTTAACGGCATTAACGGCGGAGACTCCTAAGCTAAACAGAGAGCCGAGGGCGGAAGCTGCAGTTAGTAGCACCCCGATAAATCGCTTTTCCCGTTTGTTAACACCGCTTAGTTCGGAGCGAGTGATAGTGAATTTTTGGAGTTGGGTTAGTATGTGAGTGATATCTACTTCGGCATGGGTTATGACCTCTTTGTTCCAGCGGATTCCGGCCCACGAGGTTAGTTTAGCGGAAGTAGAGACATGTCTCTTGCATACCGTCTCAGGGTTGAAACGGACGAAAATCTTCTGCGTGTGTAGGCGACAGTTCGTGATCAACAGGCCGGGTTGTTCTTGCAAAACAATCCCGGAGGTTGGTGGGGTTGTTAGTTGTTAACACAAGTTTGCAGCGAGTTTGACTGAAGACAGTTTACCGGTATTTTAATTTAGTTATGTTATTATTGTTTGGGGTTCTACTCCCTAATTTAGTTATGTTGTTATTTTGGCAGCTTTGTCCTGTCTACTCTGTTTGGCTGAGTCTTTGTGAATTTATTTAGTTCTGGTCTGGGGTATTGTCAGTCTCGCTGAGTCCTGCAGGGCCTTTATGGGGTTTAATTTGGTTGCGGTGGACCCACTTGAAAACGGGTTCCTTCTGGCCTTTGCTGATTTTGATTCGGTAGCCCACTGGAGACAGTTTGTCTGTGATTGTATATGGGCCAGACCAGCGAGGGAGGAACTTTCGGGCGAGCTTCCCAACATTGGGTTTGGTGTTTTCCCCGGTTGGGGCAAAGATGTAGTACCACACCTTGTCCCCTACCTGAAGCTCGTCTCGGGACGCTTTTTGGTCATAGTAAGCTTTGCGTCCTTCTGCGCTCCTGTTCAGGTGTTGCTGTGCGAAAGCAAAGGTGGCTTTGAGATGTTTATTCAAGTCAGCCACGTAGTGATGAGTTGTATAAGCCGTTGCAACGCAGGCTTCTCCTGGTTGGTAGAGTAGGTGCAATGGGAGGGTCATTTGTCTGCCCGTCATCATTTCAAAAGGCGAGACCCCTGTAGCTTCGTGTGGGGTCGCTCTGATAGCCATCATTACCAAGGGTAGTTTTACATCCCAGTCTCTGTGGTTGGTTGCCACGTATTTCTTTAGGATGTTGATGACTGTCCGGTTGGCTCTTTCTACCTGACCGGAGGATTGGGGATGGTGGCTAACGTGCAGGTTGGCTTTTATGCCAAGGGTTTGCCAAAGTTGTCGAGTGACTTCCGCGGTAAAGTGTGTTCCTCTATCTGAGTTTATGCGCATGGGGAGGCCGAACCGTGAGAAGATGTGGTTCATCAGCAGCACTGCGGTTGTTAGTGCCGTGTCATTTGGAGCCGGTAGGCCTTCCACCCATTTGGTGAATGCACATGTTACCGTTAGGAAGTATTTGTTGCCTCTGACTGATTTGGTGAGTGGTCCCACCCAATCAATCTGGAGGTCTGACCATGGAAAGGATATGCCCCTTCGTTGTAAGGGGGCCCTGTGTGTTGCGTTCGTTGGCTGGAACTGGCAACAGACGAGGCAGCCTTTGATGTAGTCTTTAACGTCTTTCCGCATATGTGGCCAATAGGCCACTTGGCGAAGTGAATTGTAGGTGGCCTTGACTCCTCTGTGGCCCGCGTAGGGTGCATCATGGGAATATGTAAGCATCACCCCCCTGTGGTTACGAGGCACCACGAACGTAGGTGATGTGAGCGGTTCGGAAACATGAACAAGAAGACCCTTGATCACCCGAAGGGAGGAACGGGCCGCATAGAGGTGGGCCAAGTCAGGTACGGAGTCAAGTACAGAAGGTGGAAGGTCATGTGTCGCTGAATCAGTGAGACATAGGACCATTTTCTGGATGGCAGGATCAAGTGATTGCAGAGCGACCAGGTCGGAGTCGGAGCGTTCAAGAGGCACAGGTGCAACCACGGGAGTGGGTTGAGGGGCTGCTGCCCGTGCTCGGGTGATGACAGCGACCTGAGGGGTGGGAGGGAGGGCATCGGGACCGGGCTGTGGCAGCCAAGATGTATCAAAGGTCCAAGGGGTGCCATCCGGAGCACCCTGTTTTGCTAAGACATCAGCTAGGTCATTGTACTCTTTGTCAGGGCCAGGTATGCGGGAGTGGCCTCTGACCTTCTTCCAGTAGACCTGCATATCATGTGTTTGGATCAAGTGATCGCAAGACATGAAAAGTTCCCTGTGTTTGACGGGTTTCTTGTTTGAGGTCAGGAAGCCATTAAGTCGCCATAGGGACATGTGGCAAGAGAAACTGAGGTGTGCATCGTGATGGAAAGAGCAACCATCCACATACGCGGTGACCATGTCTTTGCAGACGTTAGGGTCAAAGTAATGGTGGTTTGCTTCTGGGTGCGGCAGTGGTTCTCGGACCTGTGCCCAGATCGTTGAGTGTTTGAAGTCAATCATGGGAACGAAGCGGTTCAAGAGATCTTTCCCAATGAGCAAAGGTATGTCGTCAAGAGGTGAGATGTACACTGGGTGTAGGAGGCTCATTGAGCCAATGGTGAACGACACTAGCGACATTGCAGTCAATGTAGTGGCTGCATGTCCATAAGGTTGTATTTCTAGGGTGCATTCTCTGAGTTTCAAAGTTTTGTTTGCTTTCTGTGCCATGGATTGCAACTTCTGGAAGAGTGATGACGACATCAATGTGGCATCGGCACCTGTGTCAAGAAGTGCTTCATGTGGCAAGATATCTTCAAGCATGGTGGACAAGTAGAACTTCTGGGCCACCCCCCTTTCGGTGAGATGGCCAAGAAATTGGATGAAAGGAGGTTGTACTTGGATGTTCGAAGTGTTTTCTTCGAAAGGTGTATAGGTGGAATTCAGTTGGACCACCAAGACTGCGGTGGAAGGAGCGCTGTCGCTCTCCACCTGTTGAGATGCTTCTGACATGGTCTCTTGGGCTGGGCTTTCATCAGCATTACAAGAGACAGAATGTGGTTCCTCTTTAGTGGTTTCTGATTGGTTATCAGCATTTTCTGGAGGGCCCGCAGTGGGGGCCATTTTTGTTACTGTGAGAAGCTCAGCTTTGTCTTTCTTTTCTCTCTTCTGTTTCTTCATGTCTCGAATGAGCTGTCTAAGCACCTGTTCGTCTTCTGGGGTGAGAGAGAGGGTTTGTTGCTTACCTGGAGATAGGCGGGCTTGGGAGGTAGGTGCGGTCCTCGGTTGATGTTCTATTTCAAGATCTCGGAAACGAGTGACTGGTTCCGAGATAGGAGGAAAGAAAGAAGATGAGAGGGGTTCTCTTGATGTTGGCCGAGGAGATGAGGTGTATCTCCTTTCTTCTGCGGATTCTTCTCCCGAATCTGAGGATTCTTTTCTGGCCATTTTCAGTGAATACTGTAGTTCACTTTTAGCGTCAGCTAGCTCTTCCGTTTTGGCACTTTCACTCTGTTGCAGGTTTTCCATTTCAATTTTATTGTCCTTTATTTGGCGTTCTAGTTGTTTTATGTGGGCACGGTCAGCGTTTTGGTGGTTAGCGTATGCCTTATTTTGATTTTTTAGTTCCCTGATTTCGGTGAGAGCTTTACTGAGAAGATCTTTGGACTGTTTGCCGTCCTGATCAGTCTTTCCTAGTTCGGTTTCGCAAGCTAGGAGTTTCTTGTGTAGTTCAGCATTTTCATATTTCACCCGGTCAACATCTGATTTTAGCAGGTTTGTTTCTGCTTGATCACTCACTGTTTGAGCACTTTGGGCCTTTAGCCTAGCGATATGTGCTTCTGCCTGGGTTAGCATTTGGTGTTCGTGGTCAAGTTGGAATTGGGCCTGTTGTTTTTCCTTTTTTAGGAGTGCATTCATTTGGGTAAGTCTTTTTTGATTTTGCAGCTCATGATTAAGTTGTGCTGATAAGATTGAGGCCAAGCTTACCAAGGTTTTTGTTCTGACCTTTTTATCACTTGGTTTTGTGAGGGTTTCACTTATGAGTTGGGACAGAAGTGCGTCTAGCTCAGCAGGTTTTAAACCCTGAACTTGATTGACGTGACCAGGCAGTATGTCTTCAGTCAACTCCATCAAAGCCACATCCAGGTTCAGGAGTGGATCACTGGTGTTAGCTGGGTTCTGAGACATGTTGGGTGATAATCAACAACTGTGCAAGCTGGAAACAATGAGTCAAGTATGGCACACAGTAGGTTGATTGGCAAATGAGTGGAAGCGTTTCTGTTTTGGATTAAAACAGAAGAAAATGAATAGCAGTGACAGCGAAAAATTATTCACATGCAGGTTAATGGCGCTGACAGAAGAACGAGCAGTTTAGTTCAAAAGTGCTGGATTTGCTGGTCATGAATTAATTCAAGTTAGAAGCGATCAGTTTATCAGCTTTAACTGAATAAATTCAAAAGTAATTGCAATTGAAAGGAGGTAGCTGTGAGGATGCAACCTATTGTGAAAACATCAAAATAATTGTTAAGTTGCAAGTTTTGTTATGCACTTTAAAAATATTATTTTGGAGTGTATTCACTAGGACTACTGATGCAGTCAAAGAGGAACAAGGTTAGTTGTGAAAGCAATTCAGCTTAAACTGTATCAAGGGTAAGAGTGTGATTTCAGAATTAATTCTGGATTTTGAGTTCAGAAATCAAACAATGAGTTGAATTTAATTCAACTGTAGATTGATTGTTAATTGAAATAACGATGCAAATAATAACTGACAGTTGTTATTATAACAGCCTATTAACACATTGCAGCATTAGTCATTTCTAATTGTTAGAATGTGTGTTACATCAGGGCAATCACATGCATAAAGCATTGCAAAAAGATGACAGTCAGTTCATAAATGCAATAACACAAAACAGCCAGCAGATGGTGCCACTTGTCTGTTTGTTTGCAGCAGGCGGTGTTGGGTAACGTCTGACGTCAGCAGTAAACACCGCCCCCCTGATAGGTGCTCAGTGAGCGAAGGAAGTGTTCTTCAGAACCACTTCCGAGTCAGAGGCGAAAGCTTCTGAGAGGTGGCTAGGTTAGCTAAGCTAACTCGCAGCCTGTTAGCAGTATTAAAATGCGGCCGCCTTACAAGAGTGCAGACGAAGGGTTCGTCTGGTGTGTTAACAAGTAACAAGCACTTTTAGTTTTCACTGGCGGACAAGCAGAATGTGCAACGTGTATTTAGATGGAGCAGATTCACGCGCTGGAACAAAACAAGCCTCCGCCGCCGAAACGGCTGTTAACAACAGGTTAGCTAGGCCTATCGTTAACGGGGAGGTTCTAATTAAAGTTATATCTTCTGGAGGTTTCGCAGCAAAATATACTTTAACTAGGACAAGATCTTATTTCGGAACTTCGCGACAGATAAAATCTTGCCAGAAGGCCTTAACACAGGACACACAGATGGTGTCGGTCGGCGACAAGAGAGCGCTCGCGGTGGAGACACTCTGGGGAGGTATCACAGCGGAAAACCCCCGATAATACAGAAATCAATTCAGCGAACCGAATCAAAATCAACGGTAACAGCACAGAGTTCGCCAGGCAGCCGTCCGGCGCGATCACGTGGTAAACGCGGGATCACAACACAGCTGACTGTCAGCGAACAGCTGATATGTCACAACACGGCTGACTGTCAGCGGACAAACGTAACAACAGTTACACAATCAAACATATATCACTAAACGTGTGTACAGTATTAGATATATCGGTTACGCATTTAAACAGAGGAACGAAACGCTTAACCGTGAAGTAGAAGAGAAACGTATGGTATGCATTTAAGGTAGAGAACGTTCACACAGGATAGCAAGCCGGGCAGTGGAGAATCAGTGTGGGATGTTTACACAATAAAAAAAAAATTAAAAATAAAATTATTTGTCGGTAAGTTCAATATTTAACACGCTTTGTGTGTCGGGTATGAGTTTGATCACTGCCTCACACGGGGCACCAATATTATGTAGCGATAAGTGCCTTATTAAATTATTATATTTATTAATTATTGATATTTGATTAATATTTTCGGGGCACCACCTCGTTAGAGGAATAATTAATTGTTTAATTATTTGATTATTCGAACTCCAAATGAATTCATCAATTCAAGTTAAGTTCGAATGAATTTTTATTTTGATCAAATCTCAATCTGATAATCTGAAGGAGAATTTCTTTCAGCCGACAGTGACTCGTACCAGAAACACAAAACAAACGGAGATGAACTTTGGTCTAAGGTGAATATTTATTTCTACTAATCAAAGGTACAAATGAATAAGTTCAGTAAACAGTTAAAAGTATACAGGTAAAATGTGAGTGTATGTACGTGCAGGAGTTTTGTTCTTGTGTGTGGGTGTGTGTGTGTGTCTGTGAGATAGGAAGAGGAAGCGGAGAGATAAATTTGAATAACGTAGCGGGAATTTGGCTTTAGAATCAAAAATTGCAAAAGTATCAAAGGAATGGAATTAACGACCAAGTTAATGACATCAACCCTTAGTCAAATCCGATGAATCAAAGCGGTGTCTTACTTTTGATCTGATCGAAAGCTCCGGGGCTGGAACCAGATTTTTGGACCGACCTCGTTCACAGAAGCTGGGCTTGTCAGTTCACAGATTCTGCGTAGAAATTCGGCACCGATGACAGTCCCGCCGGGTTGGAATCTTTCGGGTTGGTTCAAATGTCTGATCCAGCAGACATCTGACTTCGGAACCGCTGGATTTCGTCTTGGGTTGGAAAATATACTTGGTCTCGGAAGCTCTCAGTTAGGTTCAGAACGGCGTTCGGAACCAGTTGAATGAATTCTGGGAGAGCAACCGTAGCAAAAGTGAAAACAAAAGAAAAATGGAATTTTTGATCGAATTCAAAAATTGATTCTGAGTGCAGCTTGATGGTGAACGGGAACTCGTTCTAATTCTAACGAAAGACAAAAAGAGATACTTATAAAAATATAATAAGAAAAAGATCACACGTTTTAGGTAAAATATCAGACTGGCCAGTCTTGTTAAAAAAAAAGGTAACGGAATAACGAAAGACACGGGACAAAGACGAAAGCAAGAAGAGGGCGAAAGCAGGAAGAGGGCGAGCTTTGTCCGGGATGTGTTTCTATAGTTGATGGGAGGAGCTGGCCTTCTGAGTACCTCCCAGATGCACGACATTTGATATTTCGTTGTTCTGGGAAATAAGGGTACTCTTAACTAGTTTAATCTAATAAGGAAAAATACAAATTAACGATATCCGTCCGCCTCTTCATTATAGTGATGCAGATGGACGTGTGTATAAAGTGGTGTATTTATAATAAAAAGTGAAATACGTGAGTAGCGCATTTAACTAAATATGTATGTATTGAGATGTGCAGAGAGTGACAAAACAACATGCGTGTCAAAGAGGATATGTAAACAACTCACTGCAAGCATACTTTTCATAACATAACATTCATGATTCAATTGTAATAAGGTAAAAAAGACATAACGTATTTCTCCGTGGCATGTTCATTTGTCATCCTGACCACATGGAGTCGCTGTGGTACTGTGGAAGAAATAGGGTTAATACCAGAAAATCCTAAAAACGTGGAAATTGGTTCCAGAAAGTCAGGATTTTCGGAGTTCCAAAAGATATTAAGTTGCTGATTACTTTGGTACATGTAAAAACACACAATATATGTCAGAACAGTCATTTTCAGAGCAACATTCATTTCTGTGGCACAATGCAGGCAGATTCCTGGTATTTTCACAGGGACCTGTGAAGGGGGGTTTTATGAGGTGTTTATCTGATCGTCTCCAGATGTGTCCTGAGCTTCACCCAGGTTTTAGGAGCTAAGGGTTACGAGGTGAAGAAGAATTGTCCATTTGGTGGGTTTAAAGTTTCTCTCAAAGTCTTTATCATAACAAAAGTGCAAAACAGAGAGAGAGATTCATGTGTTGGGGATCTCCAAAAGGTTGAATAACAAGCCAAATCACACCAGTTCTTTCGTTGGGGGAAGAACCTTCTCAGTCCTGTTAGGGTCACTTTGAGGGTAATAAAAACAAAGTTTGAAAGAAGAGAGTTCTTATCTGGTCAACAGGAATTTCAGAAGAAGATGATATCTCCTCCTCAGCTCTGGGGAAAGACCTGATGGTCACGCTACACTATCTTGATCATTGAATCTGTCCGCCTGCTCATTTCCTGCACCTGAGCCTCTGGGAATCATAACAGGAAACTTCTGTCCACTTTTCCTGCTTCCAATGAGGATAAAAGCCATCATTTAGTTTACTCACTTGTTTCATATTTTAAATGGCAAACATCTTGCATTCATCCATTCCTATACCGTCACTGTATGTGTAGTTAATGTCTCATCTTTTGCCACCTAAGCTCAAGTGAGCTCTAAAGTAGCACTAATTTATGCATCAATACTCTTGAATGATCAGCCAGAGGAACAGCCAAAAACAATATTGTGCTTGCTGATGACATAAATAGGTTTGAAAGATAAATTGAATGGCTACATACATGATATAAAATGAAATCAGTACTCTTACCTGTTGATTTCTGTAGAAGACATGGAAATCAAGGAACAGTTATCTTTTGTATTGCAATGCAGAACTAATTTCTTCATGTTTTAAAGCAGTATGTTTCAGCTTGATTGTTACAAGAGGAAAGGATGCAAAATGAAGCAAATGTTTCACTGATCATGTGGACACTTTGTCAAGGTGCAGAACAGCTATCACAAACCCACATTGGGCTGCCAGCCTAAATGCTAATCAGCCTGCAGTTTTAATGGAGTTTCTTCAAATTAATATAATGTGAGGTCAATATCGGTCAACTTGTGTTGTGAAACATAGTCTGATTGTCTATTGTTGATAGAATCAAGTCAACGGGTGACAAGCCAGGTGAAACAGATATCCTTCAACTAGTGTGTTCATGTGACTGGCAACAAAGATGGTGATGGGAAGCTACTGTGAAAGTGAATAATGTCAATGAAATAGAGGAATGGAATCAGAACATTCGTGCAAGTTCATACAGGCAGAGTCAGAGTGTCAAAAGGCCCTTTTCTGTCCAATCATTTGCTACTTAAGTCCAGCCCACCCACTTAGTGTGCTTTATAACTGAGGCAGCATTCATTCATTCTGACCGCTCCATGCTTATCACATCGCTGCCACACCAGCTTCTAAAGATCTCCTCTGGGAAAAGCTGAGATCTGACCATCTTAATCCTGCTCCAGGTCCGGAAATCCACACTTTCATCCTCCCCTTGTCACATCTCCTTCAGGCGTCCATCAATCTCTTCTCTACACACCACAAACTCTAATTCAAGCCCCAAAATCCAGTTTCCCCAGCATGTCTTACCTGCTGCACAGCTACCGGGTTCATGTCAGCTGTCTCCGCCCACCAGAGTGATGTCATAGCCTCTCCACTGGTGCACTGTGACTCTTGCATCGCCCTCTGCTAGTGTAACCCTTTTCCTCCAGCTGCAGCCATGTGCCCTCATCTCTGTAAAATCATACTGGCCGGTAATGATATCAATCTAATTAAATTCTGTCGATTTCATCTGAATCAGGCTGTGAAGGAATAGTCTTGGTGCTTGTGTTGAAGTATCAGTTATCTCAGATCATGATTCAAGGCTGTCATAGGATATTAATATGACTGTTTTGGCTTCTAAGCGTATACATAATACGAAAATTAGTTCTGGCACAGTCAAGCTGATCGTTGCCTTATCAACTCCTCATTACCAGAGTCTTAATGCACCAACAGTCCCACCTAGGGCTTCACACTGTGACCAAAGCTTTTAAAGACATGAAAGTTAAAAGTGGTCCTATTGTATGGGGTAATCATGAAGCTGTTTTGCTGAGCTCTAACTGGTGTGGGCAGCTAATGTGTTAACTTTATTGCTGAAAAGCAGTACTTTAAAAACTTCAGTGGTTCTGTCATTCTGTCCCTGTCTGGTGCATTAAAGAAGCTGTTGAAGTGATGTGTGTTCCAAAGATAAAGGGAGCTGGTGGAGAAAGACAGGTTCTTGGTCATCTTGGACAATTCTGATATCAGAATGAACTATTTCAGTCTTTTCAAAATAATTTCGGTCACACACATCTCTGAGCACACCACCAGATACCAAGCAGCAGCTACCCTTCACAGTGAGGCATTCAGGAAACATCGATAAATTTAGTGTCTATCAAGAAGCAACAAGTGTGGTGTTTCACCTGTGGCACATTGGGAGAGCTACCAGTGGAAAAAATTAGTATGTAGAACTGCTCTGTGCCATCTTTTCTTCATCATTTCTTCAACTGAAAATCATGCCTCATGCTGATTAGAATGGCAGGGACAGGTGGTGCAATGTCTAGCACTGTTGCCTCACAGCTCGGAGATCCTTGGGTCTTTCTGCACGCAGTTTAAGGTCTATCTTGAGGAGTTTATCTGTTCTCTCAGTGCCTGCATGGGTTTTACTTAGTGCTTTTTTTTTTACTGAGTGCTACTGAGTGGTTTCTCCCACATATCAAAGACATGCTGAGGTTAATTGGTGATTCTAACTTTTCAGTAGGTGTGAATGCAAGTGTGCCTTGTTGCCTGTACCTACGTTGCCTCAGGATGGTTTGGTTACCTGTTCAGCTTACCCTGCCTTCTCCCAAAGTTCAATTCCATTCAATTCAATTCAAGTCAAATTGTCTCAAGACGCTTTACAGAACCCATACGCCTGAACCCCCAGAACAAGCCCTAAGGCGACACTGGCAAGGAAAACACCCTTTTAACAGTGAACAAAAACCTTGGGCAGAACCCAGCTCTTTATGTGGGGGACCCATCTGCCTGCTGGCCGGCGGGTTGAGGGGGACAGAAGAGGTAGAGAGGTAGAGAGGCAGAGAGGTAGAGGGGTAGAGGGATGGGAGAAGGGGGAGTGGGGAACATGGACCATATAAAACACAATTGGATACATGTATGATAAGCTAGATGATACATACAAAGTACAAGCTAACATTGAGATTGATTCATAGTTTACTGTTATGGTAAATGGCTCTGGCATTAAATATACTACATATATAGCTGGTAGTAAAATTCAAACAGTTTGTAGATGAGCATTTCAAGTATAGTGAGGGTGATGCAGAGTCCACTGGTGGAAATGGGCAGCTGGAAGCAGTGGGCTGGAGGAAGGTCAGCAGCAGCATCCCACAGTGGACATGGTGGAGACTAGGCCAGTTGGTAGGATCCAACTCATCCAACTCTGGGACCAGGGACACTCGCAGAAAGGACACAAGGAGAAACAGAGAGCGTGTAATGCAATAACAGTATATATATATATAAAAAAAATATAAAGGTAGATAGAGAAGGGCTCAGTGCATCCAGAGAGGTCCCCCAGCAGCCTAGGCCTATAGCAGCATAAATAGGGGCAGAACTAAGGGACGTGGAAAGGGCAAGTCAGTTGTGCAAATGAAGACTCCAGCTGACTCCCTCAGGGTCACCCAATCAGCCCTAACTATAAGATTTGTCAAAAAGGAAGGTTTTAAGCCTGGTCTTAAAAATAGAGAGGGTGTCCGCCTCCTGAACCCAAACTGGGAGCTGGTTCCACAGGAGAGGCGCCTGATAACTAAAGGCTCTGCCTCCCATTCTACTTTTGGAAATTCTAGGAACAACAAGTAAGCCTGCAGTCTGAGAGCAAAGAGTTCTGCTAGGATAATATGGTCCTATCAGGTCTTTAAGATATGATGGAGATTGGTTGTTAAGAGCTTTATATGTCAGAAGAAGGATTTTGAATTCTATTCTAGATTTAACAGGAAGCAAATTAAGAGAAACCAGTATAGGAGAAATATGATCTCTCTTGCTAACTCCCATCAGTACTGTGGCTGCAGTATTTTGGATCAGCTGTAGATATTTGAGAGAGCTATTGGGACAACCTGATAATCAGGAATTGCAATAGTCAAGCCTGGAAGTAACAAATGCATGGACTAGTTTTTTTTGCATCACTCCGAGATAGGCTGTTCCTGATTTTTACAATATTTCTCAGGTGACAAAATGAAGTCCTACAGATTTGTTTTATGTGTGAGTTAAAGGACATGTCCTGGTCAAAGATTACGCCGAGGTTCCTCACAGTGGTATTGGAGGCCAATGTAATGCCATCCAGAGTAACTACATGCTTTGAAAGCGAGTTTCTAAGATGTTTGGGGCCAAATACAATGACTTCAGTCTTGTCTGACTTTAGTAGTTGGAAATTACACGTTATCCAGGTCTTTTGTCCTTAATACAATCTTGCCGTCTTGCTAGCTGATTAGTTTCATCTGGCTTCATAGATAAATACAATTGAGTGTCATCAGCATAACAATGGAAATTAATACTGTGCTCCCTAATAATACTGCCTAAAGGAAGCATGTATAATGCAAACGGTATTGGTCCTAAGACAGAACCCTGAGGAACTCCATGATTAACCTTAGTATGCTCAGAATAGTCATTGTTGATATGCACAAACTGGAACCTGTCTGATAAGTAGGATTTAAACCAGTCCAGTGCTGTCCCTTTAATGCCAGTAGAATGTTCTAGTCACTGTAATAAAAGTTTGTAGTCAATTGTGTCAAATGCTGCACTAAAGTCCAACAAAACAAGTATAGAGACCAGTCCATTATCTGACGCTATGAGAAGGTCATTAGTAACTTTCCCCAGAGCTGTTTCTGTGCTATGATGCACTCTGAAGCCTGACTGAAACTCTTCAAACAAGCTATTCCTTTGTAAATGTTCACATAATTGATTAGCAACTGTTCTTTCCAGAATTTTAGAGAGAAATGGGAGGTTGGATATCGGTCTATAGTTAGCTAAATCATCTGGATCTAGACTGGGCTTTTTGAGTAAAAGTTTGATTACAGCAACCTTAAAAGCCTGTGGTACATAGCCTGTTACTAGAGAGAGATTAATCAGATCTAACATTGAAGAATTAATTAAAGGTAAAGCCTCCTTGAACAGTCTAGTTGGGATAGGATCTAAAAGACATGTCGATGGTTTGGAAGTAGAAACTGTTGAAATTAGTTCAGAGAGATATATAGGAGTGAAAAATTCTAAATATCTATCAGGTCTTACAGCCAGTTCTAAAGCAACTGTACTCGATGATATATCTGTGACATTTGTAGGAAGGGCCAGATTAATTTTTTCTCTAATCATAGCAATTTTATCTGTAAAGAAGCTCATGAAATCGTTACTGCACAAAGCTAAAGGAATACAAGGTTCAACAGAGCTCTGACTCTTTGTCAGCCTGGCTACAGTGCTGAAGAGAAACCTGGGGTTGTTCTTGTTTTCTTCTATTAAAGATGATATGGTGTCCTGGCATTACAAAGAGCTTTTTTTTTTTTTATAAATTACTAGGCTATTTTTCCAAGCTACATAAACTTCCTCTAAACTAGTGGAATACCACTTCCTTTCGAGATTTTGGGATGCCTGCTTTAAAGTCGGCAGCTGGGAATTATACCAAGGAGCAAGTCCTCTCTGAGGTAGAACTTTCTATTTTACAGGTGCAACACTATCAAGTGTTGTACGCAGTGAGGCTGAAGCATTATTAACTAAATAATCCACTTCTGTGGGGGTAAAATTATAATATTTGCCTTCCATTTTGTCAGTAAATGGTGCTGAAGTAAGTAGAGAGGGTATTACTTCCTTTAATTTAGTTAGCGAATTGTCAGACAGGCATCTACTGTAATAATATTTATTCTCAACTCCTATACAATCCATTGTTGTAAATTGAAATGTTATCATAAAATGGTCAGAAAGAAGAGGGTTCTAGGGAAATACTGTTAACTGTTCGATTTCTATGCCATAGGTCAGAACGAGGTCAAGGGTGTGATTAAAACTATGAGTTGGTTTATTTACATCTTGAGTAAACCCAGTTGAGTCTAATATTGAATTAAAGGCTGTCGTAAGGCTGTCACTGTCCATGTCAACATGAATGTTAAATCACCCACAATAATGACTTTATCTGAACTGAGCACTAAATCAGATAAAAAGTCTGAGAATTGAGATTAAAAACTCAGAGTAAGAAGCAGGGCGATATACAACAATGAATAAAACTGGTTTCTGAGCTTTCAAATCTGGATGAGAGAGACTGAGAGTGAGATTTTCAAATGAACTGTAACCAGCTTTAGGTCGCTGGTTTATTTTTAAGCTAGAGTGATAGATTGCTGCTACTCCTCCTCCTTGGCCTGTTATTCGAGGAATATGACAGTATGACTAGGAGGAGTTGATTCATTTAGACTAGCAAATTCTTCCTGCTGCAACCAGGCTTCAGTCAAACAGAACAAATCAATCTGGTGATCAGTTATCAAATCATTTATTAACAGAGATTTAGACGAGAGAGATGTAATATTTAACAGACCACATTTAATTGTCCTGTTTCTTCGCTCTGTTGAAATAGTGGTATTAATTTTTATTAAATTTTTATGGTTACTATTTCTTATATTTATTTTTGATTTGTTTAATTTATTGAATTTTGGTGGTCAGGGAACAGACACAGTCTCAATAAAGCTAACTGAATTACTGGAGGGTGACAGCTGTGAGGAAACTGCAGAGAGGTGTGGAAGACTACAACTCTGCATCCTGGTCTGAACTCTGGGTTGTCATGCTTTAGGAGTTCTAGTAAAATCAGCCATATTCCTAGAAATGAGAGCTGCACCAGCCAAAGTGGGATGGATGCCATCTCTCCTAATCAAACCACGTTTTCCCCAAAAAGAGCTCCAATTGTCTATAATTCAATTCAATTCAATTTTATTTATATAGCGCCTATTACGGTCAAATTGTCTCGAGACGCTTTACAGAACCCATACGCCTGACCCCCAGAGCAAGCCAAAAGGCGACAGTGGCAAGGAAAACACCATTTTAACAGGGAAAAAAACCTCGAGCAGAACCCGGCTCTAATGTGGGGGGACCCATCTGCCTGCTGGCCGGGCGGGTTGAGAGGGTGCTATAAAGCCCACATTATTGGACGGACACCACGTAGACAACCAGCGATGGAACGATGACATGCGGCTAAACATATTGTCGCTGGTCAGATCTGGCAGGGATCCAGAGAAAACTACGGAGTCCGACATGGCTTTGGCAAAGCTACACACCGATGCTACGCTAATTTTGGTGACCTCCGATTGGTGCAACCAGGTGTCATTACCGCCAACGTGAATAATAATCTTATTATATTTATGATTATCTTTAGCCAGCAGTTTCAAATTTGCTTCTATGTCACCCGCTCTGGCCCCTGGGAGGCATTTTACTATGGTCGCTAGTGTCACTAGCTTCACGTTTCTGGCTATGGAGCTGCCAATGATCAGAGTTGGTTTTCTGGCGGGTGTGTCGCTGAGTGGGGAAAAACGATTGGAAACTTGAAGCAGTTTGTGGTGAGCCAGGACAGCGGGCTTGAGCTTCGGACTACGTTTCCTACGAACTGTCACCCAGCCACCCTGGCTTCCCGACTGCTCGGGAGCTACTAGAGGACGGCTAGCAGAAGCTACACTAGCAGCTATGCTATTGCGGTCCGCACCGGCTAAGGGGGCCTAGCTAACTGGTAGTGGGTTATTTTCCATGGTGCGCAGAACTGATTCAAAACCAAGGATTTTATTCAAAGAAACACAAATTACTGTCTGAGCCGACGAACACAAACCAAACTCTATTCAAGAAATAAAGAATTTAACAAAAAAAACCAAGCAGGGCTCTAAAATAAACAAGAACAACAAACAAAGCTGGCTACTACATGGGCAACGATCTAAACTTAAACGAAACGGCTGAACTCACAGTCACTCAAGTCCAACGGGGGGGGGGGGGGCGCGGGGGGGGGGGGGGGGGGGGGGGGGGGGCGCAGACCAGTTCTGCAGCTGGCAGTCTGTGGCGGCGTACGCCGGTGCTACTAATCGTGCAGCGGAGAGCATGGGGCTGCTGACATGCAGCGGAGACTGGGCTGCGGGAGTGCAGCGGAGATCGGCGGCGGGAGCCGAGGCAGGGACAGAGGGGGGAGGCTCCGGGAACAGGCCGGGCTCTCTGAGGAGAGTTCCAGGACTCCGGCTGGTAGCCGGGCAGGACAGAGCAGGCGGGGGGAGTCTGGAGCCGAAGCCAACCTGGGCGGAGTGGCTTGCTGGGGAGCCAGCAAGAACAATGACCCAGCAGCGACTGGTAGGACGAGTCAGGCTTTAAATGCTGCTGATCACTGATAGGGCACAGCTGCGCTCCTTTAGCAGCTGTGTCCAATCGGCCTGGGGTGTCAGCTGGTCCGGGGGGTAGCACAGAGGAGGGAGGGACCATGACACTTAATGACTTGATAGATGCTGTTTTAAGGCTTCCACACACTCACAGTGGTATCCTTTTGGAGTCTAGTGAAAACATAAACAATATTTGATTTGTTGGTTGTGGAGAAAAAAGCAAACCAACAATAAAGGTTTTCTCCTGATAATCATAAATGAGTCGCTAACTATGCAATGATATTAAATATTATTGCTAACTATGTATTGGTATACATGTAAGTAAATATTATTTTCTTCATTTTCTTGTTCATTTTAATGCCTGGTACTACTAAAGGTATATTACCTGAAGAACACAATGAATGCGACAAAAAAAATGCAGCTGATTACATAATACTTTATGTCCTATTTGATATGCTTAAGCTTAATTGTATTTCCAGGGTATGTAAGAGCCATTTCATGTCATAAGCAGCACTGCACATGCAAAGGCCTAGAGTGGTTTCCTGCTGACGTTCAAGCCGTAGCACCTCACAAGTTGTCAGCTGTCACATAATGCCTAAAACTAAAGAATTATGTGATGCCACAAAGGCAGCCATCTTGACACTGCTGGAAATTGGCATGAGTGAAAGATAGGTAGACAAAAAACTGAAGATCTCCAAGACAACCATTCATTACATCAAGAAAAAACAAGCCCAACATGGTACGACCAAATTGCTAGCTGGTCGCAACAGGAAACGTTTTTCTACCCACCAGACGACCGTGCACTCATCCGTTCCTGTGTCAGGAATTGTCATCAGACCTCCAGGGATCTTAAAAATGAGTGGACACTGTGGAGAAATGGGACCTGTTCGGCAAGAACAGTTGGAAACTGACTTTTTGAGGCTGGTCTGAAGTCACACAGGGCAGGAAGAAGCCCTTCATGAAGGAAACACAGAGGAAAGCCCAGTTACTCTTTGCTGGGATTGCAAGGATTGGACTGTTGATGATTGGGCTAAGGTTGTCTTCAGTGATGAATCCAATTTTCAGTTGATGCCCACTCCAGCCTACTTACTGGTTAGGAGGAAGCCTGCAGAAGCATACAAACCAGACTGTCTTGCCCCTGCAGTAAAACATGGACGTGGATCAGTGACCATCTGGGGTTGTTTCAGGATGGATGAAACAGGGCAAATGCAACTGTGTGAAAGGCGAGTGAACCAGGTCATGTACAGGGCTACTCTTGAAAACAGTGTTCTTTCATCAGCTGGAAAATTCTTTCCTGCCTCCAATGACTGGATTTTCCCACAAGACAATGCCCCTTGCCACACGGCAAGGCCAGTTAAAGCCTGGATGGAGAACCAGAACACTGGAACCATGCCTTGGCCTGCTCAATCAAACCTATGGAAAATCATCAAACTTAGAATGGAGAACCACAAGCCAAAAAACAAAGCAAATTAATTTTAATTAGTGCAACAGGAATGGGCTGCTGTGACAGCAGAACAATGCCAGAAGCTGGTGGAGAGCATGCCAAGAGAGAGAAATACAGCTAAGATTTGCTGATTTTGGAAATTAACCTGATTACTTTAAATATAGGAGTGTGACCTTATAGCATCAAGGTCTATGAACGATTATATTAAATTTAGGTTAATTTCCATATGTATGATAGAACATAATGTCCTCATTTAAGAACACCTTGGCATATTAAACTGGATGGGTTAATGTCCAGAATTAATAACACCATCGAGTCTCATTTTTACTTTCCAAGTATTATGGTCCAGTCTATTATTATTATTATATATGTTCAAAAGGCTTAAAATTCCCACCATACCCACCACTCTGTCACTATCTATTCCCCTTCATGCAGGAAGAGGAATGGTAGAGAAAACAATCATTGTGTTTTGTGACAACGAAGCATCAGTCAGCATAAAGAGTGCTCCTCAGTCACATCTGTGCTCCATTTCTTCTTCCAGCCATCCTTGCCAACATCTGTCCAAACATAATCTGGTTTAGTACTTGTTCACATCCTTCCCTTCTCAGATCTACAAACTTTATTTCTGAAGTCCAGTTTAATTTTTTACTCTTTCAAGGAACGTGGTGGAGTTATGTGACAATCGGCATCTGTCTGTCGGTCTGTGCTAATGCAAATGGAAGGACTACTAAATATTAATGACTCCACCAAGGAATGCGGCTATGTGACAATCAGTGCACGTTCGTCTGTCTTTTAGCGACATTACTTAAAAACGTAAGAACGGATTTGGATGAAATTTTCAAGGAAGGTCAGAAAAGACACAATGACCATCTCATTACATTTTGGCAGTGATATGGCTTCAAGTCTAGATCCAAGGATTTATTAAAGATTTCTGTATCATTGCGAGATAGCAGCACGGCATCACTGTAACCATGACAACAAGTGGACACTCCATCAGCTGCCTGCTGACGATCACATGATTGTGATCCTACTATAAATCCACCACAGGGAGAAGTGTTGGAGAAAGAACCTGCAGTAAATGGCCATGGGTCAGACTCAAACACATGGCAGCTGCATCTAAAATGTGGTGTATTTTCTCCACCATTCACCTGACTTGGATGTAAATACCTTCAAATTAAAACTGAAAGTCTGCATTCAAAGCACATCTTGATTGTTTCATTTCAAATCCATTGTGGTGGTGTACAGAGCCAAAATACTGAAAATTGTGTCAATGACCAAATATTTATGGACCTGACTATAGGTTTCTACGAGTTCAAGCATGGTTCTGTGAGGTTAACCAAACACTAAAGCAACAGGAGTTGCAGGAATTCATTACACTTAAAATCCCCCCAAATCCCAGGAGTTTATCAAAATAATACATTGCTATAAAGCAGCAAGCCACACAATAGCAACACTAGCACAATAGCTGGCTCCCTTTGTGATGCAAAAACAGCTCTGAACCCTCAGGCCATGGACGCAGGACCTCTAGGGGAGTCTGTGTTGTCTGGCACTGGGATGTTGGCAGCCAACCCTTTGGGTCTGTCAGGCTGGCTGCTGCCAGGCTGAGATAGTGCCCTCTCCCTCTTCCTCCGCCCTTTTTTCCTTTTTAGGATTCAGCAGTGCAGTGGCTGCAGCAGGAGATACTCATCATTAATCATCATCAGCCTGAAGCAGGAGCAGGTGGTCTCTGCCAATCAAGTCCCTCTCTCAACACAATATAGTCGGACGCCGTTCACCTCTCTGTGCCGGATCATGACACCACCAGTAACAGTCACTCCTCATACCCAAGATCTCAGTTTGCATTCTCAAATTGCTTTTAGTAATTCTGGTTGTCCTCCTCCGTTTTAGTTCTGGTTCCACCTGTTCCTGCTGGTTCCCACGGGCTCCGTCGTCAGCTCCAGTTCTGGTGCCACTCAGCGTCCTGGAATTCACTCACCTGTGTTGTTTCCACCTCCTGGTGTCCCTCCACACCATCCTGCCGCAGCATCTCGACAACCACCGCCTGGACACTGGCCTGCCAGCCCAGAACAACGTACCTCCACAGTTAGTTACCTAGTCCGAGCATCTCATAGTAGTTTTTGTGAGTTAAATTCAAGTGTCTCAGTTTTGCGTACTCGTTAGTTTCCTGGCTTAGTTCCTAGTTCTTGTAACCGAGTGAATTTGAGTTATCTTTCTTGCCTGGGTGTTACCCAACGTGGGTTAGAATTTTGTAGTGAATCCTCCTCGCCAATAGTAGTCGCCATAGGTTGGCAATCTGTTTTCGTTGACATACTTCCTGTTTTAGTTCTCCGTTACGATTTGTAATACCTCTAAGTTTTTGTAAATAAACCCTTTATTGCATTCAGAACATTTCTGTTCATTTCCTGCGCTTGAGCCATTCAGAACCCGTAACATTACGATCCGGCCATCAACATGAGCTCAGCAGGAAATGAAACAGTTACGGACGGAGCTTCCGGGCTAAAGCTTCAGGAAGCCCTGTCTAGTTTAGACGCGGCTCTCAGTCAGCACGACGCAACGCTGTGTTCACTTTCTTCTAGTAATTCTGCAATGTATAAACAGCTCGCAAGTCTTACAGAGCAAGTTAATCAACTTTCAACTCAGGCCACACCGAGCGTGCCCGCAGTTAATTCGGCAGCCGTTAAGGAACTGCATGCACCCACTCCTGAACGATACAGCGGAGATTTTGGTACTTGTCAGGCTTTCCTAACACAGCCTCATTCTTACTCTTCTGACAGAGCCAAGATATCTTACTTAATTGGGTTATTAATCGGAGATGCTCGAGACTGGGGAACTGCTGTGTGGAGACGTCAAGGGCCTTTATGCAATTCTTACACGGCTTTTGTGGATGAAATGCAGAAGAATTTTGATCATCCAGTCAGCGGCAGAGATGCTGCCACCTTGGAACTATTCAACAAGGAAACCGCAGGGTGCCTGAATACGCACGTGAGTTCAGGGCTCTGGCAGCAGAATTTGACTGGAATGATTCGGCATTAGAGGCGCATTCTACCGTGGCTTAAGTGAGATCTTGAAAGATGAACTGACGTTAAGAGATGAACCAGTTTCGCTAGACCACTGGATTGCCCTCACTATCAAGTTGGATAATCGCATGCGTGAGAGACGACGGGAGAAGAGAGCCCGACCTTCGGTTTGTTCTGTTCCTGCAACACCTGTCAGAAAACCAACTCCCCCTGAAGCTACCACCGAGGAACCGGAGCCAATGCAACTTGGCCACGCAAAGCTGACCACCCAGGAGAAGGAACACCGGCGAGAGGCTGGACTTTGCCTGTATTGTGGGGAGTCTGGTCATTTCATTGCTTCCTGCTGTCGACGGTCAGAAAAAGGGAAGGCTCACTAGTAAAAGGGGAGTATCTGGTGGGCCGAGCGACAACCTCTCCTCTACGACGACTCCAACTACAGACCACGCTCTGCTGGGGTTCAGTATCTCTACCGGTGTCGGCTCTGGTGGACTCTGGGGCCGAGGAATGTTTTCTTGACGCCAATTTGGTAAGACAGTTAGGTATTTCCACAGTTCCTCTTAGCCAATCGTTAGTTGCCTGTTCATTAAATGGACTTTGTTTGGCTAAAGTAACCTGTAAAACTGTTCCCATAGACTTGCTTACTGCAGGTAATCACCGGGAGAAACTAGCATTTTGTGTTTTGGAACATTCTAATTCCCCACTGGTATTAGGTTATCCATGGTTGGTTCAGCATAACCCGCAGCTAGACTGGAAACAGGGAAAGGTTCCTTCCTGGAGTCCAGCTTGTCACCAGAATTGTCTATCCTCTGTGCTTTCGCCATCTTGTTCTAAGGTCCCTAGTCCACCAGAGCCAATAAATTTAGAGACTATTCCTTCTCAATATCATGACCTGGCTTCAGTATTTAGCAAGGAATATGCACTGTCACTTCCCCCTCACCGTCCCTATGATTGTGCAATAGAACTATTGGATGGGGCCACCTTACCCTCTAGCCGCCTCTATAGTCTTTCAAAGCCAGAGCAAGAAGCCATGGAGAATTACATTCGAGACTCGTTAGCAGCAGGGATAATTAGGCCTTCCTCCTCTCCTGTTGGCGCAGGTTTTTTTTTTTGTGGACAAGAAGGATGGCTCGCTGAGACCCTGTACTGACTTCCGGGGACTGAATAATATAACTGTTAAAAACTCTTATCCTTTGCCTCTCATGGACTCAGCTTTTAGCCCCCTTCAGGGAGCTAATATTTTTACCAAGCTCGATCTTAGAAACGCTTATCATTTGGTTCGTATCAGAGAAGGAGATGAATGGAAGACGGCTTTTAATACACCTTTAGGGCATTTTGAATATCTGGTGATGCCCTTTGGACTCACTAATGCCCCTGCTGTCTTTCAGAATCTCATCAATGATGTGCTTCGGGATATGATTAACCGCTTTGTTTTCGTATACCTGGATGACCTTCTGATTGATTCCCAGAACCTGGAGGAGCACATTGACCATGTCCGACAAGTGTTGGAGAGACTTCTGAAGAATCGGCTTTTTGTTAAAGCTGAAAAGTGAGTTTCATGCTTCTACTGTCACCTTTCTTGGATATGTTATTTCCCCAGGTCAGATCAAAATGGACCCAGGGAAATTGTCTGCAGTCCTCGACTGGCCTGTATCAGAGAATAGGAAACAACTCCAATGCTTCCTCGGATTTGCTAATTTCTACAGGAGGTTCATTAGAGACTACAGTAAGGTAGCAACTCCTCTCACTGCACTAACCTCCACGAACAGGTTGTTTAAATGGTCGCCGGAGGCTGAGCAGGCGTTTTCAGAGTTGAAACGTTGGTTCACTACGGCACCTATCTTCACCCAGCCAGATCCTGCGTGTCAGTTTATTGTTGAGGTAGACGCCTCCGATACTGGTATTGGAGCAGTTCTTTCTCAACGTTCTCCTGTGGACCAGAAACTTCGCCCTTGTGCCTTTTTCTCACGACGCCTTTCTCCTGCTGAATGGAATTATGACATAGGGAATAGAGAATTATTAGCTGTAAAACTGGCACTAGAAGAATGGTGTCATTGGCTGGAGGGAGCGGAACAGCCATTTATTGTATGGTCAGATCATAAGAATCTGGAATACTTCAAGTCTCCCAAAAGGCTTAATTCGCATCAGGCACATTGGACTTTGTTTTTTGGACGGTTTAACTTTGCTCTTTCTTATCGCCCCGGTTCTAGGAATATAAAACCAGATGCTCTCTCTCGCAAGTTTTCCCCCACAGAGGAGGTCCAGGATCCGGATTACATATTACCGAAGGCCTGCCTGGTTGCTATGTTAACCTGGCAAATAGAAGCGGACGTGCATCAGGCCCAAAGACAGCATCCGGATCCAGGTAACGGTCCTAGTGGTAAAATATTTGTTCCTAACCCTGTCCATCCTCAGGTCCTTCAATGGGGACACGCATCATGGATCGCTTGCCACCCGGGGCCTAGCCGGACATGGGAAGTACTTCGCCAGAAGTTCTGGTGGTCAACGATGGAGGCAGATGTTAGAGAGTTTGTTGCTGCATGTACCACCTGTGCACGAAACAAGACCTCCAACCAGTCCAGCCCAGGACTTTTGCAGCCTCTACCGGTTCCTAGGCGTCCCTGGTCCCACATAGCGGTTGACTTTGTTACTGGACTGCCAGCCTCCCAAGGTAACCCAGTCATACTTACCATTGTTGACCGTTTTTCTAAAGCAGTGCATTTTGTTCCAATGCCCAAGCTTACAACAGCCAAAGAGACTGCGTACGCATTGATCCAGAATGTTTTCCACCTCCACGGGATTCCTATGGACATTGTTTCTGATCGTGGATCTCAGTTTACCTCAGAAGTTTGGAGGACATTCTGTAACGCTCTGGGAGCCAAGGTCAGTCTCACCTCGGGATATCATCCCCAGTCAAATGGACAAACTGAGCGTACCAATCAGACCCTTGAAGTTTTTTTACGATGTATGGTTTCCGAGAACCCCACCTCGTGGTGTGAAAGACTTCCTTAGATAGAGTACGCTCATAATTCCATGTCAAATGCTTCTTCTGGACTATCCCCATTTCAGTGCTCTCTAGGCTACCAGCCTCCCCCTGTTCCCTTCCCAGGAGCAGGAGGTTAACATCCCCTCTGTTCAGGCCTTGATTCATCGGATGCAAGGCACCTGGAGGAGGGCACGACAGGCCCTTCTACGTTCTACTCGGAGGATGGAGATCCAGGCCAATTGTCATCGCAGACCAGCTCCTACTTATCAGCCGGGTCAGAGGGTCTGGCTCCAGGCCAAGGATATTCCCCTCCGAACCGATTCCAAGAAACTGGCTCCTCGGTTCATCGGCCCATTTGAAGTGGATCACATGGTCAATCCCAGTTCGGTATGTCTTCGAGTACCTCCTTCCATGAAAATCCACCCCACGTTCCACATTTCACTAGTTAAGCCTGTTTTGGAGAGCGCTCTGGCCCTCCCTGTCCGTCCCCCTCCTCCACCCAGGGTCATCGACGGTGCACCTGCCTACACGGTGAGATGTTTGCTGGATGCTCATTGACGTGGCAGGGGACTCCAGTTCCTAGTGGACTGGGAGGGTTATGGTCCAGAGGAGAGGAGCTGGGTCCCTCGAAGTCAGATTATTGACAAGACTTTGATTTCGGATTTTTTCCGACACCATCCGGACCACCCTGTTCGGGCATCTGGAGGTGCCCGTAGGGGGGGCAGGTACTGTCAGGCTGGCTGCTGCCAGGCTGAGATAGTGCCCTCTTCCTCTGTCCTTTTTAGGATTCAGCAGTGCAGTGGCAACAGCAGGAGATCCTCATCATTAATCATCATCAGCCTGGAGCAGGAGCAGGTGGTCTCTGCCAATCAAGTCCCTCTCTCAACACAATATAGTCGGATGCCGTTCACCTCTCTGTGCCGGATTGTGACACCACCAGTAACAGTCACTCCTCATACCCAAGATCTTAGTTTGCATTCTCAAATTGCTTTTAGTAATTCTGGTTGTCCTCCTCCGTTTTAGTTCTGGTTCCACCTGTTCCTGCTGGTTCCCACCGACTCCGTCGTCAGCTCCAGTTCTGGTGCCACTCAGCGTCCTGGAATTCACTCACCTGTGTTGTTTCCACCTCCTGGTGTCCCTCCACACCATCCTGCCGCAGCATCTCGACAACCACCGCCTGGACACTGGCCTGCCAGCCCAGAACAACGTACCTCCACAGTTAGTTACCTAGTCCGAGCATCTCATAGTAGTTTTTGTGAGTTAAATTGAAGTTTCGCAGTTTTGCGTACTCGTTAGTTTCCTGGCTTAGTTCCTAGTTCTTGTAACCGAGTGAATTTGAGTTATCTTTCTTGCCTGGGTGTTACCCAACGTGGGTTAGAATTTTGTATTGAATCCTCCTCGCCAATAGTAGTCGCCATAGGTTGGCAATCTGTTTTTGTTGACATACTTCCTGTTTTAGTTCTCCGTTACGATTTGTAATACCTCTAAGTTTTTGTAAATAAACCCTTTATTGCATTCAGAACTTTTCTGTTCATTTCCTGCGCTTGAGCCATTCAGAACCCGTAAAAGGGTCCTGTGACGTGCTGGGTGGGGTGTCCATGGATTAGACTTATTCTCGTGCAGATGCTAAATCAGAATGGGGTCTGGGGATTTTGGAGGCTGAGTCAACGTCTTGAACTCTTTGTTGTGTTCCTGAAGCTGCTCCTGAGTAGTTCACAGTGTGACAGGGTGCATTGTCCTGCTGAGTTTGGCCGCTGGCCTTGGGAGGTAATGGTTGGTCTGCAACAATGTTTAGGCAGGTGGCATGTGTCAAAGAAACATCCACATGGATGCCAGAACATAATGTTTCAGATGATTGCACAGATTGCATTTTAGCAATCAATTTCATCTTTGTTTACTTTGGTTGCAGAGCAGTGTATAGAGATAGATAACTCACCCTTGTTTTTATTTGGTGAGTTTAAAAAACGAAGAGCCCTTAAAACTAGAAATGACTATTATTATATAAAAAAAAAAGTACCATCAGGGATACGGTATTAAATATTATACAAAGTTGCAGAAAATAAACACTAATGATGCAGATGAAAGGGTTAAAGCTAGCTGAAAGCTAAGTAGTTGTAAAATTATAATGTATTTAATATTTTGTCGTACTCTCTCTTTCTCAATCTGTGTGTGTGTGTTTGTGTTACTCCAACGGTAGCAACGTTATACGGAAGGTCTGTGACAGTTGTTGATAATCATGAAAGCAACAATAAAATATGACTACAAATTACTGGTATCACTCTTTATCTGGAAACTTTAATATCTTCTTTTCTCAACTCCGTTCTTTCTCTTCTGTTCTCTGACTTGACTTTTTCCTCATATCCAGTTTGCAGATTCGATATTAAACACAGCAAACTACTTTCTGCTAAAATGAATGGAAACCAGTGGATGCCGGGAAAGTAAGAAAAAAAGAAAAGAGTCTGTGCTTCGAGAATATTCAGCTCAGAATGTGATCTGATGACACGGTTTTTCGTTGATCATGGACCAAACTTTGTGCTCCATTGGCCCTCGGCGAGTTCCGCGGGCTGACGCTAGGAGCTGTCCGCGGTGCTGAGGAGGAGGAGGCTGCCAGAGCTGAGCTGAGAGCGGCCAGCAGCTCCTCACTGAGCCGTCAGCAGCCGGAGTCTGGAGGAGCAAACTAACAGCCCTCTGTGTCTGTATCAGTGAGTGGTTTGAGACAGGGAAGCTGGGCTGAAGTCACCGAGAGCAGCGCTCAGTGTGTGTAGCCGGTTTTCGGCAGAGCTGCCAGTTCTTCTGTCCGCCACAGGAAAAGTGTTGATCCCAAGGACGGTCACAACTCAAAGCTTGAGAAGCTCAGGAAGAGGAGAAGACGCGATGAACGCAATCAGAGATTATTTTCCAGTCCTGCTCGTTTTGGTGGCTCTGGTGACGGACGGGGACTCTAAAGGTAGGAATTGCCTAAGCCATTTACGCCCTGTTTGTGTGCTCTTTCCCCGCCGTTAATCACACCACATTTTCAGCGCATCTCGGTCCTCCCGATTTAGATGCTTTTGTTTGTGGATTTTTGTCTTATTTTCCCCAGAGGCGCTTCCATCTCCACCGTTTTCTTTTGTAAGCCCCTCCATGTGCTCGCACGGCTCACCGATTTTTTTCCGAAAACACACTCCTTAATGTCAGCAGCAACACTGATGTGCTATCTGGTTACATTTTATTGATTGTTCTCATTGCAGTCAGACAATGCATGCAAAGCGGCACATACAGTACATGACCTCAAAGACTATTAAAGTTATCCATCCAGACACAATTTATGTAATGGAAAGCGCAGTTTAATAATCGTTACAACTTCTCATATGGCTCCTCTACAGCCTCCTTATCCTGCTCTCCAGTTTCAATTTTCAAGAAGAAAAAGGAAAAGTCAAGCTGGCATACAGGCTGATAAAAATGTCATTTCCAGCCCCACAAGAAAACTCCAAATGAATGCAGCCTATTTCCCGGTGCTCTTGTCACAATAGCGGAATGGCTGATAGTGTTTTTTTTGCAGCCTTTCTGCATTATTCATATCCCCTGACAAAAAGAGAAGGCAACAAAACATGGGTGATGTTAGAGGCATGTCTCTGTATAGCTGCAGCAATTTGAACACTCACTCAATTTGAAGTACAGGGAAGTGATAAAATATTAAGTCCCAGGAATTTACAATTAATCATTTCTCAACACTGCATAGTCTGTGTTCAGGACTGTCCTCTGTACTGGAAAGATGAGAAGAGCGGAGCGTGTGAGGGAAAATAAGTTATCTGAAGGGAAACTCCTGCTTTGTCAGTCATCTTTTAATTGGATGTGTTTGTGGAGACACAGCCAACACCAGCTGACTTCACAACCTTGATAATTCAAGTAGTGATGGATGCTTATGCCTGTGCTCATGTTTGCCTTTGCATAATCACCCTGTGACATCTTGGCATCACAGAAAATGTGTTGACTGACTGTGTGCATCCAGTTGTACAGTCCAGCTGTTGGCGTGTTAGTGAGTGTGTGCAAAAAGCAGACAATTAACTGTGACATAGATGGATAGAGCTACTTAGTGTGTGATTTTGTGGGACTTGGGAGGTGAGTTTCATTTAGAAATTTGATGAGAAGTTAAAGTGTTCCCTGTTTATGTGTTTGCTGAGTAATGAAGGAGTCAGAACATCCACTCCCTTTAACAAAGCTGCATCCTAACTCCACACAACATACTAAGTCTAAGCAAATCTGTGTTTGCCAACTAAAAAGTAAATATTTAGACTAAATATGTTTTTTACTGCTAAGGTGCACTATTTTTTCACATTACAGTAAAGAAGATAAAGGAAGATCCTTTCCACAGGTTTTTAAAAAAGTGAATATATTGCTAGTGAAGGTGGTAGACAGCACTATTTGGATGTGTTGTGAAATTATACCAATGTGTGGTTATACCATCTTCTTTGAGTATATAGCAAAAATGTGTTGTATAGTAACTATAAAACAGAGAATTGTGTATGAGATACGGTATACACTTACTTTGTTATACAGCTTTGAGGAGAAAAGACTTAAAAGCAGCATCATGGAATAAATAAATGGGGCACCACATTTATCAGTTCAGTATCTGAGTTCTGCAATACGGAGGAAGGATAAACACACACAGACACACACTCAGGGAAAACCCTTCTACCAGTTATTTATGTTAGTCTTTCATCAAATTGTCATTTCATTTAATTTGATTATTTGCTCTTTCACTTTATCATATATATTACACAGCTGAAAAAGAACAGGTGGAAAAAAATCGGTGACATTTTCTCTTGACACATTGTTGAAAAAAGGAATTACAAGCTGTAAAGCAACAACAAAAAAATGTTTTATTGATTATTAGAGCTCTTCGTAATAAAAACTGTTCACTGCTTCACAGGTTTTCAAAACCTTTCTTGCTCAATTCATTAATAGCAAAGTCTTTAATTATTGGTTTTAAGCCAACAGCAAAAGTAAAAGTAAGTAATCTGTATAATATATTATTAAGCCATTAGTAAAGACCTATGACAGTAATCTATAGCTTTAAAAGATGGATTTAACCCAGACAGCTTGCAGTTCTTTTTCAGATGATCAGGGGTGAAACTGTCCATTGGAAGCATCTCTGATGAACTAAAGAAGGAAAAAAGACAAAGCTGCTCATGCTTTGACCAATAAACAGCAACCACAACTCGACAGCTCTTAAACTGTTTTATTATCAGCTCACTCAGCCTGAAAGAGGTGTGCTTCTTTGTGAGAGTGATGGAGGACAAAATCCACAGTCTCCCTGCTGCGCAGACTTCTATACTGTAGGTAATGTAGAGCCTCAGTTGAAATTCCCTTTTGTATTCCTCCACTTGTATAGACACTTCTATGTACCACTGTTTGCCCATTTTGTGAATGGGCACAATATTTTTTGTTAGTTTGATTGTAGAACTGTGGTGTTTGAGTTGTTGAGCTCTGTGCTCAGATGTTCCGTCTTTCAGAGAATTGGACTGAGCCCCAGTGCTGGATATGGAGCATCATGTTTTAAATGTGGAAAATAATTTGACTCCTGACCTGCAATGTTGATGCCTCAACCTGGGACCGGACCTGGGGGGCATCAGGTGAACAATAGATGTAGTCATGAGTTGAACATCATTGATGAAGGCTTACATTCAAAATTTTGTAACTGTACTCAAAATTGTACTTTTTAGTGCGGAACTGTTCAGTGAGCATTTGTTGTTCATTTTTGGGAATCTTTATGCCTTTTACCCTACACACCTGGTAATACATTGGGATTGAGGGTACATCCTACTGTATCCACTTAGAAGTTGTCATCCCGTGGTCGTGATGGTAGAGTTGTGGATATTGTGTGTACATCTGTAATGTGGGCAGCTCACATTACAAACACTGTCACTCTGAAAAGGCAAGTTTTCTGTTATTTGCAAATGATTTGCCTGCAACAGATCAAGAATTAATCCTCATGAGGCACATTGCGGTGAAGTGTGTATGACAACAGACAGTGTAGTTCTTGTGGTGAAAGGAGTCACCCTGAACAAGGCAACGACACTGTCCTGCTCTACTGCTGCTAAACTCGCTCTCTCCATAGCTTTCTCTGAGGTCTTAGTAGTCATCTGTAATCAGAAAAGCACTCTCCTGATATTTTCTAAATCTCTGTAAAGATGAACTAATTAACTGTCGTGCACAAGTGTTAATAGTACAAGCTGCTTGTTCTAATGATCAAATCAGGAGTGTCTTTGTAACCACTGTTGGAAAATGATGAAACTATGAACTACTGATGGTACAGACAATGCTTTTGTGATTGACATTCCTGGCATCCATGTCGACTCTCTTTTGTCCAATCAAAATCTGTAGTTTGAGGGCATCGGCCTACATATATGATGATAATCTACAAAATAGATAAAACATTAAATCATTAATTTTCATTTCATTTTTTGTCAACTTTTTGGTCTTATTACTCTTTAAAATGTCACAGGACATTGTTGTGTAGTTTTGGTGTTGTTTACCTTTTCATTTGAATTTTAGCCCATATTAGTCTACTTAATTACTGAATTAGTATTTGATGATATGCTGGTTAGATTTTAGTTGGACTTTTTGAATTACTGCCATATATTTTCAGCATAGAGCTGAATGAAAAGCAAAGAGAAATAATTTTACAGTTATTTTGGCAGATATTTTGACATGAATCACGCCTTTTGCATTTCTTTTTCACTAAAACAAATCTGAAATGAAGATGTGGAGTGTACTAAACCAGCATGGACAACATTATTTGTAGGCCATGGCATCGCTGTAGCACCACATTGCTGAATTTCTAATGGTATGTTGTGACACATTCACCTTCATCAAAAAACTGCAACTTCTGTAGTTTGAATGTTGCACTTGGCCTTCTTACGATTTTCACAATATTTTGGTTATTTGTTCAGCATTAGGACACCACTGTGACCCATCATGTTAATATACGCAGTCGTGATGTATGCATGACTTGAAACTTTAGGATCTCGAGGAGAAAGAAATTCTGAGAACTTGTAACAATCTGCCCATCAGTAGGCTTGAAACAGTTGGAGAGGTGAAGATTTAATCAGCTGAACCACTTGCATGACTGTTTCTCACAACATAGTTTTTTTTAATGCCACCCAACTTTTCCGTCTTAGTAATACACACATGCAGCATAATATTCTAAAGCATCTAATCTATCACTTGTCCTTTTTTTGCACATGCTGGTTGTTCAGTGTTCATCCATCATCAGCATTGTTCAGATTAATCAGCTCCATGAGATGCTCTTCTTCCTCTAGCAGACAAGTATCACCCAAGGCAAATGATTCTTCACATTAGCCATGGCCATCCTTCACCCTGTCCTCTGATTAGCCTGTAATCAGCAGTACTAGGATCCCTCTGTCTCTTCATCTAGCTGCCATTTCTTGCTATGATACTGATTCAAAGCTCGTCATTGTCAGTGATGCACAAAACCGTATAATCCCTGAGAAATTTCCTCACAAAAAATAACCTTAGCACGAAACCTGAGTGTCTTTGGGGAAGCTGGATGGCAGAGGTCCAAGAGTCCTTTTGGGTCACTGCTGGCTTCAGTGATGATGGTCTCCTTGACCTCTGACCTCTCTGGGAGGTTACCAGCTTCCCTTCCCTGATCTGTAACACCAAGTTCTGCTTTATAACGGCACACTTTACAATCTGGTGATTAGTGTTTCATCCCATTTATTATAACTGTCTCCCAAAGCCATCGTAGTGCTTCAGATTTCTATAGTTTAAAAAAAAATAATCTTGTAACCATTTGTTTTTATAAATTTTTTGCACAGACCAGAAACCCCACAGTGATCTTAATGTCACCTATGCTAATCCAGCACAAGTGCTTCAAATGAATCTGCATTTACAACTGCATAACAGTAAGTCAGAAGGCATTCTGACTTACTGTCAGAAAACAGTAAGAAAACCGATGTTCACTGTGATGCTCACAAAACTCAAGAAAATCTACATTTTTTTTCTACGTTTTTTCGCCACAATATTGTGGTTTGACAATCATACAGTGAGCTGCATGGCTACCCAAGACTGAGCGGACGGAAAGAAAATGCACTTTTATAATGGTGTGATGATTACATAAGATAATGTAATCCATTGAGGATACAGTGGTAAAACTGCGTTGTTGTATTGACTCTCAGTTGCTTTAAATACAGTCCCACACAGGTTTTTGGGCAATTTTGTTAACCCCTGAAGAGAATTTTGCTTAAAATCCTTAAAACTCTTTCCATGCAGGTTTGTAAATGAGCTACACCAGAATGCACAGAATGAGAAAGAATTCTCATATATATATATATATATATATATATATATATATATATATATATATATATATATATATATATATATATACTGTGTATATATATATATACTGTATATATATATATATATATATATATATATATATATATATATATATATATATATATATATATATACTTTTGTATGTCTTTAGAACAGGAACTTCTATTAAAGAATTTTAGATATTTCTACTGCACAGATTCTTTGAAATCTAATTTACTGCCTGCCTCCAAATCCTGTTGGAATCATTCAAATAATGAAAATCCCCGAGACTGCAAAGTCAAATTATATCTAATAAATCCAAAAACAGTTTGTTGGATCCCAACACTACTAAAACATTTATTCATTCATATACATTGTAATTCAATGGAAACCTGTGCAGGGCGAATCCTCAAACTGTTTCACAGAAAACCACCTTTTCACAACATTTTACTTTCACTTTCATTCTTCTGTCTGAATTAATGAGAAGTCCATCTTATTCTGTACACAATATGTGGTAGGCTGTTCTATTTGTGCATTCAAGCTCATTGTTGACCTTGGTAATAACAGTTTGACATAGACAAACTGGAATAATATAAACTAGATCTCATAGGCTTCATCAGGGGCAGGTTGCTCAGTTGTCATGGAGATGGTTTAGTTACTTTGTCAAAAAGTTATGGCATGCCTGTCTACTCTGGCTCAACTCTAAAAAAAACAAGTAATGTGGCAGATCATGTCATAAACATAATATCAATTAAATTAGTGAATGTTGATCCTTACAACTTACAATTTAGAAAGACTCATAGTAAAGGAGTGGTTGGTCATGATGCAGGATGCATCATGGCTCTTCATATTTCAATAGTTTTTGGGGTTTAGTACATATTACATATCAGAAAACAAATCTGAATTTCTGAAAGTATCACATTGCAATTAATACACAATTAACCTTGGGATTTTTGGGGTCTGGATAGTTGCCAATTACTCCATCTGGCACTTTTGTGCCTTAGGAAATGTAGAAGTTAATGAGTAGTGTCTATTTGTGGTTAACTCATTCATATTTCTGAAAACTACACTAGAACTTTAAAATACCTCAGCTTATGTACATTTTACGCTACAGCCCTTGTAAGAACTGTAAATGCACTAGCTATTAGAGTGAAGAAGTGTCTCCAGTCTGTTGTAAATCACTGTGCAGAGTCAGTAGTGAGGTGGAAATGTTGCAGTTTCAGCTTTGGGCCAGTTTCAGCTCAAAGCTCAGACCCATGAGTGAGCAGTCCTGCTTCTCCTTAATGGTTTACCCTTACTGCCATGCTCACTGCTGATTGCTGCTCTGTTATTCTACAGTTGGGTTCTCTCTCTCTGTACAGCAGTCTGCTGTCTGAGAGCAGGCATGGAAGCGACATGGCGAGTTATGGTGGACCTGAAATAGGAGCTGTTTTGATGATGTCCCTGGGGTTTTGGGGTCAGGCTTTCTGTCCTTTTTCCTTCAGATTACTGACCAGATAAATACGTTGGCCCTGGCTGACCCAGAGCAAGCGATGCCCCCGGCAATGCCCCCCTGCTTGCATTGCCACTGCCTGTCATCATTGTCAGCATTCTGCTGGGAGACCTGCCTCAGACTAATAGCTGCTGCAAGGCTCACTGGGCTAAAGGAGCTTTATTTTAGGCCAACAACAGCAACAGCTCAGTACACCAAACACACTCACACATCACAGCCTTCAGAGTCTAAAGGAAGGGGCTGCTCGGTGCTCTTGACCAACAAAAGGAAAGTAGTCTGAAACAGAGTAAGCACACTGCCTGATTTGTCTTGTTCTACGTTTGTCAACACAGCACCGAAGCTGATAACCTGTGCCTCTGAGTTGAAATAGTATGTTCTGGGGATTCACATATGGCTTTTAAAAGTGTCAAAGAAAAGTGTAGTTAACATTGCACCAGCTGATCTCATGCCTATACGCTGCATATTCGTCAACAAATTTGCTTCAAATCAATCATTACCAAACTCACATACCAATTTGAGGCTTTTCCAAGGATCCATGTAAATATCTCTGCAGGCTATGCAGACAGGGGTGTTATGGGTAAAAGCAGTATTGTAAGCACCGTGTAATGCTATAACCTTGGTTTGTTCTGAATGAGCATGAGATCTAAACAGACTACATGAATCAGATGCGACTTCGGGGCCTGTCTAGAGGGTCAGTACAGTCACTCTCTGCTTGCTGTGTCACATTTTAGTCAGTCCAGATGTCAACAGCAGTCACCTGAATGAACTCGGGTAAGTATCTGCAGAAGTATCAGATATGAGCCACCTCTATTGTCCAGACTGAAATATTGTAATGCCTCTCAGGTAGATAATATATGACAATTACCTTTAAATACATACATAATTCCTGATGAGGCAGCTTGACTTGGTGATTGTCTGATATTCCCTCTGGTGCTGCTTGGAGCTTGACTTTTTAAAATTGTAATATTGAAGGCCTTGATGGCCTTGATAAACATCATACCTACTAAACGTCCACATCTTAGCATTAGAATTAAACATATGTGATTTGCTGCGACTATTTATTTACAAAGACTGCTAGTTTAATTTAAGTCTCCCAGTGTGCAGTCGTTATAGAGCCAGTATTTTTTCCAAACATTAGTATAGTCTATACACAGATATCCAAGAAGTGGTCTTTGCTGCAGCATCATGGCTGGCAAAATCTATAAGAGCAGGTAGCACCTTCCATACAACTGTCAGCACTCTATCTAGTACTCTTTACAAAAACAGGGATGGAAAGAGAAAACTTGTGACAAGCATTGCAGAGAAAGTACCAAAGAAAATGGATGCTGGCTAATGCTGCAAAGTGTGAAAAGATATAACAGATTTATTTAATATTCTGCAGGTGATGATGAGGACAGCGGTGAAGAGGAGAAACATTAGAGAGCAGTGAGCAGCAAGCAGCTGCTTTGTCATGCTGACATGCTCTGTGCTGTGCACCAGCTAAACATTTAAAAATGGTCTTCAACTAATAGATAAAATAAATATGTAAAATTTAATCATTTTCTTTTAGACTATTTATCAATTGTTTTTCACAATATAGCCAACGAGGCATATAATATTTAATAGTGAGCCCATCAAAAAACAAACAAAAAAACAAAACAAAACAAAAAAACCCCAGAAGACTTCTTGAACACTCTCCAATCTCAGCAAATAGATAAACATGTTCTGAACAAGAATGTGAAAGCATGGAGGAAGAGGAGGGAGTTAGAAACAAACACAGATTCAATCAGAGATGTACTAATAAAAGCTTTGATCCCCATCCCCTCCACATGTCAAAGTCTCCTTGGGCAAGACAGTGAACCTGAAGTTGCTCCGATGGCAGGCAGCTTGCATGGCAGCTCTGTCACCATTGCTGTGTGAATGAGAAACATAGTGAAGCGCTTTGAGCACCACTAAGGGAGAAAAGTATTATTTAAGTGTAGACCATTGACCACTGGGTGACTGAAGTAAATGAGAGTACAATACATCCCTCCTATGATCAGGATGGACTTCATTCAAGTTTTCTGACATTGCAATACAAGAAATAGGATAAATGGAAATATTTTAAATAAGTCTGGAACTTAGAGCTGCTATTCCATCACATTAGGAGCGAGGTGGTCATTAACTTTATTCAACTTATTTTGCTGAATTTTTGCTTTCTGTACACAGCACAGAAGCGCCAGTTAGCATGTCAGATTTAGGTGTTTGAATGGTTGCTTTTTGTAGCCAGTTCACCCCTGTGTCTTGCCTCTATCTACACCGAATCATGAAAAATTCAACACTTATAAGACAGTTATCCTTAAAAATTTGGGGATAGAACATATTTGGTGTGGTGCAAAAGTTTTTGGCACTCTAATTATTTGGATTTTTATTGTCTTCGCATGACCATCAGGGAGACATCTGGTTGGTCCCAGATTCATTCTGTAGCATGTAGCCCTAACAAACAGTCAAAAACATGAAAAAATATCTTACCCACACAAACTGGAGTGGTGGGTGTTGTTCCTGCAGAGTCCTGATGTCAGCATAAATGAATCAGTTTGGGATCACATGAAGAGACAGAAAACATCGATATACTGAATCCACAGAAGAACCGCAGCAAAATGCTTGGAATAACCTCCCTGCCAAATACCATGAAAAGCTGTGTACAAGTGTACTGAGGAGAACTAGTCCTGTTTTAAAGGCAAAGGGCACCTATGTTGAATATACACTACCATTCAAAAGTTTGGGGTCTCTTAGGAATGCCCTTATTTTTGAAAGAAAAGGTTAAATGAATGATAAATCAAGTGTAGACATTGTTAATGTGGTAAATGACTATTCTAGCTGGAAACAGCTGATTTTCAATGGAATATCTACATAGGGGTACAGAGGAACATTTCCAGCAACCATCACTCCTGTGTTCTAATGCTGCATTGTGATAGCTAATGGTGTTGAAAGGCTAATTGATGATTAGAAAACCCTTGTGCAGTTATGTTAGCACGAGTGTTGTTTTTTGCATTACTTCTTTGTATTGCTGTTGCCAACACACATGGCTGGACCATGACCTCTACTGACCTCTGGCTGTGTTTTATGCTCCTCCTCTGTGGACTTCTCTTAATTACTCCACAAAGGAACCTGGTGGAGTTATGTGACAATCGGCGTACATTTGTCTGTTGATCTGTTTGTCTGTCCATGCACAACAATTACTCAAAAACGGATTTGAATTAAATTTTCAGGGAAGGTCAGAAATTATACGAGGGGGTGCCCAGATAGCTCAGTTGGTTGAGCGGGTGACTTATAAACAGGGGCTATAGTACCCGACGCAGCTGCCTGGGTTCGATTTCAGCTCACGGCCCTTTACTGCAGGTCGTCCTCCCATACTTCTTCCTATTTGCCTCTGTACTAACCTGTCCAATAATGCCAACAAAAGGCCAAAAAATAACTTAAAAAGAAATTTCACAAGGACCAAGTGATTAGATTTTGGCATTGATGCGGCTTATAGTCTGGATCCACGGATTTGTTATAGATTTCCAGGGGCAGTGGTGGCACAGCAGTTAAGTCTCTGGACTACTGATCAGAAGGTCAGAGGTTCAAACCCCGATGTGGCCACTGTTGGGCCCTTGAGCAAGGCCCTTAACCCTTCCTGCTCCAGGGGCGCTGTACCGTAGTTGACCCGTCGCTCTGACTCCCCCAATTGGGGAGATATGCGAAAATCAGAATTTCCCCTCGTGGGATTAATAAGGATAATAAAAAAAAAAAAAATTCTGTATCATTGCAAGATAGCGGCACGGCATCACTGTAACCATGACAAGTGAACACTGCGTCAGCTCCCTGCTGATGATCACATGATTATGATCCTACTACAAATCCACCGCTGTGAACTTACCAGGACTTATCCGTGGGAAATGATACAAGGAACAATTGATTAAATTGTTGGGGTGGTTCTGAGTCCCATCAATTCCGGCCACCCGCTACACATTTAGGTCACACGATTCGGTATCCATACATAATATACACATGCATAAGACATGCCTGTGTCAAGGAATGAACAGCCTTGGTGCTCTCTGAGTGCTTTTCTTGTTTAAATTTGTAACTTTTCTCTTCATAGCTTCACTTGTAAAACCTATATCTGTGCAACACACTCTCCCTAAAAGCTTTGCCTGGTAATCCTGTTATGCCCTTCAATCTCTTTATGTTGATCAATCAACCAATCATCACCACAATCATCTAAAGGCTGCTACATTCTAAACCGTAGTGTCACATGTAAAACTGTAAACCATACAGTCAAATTTCTCTTCACAGCTAGGAAACCCTGGATTTGACAATGTACACTATGTAAATGGTTAATAAAATGACTAACAATGAAAAGTCTTATTTAGAAACATATTTTCTGATGTATTTTTTCTCACTTCATTAGCGAGAACTGCGATTTTACACGAGACAAGCTGCGGTCGCTTTGCTGAAACCAATGCTGGCAACAGCTTTTCATTAGACTATAACCATTAGAGAACTAAATTGAATACCAACATAAACTGGTCAATCTTAAAATAACTTTTCATTTTATTAGAGATCTCCTCCAATTAAAATCACATCCTTATTTTTGTCTTGTCAGCATGTCCACATTGTGATTTTTATATGCTAGAAAACATATCATGAACACAATAAGCAGCAAACTTCATGGCTGAGCGTTCCAAGGTGGTGAATTTGATGACTAATGAGTTTAACAACCCAGATTCAGACTTCCAGGGTTTCATATGTAACAAACTTAAGAAACCAATCCTGTCATCTTGCAGGATGGAGCTTTCTATGTCATTATTCATCTTCACAGTCTGTTTCTGATTTGAACCAGTATGGCTGAATTACCCCAAGAAAAAAAATTTAAATATGTAAATTTGATATAAAGAAATTTTTAAGTTTAAGTTTGTAGCTTAATTGATGACTGGAGAGGGGCTTTGAAGACTTTTATTAGCATGCCATTGTGTGCATTTAGGACAGTGAGCTGTTTGGCTGTGAGAGGTATTTTAAAAATTCACTGTATTTTGATAAAAAAAATAAACTTTGAACCCTCTTTTTCACAACTTGAGAAGATGATTATTGCACAGTAATTTTTGCACCATCTTTAGATTAGAGTCACCATTGTGCTTCTCCTGGGATAATCAACAGTTTTTTCTTATCAACCCCTCCATCCACTGCACACACGCATGCACGCACGCACGCACGCACGCACGCACACACACACACACACACACACACACACACACACACACACACACACACACACACACGAACACCCTGTCCCCACCCCCTTCATCATCCCTGCCATGGCAGAAAAGCAATTTGTTCTTGGTGTCACTGATCTGATGCAATCAGCGCTGCTTCACGCTTTTGAATAAGGAAAAGACAGCGGGAAAGGACACTGTGTTTAATTAAAAGACGCACTTTTGTGAATGTGACGATCATATAATTTGGGGTGGATGATTGCAAGGGTTGCATGTTCGACACCTGCTTTCCGATTATGGCTGATTAACCTATCCAAACTTGCCCGTTGCTCTCATCAAGGGCTATTCAGGGTGCCGAGGCTGCGCTCTCATTCTAATTGTCTCCCAGCCTTTTCCTTTTTGAAGCACTCAATTGGAAATGAGTGTTATCAAAATTCAGTGCTGCTCGATCTCCCAGGAAATGGGGGCGTTGGGTTCTTTACACACATCTCCTGACACCTCCTGAGAGGAGCTGAGGGGGCGGAGGGGTGGAGCACTCTCATTTTCCCTTTTCTCCGTCTCTCCCTCCTCTTTGCATAACAGTCCCTCTGAAGCAAGCAGCGCGCTTGTGAAGTGTTTACCCTCATCTCTGTCAGTCAAAGCTGGTTTCCTGAAGGCTGTGTTCATCCGCTCTACAATATCTCTGTCTCCTCCCCTGTTTGAGAGTTCTCAAGACAGAGTCTCTCTAACTTAAATTAGAGGATGCAAATGGAATGTGATGTGCTTTGAACTACACCTGCTTTATGTGTCACCATCACATCCCACATCCTGTCATCTTTGAACATCATTTCAGCTCTCTTGCGTATTGGTCTTTGAATAACATTCTGTGACGCAAATAGTCGCACACTAAGCTGAATGTCTCTCATTTGGTTTTAAATCTGACAACAGAACATTCTCTAAATCCAATTCAGCTCATAGATACATTTAATTCTACCCTAATTCCCACAATGATTCCCAGGTTCCTGGCTGCTGCATTAATACTTAGCACGGTCTAATTGATAGCTGTCAGTTGCAGCTGTCACTCAACATCATGCCTGGGGCACCTGGGAATATTTCTTGCAAATCAGTGGCCAATGTGAGTCATGTTGGGCGTGATGCCTCACCTCCACCGAAACAGCACTCTGCTGTGTGTCTCATGGCCTCTTTTAAAATACTATCAGTGGATCCTGCAGCTTATATGGCCTGTAATTGCAACTGACTGACACAGACCAGTGTGGATTTGACGGATGATGGTCAGCTGAAGATGCCAAGCATTGTACTCTGTATTACAGATCTTGCACTCAATTCAAAAACACCTCTCGTTAACATTTGCCAGCAATTTGCATTGTAGATTACTGTTTCACACAGGATATTTTTAGATTGACTACAGACAGAGGGTGATTTGTCATTTTTTAACAGGGGGATCATCCAGTGGGAATACCCCCCTGCTACTACACCACCAGCCAACACACACAGTCATATAAACCTCCCCAAAGACACTGGATGCCTCAGCCATAATCATATCATTTTGCAATTCCACATGATCCAGTTATCTCCTTTCTTAGTTGTCTATTCATGACTATGTATTAAAGTAATTAATAAAAACTACATTAATACACAGCATTTTATGTAGCATGGCAACTGGGCACAGTGATCCCCTACAGTGAGTGGATCTGGTGGCTCAATTTTGCTGTGGAGGATATTTTGCTGGAATAGTTTGAGTCCACTTATCCCTTGTGGGCAAGGGTCACTACAAATCAATACAGTGGTGATCTGAGTGATCACCTTTATCCTGTGATGAAACAGTTCTATCCTGTTGGGAGTGGTCTCTCCCGCATGATAACGATCCTATCCATAGGGCACCAGGGATCACTGAATGGTCTGATGAGTATTACAGTATGTGACTCATATGCTGTGCACACAGTCACCAGATTGCACACAGTTGAACACTTCTGGGACATTTTGGACAAATGGGACTCTGTGGCTTTAGGATTGCCATCAGTGCATCAGAAACAGTGACAGCAAAAAATATTTCCCCATAAGTAAACCTATATTTAAATCAAAACCAGATTATAGCTGTTTCAGAGTATGCTTGTGATTGACTGTACATGAACTATAACAAGATCTGATTTGTGCTGACAACCCTCTGCTCTGAAAGTGGCAGCTGATGGCAGTAAAACCTTTCTGAAAGTGCATTTTCAAATATGGGAATGGTGGTGCAAGGCTGCCACTAAAGCAGGAGAGAATATTAGAATGAATGAATGGACATGGTTTGCTTGTATTTTTCATATTGACATCAAAACTGAACTAATTTGTCAACAATTTGTCAATACATTTCACTCTGCACATCATACTATGTATAATTGTGTTTGTGATAAAATAAAGGTCTTGAATTTACAATCTACAGTATGAACATACACAGACATTAATAATGTTACAGCTGGGGGTGACCAAGCTTGCTTTTGGTCATGTAGTTATTTGAGTGTGCGCTGATATTTTGCTCAAACAAGCTAGCTAACTCAGTAGTCCAACTTGAACTTGACCCTCCTAGCTGTCTTCATGTAATTGTTCATGTATCTCAAGTAAGCCTCCTCTCGTTAAACAGATTCAACTTCATTGTCATTGCACAGACAAACAACACGCAGCATGTCCTAGCTTGTTAAAAAGCTGGAGTCAGAGCGCAGGGCCTCTGATCAGTACATCCGCGTTTGTACTGATAAGTCCAACACCTTAGCTGCGGAACTATCACTATCCTACGATGACATCTAACTACAAAGATCAACACATTTGTTGCTGGAGCAGAATATCAGACACATTGGCAGTGTGAAGGGAAACCCTGCCAAACAGCTGATACTGATATTACATAATTTGCTTACTTTGTAAACTGCTGTATTTTCATTCCACCAAGGAACATGGCGAAGTTATGTGATGATCGGTGTTAGTTTGTCTGTCTGTTTGTCTGTCTGTTAGCAACATTACTCAAAAACAGACCAACGGATTGAAATTTTCAGGGAAGGTCAGAAATAACACAAGGACCAAGTGATTAGATTTTGGCAGTGATGCGGCTTATAGTGTGGATCCATGGATTTCTCAAACGTTTCTGTATCAATGCAAGATAGCAGCACAGCATCACTGTAACCATGACAAGTGAGCACAATGTCAGCTGCCTGCTGACGATCACATGATTGTGATCCTACTACAAATCCACTGCTGCAGACTTATCGAGAATTATCCGTTGGAAATGATACAAGGAAGGATTAAATTGTGGGGGTGGTTCCGAGTCCCATCAATTCCCACCGCCCACTACATATTTAGGTCACATGATTCGGTATCCGTACATAACGTACACATGCATAACACATGCTTGTGCTCAGCGTAACGTCATTCTCTTTATGGGTACATCTATATTAAATGACCACATTCTATGTTGCCGTGACTTCTAATCATTAATAACTAATAAAAAAACAAATGCTGCAATTCTGACAATGCCATATGGGGGGATGAACAGCCTTGGTGGAGTACTGCACTCTCTGAGTGTTTTCTAGTTTATACTGTACAGCTCAAGTTAGTCTTAGCTTAAGTTATTAGACTTGATGGTAAAAAGATAATTTACTCATTGTTCGAAATATTTAGACAGAAAATTGCAAAAACATATGTAGATTTTTATAGTGGATGTAGTGATGTTGAGCATGCCCAGTAACAGAGTGACATTAGGCTGGATAACCCTGACACCATTTTTTTTCATTCATTTTTTGGACATTGTTGTGCCTTTATATCAGAGCACAGGGAGTGAATAGGTAAGGAATGAGAGTAGGGGAATGACATGCAGCAAACAGTCCCTATCTGGGAGTAGAACCAGTAGCTTGCTGCCCAGGGCATTTGGTTTGTGGCTTAGCAGGTCACCCTCCCCTAGCTATCTCACCTCCCTTGTGGCTCTGTATTTTCACACACCTTTAGTAATGGCATACACAGTCATCTGATCTATTCACTGTCAAAATCTTATGTAGGAAACAAACAATAGTTGCATTTGGAATTAGCATTAGCTGCTCCTCATTTCCTGAATGATCGCTCATTTCCTCCTCTGTCAAAATGCCACTGGTCCTTCTCAAGCTTATTTTCAGTTATTGCTGTCGCCTGCAGCACAGCCTCATAGACCAGCATTCTGAGTCTGGGAGGCACATTGATCCAGCTGCAGCAGCGCAGAACCGGTATTTGTGCAGAGAACAGGGCCTGTCCACTCTCCTCTCATGCACTGGCAGACAGTATACACCTGTCTAATTGGGGTGGGCGTCTGCTGTGCATACAGAGCCAAGGGCCTATCCACAATGATTAGGACTCTGACAGGCTTGGCTCTCTTTTAGATTGCTGCCTCACATCTGCAGAACTTTTTCAGTGAGGGAGAGGGGGAGGGTTGTAGTTGGATACTCAATGAAAGTAGCAAAGGAAGTTGCTCATTTTGGGCACATTTCTGTTTGTGTTTGGCAGATTCAGGAACTGTATAAATCTTCACCGGTCAATAATTTTGTGGCCGCCAGGGCGGCATCGGTCAGAACACAATACAAGATGTTCCCCTTTTCTCCCTTTATTCTTACCAGAAGGCACACCTAAACATCTCTATGTGTGGTTCTATAAGCAAGAAACAAATAGAAAGAAACAACAATAAGTATACAAACTACATAAACATGTAACAACAACTATCATAATAAACATAAACACAAGAACATATCCAACCTACCAGTAGAATGCACGCACACAGAGAAATTCACAAGCAACACCAACTATACGTCTGTGCAGTCCCAGCAAACACTTTCCTCTGGAACCTCCACGAACACGAAAAAGAGTCCTCCTCTGCAGAGCAGCAGAGTGTGGTGGCCTCTGATTGGCCAATGTCCCAAATGTCTGTTTGCAGGCCTTTTCTGGCCGTCCTTCGTCACAGTTTGTATTATTGCAAGTGTGAGCGAGAAAGATAAAGAGACAGAGACATTACACTTGGCACTGTGATATCTATCCATGTTTAATGCCCTTTGTTACATTTCAGTGATAGGCAGTGTTACTCTAGGGAGCAGACCAAGTTCCGCTGAAATCTTGCTTGGGAAAGCTTGAATTTTGGTTAAGGAGGAAGATGAGAACAAATGAGCAGAGGAGAAGTGAATAAACAAGTCCACCACACTGCATTTCACACAGTGTGCCTCAGGCCTGAGAGTCCTACATCAGCACGATAGACAAGTCCAGCTGTTACATGTTCTTGCCTATTTTTGTTGGTTTTGGGGTCTGTTTTAAGATAAACAATGAATATTTTTGTAAATAAAGTGTAAGTAACTATACCGATGGCAACATTTTATTTATTTTGTGTTAAAATGTGAACAGTTCTACACTAATGTGAAAACAGTCCTGTCCACTAGAAATAACATTTCTAGACAACTGAATTGTTGTTCCAGTTATGTTTAGGTGCAATCCAACCATGGCTGGAAGTTTCTTTGTTTGTTTTCTGTTTAAAACAAATGTAGCTCCCTCTTTTATGAATTGTATCTGAGTCAGCAGAAGGTGATTTGGGGCGATAGTGCTCAACTGTAATACCAGAGACAGAGATCCACATTCAGAGCTCTGTCTGTGGTTTCGGCACAAAAAATCACTTTGGTTAAAACGAGGGAAAAATCTTAGCTCTTGTTAAATGTATACAGTATGCAACATGATACATCTCGAGTTGCTGTGGACTTCTCTAATCCATCTATTTCTCAATATACATCTCATTTAGCCCTTTAACTGGTTGTAGTAGTTGTCAGTGAAAAACCTCTTAAAAAGCTTTTGTGCTCAATGGACATGCATTCATGAGATGGACTAAAATATGACTAAACTGTTCCCTCGCATGTTTGGCATTTAGTATTAGATTTATGAGATAATAACTTTTAAAATATTGACAAATCAATCAATAAAGGTTGATAGGCCACACGTAAGGACAGTAGTAAAAAGTGTTATAAGGGCTGCTTTATAAAGTACAGTCTCAAGGTTGGATCAGAGTGTAATACCAGCCTTACACCCCTTACTGTATCAGTTCTGAAATGACTTTAAGGTGGTACTACCTGAAAACATTCTAATTAATGAAATGATCACAGTGAATTTGCCACACAGTGTCAGATGCATCTGAGTAGGTAGGTGCCCTGCAGTTGCTGCAATCTTGCCTATGCCTTTTGTGCAGTGTAAGGATGTAGTACATCATGGACTGAAATAGTCATTATCAGTCAATGTAATCCAAGCAGGAATTACATTTCAATCAAAATATATTTGGCAAACTGAATTAGGACTAGTCGTGAAGGACAGACTTGCAATCAGATGGTGAGCAACGTTTCCTCATCTTGCTCAAGGGTAATTGGACTGAGATTATTTTTGGATAAGTTAAAGCTCTGTCTTTTATGAGAGTACTTCTACAATGTTACCATATACTGGTTCTTTGTCATTTGCAACTTGTTTTCAGCAGTGCCCGGCAAATGCAAGAAATTATTGACCAGACACCAACTTTAGCAAAAAAAAAAAAAAGTTGTCAGGCTTTTTTAATAGGAATTACACAGTTTTCATAAAATGTTCATTGTAATAAACATAAAGCTTTTATTGTTACATAGATCCATTTGGGAAGCTCATACCTGTAGAGGTTATATTTCCTGTTGCTTTATTAATAACACTGATAGTAAATCTTTGTAAAACAAGGAGGTTTCTGAGCAGTACTGTGCTGTTGATTGTGTGTATGGCATGGTGACATCTGTGAGGCCCAGGGGCTTGCTTCTCGTCTGTAATGGACACTTTAGTATTGTATGCACTGCAGATGATCACAGTCACACTGTTTCTTGTTAACACTAAGCCAAGCCATTTGCTTGAAACTGGGGATGATATGAAAGCTGAGACTCTCACAAGCTGCTGTTGCATAACACTGCCATATGAATGGAATAAAAAAATAGAAAAAGCAGAATCTGTTCTGATTTGCAACATGCTTTTATGCTCTCATTTTGCCACTTCAGCTATTTTTCCTCCTCACGGATATTAGAATGATTACTCATTGAGCAGTTGAATGTGTCGGCGCAGACAGAGAGCTGGATGTGTTCGTGCTGTCAGAGGGAGGAGTTATGAATTCTATTGTGGACATTAATTCACAGCCTTAGTGACGTTACTGAAGTATTAGATGTCTTTAGAATGGTGGGTTTTTCGTTTTAAAGTATAGCTCTTCATAAATTCAATGAAATATTGTACAGCAAAATAGAGTTTGTGCATTAATCACTTTCATGAAAAAGAAGGGTGGAGGTGAGAGTTAGAGCTGAGCACTGTACACGTGATGAACTGACCAAGTATAATGCCACTGACAGTACACCCGAGGCACTTATTCTTGCAGTAATAAACATGAAACATGCAAATGTAGAGCAGAGACAGAATCTTGTCAGAAGAAATCAGCTGCATCATTATTTACCTTTAGTGTTGTCATGCGAGCTGTAGAGCAGTGCCTGGAGCTAAATAAATGGCCAGAAAAGGCTCAGCATTGCACATTTGCAAAAGTAAGACAAATGCTTGAGTGTGTGACGAGTGCGCACTTTTGCATAGTTTTCCTTCACAGCAGTATACTGAGAGCATTCTGTCTTGGTTTTCCTTGGCCAAGGCAAGAGTAACAGAGTGCTGTTTATTAGTCTCTCAGCAGTAGCACATAAAAGTAGCAAGTACAATTTCATAAAAATAGATTTAGAGGTAGAGAATGACCAAAGAAAGAGCCAATAAACTTTGGCCTGGAAGGAGGTCACTTTCTTAAAAAAAACAAAAATTGTTAGATAGGGCATTGGCTATGGTGTTGGATGTGCTCTCCAAGTGCCCTTCTAGTTGAACATGTGCCTGACAGAGTTATCTTTTCCACCCTCTACTGTAAAAGGTTTTCTAATTGACAGCTCTAAAAGCAGCTTATCTGCTGTATCGTGTTTCAGACATTTGTGAACAGCCCAGTCTAAAAATTGAAAGCATTACGCATGCAGTTTTCTTGAATAAGGCTTAATTACATTCTAAGAAAATGCTACTGGCTGCAGGGGGGACTGTGTGCTCTGAATGGCTGACGGAAGTCAGGAGGACTGAGTTATATTGCTCTGCTCCCCTACAGTAACTGGCACCTGTTTCCATAAAGGCTGCTATTCAAAACTCCCACATTGCAAATAACAGGCTGGCACTTTCCTCCCTGTGAGTGCTGTGGATTACACACTGTACAAGCAACAGGAAGGAGGACAAAACATAGCAGCACAAAATGGCAGTACACAAGAAAAAAATGTGACAGAAAAATATCCATATGAAGTGTACATTTTTAAGGTGTTAAATATTTTGACTTTTAGACAGAGCCATACAAGAGCCTTATAAGAAGAAAAACACAACTGTTTACCTATCACACATTACTGCCAAACAATGTATTTTAGATCATAATGATGAATGTCTGAAATGTGGTGAGCTAATATTAGAGTAGGGAGGATTTTTTTTTTTTTTTTTTTTTAAACTGTAAAATCTGGAAACATCCATATTGATCTTAGTGGAAGAAATGTACGTAACCTGATTAATTTGTACAAAATGAACAATGAAAATCTTGCTGAATGCATGGTGTGAAAGAGAGACTCCCTCAGCAAATGCAAACCCTAATGTGTTGTCGAACCCAGTGAAACATCAGATTTCAGTTCTTTATGCCATAATGTTTATTATTCAACAAACATTTTGGCCTCAAGACTGGGTGAAAATACAGGAGCCATTTTAATTTTCCATGCTTGTAAAGTTTGCATTACTAGGTGCTACAAGTTTCAACTATACCATCCTGTACTTGTGTAATCGTACTGTTTTTAATTTTTCTGCCTTATTCAAACCTTGCAAGCAGTCTTTTTATTTGTTTGTTACTGTATGAATATCACAACAGATAAAATGGTCCTATGACAAGGTTGTTACTAATTATTTTCACGATCACTATCATCACACAGTCTGGAAGTTGCTTAGTTGTTACACAGATGGATGTGCTGAAATGTTATGACTTTGTTGTCAAGTTAAGCTTCAAACTAATTACCAGATTGACAAAACCACTCATCCATCACAGTCAAGATCACATTGGCTTTGACTGTAGTTACTGCACATGGGAGTAAATCATTTAAAACTTTTTCACAGAAAATGGAAATTAGTTGCTGCTGTAAGCACAAAAAAATAATGTCACTTTATTAAATCCTTGGCACTAAATGTTAATTACTCTGCCAAGAAACGGCGGAGGTATGTGATGATCGGCGTACGTTTGTCTGTGAATCTGTCTGTCTGTCTGTGTGAAACATTACTCAAAAACAGAGCAACAGATTTGGATGAAATTTTCAGAGAAGGTCAGAAATGACACAAGGACCAAGTGATTAGATTTTGGTAGTGATGCAGCTTATAGTCTGGATCTACAGCTTTGTTAAAGATTTTCCATTGGGAGATATAGCAGCCGGCACGGCGTCGCTGTAACCATGATGTGAACACTGTGTCAGTTACCCACTGACGATCACATGATTGCGATCCTGCTACAAATTGACTGTGATTTATCAGTTGGAAATCATACAAGGAACAAATGATTAAACTGTGGGGTGTTTCTGAGTCCAATCAATTCCTGCCGCCCGCTACATATTTAGGTCACGCAATGCAGCAAACCCCTGCCAGACACGTTAAGTTCAACCGTCAGCCTTATTTTGAACACAAATTCACCTTTCTGTCCTTCACTCATTTCTTCACCATAAGAGCTTGTCCCTATTGCAGCTAGGTGCTTCTAAGTTTAGACACATCCTTTGCTAAACAGCAACAGCGTGTAACCGTTGTCTTTCATCTTCATTTGAATTTTCTGAATTTTCGGCAGCGTCTTCGTCATGTCAAGAAACCGCTTCTTAGAGAATCACTTCCTGTACTGCTGGAATGGTGACAAAATAAAAGCCCGCAACATTAAAAACATGTCTTCAAAATAAAAGCATGGAAGGAACGGTTATTTTAACAGTAGCAAAATGAAGGTTTGCCAAAAGTGATGAACTGATCAACAGACTTTTAAAAGAGTAATTTACATGCAATTTGGTATTCATACATAACATGCATATGCATAACACATGCTTGTGCTCAGCGCAAGGTCATTTTTTATTAAAGATTTCATCCATCGGAAATGATACGACAACTGAACAGCCTTGGCGGAGTACTGCGCTCTCTGAGTGCTTTTCTAGTTGCAAGTGTAATAATGACAACAGTTCAGTTATCATATAGCGTTGCTATTGTATGAATCAAATTCTGAAGGATCAGAAGCATGAAAATTGCAGAATTTTTTGTCACATGAAAATAGCCCACCCCAAAAATATAGTCCGGTCACGCTAACTTCTCTCAGGAGTGCCATCCTTGTAAATATGCCTGACAGCAGCCAAGAAAACCATCATTACCACAAACAATGCAGCGAGGCCGATGGCATGGATAAAAACAAGACAATTCCTTCTAGACAGCTGCATTGCTTTTGAACACCTACTCACTCGACTGCTGCCGCTGCCCCCGTCATGAGTTATTCTGTCTCATTCTTTCCACGGAGATACTGGCTTTTGATACATTGATTGAAAGCCTCATTCTCAAAGGAGCTGATGCTGAACGGCTGACAACACTACAGTGCAGTAATGGCTTCTGCTCCATAGTGCAGACAAAAGGTGCTTCCAGTGTCATTCTTCTCAACCCTCGCATTTGTAGCCCCCCCGCAAATTACACTAAGGATCAGTGCTACTGTCTGCGATTCATTTCCACATCTATGAGGTCAGTTGCTGGTATTTTTCTGTGGGCTTCTTTATCAGCTGATCCACCAATGAAATCTTTGATCCTAAATGGTGTGCAAGGCCATCGTCACTTCATTTCTACAGACTGAATGAAAAGATGAATAGAAGTCACTTGCTTCCAAAGTGATTCTCTCTAAATTTCTTGGCATGTTTACCTTTTCTCATGTGCCACAAACCAGTGTATGTACAATACTGAGAGGTAAACACACTCCCACAGCCTTAGTAAGATTTAAATGCATGTCAGCCAGGTGTCTCCTTGCACTAGCTTCTGCTTCTTTTTCTTTAATTTTCATGGTTGCTGTAGCAGGAAAACAGTTACATAGAAAGGTATGATGAAATATTTAACAATGTAGACCTGATTCTGTTAGATTCAAAGTGAATGTAGAGAGCACTGGAGGGAGAACTGTGCAAGTCCACACAGGCAACATACTGTGTGCAAGCTTACACTCATCTCTGCTTTATTTTTTAAAGAAAATTGTATAAGATTTGTATGGAATACAAAATACACAGCAGCAATTGCTTGTACATAATTGCCTTAATGACATCATTTTATATGCAAACCACAAAACATCACCCTTTTTAAGAATGGATTCAGAAGGTAGGAGATAAAAGACCTTTCTGATTTGGCAGTTTGCAGGGATGCATTCACTTACCTTCAGAGGAAAAAAAAATGCAAAAAATCCCAGCAAAAATCCTATTCCTATCACTTGAAGCAATAAAGACAGTTTTGTAAGAAAAAAAGAAAAAAGTAAGCAGTCTGTTATATCTAACTTTTACACTCACTACTGTGTTAATGATGAATGATGTTAAGATTTTATTTCAACTTAAAAACACACACAGGCACGCGCATGCGTGCACACACATGGCATGATCTTGTAGTTTGTCATTACCAATGGTCATATTGAGCCGCTCAGCTCTCACTTTGGCTTAAAACTCCTGTTTTCAGACTCACACTGACTCAACAAATGTAGCTTCTTTTCTTTGATTTTGTTAAACAACTATCATCACACAGCGGCAGGATCCAGTGATGTGCCTCCAGTTGCAGAGAGGGACTATGCACAATTTACACGTTTCACAGCAGCAGTAGCTCCATGAGTGATTTAAATCTGAGGTGTAATTGTGATCTTACAGTAGTTCCATTACCCTAAATAAAGCAAAAAGCTGAACTGTTGCACAGATCCACAGCTTCTACAGGGACATTTGTGGGAATAAATGGTCATGCTCATGATGAGCAAAGCATTAGCACTGCTGTCCATACGTTTATATTTTCAGCAGAAGTCCAAACACTGTTTCCATTTGAGAATTGCAGTGCTGTTTTCTACTGCGTCCAGTGGATTATTACAGAGGTTTTAGTTTTTGCTGTCTAAAGGCAGCAAAAACTAAAACCTCAGTAGGTATTACTGCAAGCATGGATCTGATCAAATCAAAGAGGCCTACTGATTTTGAGACAATGACACACAAGAGTTAAAGCAAATCCTGGCACATAATAGCACAGTCTGCAAAGTTCAGTTCATTGTCACAAGGGTTGTAAGTGGGGTGATAGTCAGCTTATTGGACATGTTAACTGGTCTTGCATGTGCTTCTTTGAGATTTCTAACCACTTCCTTCACCCTATTCCACGCAGCAACAACCTTCCCACCTTTCTCAGGTGTCTCGACGGGGGCAAATCTCCAAGGAAAGGCAATTTAGAACAGCATTAACGACAGCCTGGCCTCTGACCTTACACTACAGTTTTAAGCTTCTGACAGAACAACCTCACTGCTGCTGGTTGGCTGGAGAAAAGAAAAGCAAGCTGAAACAAGCACGCACGCACGCACGCACGCACGCACGCACGCACATACACACACACACACACACACACACACACACACACACACACACACACACACACACACACACACACACACAGCACCCAGGGGACTCCTTCACCTGATGACCTCTTACAGAAAAGGGGATTATCAGAGGCTGTGCTGTGAATACTAGAACACCATGTTGACCTTGCAGCAAAACTGCGTTGTGATACTAACCAATGACTATTCTGCTGCTGAAACCAGTTAGAAGGGCTTTTTTTAATGTATAAATGACTGCAAAAATATTGTTGATGCAGTGGTCAAATGGTGAGCCTAAAACATCAGTGTGTTGTAAAATGTATGCATGTATACAATTCACACAACATTTTGCTGTGCAAAGATTTTTTTTCACTCAAACATCATCAAGCACATCTTAAATCAAACTAATATGACCACATCATTTCATCCACAATGCCATGCCAACCATGACATCTGCATTCATGCTGAGCTAGGTAGTTTTGTCTCACAAATATGGTAGAAGTTAGAAAGTGGAAGAAGTAGTAGAAAGTTGCCCAAGAGGTTAGTCAAAAGCTCCAAGTAGTGTAATTAGTTGTGGTGTAAAGATAACCAATAAAGAACTGGACAGGTTTCTGAGTGAGTGATAAGGATGGACAAAAGACGCTTCACTTTTATTTTACAATGCTGTAAAGTGTAGCAAAATGTGACCTCTTGTGGCCGCCCACATCGTATGGAGCATAATATGTACTTCATTCTTTTATCAAGGATACCACCAAATATCCATCCATCCATTATCTATAATCTTAATCCTCATTAGGGTCACGGGAGGCTGGGGTCTATCCTAGCTGACTTAGGGTGAAGGCAAGGGACACCCTGGACAGGTCACCAGTCTATCACAGGACTACGCATACAGACAAACAATCATACTCATATTCACACCTACAGACAATTTAGAATTACTAATTAACCTCAGCATGTTTTTGGACTGTGGGAGGAAGCCAGAGTACCTGGAGAAAACCCACACATGCACAGGGAGAACATGGAAACTCCATGCAGAAAGATCCAGGATGACTGGGAGGCGAACCTGGGATCTTCTAGCTGTGAAACGACAATGCTAATCATTGAGCAGCCCACCACCGGATATGAAATTCAGAAATTAATTTCCATTATTCCAGATTGAACATTAATAATTAATCAAATTTACTTGTATTGATCAGCCTCATAATCAAAAGTTGTAAACTCTGATTTCATTGACGGGGGCTGTACAGTGGCGTAGTGGTTAGCTCTTTCGCCTTGCAGCGAGAAGGTCCCTGGTTCACGTCCCAGCTCGGACCTGGGATCTTTCTGCATGGAGTTTGCATGTTCTCCCTGTGCATGCGTGGGTTTTCTCCGGGTACTCCGGCTTCCTCCCACAGTCCAAAAACATGCTAAGGTTAATTGATCATTCTAAATTGCCCGTAGGTGTGAATGTGTGAGTGCTTGTGTGTCCCTATGTGTGGCCCTGCGACAGACTGGCGACCTGTCTAGGGTGTCCACTGCCTTCGCCCGAGTCAGCTGGGATAGGCTCCAGCCCCCCCCCGCGACCCTAGTGAGGATTAAGCGGTGTATAGATAATGGATGGATGGATGGATTTCATTGACCTCCAGTTCCCAGACAAAGGTATACACAGTAGAACCAACGATAATTATACACAAGCATTTATTGACTAATAATACAACAAAACAATAAACAACAATGACATAACAACAACAGACCATGAATAAATGAATGAAATACAGAGTAAATAATTACAAACTAATAATTAACTGTGATCATCACTGGAAGCAGTGTAGACAGGTGATCAATTTAGAACTACTTTGGAATTGAGAAACCAATTGTAATTTGTAAATTCACCTGTTTAAGAGAAGGACAATGATACTTGCGTAGCCTTTAGGAGGGGAAGGCTGATGTAGGATGTCTAGCTGTGATGATCTGATGGATGAGTTGGTTCAGGAACGCAGAGACAAGGAGGCATTTTTGGTTTGCATTGCAAAAGTGTGCTGAAGTAAAAACACAAAGAGTCAAAGCTCATAGTTGTACTGAAAATATGTGCACTGTATTATTAAAGTCAACTTAGAAAGTCCAACTTTAAATAAAACACAGGAAAACAAAGCCGTAGTTTCAAGTTAAATCATACATTTCTTTAAGCCATCATAAAAGAACCCAGTTTTAGGCCAAGTTTTAGTTTCAGTTTTCATTAAAGAACCTGTTTCAAAAATCAATTTTTCTCTAGCCCTCTTCCATGCATTCCAGTGATTTTCTCTTATATAGAAAATTTTGGAGCCAAATTCAAATCAGCATCTAACCAATCATGGATGTGTTCCTCCCCAGAGGTGGTGTTAAGCTTCACTGTCCAGGAGAGGTCAGAGGCTAAATACCTGTAAAACTTACTTTTAGTTCATTCCTTAAACATACAAATCCAATCAGTAAATATTTATGATGATCACAGATCTGAAATAGCATTCTATAGTGGTAGAAATCGGATGACACCAAACATAATATGTTCATCTCATATAATTCCTGAGATGATTAAAAATAAAAGGTGCAAACATAAGAATGAACTTACAAGTTGCAGACTGTAGGTTACATGTAAGTAAATTTATAAGAAAGCTAAAAAATACAAGCATCTACTTTCAGTAACAAGAAAATAAGACCTCGGACTTATATATGCTCAGAGCAAAAAGTCTCTGTCTTTAGGCTGTGATCTGTGACAGAGAGAAGGGGGTGTGGTGTCTTGTTTGTTCTTCTCCACAAACACTTCAGATTGGATGCGTTCTTCTTCCATACTGGTTCTGATCAATGTGGTATTAGAGACTGAGTCCAGATCGTTACTCTAGTGATTCTACATTTCCTTAATGTTCTGATTTAAACTGTTCAATTCACTCCTGCATACCAAGTTCTGTGTGTGGAGTAGGGAGATCAGAAGGTCATCATGAAGAATGACAATTCAGTTCTGCAGAGGTGTGGTTTTCCTCACAGTTGACACTTTATGGCCCTTATCAGATTCTAGTGGAGGTAGGAGACATTCTATGGCCTCAAAGAGAGCCGTGGGTGGTCCTTTATTAGTAAACATCCGATGTTTGGATGTGAGTTTTGGGTTAGCTGTCTTCTGAAATGGTTTCTTATCTATTGTACAGCTGTGAGAAAGGGTCTCTGGATTCTCTGTGTTGCTCTGGAATGTTCTGCTCCTCAGTCTGCTACACCTTCTTCTCCTTTAAATGTAGGGCTCTCCTTGCCATGATACACTGTTTGGGAAAGTTATCATGACTGCTAACACAGACAACCTCAACCTTCAGATTTCCCATCATGTATTTAGCCAACAGTTTTTTAAAAACAAATTGCTTATCATAAGTATGTATATTATGTGGAAAACTGGACTCCTATTTAGTTCCTTTAAAAAAGATGGGAAGAAGGGTTTATAAGACAATACAATACAAAAAAGATATTTGCATTAAAAATTGCCTTGCACAAACTTCGTTAAAGATTTCTGTATTTGCTCATTGTTTTATGACGTGGTAAACGTCAATCTTTGCAGACGAGCATAAAACCTCATCCTGGAGCAATACCTCCCAGAGAAGGTCTAGCAGAACAATAACTGTTTCTATACACAGCCTTTCTAAAGCAGCAATTAGCCTGTTTCTCATGCCTCATTGACCTCACACTGAACCCACTGAGGTCTGTCTGCAGAAACCCCCATTAGTTTCCCATTAAAATGTCGTTAGAGCCAAGCCACTGATCTGTCTCACCTGGGTCACTATCGCTTATCATTTGCAGTAAGAAGGATGTGGAAAGCATTTATGTACCATGGTATGTTGTCATTTTACATTCACCATGTTCATACGTGGGGAAATGTAATATTAATAGTCATTAATAGGCACATAACATGTTTCTAAAGGCAGTTAAATAATGAAAAGAAGTACAGAAGCTTAGAAAATGTCATCTCCTATTCTGGACTGGTTCCACAATACTGATGTCTTAGGAGCAAACCTGAACATCAGAGGTGAGCTCTGTCATTAAAATGACTAATTACCTGAAAAAGAGAAGTCATCTAAATGTTTGACAACACTTGAAATTTTCAGTGTACAAGTATAGCTTTTTGGAGGCGGTTGTTGTTGTTTTGTACAGTGAAGATGAGTATTGCATGTTCATTTTTGTTTTGAGCTTGATTTGTTCAACTGGAAAAAACAGAAATTAAGTTCTTCTATATTTTCAAATATACCTATTAATACTTTGATTACAATAAAGTTTGAAAAAAGGTTTTTGTCCCCATAAAATATCCCCAAAACATCTATCAGTATCAAACAAAAATAGTCATTTATCACTGCCCAGTAATCACTAAGTGCCTCCGAAGATCAGAGCTTCAAAAGCCGGTCTCACCACAAAGAACTCTTAGCCTTCTTTTTTTGTGAACTATTCGACATTTTGCTATTTTAGGATTTAAACGCACATGTTGAAAATATCCATAGTGTATTTATGAATTATCTGCATTTGTTTGTGTGTATTTATTTGTTGTTGGTCAGATAAGGAATCCTGCTTGTTTAAAAGACGTTTAAAATACAAACAGTGGTTTGTGTTGCTTCATGGTGTTGTTTTCTCTATCTTCAAATAACACATTCAATTGACCCCTGATGTTTACCTTGCTTTTTTTTTTAATAGCCACTAGCCTACATCAATGCTGCTTTGAAAAACAGCCACTGAAGGATGACAGTGTGATCCTGGATAACAAGACATAGGATCTCCAAATCTAAATAATTCTGACCCTGATTCACCAGGGTCCTGCAGTATTTGCATTTTGTTGATGTTCAGAATATAGGAAGTGCACAGACAGACAGGCAGATAAACACGTGCCAAAGTACTCCAAACTGGAAACACTGGAATGCTCATCTGTTGTTGGTATCTCTGCTATGTTACAGCTTCATGTTGCAGTCGGTCTTGTACTCAAATATTGCATAGATGTAGATGAACATACAACATACGATGGCACCATCAATGTTAAAATGTACCACTATTGTAAGTATCAGTATAAAGTATAAAGCATCCAAATTCATTTATACAAAAAAAAACAGATTTTCAGACAATCCTAAGATCCAAATTTTCCCCATCAATGTCAGCAACTTGTTTGATGCTGCCTCCATTAAATGAACCCCAACCAACCCCCCTCCCACCCACCGACCTCTACCACCACCACACACACACACACACACACACACACACACACACACACACACACACACACACACACACACACACTCACACACACACATTTAAATATGCGATGTACGTTGGCAGAGTACAGAAGTCACTGTATTTACAGGTCCAGCTATTAAAGAATGAGAATCTGCGCAGTTTAAAATTCAAATAGCCAAATGGGTTCTGGAAGAAGAGATTTTATTTTTTGCTGTGTCTTTCCACAGCAAAAAATAACTGATTGAGGCTACTTTTTGTTGACTTGAAATGGAAGACAGATTAAGTGAGGTCAAGGGTCTTTCTTTTTGCGCAACTAACTTTTCTTGTATTATTTCATCCCCTTTTAGTGTTTCTGGGACAGTTTTTTTCAGTCAACTTCTCTCTTTTGCATGAAATAAAGCAGGGATGAAATTTCATATGTATAAAGAATCAAAAAGGGTAAAACAGAACACTGTTTGGGTTGATACTTGAAGAACAACCCAGATCCATTATTTTGTGATTCTGAAAATGTCATGGAGCACAGCAGCTGAATCAGTCCTAGTGAGTGTAATTGATATTTAATGCAGAGTGCTTTCTGTCTAAAGCCAACACTGGGGTTTGTTTATGCAGGAGCGCAGCATGTTAATCAGCACCGTCTTGATTATGATTGGTGGGGTTGTGGGTAATGCTGCCACAATCACCATTAGCCATTTGCCTTATCATTACCGAGAGACTTCAAATAGCTTAACTGCAGGATGTTTTGGGAAAACATCATCAGCAGTGATAGAGGACTTGATTTACCTAGCCCCAAAGCAAAAAGCTGTGTTGGGATATACAACACTGCTGCAAAAACAGTACTTCCATTGGCACCTTGAATATACTTTACAGTCAACACCATCCAGACTTTTATTTCCCTGTAGATTTGAATTGGAGTCCATAATGGCTGGAAGCAGAAGATATAAATTAAATAGACTCTTCCTGGAGATGTCTGCTTTGCTCATATTAATAGCAGGGAGACCTCTCTTTGCTCTAGGCAGTTATACTCTTGTCTGCTTCACATTCATTTAAGAGCTTCTTTTCTTAGCTCACATATACTGTATGGGACTATTGATTGGTTCAGTCAAACATATTAGCACTGATGGATTGCTGTCTTAGTACTCCACCCATCACAGGAAATAAGGTATGTGTCAGAGAGAGAGACAGGCTGCAGTATCAGCTGCTCTGCCACTCAGGTCACCTCTCACTGACTCTCATTGAACTATTTTAGAGAAATCTGATCCACAAGCTTGCTGAAAAACCTGCATCAGGTTTAGTCATTTAATTGTAGGCCTGTAGAAATGAGAGTATTGATGAGGTAGAGGAATGGTGTTGCTATTTCCCAGTTTCCCAGAACACAGGTTTGGTGTTCAACCTAAGTTTCCATGGTGACGTACAAAGTAAGAAATGAACTAATGTCATGGTCCTGAAAAGCCACAGTTAAACCAGAATTTACTTTGCTTACCTTAAATCCTGCTTCGTAGTACAGGCGGTGTGTATATGTACACCCAGGGGGCTGAAGAGACACGGGAGAAGACAATCAGAAGAGGGGAAAACAGTGGAGTACAGCACGAGATTTGAAATATTTGAATTTGTTCACTTCCTTGCAGTGGCACATTTATTCACCCCTTCACTCCTGTCAGCTGGTCACATGACTACACCGATTGCATTCTAAAGTACTGGGAGCGATGCCAACAAATATATTTTATTTCTGGAAACTAGTCGATAGACTTTATTCATGACACTTTTGCTTAGAGTCGGTCCTCCTCAAAATTGCAAGGCATGTGAGGTTTATTGTAAACTTAAGCCTGAACATGTCTGCTAGTTGTGTTATACTGGTCCTTACATTGACGGTTGTTGACATTAGGAGGGTGGAGTTGTACACAACTGAACTAATCTAATTTTACTTCAGAAGAGGCTGTTGCCTTGCCAATAGAGGTGTAAACAAATAAAAATAGAACAGAAATTAAAAAACAAACCTCTTGTTTTCAAAGGAAATCTAGCTGTGTGGCCCAATGTTGTATTTGTCCACAAACCTCCCATGCTGTTTTCACTATTATTTTGTTAAGACTTTGTTTTAAATTCAAATCATATTTTATGCTATCATTTAAGGTACATGATTTATAACGTTGCCAGCTAAACTCATAGATACAGTATGTGTGTGAGGAATGTAAAAGGCAATAGAAAACAAAGTAAAAGATAATGTGTACAGTTGTGAACAAAAATTACTTAATTTTCTGTTATGGAATATTTTAAACACATGCCTCCTTATCAAAAAACGATGATGCATTTTTGTTTTTCCTATATTTATTATAGATCTCCTGGAAATATGCCAGGATATGCTAAATCAAAAATATATATTATAGTGACTTGAAATTTCAGTTTTGGTGATGTAGACGGCTGTGTTAATCAAATTTTCTTAGTGGCATGACCCCGTATGTTTTTGTGGGTGATTACAATTGACTACAGCTGCTGACTTCTCTGAGCCAGTTTTAATAGAGCCTATTTGATATACTAAACAGAATCTACCACAATACTACAATGGAGAAGTCTGAGGAGCCATGTACAGATGTGAAGAAGCAAATCATTAGTCAGGAAAGTCACTGGGAGCCATCTCAAAGATGCTTCGGGTCCCAAAAATAACTGTGCTAAAAACTGATTGTAAGTGTAATGTGCATTGAACAGTTGCGTCAGTAAGAAAGTACAAGCTGTCACCTGCTGTTTAAAGACAATTGGTCAGGATAGTCAAGAGTCAACCTAGAATCCCCAAAAAGCAGGTCTGCAATGAATTAGAAACTGCTGGAGCAGAGGTGTCAGTGTCCAAAGTCAAGTTTTATATTATCATGGGCTAAGTGGTGGCCATGCAAGAATGAAGCCCTTTCTCCAAAAAAAAACTAGCACCTTAAAGCTTGGTTGGAGTTTGCTGCTGATGACATGGACAAAGAAAAGGTCTTCTGGAGGGAAGTTCTGTACCAGACGGAGCAAAAAAAAAAAAAAGAATAGTTATTTGGCCACAATGACCAAAAATATGTTTGGAGGAAAGAAGTTGAGACCGTTTACCTCAAGTACACCATTACCAACTGTCAAGCATGGCAGAAGTAGTGTTGTGTTCTGAGGCTGTTTTCATGCCAGCAGAACTGGTACTGGTGCTTTGCACAAGGTAAATGTAATAATGAAGAAGGAGGATTGCCTCCATATTCTTCAGGAAAACCTAAAATTATCAGCCGAATGGTTGGGTCTTGGAGGACATTGGGTGTTCTAACAAGACATTGACCCCAAACACACATCAAAAGTTGAAAAGAAATGGTTCAATCAGGCAAGAATTTAGGTTTTACATGGGTCTCCCCAATGTCCTGACTGAAACCTCACTGAGAACCTGCAGACAGTGATAAAGCAAAAGTCTGTGTCAGAAAGTCAAATAATAACTGCACCAATTCTGTCAAGAGGAGTGGTCAAAGATACAACCAGAGTCTTGCCAGAAGCTTGTTGATGGCTACCAAAAGCACCTGATTGAGATGAAAATGGCCAAAGAACATTTAGCCAAATATTACGTATATTATTATGTATATTTCTGACACAGCAGATTTTGGCATTTTTCCAGAAAGTCCATAATAAATGGAGGAAAGGAGCAAAATGCATGATTGCTTTTTGTGACAAAGATGCATTTGTTGTAATCCTTCCTTCATAGATAATTCTGAGGTATAGGAGTCAATGGAATATACATGGTCTTTAAAAGTGTATGTAAATGTTTTTCCACAACTGTAACTGCATACAGCATGAGCTGTGAGCACTTCATGTGTAGTGGTGCCTGGAGAAGTTGGGATACTCTTAATTTATGTCCCCCATTTTTGTAAGCAGCACACTGAAATTCAACTTGTTTGCTGATTTTTTGATCTAGTATAGATCATTATGAAATTAACATTGGTCACAGAAAATGTGCAAATTTAGCAACACTGGCTATTTGCTGAGACAACTACATCACTACGCATTTTCAGTGAAAATTCCTTATTTCTCAGTCCTTTTGAAAATTGGACCACTATACTGTCAAGTAATGAGTAGTTTCTCTTGGAAAAGTGTCTCTTGGAACAGCTGATTTGCAGTAGATCAGTCCTCCTTAATACCTTCCCAAACCAATGAATGCACTGAGTACTAGTCCATCACAGGCAGAGTAGGATGCCATCACCATCTAAGGAAAGCAAAAATTGATTTGAACCACACTACAGAATGATGTGCACCAGAACATTTAGAAGTGACTATATGTAATGCTGACCAAAAAAGTAGGCATACTTTGAATAGTGATGTATACAACACTGCATATACAAATACTTATTGTAGCCTTGTGTGACATCTTTAGTAAACAAAGACAGGTTTAGACTTAAGGCTGTCTTTTGATCAGGGTAATATTAAATTTACTTTGAATATTGATGTAAATTTAATCCCAACACCTCAACAGTTGTGACTCTTGTAAAGAAAAGGAGCACTGACTCTCACACACAAGCTGGTCTTAATGCCACAAGTAAGAGACTGATAGCTGCTGCGAAGCCTGGGACTGTCCTCATTGTGTTTATGCTGTCGTTTTGTGTTGATGTACTTTTGCATAAATATGTAACTGTGTGAAATTTGTTGTGTCACATTTTCTGTATTGTTATATGATTTCAACGTGATGTAGTGTCTTTCAGGTATTATGTATATGCACGTTTCTATGTGGCTACACACATTGGCTTAATTTTTTTTAAATTTTATTATCCCTTATTATCTCCTTATTATGGTTGTACACAGGAGTAGAGGCTATCTGCCTCTCCCTTAATGTCTCTGGGTTTTATTAATCCAAATAGACGACGCCTTATGTGGAACCATCACTCAGCCAACTCTTGGGAAGCTTTCCATTAGGAAGGTGAAATCCCCTCTCGGCCCTCAACTGACATATTGGCCTCCAGAGAGACTGTGTGACAGCTGCAGTCTCTCTGGAGGCCACACAGACTGACTGAGTGACGCTCACATTGGGATGAAGGAGATGGCAATATCTGGTGTTTATCCATCACCCCAGGATTGATGAGTTGGATGCTGACTAAAGCTGTCATTTTTTATCTACGTCTCTTCCTGTATGACCTTCTGCTCTGTCTCCCAGACCCAACAAGTGGCAACAGCAGGACCACAGCACCTCTGTAGGTAACGCTTAAGACACCTCAGACTGGACTGCTGCCAGGTGCTGACCTTTCCACCTGTCTGAACAGATGTTTTTAAAGATAATGTTTAAAGACTTCCTTCATGTTACTAGCAGAAGTGGGGACTTCTCAAAGTCATGGGCTGGACTAGACACAAAACACATTTCTTATAAATTCTATTTCTAGGTGTTACATCACATTTGAACTGCTCTCTGTGACCTGGAACTTTACTGAGGATTCATACTTTGATGACTTCAAACAATTGTGTCTCAAAAAATTAGGTTTTGAGAGTGCGTCACTGTGGTAATAATACTTTTTTGTGGTATGTTGTGTGGCGGGCCGCACAGTGAGAAGATCCCTGGTTAGCGTCCCGGCTTTCCCGGGATCTTTCTGCATGGAGTTTGCATGTTCTCCCTGTGCATGCGTGGGTTTTCTCCGGGTACTCCAGCTTCCTCCCACAGTCCAAAAATATGCTCAGGTTAATCGGTCATTCTAAATTGCCCGTAGGTGTGAATGTGTGAGTGATTGTTTGTCTTTGTATGTAGCCCTGCGACAGACTGGCGACCTGTCTTGGGTGTCCCCTGCCTTCGCCCGAGTCAGCTGGGATAGGCTCCAGCCCCCCCCCGCGACCCTAATGAGGATTAAGCGGTGTATAGATAATGGATGGATGGATGGATGTTGTGTGCCTATTTTATGAGTTCAGATAAGTATGGTATTTACTTATTTATACATATAGTTTCTTGGAAATCAATGATATTAATTTTAAATCATATTCTGTTAATGACATTGTGCGGCAACCTCAGACTGGGATTAGTAATTTTAATATCTTTTAGGATTTCCCAGGGAGTGTCTTTATTAGGGCTGGGACTTTAATGCTTTAATTTCGATTAACTAATTACAGCGAAAATAACGCGTTGACTGTAATAACGCAATTAATTGCACCCTCCTCAGTTCCCTCATTTCTGGCACACCAGTAACTCTGATGAACACTCCAGCCCAGTAGGTGGCGGTAATGAACCTAAAGTCTGTTTGATGCCATGAAGAAGAAGCACTGGAAGTACTGAGTGAAGTCAGGCACTGGTGAACAGTGAAGGAAGATGAGATTGAGCTTGTTGGGCAAAAAGTTTCCTTTTAAAAATCTTCCCGATGGCAGCTTGGATAAAAGCCTGGTTGTGTGCAAATTGTACAACAAAGAGTTTTCTGATCACTGCAGCACTTCAAGCCGACGGTATCACCTCAATGTAAAACATGTTGCTGTTAGCACCAGAGCTAACGTTAGGTACGAGTCATGCTAACGGCTAATGGTGTAGCCATCCCGTAATAGACCATTTTTCTAAACAGTGCTTCAGTTTACAGAAAGTCTTAAAATGTTGAATAAAATCGCTATAATTGCACTTAGATTTGCAGTAATCTGTGAATGTTGTAGACAGATGAAAATTGCAGATAAATTGAAATGAAACATTTTTGTGGTTTAAGTTTTTACTCCGTCGAGGCTCTGCCTCCTTGGAGGAGGAATAACCTAAACAACAAAAATATCTCTTTTAATAACTTAATTATAAAATTTTTGTTTCTGAAAAAATTACATAAATAAAAACTGATATTCCTATAAAAAGAACCATCAAAATTACACCATTTATCAGACCCAGAAAAGATGGAAACAGAATGAATCTCTGGATTTTCAACTTTCTGAAGCTCCTTGAACTACTTATGCTGATTTTATGTGCCATACAGTGGAAAAAACAACTAAATTCAGGCTTTAAGTCAGCAAAATCACTTTTTTCTATATGTCCCATTCAACTTTTTTAAAACAAATTTTAAATTATAAACATGTATATGTCTTTTCATTGATTCAACTGTCAACCACAATTTTATTTGAATTGAAAAACTTCACTTATTGTGAAATAACTTAATATGCTACCATTCAAACAGTTTTCCCCTTTAATATTATTGTGATTTCAAAGGACTACATTTAAAGTTACGCATTGACCCGGGCAGCAATGTTCTCCCATCTCCCTCTCTTTTGCAGCTGCAGCGGTGTTGCACTTCTTTCTAAAAACATGTTCAAACTTGCCATATATGCGCATTAAGATTTCCAATTCAAGTGGGGTGAAAAACGCAGCCCTCCACTTCCCCGTTGCCATGGTGACTCGTTGAATCGTGGCTCCATTGATATTGGCTTTTAATAGTTGTGGAGCACGCGCTTAACTCCAGGTGAAACTACTCCGAGTTGATAAAACCAACTCAAATCAGCTGTTCTGGAACCAGAAACTCAGAGTTTCCTATCTCAGAGTAGATCAACTCAGAGTTCAGGGTTACATTCAGAGTTTGTTGAACCTGCTTTGTGAAAAGGACCCCAGGTTGTTCTAAGGCTTAGAAGATCCTTAGAGTCTAAGTTGAGGGGTCCTGATGGCAAAGGCATGGTCAACCCTAGATTCAAACCTGGTCCAGTCAGAGCAGCCAGAAGGACCCCATTCCATTAAGTTTGATTTAAGTTGGACCTTTTAAGTTTGATTTTTTTATCTGATTTCTCAAGTTTTTAATGACTGTTGATAAATGTCTTTTAATATGTCAGTTTTCAGATTGGCTCTAATGTTCAGATTCTTATCTGTTTTTTGAGAAGAATATTATCCTGAAACATAGAAGCAGTAGCTTGATATAGTTTGACTACATTTATTGTGAAAACAATTCCAGTGTTTTAGGATGAAAGATGCTTAAAGTCAGTGCAGCTGTTGCCAGCTAGACTGTCTTGTGTTCTTCCAACAAACACTGGACATAAACTTCACATGTATAAAAGCAACTGATCAGTAGAAACATGCCTTTCTCCTAGACTCCAAATGTATCAATACGTATATGTTGAGCTTTTAAGAAGCATAACACAGAACTAATCAGAATGGCTGTAGAAGTCTCCTGGAAAATGTATTTTACTTTGAAGGAAGTGTGTAAATCCCACTGCAAGATGTCAGTTTACACGAGATCAGATTTAGTTTGACACTTGAAACAAAGCCTCCCAGGTCAAGTTTGGTAGAATCTTACCTCCTGGTATGACATAAAAGTAGATAACTCAACCTCTGACCCAGATACAGGCAGCTTATATCAGAGCTGACAGCGTAATAAACACAGGTGACACGCGCACGCACGCACGCACACAGACAGACAGACAGACAGACAGATAGATAGATAGATAGATACACTGTACTGGATAGGACAGATAGTGAATACTACAAGACATGTATCCTCAATATCTATAGACTCTCATCTGCTGTGTGTGTGTGTGTGTGTGTGTGTGTGTGTGTGTGTGTGTGTGTGTGTGTGTGTGTGTGTGTGTGTAACTGTATATATACATATATATGTGTATATATACATATATGTATATATACATGCACATATATAAAATTTAATCGTGATTAATCAAAATTAGTCCACAGCAACTATGTGATTAATCTGATTAAACATTTTAATCGTTTGACAACACTAATATTTTTCCATGCTACCACTGCTTCCAACATACTGACGTGAAGTGTGCAACAAAGAGAAGCCTTTAACCCAGAGACTTTCCATCTACTGTGAATATCCAAGGGTTTGTTTGCAAATTATTACAAATTGCAAATTAAAATTATATATATTTATCTCTCTCTCTCTCTCTCTCTCTCGCTATATATATATATATATATATATATATATATATACTATATATATATACAATAAATATAATAAAAATAAATAACACGTTAATGCGGATTAATCCATAGTCACCATTAATCTGATTAAAAATTAATGCATCTGCAGTGCAGAATGACTCAAAATCTCTGAAATGTCTCTGGCAACACATTTCGGACAGTTTGTCCATATAGACTTTCCATCGCGCATGTGGAAATGTGCAGTTGATCCGGTAGTGGCAGAACCAAGCAACTCCCCATGGAAGCTGGTAAACAGTAGGGACCAGCTGATTTATCGGCCGGCTGATTAAATCGACCAATCAGAGCCCTTTTAAAATAGTCATCATCGGCCGGAATTTTGCCGATTCTTAATTTTTCATAGAACAGTAAATGCTGTTAAGTGTCAGAGTTGCGCAGAATGATGTCCTTGTGCTGTTTAAGCTACAGCCAGGCAACATTACAGGAGTGGGCGGAGCCGACAGGTATGTTTAAAATGACATTGTGAAATTAACAATGCTCAAAATGTCTCCCGATTCAGTCGAGAGAAAAAGTTGAAATGATGAACAGGTGGCGAGTGGGTCCTCGTGTCCCGGGCCGCCTGGGTCGGTCTTGGTGCGCTGGAGGTGTCGGTAGCTGCTCCCTCTTGTTCTCCGAGTCCGCATGGTTCATGGTGTCCCCAGTGGCTCTCTGGGGGCGCCGCCCTGTGTCTCCTACGGCCCGGGGGGAGGGGTGCCCTGTTGGCTTGGCCCTGCCTTGCCGTGATTGCTGTTCTGGGCTTTGGGGTCCTTCACACTTGCATGTTTGATCAGGTCTCGCCAGCTACTGCCGAGTCCCATTGTCAGTGAATGATGGGACCCGCCAGAATGTGCTGAGAATCTCCAGAGTCTCTACCCTAAACTCATTCTCTCTTTCACTAGTATCTTCTTCCGGCCTATTCTATTCTATTCTATACTGGCAAGACATCCACAATTATGGTGCTCAGTACCATTTGTTTAATTATTTATTTATTGAATCTCTTTTGTGTTCGTTTTCTTTTTTCTTTTCTTTTTTTTGTTTTTTTTTATTGATGGGCAGTTAGTAGTTGGGAATAACACACCACCTTACAATCTGTAATTGCAATAGCACCGCCTGTTAGTTCCTATCCCTGTTCATCCTGTTTGTCCTGTTCGTCCTGTCCAGTCTTTGTTTCCCTCACACATCACTGAGGTGTAGCACTGCCCCACCTGTCTCATAATAGGGAATTCTAATAAAGAATGTCTGCTTAGCTTTCAGGAAGGGCCGGTGATGGAAAGAAAGAAATGATGAACATTACTGTCTGTCTTCAGCAACTGTCATGATGTCACTCTTAGTTTTACTTTGTCAGAAAATACTAGAACGTGACCCAGATTGGAACAGCAACTCACTCTGTGCTATTATGGAGTAACATTAGTGTCGTACTATTTGTGACCGTTACATATATAAAAATGCAACTCTGTCAAAGATGACATGTTTTACATCTGAGAAAGTCTCTGGTTTTTATTTTGGTTAATATGAGTCCTGACTTCATGGCAAAGAAAAATAATGGCGTAGAGAAAATGTGATTTAACGTTAAAGGGCATCAGAGGGCTGCAGAAATAATGTTTTACCAGTAACTTCACTCATTGTGTTGCTTATATACAGCATATATTTATAACCAACCTCTAATTTACAGCAACAAGAAGTACATTTCATGCAAGAAGCTGTATTTCATCAGTCATTTATAGACTGATGTCATAGTTTCTCTTAGACCTCAAGGATGTGCAGATGTTGAAGAAAACGTCAGTTGACACTGTTGCTTTTACATAATAGGATTTTATTATATAATAAAAACAGCATCTGTTCAGGCGCCATGGAGACTTCGGAGCCAATGTGAAAATCCCGCAGAACACAGAAATCAGGTTGCTTTTATACCCTGTGGTAAAGGATAGAATTACATCTGGTTTAACACTTAAAAACCTTTACTCAAAAACAATATCCCCTCAGACGGAGACCCTCGACTCTGCATATCCCTAAGGGCCACAAGTCAGCTCTGGCTTGACAGTGGACCCCAAAGTCAACACAGCATAGAATTTCTTGAGCAGAAAAACACATACCAATGAAATTACTAACACCTGTAAGTCAAGTTCACTTTATGATCAACAACTATCAGGACTCATATCAGATCAGATACTTCACTGACTCTTTTTTAAGAGTTCAATGCTTTGTTGCATGTGTTTGTACTTTAAAATTCCTCTCTGTTGTAAAGTTAAACAAATACTAAAGGACAAAGTATTGTAAAACAGTAAAATGTTCTGCCTGTAATTCATATCTTTGTTGATCTAAGTATTAAGGGGACCAAAAAAGAAGTTATTTTATTCATGATATATTTGCTAAATAAACTGGCCGATTAATCGGTTATCAGAATTTTTTTCTGCCAAATATTGGAATCGCCCTCAAAAAATCCATATCGGTCAGGCCGGACTAAACAGCACTCTGGCCATCTGGGTGGGAAATTTGAATACAAAAAAAACCCAAGACAGAACAGTCGACCAACATCCAGTAATATGCACGTCAGGCTGGCTGCTGCCAGGCCTAGTTAGTGGCCTCACCTCTCCTTCCTCTTTCCTTTGAGGGCAGCCCAGCAGTGCAGAGGAGGCAACAGGTGTTCCCCATCGGCCATAATCAGCCAGCTCATTAACTGGTAGAGTGCAACCAATCAAGCTGGATCTGGTCCACAATATAACCAGACACGACCCAGCTCTCAGGGCCGGATCGTAAAAGAAAGACATGTTCATTCTGGACCCACCCGTTCCTGCTGTCAGCACTGGACCCTGGACCCTCCGAGCAAAGGAGACACTCACCTGAGCCGACTCCCTCTTTCTGGTGTCCTTCCCCACTCACCTGTTGCTGCTCCAAACCCTGGCTGCCTCCGCTGTGAGCCAGTTCTGAGCATTCCCAGTGTACTTTATGAGTTTGTTGTCCAATTGTAGTTATAGCTCTCGTTAAGAGCACAGTATTTTTGAGAAGACTTCTGCTGTAGTTACCGCTCGCTATCCTGGTAGGGATAGCCTCGTGTTAATTGTAGTATTCTGGAGTTTGGCCTTTCTCGCCTAGGGGTTGCCGAGTTAGTTAGTATTTGGTCTTGTTACCGTTCCGCCCGGACCCAAGGAGCCGCTGTAAGATCCAGAGCCTTTTGCTCGCTATTTCCGTTTCCTGTTAATCCTGATTTCCGTTTGTTGTCCCAGAAAAAGTTGTAAATAAACCAGAGTTGCATTCTAACCCCGTCTGTTCATTTCCTGCACCTGAGCCACCCCTGAACAGCGTAACAGCACACCCTGCAGGAAGGAGTTTTATTTTCACTGAAGCACTGCTACCTTAAAGTACCACAATAACGCAAAGCATGGGATTCTAACATGAACCTTTAAAGGTGTTTAATTAACACCTTAAGTGTGTGTATATATATATATATATAGTCTCTTGTGTGTGTGTGTGTGTGTGTGTGTGTGTGTGTGTGTGTGTGTGTGTGTGTATATATATGTAAAATTCTGAATATATGGAATGAAAGTCGGAATATATATAATGAAAGTCAGAATATATGGAATGAAAGTCAGAATATGTATAATGTTCAGACTTTCATTCCATATATTCTGACTTTCATTCCATATATTCAGATTTTCATTCCATATATTCAGTTTCATTCCATATATTCAGACTTTCATTCCATATATTCCGATTTTGTCTGCACAGTCTAAACAGATCTGACTTGATTTGGTCTGTTGAGAGGAGGACGGTGTGGATGAGCTGCAGGATGGGACCAGCGAGCTGCAGAGTAGCGGTCCTGGTAACTGGACCTCATCATCCAAGGCCGACAACTAAATAAATGAATAAGAAATGTTGATGATAGCATCTGTAATTTAAAATCATTTTCTCCATTAACTGATTAATTATTGCTTTGTCTATACAATGTTAGAAAGTGTTACAAAAATACCTGTAATAATTTCCAACAGTGCTAAATGTCTTGCTTTGAGGCACAACTGAAAACCACCCAAAAAAATCTGAGTAAAGGAAATCAATGCTTTGAATTTCCACATCTGCAAAGCTGAAACCTCAAGAACAATCAGCATTTTACCTTGAAATGATAAAAATAGCTGCACATTACTAGTACTCTTTACTTCATTGTGTTAAATTGATCAATTGAATTAGTTTCTGACTTGCATTAATGATAATGTTAGCAAACAGTTCAGTGATTCTTCAAGAGAAATTTCAATGATTACCATATAGTTCAGTAATATGATTAATGGGCCGTTGTGTAACAATGTGGGAGGTTTTGAATACAGGTCTTGTTGGGAAATATTGCTGCTCCTTTTCTCAGGTTTTATAAGGAATTGTTTCATAGTTTGTTAGCTTAGCAGCGGCTAACTGGTTAGCAAACAACAGTTCAACGCCAACCTCTGATCACTGATGCTGTGTCCTACCACGTTAGCTGGTGTAGCATTCATAATATTAATGTAGGACTACTGTAGCTGGCGTATTCATAGCGGGCTAACAGCAGGGTGTTGAAGAAATAAAACTTACCAATATCAGGATCGCTGGTCTGCATGGCAGACTCCTCGTGCATCGCACTGATTGAATGTCTTTGTATTTTAGGCTGATTACAAAATAAACCTCAATAAAACTCTCGTACAGGTGGGTGTCCTCCATTGTCGTTTCGCCATACTCCCTTCCAGGCCTCGGTAGGAAAAAAAGTCGGAATATATTGAATGAAACTCTGAATATATTGAATGAAACTCTGAATATATGGAATGGAACTCTGAATATATGGAATGAAACTCCGAATATATGAAATGAAAGTCTGAATATATGGAATGAAACTCTGAATATATGGAATGAAAGTCTGAATATATGGAATGAAAGTCTGAACATTATATATATATTCTGACTTTCATTCCATATATTCAGAATTTTATATTTTTTTTGTATATATATATATATATATATATATATATATATATATATATATATATATATAAAAAATTAAAAATTTCCTAAACGGCATACCATATTTTATATATATATATATATATATATATATATGTATATATATATATATATATATATATATATATATATATATATATATATATATATATATACATATATATATATATATATATATATATATATATATATATATATATATATATATATATATATATATATATATATGTACATATATACTTTAATGCCTTAATTTCGATTAATTAATTACATCAAAAATAACGCGTTAAAAATAATAACTAACCCTAACCCGAACTACTTATGCTGATTTTGTGTGCCATACAGTGGAAAAAAACAGCTAAATTCAGGCTGTAAGTCTTTAAAATCTCTTTTTTCTATTTGTCCCATTTTCCTTTTTTAAAATAAATTTTAAATTATAAACACGTACATGTCTGTTCATTGATTGAACTGTCAACCACAATTTTATTTGAATGGAAAAACTTCACTCGTGTCAAATATTGCTATTTTACAAAACTGCAATTAATTGCGATTAATTAATTACAAAGCCTGTAATTAATTAGATACATTTTTTAAATTGCGTTCCACCACTAATATATATATATATATATATATATATATATATATATATATATATATATATATATATATATATATATATATATATATATACATATATATATATATATATATATAAAAATAAAAATAAAAATAAACACTATGTTGCCAAAAGTATTTGCTCACCTGCCTTGACTCGCATATGAACGTAAGTGACATCCCATTCCTAATCCATAGGGTTCAATATGACGTCGGTGCACCCTTTGCAGCTATAACAACTTCAACTCTTCTGGGAAGGCTGTCCACAAGGTTTAGGGAATTTTTGACCATTCTTCCAGAAGCACATTTGTGAGGTCACACACTGATGTTGGACGAGAAGGCCTGGCTCTCAGTCTCTGCTCTAATTCATCCCAAAGGTGTTCTGTCGGGTTGAGGTCAGGACTCTGTGCAGGCCAGTCAAGTTCATCCACACCAGACTCTGTCATCCATGTCTTTATGGACCTTGCTTTGTGCACTGGTGCACAGTCATGTTGGAAGCGGAAGGGGGCAGCTCCAAACTGTTCCCACAAAGTTGGGAGCATGGAATTGTCCAAAATGTCTTGGTATGCTGAAGCATTCAGAGTTCCTTTCACTGGAACTAAGGGGCCAAGCCCAGCTCCTGAAAAACAACCCCACACCATAATCCTCCCTCCACCAAACTTTACACTTGGCACAATGCAGTCCGACAAGTATCATTCTCCTGGCAACCGCCAAACCCAGACTCGTCCATCAGATTGCCAGATGGAGACGCACGATTCATCACTCCAGAGAACGCGTCTCGACTGTTCTACAGTGCAGTGGCGGTGTGCTTTACACCACTGCATCTGACACTTTGCATTGCACTTGGTGATGTATGGCTTGGATGCAGCTGCTCGGCCATGGAAACCCATTCCATGAAGCTCTTTGCACACTTTTCTTGAGCTAATCTGAAGGCCACATGAAGTTTGAAGGTCTGTAGCGATTGACTGCAGAAAGTTGGCGACCTCTTCGCACTATGCGCCTCAGCATCCGCTGACCCCGCTCCGTCAGTTTACGTGGCCTCAGGGGCGTACCTAGTCATTTTGGGGGCCCAAGGCAAACCCAGTCATTGGGGCCCTCGACATTCTGGTACTGCACTGTCTAAAGTTTTATTCTCACCTCAACATGTCTTCAGTGTGGCAGCAGGAGCAGTTTCAGCCTGGAGTTCCCTGCACTCTGTTACTATAAAAGAAGACACCACAAAATATAACAAGGTCAATTATGAGAACAAAAATTTCAACAGTATAATTTTTTTAAAATCAAATTTACCTTTTGTCTTTCTTTCTTTCTCCCTTTTCTATTTTCTTTCAGTCCCTCATGTCTTTGTGATGTTTTCTTCTCTCCCTTTTTTTGTCATGTTTTCTTCTCTCCCTATTTCTTTCTCTCTTTTTTTCTTTGTAATGTTCTCTTCCTCTCTTTTTTGTTTTCTTTTCTCCCTCTTTCTTTCTCTCTCTTCCCTTTTCTTTGTGATGGTTTTTCTTTCCTTTATTTCTATTTCTCCCTTATTCTCTTTGATGGTTTTGTCCCCCTTTTTCCTTTGTGATATTTTCTTCTCTTCCCCTTTCTTTGTGATGTTTCTTCTCTCCCTCTTTTTTCCTCTCCCTTTTTCTCTGATGATTTTCTCTCCCTGTTTCATCTCAATACTTTTACTGTAACTGATAAGAGCATCAGTGTTTCCTCTAGGATTTTTCTCAGCAGGAGCAGCGCCCCCCCCTCAATCCCTCCCTCCTCCTCCCGCGCGATCAGTATTTTACCGCCTGTATTACTAACTATACGTACCGTTCCTAATATTTTCCTCGGGCCACTGCTGCTGAATGAATGTAGAGGAAACCCTGAGCATTGATCAACATTCAATATAGTTTTAGTTTACCATCACGACCGATGCAGTACTCACAACTTCGTGAAAAGCATCCCTTGCGTCACTTTCTACTTTCTCTCCTCCTGGGCTGACACTGACAGCTGAGTTGCTACTGACAGCAGCATCTGGCTCTGTGTGTCGTCCACCTGTATTTGGCACCACCGTGAAAAAGGTTGATACCTTTGGTAGTTTTGATAAAAACTGTTGGTTTTCCTCTCACCTTCTCCTCTTCTCTGCTCCACTGGGATAGCTCCGCTTCATCTTTCTCACCGCTCACCTCTCAAAACCGCGCCAACAAGTTTGTTTTGCTGCCATCTTCCTGAATTAAGCCTGCACATGCGCAGTAACGTGGAATAGTCCATTGTGTGAGAAATGAGGGGGAAGAACGATCATGACAGTGATAGACCAACCATTTTAATGTATTTTCAAGCGCACAAATTAAGACAAGAAAAAAGTATTTTTTTCAAATCAAAGAAGCGTTTATTATTCAGATTTTATGAGACGTTTGGGGGCCCCTGGAAATATCGGGGCCCTAGGCAATTGCCTATGTTTGCCTAATGGTAGGTACGCCCCTGCGTGGCCTACCACTTCGTGGCTGAGTTGCTGTCGTTCCCACACACTTCCACTTTCTTATAATACAGCTGACCATTGACTGTAGAATATTTAGGAGTGAGGAAATGTCACGACTGGATTTGTTGCACAGGTGGCATCCTATCACAGTTCCACGCTGGAATTCACTGAGCTCCTGAGAGCGACCCATTCTTTCACAAATGTTTGTAGAAAGCAGTCTGCATGCCTAGGTGCTTGATTTTTTACACCTGTGGCCATGGAAGTGATTGGAACACATGATTCTGATCATTTGGATGGGTGAGCGAATACTTTTGGCGATATAGTGTGTGTGTGTGTGTGTGTGTGTGTGTGTGTGTGTGTGTGTGTGTGTGTGTGTGTGTGTGTGTGTGTGTGTGTGTGTGTGTATATTAGTGCTGTCAAACGATTAAAATGGTTCATCAGATTAATCACAGGGTTGCTGTGATTAATTTAGATTAATCACAATTAAATATTCTTTTTAATCTATATTAATCACATTTCATTTTGCGTGAGCAAACAGATTCAAGAAAGAAAGGAATATATATTAACACTTAACATGTTTATTAAACACCTGTGCTTTGGTGACAAGAAAACTCCTTCCTGTAGAGCGTTCATATTACTGTATGTTGGTCGACTGTTCCGTCTTTGGGGGTTTTTTTGTTTTCAAAAAGAGGGCCAACATGCTGTGGGGTTTTTTGTCATTTCTGACCTTCCCTGAAAATTTCATCCAAATCCATTTGTCTGTTTTTGAGTAATTTTGCGGACGGACAGACAGGTTCACAGACAAACGTATGCCTACCGTCACATAACTCCGCCGCGTTCCTTGGCGGAGTAATAAATAAATCGACACCGAGAGGAAAGTCACCCTGCACATGTTGACTATGTTTGGCTCAACATACAGCTGTAAGCCAGCTTCTCAACTATGAATATAATCCAAACTAAATATGGTTCCAGACTCACCAATGAGGTCCAAATGTGTTTGAGAATGACCCTGACACCATTCAGGCCACGATTCAGAATACTGGCAGCTCAGTTCTCCCATTAAGCAGCAGGGGTATAAGGGGTGTGGTATAAGACAAAAAAAAATGTAAAAGTGTTCAACTGTTTAAATTTATTTATTAATGAATGTTGTCAAAATGTTTTTGAACTGTACTGAATTTATTTGATTTGACAGTCAGTTATTGATTACATGCAGACACTAATAAGACTACCAGGTTATATCAACATATATCACACTAATCCAAGTTAGACATTAAGATTTTCTGGACCTTTGCTTTAATGCTTTTTCTCTGACTGGACCTCTTTGAATTTTAGTACCCCTGTGCTAAACAGCACGTTGGCCTTCTTTTTGAATACAGAAACAAACCCAAAGACGGAACAGTCCACCAACTTACAGTAATATGAACACTTTACAGGAAGGAGTTTTCTTTTCACCGAAGCACAGGTATTTAATCAACATGTTAAGTGCATATATATATTCTCTTCTTTCTTGAATCTGCTTGCTCATGCAAAAAGAAACGCGATTGATATAGATGAAAAATTTTGTTTGACAGCACTAATTTTTATTTTTTTTTTAAATATATATATATATATATATATATATATATATGTATATATATATATATATATATATATATATATATATATATATATATATATATATATATATATATATATATATATATATATATATATATATATATAGGCTGTTTATCAAAGGGAATAAACCAGTCTTTACTAGAGTGCATTACTGCATTTTCTTAGTGGTCATGTTGTTACAAATTCGGAGTGGCTCAAGCGCAGGAAATTAACAGACAGAATCTGAATGCAAAAAAGGTTTTATTTAAAGAATCTCCATCGAAGAACTACAAAACGAAAACTGAGGACTACAACAGGAAGTACTCAAACAAAAATGGATCGTGAACAACTAGCCACTACTATAGGCGGGGAAGTCTAATTGCACAACTGAAAAACTAACTTATGTTGGGTAACACCCAGGCAAGAAAGACTGCAATATCAAACTACACGATAACTAGAGACGAAGAATTTGAAGCGAAGCAACTTCTCAAAACGACGGCGGAATCCAGAGAAACGAAGCAGGAGCAGGTGGAACCAGAACTAGAACAGTGGAGGACAACCAGCATTACCAAGAGCTGCACGAGAATAAATTCTGTGACTTGAAAAACAAGCTGTGAACTGTTACTGGCAGTGTCACAATCCAGCACTGAGAGGTGAGTGGCGTCTGATTATATTGTGGCAAGAGAGGGACTTGATTGGCAGACAACAAATGCTCCTGTACCAGCTGATGAAGATTGAAGATGAGGATCACCTGCCGCTGCCACTACACTGCTGAACCAAACCTAAAAAGGGAAAGAGGCAGAGAAAGAGGGGGAGGGCACTATCTCGGCCTGGCAGCAGCCAGCATGACACTTGTGCAAGTAAAACCGAACCCATCAGCATAAATACAGGGCCATATGAATCCTGCGAAGGAGGGCCCCAGGGTACCTTCTGTATACTCTAATGCACTGAATAAACAATTAGCGTTAATGAGCCCAGGTCTGGTGACTTTGTTGCTGAGAACATCTTTTTATCGATTTATTGAATATTTCCTCAACTTTCCATATTTACCCCACTACAGCTATGGAGTCACAGGAGTGCCACAATAAAATATAAACAAATAAATAAATAAATAAATAAGGAAATAAGGAAATAGATGTGTAAATATGAAGAGAAATAAATAAATGTGGAAATATAAAGAGAAATAAATAAATAAATAAATAAATAAATAAATGTGGAAATATAAAGAGAAATAAATAAATAAATAAATGTGGAAATATGAACAGAAATAAATAAATAAATAAGGTAATAAATGTGGAAATATAAAGAGAAATAAATAAATAAATATTCAGGACTACTGACAACACAGACCCTTAACCTCACTGTTTTAATCACATTTATGTTTTCTAAATGTTACATTAATGTGAACCAGCGTCTCCATTGACAGTTTTATTAACTAAATGTACCACATCAAACTGACACAACACACCAGCTGTTTACATGAAACACAACACAAACATCGTTAGCTTAATGCTATGTTGGCTTAATGCTACATTAGCTTTAATCAGGCTACGACTGAGCAGCTAGCTCGGTTAGCATCGCTAATTAACATTAAAGCTAATATTTACTGGATGCTAACTCTCTTCTCTGGTCAAGACACATACAAATAAACTCCATCGACATCTGGAGTGCATGGTACAAATTATATCTGACACTACAGGTGTATATAAAGTGCATTAAAACTGGCACCAATAAGAAAATAAACATTAACTTACTGAACTATCAGAGTCCTTTCGTGTCTGCTGGTAGAATCAGCCGAAGCCCCACGGTGCCATCACTTGACTTCAGCCTGCTAGGAGCTGGCGTCAGGCAGGAATACTGTGATCAGGTATGACTACCCACCCTGGACAGAAAGCCCCGCCCAGAGCCATTTGATTGACAGCTCAGTCCACCAAGTGAAAGCAGAGTCTTTTGTCTTTGTTTTTACTTGGTGGACTGAGGAGTGCCAAAAGGAAAAGGCAAATGCAAAACGGAAAAGACAATGACAAAATCGAAAAAAAACAGAAAAGGGAAAAGCAAAGACAAAATTTTCCTTTTTATTTATTTATTTATTTATTTCTCTTTATATTTCCACATTTATTTATTTGTTTCTCTTTATATTTCCACATTTCTTTATTTATTTCTCTTTATATTTCCACATTTATTTCTTTATTTATTTATTTCTCTTTATATTTCCACATTTATTTATTTATTTATTTATTACTCTTTATATTTCCGCATTTATTTATTTATTTCTCTTTATATTTCCACATTTATTTCCTTATTTATTTATTTCTCTTTATATTTCCACATTTATTTATTTCTCTTTATATTTCCACATTTATTTATTTCTCTTTATATTTCCACATTTATTTATTTCTCTTTATATTTCCACATTTATTTCCTTATTTATTTATTTATTTCCTTATTTATTTATTTATTTATATTTTATTGTGGCACTCCTGTGACTCCATATACAGCAACCTTTTGCAACATAAAATGAATTGTCATTGTCACTATTTTGCTAGTTACTAAAGTGATGAGAAAGGTCATCAGCTATGGAAATGTCAACTACAAACACTGCTGTAAGACTGTGAGACATAAAAATTCCAATAATACATAATATAATATCATATCAAGTATTAATATAAAAAATATATTTTTTCACTTCAATAAACTGAACAGATTTTTAATACCAGTAAAATAAGAATCTTCCAGTAGCTGTGATGGAGTTCAGGAGAGCTGCTATATCACAAATGATTGAACTGCAGCTGATACACTGGGTGTGACAGCTCATCTGTCTGAAAGGAAAGTACACCGTGTGATTTATTGTGATTCACTGTTAGATTGTGATCAATCCTGTCTCCATGTCAGGAATAATTTATAATTGTCAGTAAATGATGAAGTTACTGCTGTTGGTCCACATGTGTAAATGTGGCTCTCTCTATTTGGAGATGCTCATATGCATCCTGCTACTGTCTGATGCTGCAGATATTTAATAAACACAGAGGAAATACTTCTACAAACTGCTAGAAGCTACAGCATAAACCTCAGCTTCTGTTAACATTTTGTCATGAAGGAAGTTTGTGTGTGAGACAGAGCAAAGTTTGTGTCTCATGCCAAACAGTAGAGCGCTGGCAACCTTGGCATCCTAATTACCTTGTGCCATTGCAACTAGTAAAACGGTATGAAATAAAGTTACACATGCTGTTTAGATATGGTTTAGCTACAGCAAAACTACAAACTATGAAGCAAATGTTTCAAATATCTATGAAGCCTGCAAAGTTTTAATAAATATTCATTACTATATAGCAACTGCTGCCTTTGTTGTTTTCATTTAAAATCTAGTGTGTTGTATTAATAATAATAATAATAATAATAATAATAATAATAATAATAATAATAATAATAATTTGGGGGCTGCACAGTGGCGTAGTGGTTAGCACTTTCGCCTTGCAGCGAGAAGGTCCCTGGTTCACGTCCCAGCTCGGACCTGGGATCTTTCTGCATGGAGTTTGCATCTTCTCCCTGTGCATATGTGGGTTTTCTCCGGGTACTCCGGCTTCTTCCCACAGTCCAAAAACATGCTGAGGTTAATTGATTATTCTAAATTGCCCGTAGGTGTGAATGTGTGAGTGATTGTTTGTCTCTGTGTGTAGCCCTGCAACAGACTGGCGTCCTGTTGTCTAGGGTGTCCCCTGCCTTCGCCCGAGTCAGCTGGGATAGGCTCCAGCCCCCCCCCCCCCCCCCCCCCCCCCCCGCGACCCTAGTGAGGATTAAGCGGTGTATAGATAATGGATGGATGGATAATAATTTGATAACATCTGTGGAGAGGACATGCCAGTGTGGATCTGTTGTGACAAGAGACACTGAAAGGGATTTAAACAGCTTTACATTTTCAGTATCTCATGGTCATGTTTACATTTCACTCAGTTCTGCTTTTCTTAGTTCTAGTTTTGCTTCCTTTGTTCTTAATTTACCTGGTTGTTGCTTTCTAGTTCTTAATTCTCTTAGTTTTCTCCTTTTTAAATGTTACTGTATTTTATTTTTTTGTATTATCTTTCTAAATCTATATTATACTTTTTATCTCAGATCCTTCTCAGTGATAATTAAATTTTAATTGTATGTCTACTGTTGCACAAATAGAGCGTAACAAATTTCGATCCTGGGTATGTCATATACATATTGAAGAATTGACAATAAAGCTGACTTTGACTTTGAAGTCAGTTCTGATCTCCAGGTACAGTTATTCAAGAAAGAGACTTGTTTTGCATCTGTCTCAAGGGGAATATTAATCACAGTTTCTTCTGTTTATCCTTCAAAAGCTTGGTAAATATTATATTTTTTGTAAACTTACGAAAGATAAATAATATTTATTTTGCTGTGGACTCACTATTCATGGCAGCTAGTCTTTGAATGAAACATCATTTTAGGTGGCCCTGGATTATGCTAGATTAACCTCTGTGACAGTGACAGCTTTACTGCCTTCCTCCTCATGCAGAAAAAATAAAATTCAAGGATCAGTATTAGTTACAATAAAGTCATCTCGGCAAGTCATTGTTCTAACTGCTGTGCACTCACTATTGAGTTGTCATCACTCTGGTTTAGACCAAGACTAGATGCATGAAGCACCTTCTGATGAAATGGAGCAGAAATTGGAGTCAAGGGGGGCTCCACCTCTCCCTGAAGATTCTAGGTTCAATATTGCTTTAGGGAATACTGGTCAGCCCAAATCCCTGCAGGTCCCTTGGGGTGCTCCCAGCGAATAGGTTGGGCTAGATTAATGAGCTTTAAAACGGATCTTCGACTTGTGGCAGTGTTTGACTTTTTGAGCAGAGTGTGACCGGTGGATTCTCCCCCTGAGACCTCCAGTTGGCTCAGTGCACTCTTTAATTAAAGGGAATCATTGCACAGTAGATGGATCCAGAGGGCTTTACTTAATACCTTAAACACAGCTCAATAACACCAGCTGGATTTTAAATGGAGCTCCTGATGTGGCTCCATGGAAAGACTGCAGGTGAGGCAGACACAGAAAGGGGGACGTCTAGTTGCAACAGGGCTATTTTCCGGATTCAAACACATGAAATTATGATTTTTAGTTACAAAATGTAAAATCACAACACTTTGCCAACAGCATTGACTTGTCTTTTATTGACACTCGCCTGTCAGAAAACTGAAAGCATTGGAAATTTGTACAAGCGTGTCAAACAGCATACATTTTTCTGACAAACCACTTTTTGTAACCATGCAAATAATAATTGTTTTCTCCTAGTTTAACTATAGCTCTAGCCATTGTTTCTATCAACCATAACTATGTTACTCAGTGTATTCTGAGAATACTGCAGCATCAATAAAGCAAGATAAGAAAGGACAACAAACAGAACCAGTCACACAAAACTGCATTACCAGATTATCCAAATAAAACTGACACACTCTCTGGTTGACTGGTAAATGGTCTACACTTATATAGCACCTTTCTACCTTAGTGGTACTCAATGAATACACACTTTACAATGTGTTTCTCATTCACACATTCACACACTAGTGGTGACAGAGCATCCATACACGGTGCTGTCTACCATCAGGAGCAACTTTGGGTTCAGTGTCTTGCCCAAGGGCATTTGGCATCTGCAGAGGTTCCACCACCAGAGCTGTCTGTTGAACTTGCCTTGCCTTAACCTGTCTTGTTAAAGCTGTGTCCAGAGATTATCATAGAATATTGCATCATATTATATTGTAGCACAATTAGTGCTTTCACTTTTGGTTTTAGACCCAAAAAGGTGGTTGTTAATCTGGCTAAATGATGGAAGTTATAGTAGACTTCTGTTAATTTCTACCAAGCACTTGTGGAAGATTTGCTGGGATTTAATGCTTTTGAATGTTCACAATGTAAAATGACCAGACCAGTCTTTTCTGCTCAATTTTCTGTTGTAACATGTTAATTTTTCATTTCCCTTTCTGTCAACAAAAACATGCTTTAAACTTTTATGTTTCACATTATTACTGTTTGCAAATATTCAGTACCAAATGCACAGAATTGAAGACGTAACATTTAACAGAAAAGATACTCTCTTATGGGAAAGAATGTTTCATATTAAGTTGAAGTTAAGTTTGTTGGAGTTTGACAGAACAAGATAGAAAGGTAGGTTTATACAAATAAAAAAAACAGGAATAATTTGGCCAAATTAAATCTTAACCTAAATCATTTAAAAAGAAATGGATCATCCTTTGGTTTAGCATATACGTGTAGCAGATTAATCATCAGGCTTTTAACCAAGAAACATGAGCATGTTAACCTACTCCAGATTGCACTGGAAGAGTTGCAGGGGGAGTGTGTGAGCTGTGCTGAATTGTGGTACACACTACTGTTCAAAAACTTGGGGTCACTTAGAAATGGCTTTGTTTTTGAAAGAAAAGCATTTTTTTTCCCAATGAGGATAACATTAAATGAATCATAAATCCAGTCTAGACATTGAACAGTGGTGTATATGTTATGGAAATGCTAATGTACATGGTTTTTTGAATTTGGTATTTTTGAAGCAATTCACAAAATGACTTTTAGATAGGGCCATCATCTCAGAATATTTCAGTATGGTTGGGCTTAAAGATTAATTCTCAGTTTTTGATAAGTGTATGTGCTTTCTTTTGGAAGACAATCACAAATGACCTGTAGTGTTCACTCAACATTATCTTTCAAATGCCCTTACTGGTCTAATAGTACTTTCTGTCAGAATGGACACATCACTTCATTTCTGGTGGCATGTGCTGGAGATGCAGTGGTTGGCTTGTGACAGGCAGAAGGAGAGTTTCTCTGTTGAAAACACAGCAGGACTAAGTAGCTGCACAGCGTAGGAGTGCCTTAACACAGCAGCCCCTCCAGAAGTAGCTAACTCTGCTAATCCTAGTGCAACAAGGAAATGCCAGCATGCATACAGTGCTTTGATCTAAACAGCCTGCACCAAAGACATTTTAGATAAACTACTATCCTGACATTCTCCAAATCCCTGCAACCTTACCTTTTGGCAAGCTTAATCCTACATAAGCACATGAAGAGGAGGGCCAATATGGCATCAGCAGAGATATTCTGACAAATATCATTGTTGCTGCCTGGTGACAGGTGTTAACCCAAGCATTTACCTTGAGCCAACACTTTCCCCACAAATGTAACAATTGCTGACTGTCTTGATAAATTAACGTGTTTAATTATTTGCTTTTCATTCTCATTGTAGTAAATATGCTATATCAGTTAATTGCAACGCTGAGTATGAAGCAAATCTAAACTCACTGTGCCCACTGATTAAATTTCCAGGTTGTCTTAAACTAGAGTTATTTTTTGGCCATTTTTGTTTAATTGCGCACCTTGCTGCACCTTTTTTGGAAAATGATCTGTGTAAGTACACAACCACTGCACTCTTCCCAAAATTTGTACTCAAAATATGATCTAAATAAGGATGTATAATGTGGCCGTGAAGTCAGCAAGGTATAGTCAGGTTTGTAAGTACTTGGGCGGGGACACTATTTTCCTAATTTTGTCTATGGGCATCACCATGATAGGATTTTAATTAAGCAATCAAGATGTGGTTAATATGTAGACTTTCCTTTTTCAAAAATTGCATCACCAGTTTAGGAGTTGAAATCATTTTTACATAGTCCCTCCATCTTCACAGGCTTAAAAGTCTGTGGACAAACTGTCCATCTATCCATCCATTACCTGCACCGCTTAATCCTTATGAGGGTCACAGGGGGCTGGAGTCTCCCAGCTGACTCAGGGTAAAGGCAGGGGACACCCTGGACAGGTCACCAGTCTGTCACAGACAGACAACCAAGCACACTCATATTCACACCTACGGACAATTACCCAGGACCTTCTAACTGGAATTTCAACAGTGCTATCCACCAAACCACCAGACCGCTTGTGGACAGACTAACATAGTTATAAATTTAGCTTTAAAAAAAGAAAAGAAAACTTGGATACAATGCAAATCTTTTGCAGCTTTATGGCAGTTTATGACCTACCTCAAGTCTGGAATCCATGGACATCATCAATTGCTGCGTTTTCTCCCTTGAGATCAATAAGAGGCTCTCGTGCTTCCTTTGTAGTGTATTTGGGGTTATTATGCATCTGCACTGTGAGGTGCTGTCCTATGAGTTTTGCAGTATTTGACTGAATCAGATCAGAAAGTATAATTTCATACACTTCAGAATTCATCCTGTTAGTTCTAATAGCAGTCACAGCATTAATAAGCACCAGTGACTCAATTCCAGTGGCAACCATTCAAGCTCATGTCATAACACTGCCTCCATCATGTTTGACAGACTGATATGTTGTTGATGTGGTCTGCTTTGGATCATGAACTCTTTCTTTCATTCTCTATACTTCTCTTTTCCCCTGATTTTTCTACATGTAATCTGGGTTTCATTTGCACAAAGAATCTTGTTCAAGAACTACACAGATGTTTTACATACTATCCAATTAAATCTAATCAGGCCCTTCTGTTCTTGTTTGTCAGCAGAATTTTGCATCTAGAATTAAACCCTCAGTGTTTACATTCATGAAGACATCTCTTGATCGTAGACTGATAATGATACACCTACCAGAGAGTGTTCTTGACTTGGCCAGATGTTCTGAGGAGGTTTTCTTCATCTTCAACTTTATCCAGGGTCTTCATTGTTTCTGAGCTTGTCTGAGCCATGTTTTTAGGAATGTATGAAACTGTTGGTTTCTTTCTGAAAGGTCTGTGTTGTTGTTTCAGTCTAATGATGGTGTCCTTTACTTACACCATCACCTCTTTGAACTGCATATTGCGACATCGCATGAATTACCAAATGCTAATCCAACACTGGGAAACAACCCCAGAATTTTGGTCTAATTAATTTGTCACTATATAGCTAGGAAACCGGTCACATATGGCCATCAAACTGCTAAATACTTTTGGACCAGACTGAATGTGTGCTACTTTGTAAAGGCTGATGCGCACCATAAGATCTTAGTGACAAATGTATAGGTTAAAAAGCTCTTGTCTAGAATAAACAACTGAAAAACCCTGCTGATGAACTCACTTTTTAAAAGATGTTTTCAGTCCTCAGAACTATATTTGACAAAATTCACATAGAACAAAAGCACCATAAATACAACATCATCCATATGTATCAATCTTGGAGTACCAGCCATACATTTAAATCTATATGAAGTCATTTAGCTCCTCAAATACAAAACCACAAACAATGCTGAATGCCATTACAACTGTAAACAATAAATAGGTCTGTATTACATTATCAGTCTACATTATGTACAATATATAAAAAAATAGAAACCTAACCTGAATAAAGTAAGTTTCTGTGATGGACAGTGTGCAGAAAATTTTGTGGGTTTTTTTGGGGTTTTTTTGTCAAGACAAGTATGTCAAATTAGCTGTTAGCAGATTCTGTTTGCAGTTTCCGATGGTTGGCTGTATGGAAGTACAGCCAATCCTTACTGATTTACTCTGATACTAATGTAGTGTGCCAAACTACAATCAAAGGCAGTTTTCTTGCTTTACTTTGAAACACTGGTGTGACGCTATAATTAATGATCAATGCAGCTGATGCTGAAGGTCAGCCATTCACAGACTCATATTGTTCATGGTGTTCATTGTTCATCTAGCAAGTTAAATTATAGATCTATCTAAAAGGCCCACTACAGCTGACTCATCCCTGTTCTGGTCAGACAATTCTGTTTTACTTGGTTTCATTCTTTGTAAAACACATTGTAACAAAGTTTTAAAAGTTCATGTTATAGTTTGATAATTAGTCTACTATCATTTTAGCACTTGAGTCTAATCTGTAAAAATCGTATAAATTAATCTCTGTTAACGATCTTTTAAAGTGAGCTGACTACCGAGAATTATTATTGTCACTGAGAATCACTGAGCACTGAGGATAGCTACAGAGTTTCTTATCACTCTAGATGTCATCATCAACAGATGTCAGTCCAAGTTGAGTTAAATACCTTTTCTTTCCCTGCTCAGTGGCCACAGACAATTTGACCTTACAGCTGTGTCTGCAACCAAATTTGGCTTTTGACCAGGTCTGCAGCAAATGTGTACAGCCTACCTAGTTTTCATTAATATTCTCCTCCAGGACACAGGGCTGTGTGGGAGATTTGCTGTCTCTAGCCTTGGAGGATAATCGTGAAATCCGATTGAGCCTCTTGTGTTTACTGAGACAAAACAGCAACCTTACTTAACACTTCTTCTGTTTGGACGACCGTGCTTCCTCTATAGCTGTGAAAAGATACAGAAGTGTTGATTACTTGCTAGCTGCAAGGCCCACTCTCTGCAATGATGGAGAACTCAAATTCACTTCTTCAAACTTTTGCCCTTACACTATGCAAAAGAAATTGTATTTTTGGAAGCATCTGTTCACTACTCTGTTCTGTACATTGCATGAAAACGAAATTAATAAAAAAGTACCTTATGTCTGGTCAAGATATGATGCACACGTCATGCTTTGACATATCAACATATCAGCACATTCTTCAGCACTGCCATCAGGCATTGTGACTGCCCTTTCAGTGTAAGTGCCCATATAATGCATTATGAATGAAGAAGCCATAAGTCCTGTTAACATAGTCACCATACCATATTTTCCACAGAGGAAGTGCTAATACTGCAGTATTCTGTTTGCGTACCTTGCTCTAAATTTGAGATGCTTAAAGTGAGCTCAGCTGTCTTAGAATCCTGTAACATGCAGCAAAGTTGGGAGAAATACAATTCCTTTACAAGAAATTAGGTGAAGTAGATTATTAGATAGCTACAGAAAACAGGAAAGTGATTGTGAAGCTTGGGTACTTATGTGCTTACTTATTTTTAGCTCCAATGGGTCAAATGAAAATTTCAAATTTGCGCAAACCCTGTTTAGCTGCTTTACTTAAAACCCATTGCAGAAAGCCCTGATCTTTACCAAGTGATTGTAGATGCCTAACGAGAATGCAAAATACACCAAGTACCCTGATTACACTTTGCAATACTGAAGCACTGCACAGAAAAAACAGCATAAAAAAAAGATTTCACTCAGTTTTATCAATAAGAGTTTCTAAAATGTACATTTGTTCATAAAGTAACTGATAGAGGCCAGGCCTTTTAAACAAAATCTAAATTATTTATCAATTTTGAAGTGTTGAAAATGGAAAGAGAATCTTCACGGACTATGTTGGCCTCAGACCTCATTTGATCACTGTGTTTAGTCGCGTATCCCTTGATGGTAGAATAACTTTATTTTATGTTCATAATTTAAGTTCACAAGGTCAAAAAAGTTAAGACAGTATGATTTATTTTGTATTAAATCTTTGAATGGTGTCCTTAGAAATTCTGTTTATTGTAAGTGATTATGCAACGCAACAGTTGTGCTCATCTTGTCTGATGATGCGAAAATAACCCAATAACTACAGCAGTGGGCTTGTTGTGTTACAGGTAGTCAAGTAGGCACCAGGGTCTTATCTAGGTTGTTTTCTCCTGACCAGATTATTGTTTGTGTTGTATCTGCTCTCAGATCATCTTGGATAAAAGCGTCTGCTGAATGAAACTGTGAATTGTAGAATTGTACTCAAGTACAATGATACAATGATAGATTTGGTTTGGCAGCTGAACTTCCCATTCATAGAAATACACTGAGTGAATGATAATCCCTGGTTATCTTTGTGTACTGATAAACAAAACCTCTTCACATCTGAGCAGTGGCAATGATGCTCAGATCAAGAGATACTAAACATTAGGTGTAGCCTCTCACTTTCTGTACAAATACTAATATATATTTTTATGTCTACATTTTTGCAAATTAAAGAATACACTACCAATCAAAAGTTTCAGGAGACTACCTCATGAAGCTCAGTGAGAGAATGCCAAGAATGTGCAAAGCTGTAACCAAAGCAAAGGGTGGCTATTTAGAAGAATCTGAAATATAAAACATGTTTTGACTTATTTCACACTTTTTTGTTCTCTACAGAATTCCATTTGTGTCCATTCATAGTTCAGTGAGAATCTACAAAGTAAATAGTCATGAAAAACAAGAAAAAACATTCAATGAGAAGTCTCAAGCAAGCATAAGTTATGGCAACTGGACTAACCTCGTGTGAGTCGAAAACGTTTCACCTCTCACACGAGGTTAGTCCAGTTGCCATAACTTATGCTTGCTTGAGACTTATCATGACCTGGATGACTGAGAACATCCACAGATTTATTCAATGAGAAGGTTTGGTTGATTTGGTCGGAGGTTGTGGGGAGTGTCCTCAGAGTGTAAACAGCAACACCCTGCTCTTCCTAACAGGAATGTCCTGTCTCCAAACAGAAAACATCATGATCATAGTCTGCACTCAGTTTCAGACCAGCTCCAATTCAAACCAATGGCTCATGTCACAGAGCAGTACAAACTAGCTTCACATAATACCCACACATTCACTTGTTTATGTCTCACAGTTCAGGCTGCACTTAAATTTAGTCTTTTATTAATTTCAACTATTGATTAGGAATTTAGATAATAAAAGAACTAAATTGATGTGCTTATTGACAGGTCATTGGATGGCATCAGGACAGATTGAAGGTTTTTGCTTATGGCTGCAGCAGAACTACATGTGGTTATTGAAATATCTTTAAAGTTTTTTGGTCCTGAAAGTAATTTTGTGGCTTCACCACAAATGCCAGAGATGGATTTTTGTGCAAAGAAATGTGGTTAAGTCTTCAGAGCAAAGCATGTGCTCCAAGTCACTATACTGATGGTCAGGTGGCTAGGAATGCATGCAGGGTTTAGATGAGCCAGCAGTGTGTGTGGTATCTGTTCAAACGGAATACCAAGCTGCAGAGTGCTGCCTGAACCTGTCTTTCAGGTGACTAATGAAGCTCCAAGCACAGCTCATAGGACTGAACCCAGCTGAAGCAGATGAGAATAAGATGATATTGGATAACTACATCTTAGAAATATATGGTTAAAATATGTCAGAGCACAGAATGCATACGTCAAGCATTTCACTGACCTGGACGCCAGAGTTGTGGAATCAAAATACTTCACTGTGCAAGTATTTTTCATTTTTTTCTTCACTGTATGAGTGTTGCAGCGGTGTGCTGAGTAAATGGAGATGTCTTCAAGATGGGCAGGTGATGGAGTGGAGGAGGCCGGCGTGGCCCATCACTCACGGTAATGCCTCCATTACATCGATGTGAATGCTGTTCGTGTGTGTGTGTGTGCGCGCACGTGTGTGTAAAGCTGAACATGTGCCTTATTCTAAAATAGACATGCTGTGCAGAGCCTGGAAAGCAGCATTACAGCCAAAAATTTTGACCTTTATTCCACTTCTAAAAGTAAACCTTTTGGTCTTTGCCTTTTAAAAGTGCATCTCTCTGTTCAAGAGTATTAGTGAATAAATCAGAGTTGAATTAAAATCTTAAAAATCAGGAGAGGATGAACCACTGTGATTTAGGTTACAGCTAGCTACATTTTTAAAAGCATTTGCCTCTTTATTCTGTCCAAAGTATATTGGCAGCACATATGACCATTTGCTGTTGGCAGTGGTTAGCCTGCTTTCTGATCAAAATGTATCATAATGTATTATTGGCTTTTATTTTCAACAACTCCAACATTTTTAGATGTTTACTGCATTGAGGACTCTGTTCCATTAAGTGTGTTTGATGTTGTGTCACAGCTAGGGAGACTCTTTGAAGGCATTAGCTAGCATAATACACATGACTATACATTGTGTTATGTTAACTTCAATTGATTCAGGTTTATGTTTTGTCCTTTACTTGAAGTCAGAGTCAACATTCAGGTGCAATAGGTGGAATCAGAAACTGGGTAGCTGTATGTGGGTCGTACATTTATACCACTGGTTGTCACTGTTTCTGTTCAGACAGAGACAGAAGCTCTATCTTGGATAGCGAGAAATAACAAATTTCACATAGTCATTGGCACACGTTTGTGTAATATTTACCAAAAATAAACTCAATGAAAAGTTACTGCCTAAATGGATTATTATTATTATTATTATTATTATTATTATTATTATTATTATTATTATTATTATTATTATTATTATTATTATTATTATTATTATTATTATTTTGTAAGCTAATGCACTGAAAGCACAGATTGAAAGCAGTTCTTCTATTGATATAAAACTTGCTTAAGAACACTCAGAACTGCAACCATTAATGTCCTTTCAATTGGCATTTGTGTGTGTGTGTGTGTGTGTGTACGTGTGTGCTTTTAAGAGTGTGTGTGCATAATGTTTTGTTTGACTGTGTCATGTACTTTTTTTGTAACATTTTAATGTTTTGATGTTTTTATTGTGACCTGCCAAGGGACTGCAGATGGAAATTAGCTTAAAGCTAACTCTGGTGCAATACATCAAATGGAAACATTTATGTTTAATATTGTACATGGTCCGTTTTAAAATAAACTGATAATAATAACAATAATAATAATAATAATAATAATAATAATAATAATAATAATAATAATAATAATAATAATAATAATAATAATAATAATATGAAATTATTTTAGTGCTATATATGCTTGTGTGACCTTTGCCCTTAGATGAAATGGTCAACTTTCAAGAATCAAGAATTAGTTTGTGGTAGATTGTCATAATCCATAGAATGTTTACAGTGCTACTGTTCTGTTTTTCTCTCTCATTAATAGTTAACCAGTGAAGCTAAAGATGCAGAATAATATTTTTTTTTGTTTGAAAGAAGCTTTAAAGGTTATAATAATAGAATAAAATAATTTCTAACTTATTTAATAAACCTATTACTGCCCATTTACATCATTCATTAGAATTAATAGTCCATGAGTATCGGGTTCCAAGTCAGGCTGCAACACTTTATCTACAAAAATGGCTTCATTAGGCTATTGGCCATATAAAAGTTGTTCGACTGAAAACAAGATACTGAGATAGTACAGACAAAATATTTTACATAGGACTATTAAGCTGTCATTTTTGTCAATAAATGAGTATATTATTACCTGTTCATAAAGTTGGTCTAATATGTGATCATGTGGTCACTTATAATTGACTAATAAACTTGCCTCCATAAGGAACAGTGACTACATAACCTTAGAAATGAGCCATAATCTAAATATACAGGCACACATGGATCAAAGGCGTGCTGCGCTACTTAAACAAATAGCACTATACCCATGGTGTTCTCCCTAGAAAAATGTGCTGTTTAGAAAATGGAATTTGAGTACTTAGAGTAACAAGGTCACCTTAGACTGAAATACAGCTGAGTTTCTAAATTCAATGCCTCAGCCCATTGTGCTCTGGGTCAAGCTGTCTTTGTCTTTGACTAAAACAGCTCCAGCGGTTCCTCATATTTGTTTCACCGTAATGTAAGACATCTCTCACTGAAGTTCAAATCAATCAGCATGTTCTCCATTTGATCTGAAGACCTCTTTACTCCACAGCAAGGTTTGATCTCAAAGACAATGTGTTGTGTAGAGCCTTTATTTCATTTCAGTCATAAAATATATTTTGTTATGAAGTCCTTTTGATGTCAGTGTGACCTCATTTTACTTTTTGTGTTAATATTTCCTTGTGTAATTTTGTTTATCCGTGACAAAGAATTATAGATTTGAAAAAAAAAAAAAAACTAAAATACTCAGCCACTCGAACAAAATTTTTTCCATTAATGAAAGAAACAGAGCTGCTATTCCTTGCAGGTGTCACCTTGTGTTCAAGGCTTTATAAAAATTTGCTTTGCTGATGCTGCAGTCTGAATTATTTATTCAGTCCGTAACTAATCTATTGTTCTTCTTTCACTTTGTGATGTTCCTCTGTCCTTCTCCTGCGACTTGTCATTGAAGGGGAGGATTTTTCCCCCATAGTTTTCATTTCACATTCTCACTGAGCAACTCTGAAAAAAGCATACATGGATACCTTTATTTCTTAGATTTAATGCCTAAGCCAATAAACTAACAGTGCTTGCCTGGTTTTGTGCTTGTTACAGAAGTGAATGCAGCTTTGCTTTGGAGGGCTAAGATGAGTGTGTTTGTGCAGGTAAAGGGCTGGTTGGCTCTGGGCCACTAAAACATGCTGTTGAGCCTTCTAGATTATTAAGAGAGTTCAAGCCTGGCGGCCATGTAGATTTTTCTGCACACTGACACACAACTCATACTGCACCCATCTTGTTTTCCTTCAGTATGACAGGTCAAGAGACACCCTTCCTGAAAAGTTGTACATACTTGGCAAGCTGTTAAATAGTGTTTATCTGTAAGACTAATTGCAGTAGATTAACTGTGGTGGTGGTTGGACCACTGAGCCGAGTGTGGCATTTATATATAAAAAAAATGCTTGTCAAGTCAATTTGGATAGCTACTGTTTAGCTTAAAGTCAGAGTCAAGCTGCTGAGTAGACCTATCTACTCTTTGCTTGGGCGAGTACACGATTCAAGGACAATTCAAAGGTATATTAGGTCAGAGGATAGTGAACTGTCTGACATAACTAGCAGCTATTTGTGAGATTCACAGAAGTAGAGGAGTAGAGATGGCTGATTAGTGATTAACTGTCAGATGATGCTGCTTATCAAAAAGTACTAAAACTGTAAATTAGAAGGTCCTGGAACAGAGAGATGGCAGGTCATGAAACGCATCAAAAAATCGACAGTGCCTGGAGGGCACTGGACACTGTCTAGCTGCTAACTGTTAAAACTAAACAGAACTGTTCTTATAAACCAAGCATTTCATTTTACCTTTCATTATCAGAGTGATTACAATGACCTCTCAAAATCAGCAAGGGGCACATTCAGCTGCTATGTTAGATGAAATTTTATTATTATTGCACAGACATTCTTGCACTGCACATCTTTGCACTTTTAAACTTTATTTTATTTTTATTTTTTTTTTCTGTTAGCCACTTTATCCTCATCTCTCACCCTTGTATATATTGTAAATATTATTACTGTTGTTCTATTATTATTTTATTCTTATCACTACACCTACTGTTACATAAGCTGCTGTAACAATGTAAATTTCCCCTGGCGTGGGGAGAAATAAAGAACTTTATCTTATCTTAACTTATCTTATTACAGATCGCAGATGTGACAAAGGAAATGCTATATCCAATCAAATAAATGCCTATCCCAATCTGGAAAGTCTCAGATTACAAAATGAGCCCAGGTATTAAGCCAGTATGGACTGCCAATGTACTTTTTAAGCATTTTTTTTTTTTTTTAAAGAAAGTAGATGAAGTGAATAATGTTTATTACTTCATATCAACACAGTCTGTCAGCAGCAGTGGTCAGTCTTCTGATCCTTAGAGAATCTACATGCCTTTGACTGTGACAATCAGCTTGTCTTCAATTTTTTGAGTGCTTTTACATGGCTGAGTGGACTACAGAACAACTTTGTTCTTCTCTTTCACAAGGGATCAAAACTAGCTAATGTGTTGCTACTGCTGCCATTGTAGTTGTTCCCAGCTTCCAAGGACACAGGTTTGAACCTTGTTTCAATTTACTGTGTTGTGCTAATGGCATATTATACTTAGGCTTAGTCTCATGACACAGCCATACAGTAGTCCTTATTTCTATTATTACTTTTTTAAATCAACCTGTATCTACAAAATTACAATCCTGTATTCTTCACTTCATTATTTCACATGTTTGAAGCTTCTCCATGTTTAGGGCACCAAGTAACAAATCCTGCCCCTTATGATGGGTTGTCTAAAAAAAAAAAAGGCGATAGTTTGAAAGTAATACAAGAAATTATGATTGCAAATGTACTTGTGATATCAAACAAATACTGTTCAGGAAAAAATATGTTTTCTTTTTCAAAATATATTTGACAATGCAGTTTAGCTGTTTAGGTACATTTTTTTCAGAAATAGAGCTCTTTTACTTATAAAGGTGTAAAGAGTCATGTTTTCACACTGATAGCAGGATGACAATGTTAGTCAGCCCATCTGTCTTTCAGCTCTTGTTTTTTTTTTTTTTTTGCTAAGGAAAATAGAGGATATGGTCAAATATAAACTTGGTAAACTGTGATTTGTTATAATGTGATGCATTTATAGTAAGTAATCATCAGAATGGGAATTCACTGTAGGGAGAAAAAGCCTCCAGAATGATGCAGGCAGCTTGAAAATGAAGCACAAAAATATTCTTCTGTAGTTAAGGTCCTAAAATGTGAATACAGTTCTGTTTAAAGTGCTGCAACATGTACCTGAAAGGTCTGGAGGTTTTGGGATTTACAGATATCTTGCATTAAATACAGGCCTGATACACTGGCTAGTAACATTTTCCATGGAAGGAACTGATCCAAAAGAGTAACAAACTGCATGGCCTAGTTTGTGTCCAGAGTCTTGTCACTTTCCTGTCTTGCTCCTCTCATCATTGGCTTTTCATGTGTCCTGCTGTGGAGACTCCTACTGCTTTAGGTTGCCCATCCATCCCTAAGAGTTTGCTTAACAGGTCTTCTTGTTAGTCAGAACGGAAACTAAGGCCAAGGACCTGCACCTGCACAGCCTAAAAACCACCAATCAGGCGCAGCTAGCCAGCACTGTGCACAAACAAACTTATTGAATTAATGTTAAAAAGCAGAGTGGGCCCCCAGCTCGGTAATTATAAATCAAGAGTAATCAGCGGAACATAATTGATTCGGTAATTGTGTTTGCTTTCTTGAGCTAGACCCAAAACTTTGCTGGCATGAAATTAGGACGTTGTCATTGCAGCTGAAGCACTGCAGTGTTATGTTGTGTGAATATAAAATGCCTGCTGCTGGTTAGTTTCAGCCAATTGGGATACAGACCAGTTAAAATAACACAACAAAGAATATTCCTTGATAAAAGGCCTTGCTAAAATTAGATTCATGATTATTAGTGCAGAAAAAGTGTGTATACTGTATACAAATCCAAATGTTCTAAGCAGAGTAAAGAAGATGCATGTGCTCACTGCATCTTATTGCTTTAAACTGCTTGAAATAAAGTGGACCTACATATCACACAAGGTAAGGTAACAGTGTTATGGTGGTATTACATTTTAGATTCAGTTAATATGTCTGATTCATCCATCCATCCATTATCTATACACCGCTTAATCCTCACTAGGGTCGCGGGGGGGGGCTAGAGCCTATCCCAGCTGACTCGGGCGAAGGCAGGGGACACTCTAGACAGGTCGCCAGTCTGTCGCAGGGCCACACACAAAGACAAACAAGCACTCACACACTCACACCTACGGGCAATTTAGAATAGTCAATTAACCTCAGCATATTTTTGGACTGTGGGAGGAAGCCGGAGTACCCGGAGAAAACCCACGCATGCACAGGGAGAACATGCAAACTCCATGCAGAAAGATCCCGGGAAAGCCGGGACGCGAACCAGGGACCTTCTCGCTGCAAGGTGAAAGTGCTAACCACTACGCCACTGATGTCTGATTCAGATTTTGGAAATTTGAACATACATACGCATCCTATGATACATGCTCATTTTTGTTTATTGAGGCTGCACAGGGTGAATGCCAAGTTGTTGGATGTTGCACAGTTGCGTGAAATGTCAATACTACTCCTTATTAATTATTATTTTTATTTATGAGGAAGTCAGCTTTTGTTTTGTTCTACCAAGTGTGTTTGGAATTAAAGTATTGTTAAAATATATATTTTATTTTGTTAAAATTTATATTTTTCTAAAAATAATAATTTTTAAGAAAAATATCTATATATAAATAAAATAATTCCAGACAATGAACAAATCGAATGTATGTACCAGAACTTTCATTCATCCATCAGTTACTCTATGTCTGCTTTATCAATGGCAGGGCTTTAGTGAATCCTAGACTGACTGTCCAGCTGCCCTTAAGTTCACCAGAGCAGTCAGAACCTAGTCCTGTACAAAGGTTTACATCTTCAGTAAATTAGTGAAGTCACAAAGTACAGGAAGACATTGTTGGTTTTTCAGTTTCTACGGGAAGTCAAATAAAGAACAAGAAAAGCACTCAGAGAGCACAGTACTCTGCCAAGGCTGCTCAGTCATATCATTTCTGACTGATAAGTCCCGATACACACGCGGACAAAATTGTTGGTACCCCTTGGTTAATGAAAGAAAAACCCACAATGGTCACAGAAATAATTTGAATCTGACAAAAGTAATAATAAATAAAAATTCTATGAAAATTAAGCAATGAAAATCAGACATTGCTTTTGAACTGTGGTTTAACAGAATTATTTTAAAAAATAAACTCATGAAACAGGCCTGGAAAAAATGATGGTACCCTTAACTTAATATTTTGTTGCACAACCTTTTGAGGCAATCACTGCAGTCAAATGAGTTCTGTAACTGTCAATGAGACTTCTGCACCTCTCAGCAGGTATTTTGGCCCACTCCTCATGAGCAGACTGTTCCAGTTATCTCAGGTTTGAAGGGTGCCTTCTCCAGACGGCATGTTTCAGCTCCTTCCACAGATGTTCAATAGAATTTAGATCAGGGCTCATAGAAGGCCACTTCAGAATAGTCCAATGTGTTCCTCTTAGCCATTCTTGGGTGTTTCTAGCTGTGTGTTTTGGGTCATTATCCTGTTGCAAGACCCATGACCTGCGACTGAGACCAAGCTTTCTGACACTGGGCAGCACATTTCTCACTAGAATACCTAGACAAGTCATGAGATTTCATTGCACCCTGCACAGATTCAAGATACCCTGTGCCAGATGCAGCAAAGCAGCCCCAGAACATAACAGAGCCTCCTCCATGTTTCACAGTAGGGACAGTGTTCTTTTCTTGATATGCTTCATTTTTGCATCTGTGAACATAGAGCTGATGTGTCTCGCCAAAAAGTTCCAGTTTTCTCTCATCTGTCCATAGGACATTGTCCCAGAAGCTTTGTGGCTTGTCAACATGCAGTTTGGCAAATTCCAGTCTGGCTTTTTTCTGATTTGTTTTCAACAATGATGTCCTCCTTGGTCGTCTCCCATGAAGTCCACTTTGGCTCAAACAACGACGGATGGTGCAATCTGACACGATGTACCTTAACCTTTTAGTTCACCTTTAATGTCTTTAGAGGTTGTTCTGGGTTCTTTTGTTACCATTCGTATTATCCGTCTCTTTGATTTGTCATCAATTTTTCTCCTGCGGCCACGTCCAGGGAAGTTGGCTACAGTCCCATGGATCTTAAATTTCTGAATAATATGTGCAACTGTAGACACGGGAACATCAAGCTGCTTGGAGATGGTTTTATAGCCTTTACCTTCAACATGCTTGTCTATAATTTTCTTTCTAATTTCCTGAGACAACTCTCTCCTTCGCTTCCTCTGGTCCATGTTTAGTGTGGTTCACACCATGTCAACAAACAGCACAGTGACTACTTGTAACCTTATAAATAGGCCGACTGACAGATTACAAGTTTATAGACACCTGTGATGCTGATTAAAGGACACACCTTGATTGAACATGTCCCTTTGGTCACAATATTTTCAGTCTTTTCTATGGGCACCATCATTTTTGTCCAGGCCCATTTCATAAGTTTATTTTTTAAAATAATTCTGTTAAACCACGGTTCAAAAGCAATGTCTGATTTTCATTGGATAACTTTCATAGAATTTTTCTTTATTATTATTTTTGTCAGATTCAAATTATTTCTGTGACCATTGTGGGTTTTTCTTTCATGAACCGAGGGTTACCAACAATTTTGTCCACGTCTGTAAGTCCACAGTGGTGGATTTTTAATAGGATGACAATCATGTGATCGTCAGCAGGCAGCTGATGTAGTGTTCACTTGTTGTCATAGTTACAGTGCCGCTATCTAGCAATGATACAGAAATCTTTAATAAATCCGTGGATCCAGACTATAACCCACATCTCTGCCAAAATCTAATCACTTGGTCCTTGTGTCATTTCTAACCTTCACTGAAAATTTCATCCAAATCCGTTTTTGAGTAATGTTCCTAATAGACAGACGGCAGACGGACAAACGTACGGTGATAATCATGTAACTCTGCTGCGTTTCTTGGCGGAGTAATTATTTAAACCTTACCTCCAAAAGAACCTAAATATTTCTGTCTGTTTTATAATTGCTGTTATTGAAATTCGAATCACTGTTTCAAAACTTTATGTTATTACAAGTCAACAGAAGGCTCTCATTAAGGTTTTCCACAACTCTTAAAACTTGTGTAGATAGACACAGTGAAAATAACATGCAAGCAACGTTGAAGACCACACTGAGATGGTAGCAGAAAGACATTCAGGTTTTAATTTTACAAGACACTGCAGGCAGCAGCTATTCACTCTTACAGATGTTGTCTTTTGACACTACTGTATATTTCTACAAGTTATCTTTGCTGATGCAGCTGTCACATCAGCATCTATTTTCCATCTTCCCTTTCCATCCTAGATTTTTGTTTCAGCTGTGCTTCTTCACTGTCTGATTAAACCAGCTACTGTTGTGAGAAAAATGTATCTACACAGACCACAGCAGGGTTCCCTGGCTCTGCTTTACGTTTTGTTATCTCCACTCGATGTGGCTGCCTGTCGCAGTGAGATGAGAGACTCGAGGGGGCAAGATTGCATGCCCATCTCCGATTGAATCAGCAGTTGTCTGCTGTCAGTTATCTCTCACGTGTTGGGGAAATCGTTGTGCTGCTCAGGTTTGTCTGACGCCCTGATAAGACAGACAGGAAGCCCCACACTTGATCCCACTACTGACAGGTTCCTCTTATCCAAAAGGCAAATGAAGCCTCCTTTCATTTTTTCTACTCCTGATAACTCAAAAGCAATTTCCACATGCTGCCCACTCTTTATTCCTAATTCCAATATTTGAATTATTCTGGTCACTTCACTGATAATACAGACTGCTTAGTGGGGGAGTATTTTAATCACACCAGAGTGAGATACTTCCACTTTTCATTCCACTTCTAAACAGACTTATCTAATTGCTTTACTGTTGGAGATGATAGTTAAATTCACCCCTAAACATTCAGCCGACTTGTTTGTTTTCTCTGAGATTAATCCCTGCGGCTATCCTTCTCTCACACTTCAGTGATTAAAAATTGCATTTGGGAAATCAAGGATCACATCCATTCTGGCTGGTGAAACAAGACTGGAACCTTGTAAGACATCAGCGTATGGCTTATTTTCCTGCTGAGTGCCCCTGTTGCTGCCAGTGTCCCTTTCCATCTTAAGTTCAAAGGTCTTTTCACCGCCAATGTTTCATCTGGGCTCCCTCTGCTCTCTGAGTCACTGGATGTTGACAGTCCTTTCCGTTCCACTCCACTGACTTCACTCAAATTTCACACTTGTCAGGCTTCCTGATTCCTCAAACAGCTACAAGCACATCGGAGTGCAGCCCTCTAAACCCTCCCCTCGCTATCCCTTCTGTGTTTTGATGGATTCAGGTTAAAGCTGGTTACAACTAGTCCCACTCTTGCTTATCTATTTTGAAATAACCACATTTAAATGCATAAAAGATCTTAATTCTGGAAGGCTGCAGTGTGAAATGATGAGGAGTCATGTGTGATTGCAGTGGCCTTTAATACAATTTGTGAATTCCCTGAGGTGATGGCTTGAATATTTTTATTATTAACCAGCTTCATTTCTGCAATTGGAGCATGAACAGGCTGACAGTGCATTTCAGACAGACAAACAGCAGTGTGATAGGGATTTTCAGTTAAAACATTCTACTCAACCAGTGACAGATACATCAAATAGGACCAAGCAAAATAACAACAGCGAGATGAGTAAAGTTTAAGTTTATGCAAATGTCCTACAGTCAACCCAGACAAAACAGAGCACTCCCAAGAAAAGTAACAGTGTCCGTCACTAGTCAAATGCCAAAATGATCTAAGCTGGTGCAGTAGCTAAAAACTGTACTGAGGTCAAAGCACTGTTTCCTACAGTAGTAGTCATCTAAAAAACTTCATAAAGCAAATATAGCAATATGTTGCTATCTTATTCACTTTTATTTGATGCTGACGTCGTCTGCAACAGCTACAGTCTGTACCTTTCAAGTGTGATCACATACATACACATTTAATAAGGCGTTAATATTATACTCTATGAAAACATTTTTAAGTAAGTCTGCATCAATACTGACTTACTGCCACACTATATTGTGTTTGATATGATAGACACTCTGATAGACACTATCATAAGTTTGATTTGATTTCACCTTGTTATTGGAATATTGTTCTGAAATTGCCTTGCATTGCAGTATGCACAGTGTTTCTTATAAAAACAAAAAGACAACATTCAATCAAACAGCAAGACAAATTCTACAACATTTATTTCATCAGGCATTATAAATAGGGGGCTATGTGTATTGATTTGAACCACTCCATTTGGTGTTTAGTTCACAGTGAGGCTCACCCAAGCTCTGACTGAACAGTTAGACAGTTAGAGAAATGAAGGCTCCATGCAACTACTTATACATTTACTTGTAAACTCATCAAACAAAGATAGAGATTTTGTAATACAGACGTAAACAACCTGAAGATTACATCACATACATGCATTACATATCAAATATACAATTACCTACTTTAGAAAATGGTAGACATGCTAATGTGACTAAGTGTTGTGTATTTACAGGGGCTGTAGCAAAATCAAGCTTGGGAATGGGTTTTATTTTTCTCCATATGTTTCTGCCTGCCTCTTGTAAAGCTTGCTGCTGTATATTTACTGCATACCTTAACGAACAGCGCTTCATTCAGCTTTGAGCGTGACAACAAGCGGAGTTACACTCCATGACGGACCGGGAGCTTGGAGGGTTCAGTTTGAGCAAGATCTCATGTTGCATGTATGTTGTGAGGACAGTGCTTGATAATGGTGGTGTATTGTGAAAACTGAAATGGAGCCCTACATGGCAGATAATGCTGAGCTTGGTGTACAGGGTGTGCTCTTACATGATAACTATGTGTCGGTCAGAAGTGCTCTCTCTATGTTGAACTGGTCCAAATGTTGCCAGTTGCTTTCGAAACGTCCCTATCTGCACCCTCCTCCCCAACTCGGTATCACCCAGTACCCCTTCATCTCCCTTATCCAGCCCTCAGCCACCTTGAGATGGCTCTCATCTCGACCTGTTGAAGTGGAGAGGCCCATCTGTGGGCTTATCTTGCTCTGCCTGGAGAGCAGTAAACACTCATTTTTGTGGCTGTCAGTTTGGTGAAGATGGGCAGCCATGTAGAACACAGCACAGCATCCGCAGCATTCCCAGCAGCATTCCCAGCATTGGAAATAGAGCTGCCTTCAAGGCTGCAAGAGCTGCTCTTTTCCTCTCTTCTATCCCATCCAACAGAACAATGTTATTTTGTCTCAGTCTGTCACATTGATTTAGAGCTTATGTTTTGTGTGATTCATTATTTCTATAGGTTGTGTGCTCTCAAACTTACTCCTGTACCAAATGTTTTCTTATTGCTTTTTTTTTTTTTTGGATAAAAATCAAGTATGCACGTGAATAAAAGCTGTAGGTACAGTATAACCTTCAAGGTATTACAACTATAGAAAGTAAAATGATTTGCATTTACAAAAGACATTTTGGGAACTGCTGATCTAAAGAATTATCAGTGCCTCTTGTTTGTATTCTCACTATTCTTCTCTAATCTAGTGAATGGAAGTCACTAGAAGAACCATCTGACTGTAAACTCACTGAAACTAAGACCTCAGGGAGCTTGTTTTTAATGGGAGGAAAAAGGATAGGCCATGAGCTAATACATTGATCAAAATTCCATTACCTTTGATTAATTTGGCATTTAAGGGTTTCAGCTGAAGTCTACAAGAAATTGTTTGGACTTTCCATGGTGGAAAATCCAAATTGGAATTTTCCTCATCCCATTCGGCTATGAGAGATCTGGAAAATTAAAAAAAAAAAAAAAAAAAATAGGACGGGGGCCTTGACTAAGGATTAGTTAGTATTTATTTCTAGTGTGAGGAGAATTACAATTTCAATTAGACTTTTAACAGTACCTGACTTGATATGGCGTGATGGTAAAATGACATGCTTGCACAAGAGTCTCCTATTAATCTGACTCACCAGATGACAGACAGCTGTGACTGAATACAACTGTAATTGGTTTGTTGGTTCTAAGCCCAGAATACGACAGTGTCAGCATACAATTTATCTGCTACTATATCTGTGCCCCTCAGATATGAAGAAAAGATGGATCTTACAATTTGTATCTCAAAGACCACTGAATCATGACATAAAAAACATAAATAAAATCCATCCATCCATCCATCCATCCATTATCTATACACCACTTAATCCTCACTAGGGTCGCGGGGGGGGCTGGAGCCTATCCCAGCTGACTCGGGCGAAGGCAGGGGACACCCTAGACAGGTCGCCAGTCTGTCGCAGGGCTATAAATAAAATCTCTTTTATAAATAGACTTTAACTAAATAACAGAACTGACTGAATAATTTTTGTTTCCATTTTTAAACACAGATTAACAGTATATATGTATGCATGTATGCTGCTGGTCAAAAGTTTTAGAACACTCCAACAGAGACTGTGCTGCCACTTCATGTTTTCAAGTTTACCATCTTGTTCTTTTTTCCTAAGGTAGTTCTGGCATAGCTTGGACTTATGTTTTGGTTCCATTATCTTGCTGTAGGATGAACCCCTGACCAACTAGGAACATACCAGAGTATACTGCATGGCGCTGCAAAACGCAGTTTTGGTTCAGAGTACATCTCACTGACCCTGGATCCAGCAAAACAGTCCTGGATCATCACGGTTCCTCCTACATGTTTGGCAGTTGATCAACACGGAGGAACCATCCTTTCTCCTACTCGACGGCGTACAAAATTCCTGTGCATAATCCCTTCTTCCAGTCTTCGGCAGTCCATTGGTGGTGTTTCATGGCCCAGGCAAGCCTCTTTTTCTTATTATGATGTCTTTGCAATGGCTTTATTGCTACAACTCCACCTGTCAAATGTGCAACTCCAAGTCTTCTCTTCACAGTTGAAACTGAGACTTCTTACTACGACCACTATTAAGCTGTGCTTGAAGCTGTTGTCCTGTGAGCCGTCTATCACCAAGCTGTTGACTCTCAGAAACTTGTCTTCTGATTCTGTTGTGGCTTTGTGTCCTCCAGACCTCTTCCTCTCAGAGTTTCCTCCAGTTTCTGAGTGCCTTTTGATGGTGAAGAAACCTGTACTCACTGACACCTTTACTTTGTTCACAGTTTCTCTGTAGGAAAGACTTACATTTTTAAGTGTTATGATGGTCTGTCTCTCTTCTATTGTTAATTGTCTTTTCCTCACCATTTTTATAGCAACACACTGCTTTCTGCAGTACAGTGCTGTTCAGTTAACACTCTGGAGGGTATGGTGCCATGTGTTTCAACACTACTTTTATGCAGACAGAGGGGTTTGGAAGTAATCTAGAAAAGTTGGGACACCTGTAGGATTTGGTAGCACCAACTTTCAAGGTTTGAACAACCTCCATTGCTGCAGAACAGCTTTAAGTTGTTAACCCATTTCTTTTTCCCTGAAAAGGGCCCTTTTGTATAGTTCACCACTTACCTCTGTACCATTTCAAGCTATTCTTTGGACTTGAACTACTACTAAACTGTTTTCAAACAAAATGATTCCAAGCTTTTCGTGTTTATTAGTAAAAGGCTGGTGTGATGTCTCACCTCAGACAGCAATGCTCAAAGGAGAAATGATAACATTTGTGATTTCACAAATGCCCAAAATTACTTGCTGAAGGTGGACAGATTAGCCAAAACTGCACACTGGTAAAAGTACTGTTACTTTGTATTAAAAAAAAAAAAAAAAAAATTCAAGTTGAGTAAAAAGTAAGTATAGCAATACAGTGAAACAAACAGCTAGTAAGTTATAAATGACTTATAGTTTAAAATGTACATGTAATATTAGCCCCTGTGTTCAGTCATTTTATAGCAGTTTCTAATCTAGTGTTTTAAGTATAATTGGATTTAAATTAGGCTTTAAAAATCAATGCATACATGCTATTTTAGGGCTGCACAGTGGCGTAGGGTTAGCACTTTCGCCTTGCAGCGAGAAGATCCCTGGTTCACGTCCCAGCTCGGACCTGGGATCTTTCTGCATGGAGTTTGCATGTTCTCCCTGTGCATGCGTGGGTTTTCTCCGGGTACTCCGGCTTCCTCCCACAGTCCAAAAACATGCTGAGGTTAATTGATTATTCTAAATTGCTCGTAGGTGTGAATGTGAGTGATTGTTTGTCTCTATATGTAGCCCTGCGACAGACTGGCGACCTGTCTAGGGTGTCCCCTGCCTTCGCCCGAGTCAGCTGGGATAGGCTCCAGCCCCCCCCCCGCGACCCTAGTGAGGATTAAGCGGTGTATAGATAATGGATGGATGGATAGACATGCTATTTTAGAATTTGATTGGTGGCTAAACAGCCTCTCACCTGTCTTTAGCTCTCATTTATAGGCCTGCTGTTGTCAAAAAAGGATTGAAATGTTCAGGTATTGACCTCCAAAAATGCAGGGAAATAAAGCCCCCTATTTTCTGTGTCACTGGACATTCAACATACTGATCTCATTCACCCACACAAAACCAGTTAATAATTTCTGCATCCAGTTTTTGCTCATTCATTTTCAGCCAGATTGTGGGTCAAAAACACTGATGCAGATGAATCCCTCAATAACATATAGGCTTTTGATGATTCCCAGCCCACAGGTCTTCTGAAGGACGTCAGTTCTGCCCCTAATGGTACAGAGAAATGGATTTCAGGCATAGCAGATAGTATCTTTGTGTTTTTGTCTGGGAGAGATGAAAGGGGGCCCGGCTCCATATATGTGGCTGTGAAGATTGTGACTCGCTGCCTTTCTCATCTTCACCCCATTCTACAGAATTAATGACAGCAGCTCTATCATGCTATAGACCAGAGGTTGGAGAGACAGTGGGGGTTGTGAATGAACAAAGGGGATTTCTACATTGAATCCTCAAATAGAATCCTGTTCTCTTTCTCTTTGGAATAACTTGGTGGAATTTCTTACTCTGTTCATAAACAAGTCCTGTGTTTTCCTCTGTCTCCAAATTCTTATTCCCCTATAAATAGTTTCATTTTTCTTCTGAAGGCTGCTTCTTTACTTTCGCATCTGAATTATTTTACAAACGATGCAGGCCATCATAGCAGGAGGTCAGTGACACACCACAAAGTCTGTACAGATTCAGAGTGACACTGAAGCAGGCCTTGAAGTTGTTTGTTTGGGTTTGTGCATGTGGTATATTTCAGGAGTGCTACAGATAGAAAGTATCCTGGAATATCCTTGAGTGATCTTTAGCAAGACATCAGATCCCTCCAAGCTGTATACCTGACCTCCACATAGAGGATGGAGATGGTTCATATGAGTCTTTTGAGTCCATAAAGGACTAAAAAAGACTCAGCAACCAACAGTTTTTAGTGTAACAGTTTATTGCTGGGTTAATCTTCAGGTACATGGAAGTAAGATTAGAAATGGATGCTGCTGAAATAGTCCTACTTCAGAAGTGAGCATGAGACCCATATGGATTCAGTATTATGGAACCTACTTGTGGGCACATAGTATGCTTTAGTGTCATAGAAATAAGAGTCAGTGCAGGGAATTCTTATTAAAATAGACTCATTCCTGGAGATGACGGTTACCGTAGTGATATTACATCAATATTCATGATTACAACAATGAAAATGTGTCTTGCACAGGCTGTGATGAGTTTACTGTGTGTGTTTCACTGCAGCACAGTATGTGTGTGTCAGGTGATCCATCACGTTTGCAGGCAGTAAACAGCCAAGGCGGTGAAGTGCTTGATCTTCTCCAAAGCTGCCAGCCTCTGATAGGTCCCACATCTCAGTGCACCACCCCCCATATTTCTTCATCTAATTGGATTGCAGCTTGTCAGCGCATCATTTGTGTACAACCACCAACTCCTCCACATTTACGGCCTTCTGCCACTGATTACTTAGCTCGATGTTTCCTAATACAGTTTAAGCAATGAGTTTGCCTCTTAATTCTATCCATTCATATTTGTCTTTTTCTTGTCTCATCCTCTACCTCACTTTCTGCCTGTATCTACCTGTCTATGTCCAGAGTTTTTTTGACCCAGTAAGCAGCTGTGGACTATTTACAGCTGCACTGTCAAGGCAAACATATCTGCCCATTAGACTGCATGGAATAGTGCTGCCCAAATAATTGAAAATTCACATTTAAGGGGTGCCTTGTGGTTTACTGACCATTGTGCTTTAACTTCTCTGGTTTGGGACCTTTGTTGCAGCCGTGTTTCCCCCATTTTCTCAAATCTTCACTATCTGTACGTGTAATCCTTCACTACAAAGATAATTCACAAATCTTAGGGCAGAGCACACCCTGTAGCCATACATTAAGTATAGTTTTGTTGCCAATTCTTAAATTCTACTTCCTAATTTTATCCTGAGCTTTCAATGATTACCCGTGGTCGTTATTAGCAGACAGGACTTGTTAAGATGTCACGAGAATAGATCTATTATAAAAGCTTAGTAGTTACAGATACCATCAACAGAGCAAACTCCTAAAATCTCCTGATGAAGGCCGTGTGATATGGATAAAAGCTCTGGAAAAGGTTAGCTACCGTAGTATTAGTTGCACCTGGTTTGCCAGACGAGCATTTCCGATATCAGACAGAACCTTTTGATAAATAATTACAGAACAGTCCAGAATATATGGTTTTAGTTCCTCAAACATGCGGAGAGAATGAAGTCATTGCTCAAGTTAATTTAGTATGAACTCATTGTGTATGTTAATTAAGTGTGCTGTCATTGCATATGCAAGTCTGGGTAATTATTACTCTTCTTAGATAAAAACATAGTTCCAGTTAGGAGTCATATTAAGCGATTGTTATAAGAATTAATGTTTAATTGATTGTCTGATGATTTATGGGCTATTGCTATTTCCCTGCTGAAATATTACAGTAAAATATTCATCCTGCAATTAAAGTCAACAGATTGGAAATTCTATTTTTTTTTCCAAAATATTTTTATTGAAAAATTACTGAGATAATGTCAGTAAAAAATACAATCCACTTTTTTCTTTTTTAAGCACGTATACACCTAAGCACGCAGTCATGAATGCATACACATACAGGTAAATGTCGGCACTTGAACAAAGCCACGTACATATATGTACACAAAAGCAAAACAAGATAACGGAACAATATAGAACATAACCTCTCTCCCATCCACCCCATCCCACCTCAACTTAGCATATATGACCAACAAATAATACTGGTTATTCAAAATTTATGAAACACACAAAAAAAAAAAAACAGGCACACATTCAGTTGGGGAGTAGCTTCAAACTTGTAAAATATGTTATGAACGGTTGCCATTTACAGAAAAACTTATCAGTGGATCCTCTCAAAGTATATTTTATCTTCTCAAGTTTTAGGAAGAATATGGTGTCCTTAAGCCACCGGGAGATGGAAGGATAGTTGACAGATTGCCAATGTAGCAGTAAACAACATCTTGCCAATAGGGATGTGAAAGCTAAAATGTCCTTTTGGTTAGAATTTAATGCGAGAGAAGCATCAGGAATCCCAAATATAGCAATCAATGGGGAAGGCTGCAAATTTACTCCAAGAACGGTGGACATAATATTAAAATACCTGGTCCAAAAATCATTTAGCGCTGGGCAATGGAAAAACATATGGCTGAGATGACAAGGAGAGCCATGACATTTATCACATTCATCCTTCATTTCTGGATAAATTCTAGCCAGTCTGGATTTAGAAAAATGGACCCTATGCAGGACCTTAAATTGAATAAATCCCAGACGAGCACAAGAAGTGCTAGATCGTATCCTGTCTATAGCATGAAGCCAGAGGTTTTCATTTAATTGGATTCTCAGTTCCTTTTCCCATGTACTCTTAATTTTGGTACTAGAATGATTACTTAAGGACAAGATAAAGTTGTACATGTTGGAAATTAAGCCTTTCTGTTGAGGACTGTGTGAGAACAAGTTCTCCCAAAGTTGTCCTGGAGGTGCAGAGGGAAAATTCGGGAAACATTTGGAGACAAAATCACGGATTTGGAAATAGCGATACAGATGAGAAGGAGAGAGGTCATACCTGGAGGACAAGTTAGCGAAACTCTCAAAGACACCACCTATATATAGATTTTTTTAATTGTTTAATACCCTTGTCAAACCATACTGAAAACACTGGGTCCAGAAGTGATGGAGGAAATAGGTGGTTGTTGGTTAATGGACCTAAGGAAGATGCATCTGAGAATTTAAAGTGCTGTCTAAACTGATACCAAATCTGAAGAGTGTTTAGAACCACTTGATTATCAGTATATAATGAAGGTTTTACAGGCAACGACGAATGAAGTAAAGCAGGTATAGAGGAACCCCTACAAGATGATAACTCCAATTTACACCAAGATGAACTAGGACAGTGTATCCAATAGCAAAGTTTATGGACATGAGCGGCCCAATAGTAAAATTGGAAATTGGGTAATGCAAGACCACCACTGAGTTTGCATCTTTGCAATGAAGTTTTGCAAACTCTTGGTGACTTCCCACCCCAAATGAAGGAACAAATTAACTTATCCAGAGAATCAAAAAAATGTTTTGGCAGAAATAGAGGAATTGACTGGAATAAGAAAAGAAACTTTGGTAATATATTCATTTTAAGTACGCTGATTCTGCCAATTACAGAAAGGGGGAGGCTGCCCCATCTTTGAATATCAGATGTGATCACAGAGATAAGAGGAGTAAAATTAGCTGTTACGAGGTCAGATAGAGAAGGTATCACATGAATACCGAGATATTTAAAACCTGAAGGGCTGAATTGGAAAGGCAGGTCTGATTGTTGGAGATGGCATGCTGCAGTACTAACAGGAAAACATACACTTTTCTCCAGATTTAATTTATAACCTGAAAACCAACTGAATTGCTCTAGAATGCTTAAAACAGGACAAACAACAAGATCGTAACACGATGGATAAGGGTTCAATAGCAATAGCAAAAAGCAAAAGTGATAAAGGACACCCTTGGCGAGTACCACGCCCAAGGGCAAAATAATCAGAATAAACATCATTAGTGTGGATACTGGCTTTAGGGGATGAGTAAAGAAGACGGATCCAAGAAATGAATTTATCTCTAAAACCGAACCTTTTCAAAACAGCAAACAAGTACTCCCACTCCACTCTGTCAAATGCTTTTTCAGCATCCAAGGAAATAACGATTTCAGGTAGCTCAGCTGAATGTTTAGAGTAAATTATGATAAAAAGTGTGCGGGTATTAAAAAATAACTGGCGCCCCTTGATAAAACCATTCTGCTCTTCAGAAATAATACATGGAAGCACGTTCTCTAATCGAGATGCAATTACTTTAGCCAACACCTTTACATCAGCATTGAGCAAAGATAACGGTCTATAAGAGCCACAAGAGGTTGGTTCCTTGTCCTTCTTAAGAAGGAGAGCGATAGTAGCTTGTGTCAAAGTGGGTGGTAATAAACCACGATAACAATAAAACAATAAAAGTAGTGGTGCCAATTTTCCAATAAACTTTTTATAAAACTCAATCGGAAACCCATCCGGGCCAGGGGCTTTGTTAGATTGCGTAGCTTTAATTGAAATTACTAATTCTTCAAGAGAGAGTGGGGAGTCCAATTGTTCTGCCATATTAGGGTCAATGACGGGATTCTGTAGATTTTGAAGAAAATCATTCATTTTAGTATTGTCTGTTGGCAATTCTGATTTATATAATGATGAGTAAAAAGACTTGAAAGTAGTATTGATTTCTATAGGATCTGTAATAGTTATATTTTGGGTGTTTTTAATACTAGGTATCAAACGGGAAGCGGCCTGACGCCGTAACTGATGAGCCAGCAAACGACTTGCTTTGTCGCCGTGTTCATAATATGAACCGCGGCTATGTAGCAACAAGCGCTCTGCATCTTTAGTTGAAATAAGATCAAATTCTGCTTGTAAATCAATACATTGCTTAAGCAATTCTGGAGTAGGGGTCAGTGCATATTTTTGATCAAGATCACTAATAGCTATTGTAAGTTCATTGAGTCTAGAGTTAAGGCTTTTGCGAGAATGCGCTGAATATGAAATAATTTGTCCTCTAAGATATGACTTAAGTGTTTCCCATAACAATGAACATGAAGTTGAGTCATTCTGGTTAAAAGAAAGGAACTCGTCAATAGAATTTGAAATGAAATTGCAAAATTCATTATCTGCTAAGAGAAGAGAGTTAAATCGCCAGAGTGGAGGGCTGCCTTTATGACTGGAAAGTTGAATGTCTAGCAATAACGGTGCATGGTCAGATATTACAATAGCCAAATAGTCAGAGGAAAGTACACATGTATTAAGGGTGCTATCTATAAAGAAATAGTCAATTCTTGAATATGACTGATGCACTTTGGAGAAAAAAGAAAATTTTCTCATAGAAGGATTACGAGATCTCCATGGATCAACGAGACCATTCAGCCCCATAAACTCAGAAAAAGTTTTAGACATAGCAGATTGAGTCAGATTACGAGGATTATTTAAGAAAGGAGTATTTAAGAAAGGAAGATTGCTTAATAATCTGTTAGCAAATTCAGCATCATCAAAGTTTGGAGTATATACGTTTACCAACAAGACTTTTCTTTGCATTAGAGTGCCAGCCACAATCAGATATCTTCCATTCTTGTCCGCAATGACATCAGTAGATGAAAATTGGACTTTCTTGTTTATTAAAATGGCAACTCCTCTTGCTTTTGAGTTGAAGTTTGAGTGGAAGCACTGACTTACCCAAGGGCAGTGTAGCCTATGGTGATCTTTAATCCGAAGATGAGTCTCCTGTAAGAATACTATAGCAGAATTTAAACGTTTCAAGTGAGTGAAAACCGTAGACCTCTTGACAGGGTTACCCATACCTCTGATATTCCAGCTAATAAATCTGAGAGGTGTGCCTGAACCAGCAATGCTGGGATTTATGTGGGTGTTAACCATTTAAATAAAATAAACAACCAAAATACAAACAGCTATAGAGTTGAGGTGGGATACCCTCTCCACAACATACCCCTGAACATACACCCAAAGTCCCCATATAACTACAAAACAAAGGAGACAGCAGTGTTTCCCCCAGTAAACACAAGTCGCCCACCATAATGTGAGAGCAACTCAGGAGACAAAGCAGAACAAATAAAAGCAGGAGAAGAAGAGACTCCTACCGATTTCAAAGCTGATTAACAGTGTGCGCAATAATAAAACAAAACAAAATTACACACACACATACACATACACACATATATATGCATATATATACATATACATACATACATACATGCATACATACACACACACACACACACATACATACATATACATCCATACATACACATATATACATACACACCCATGTCTTACATAACAAAAAAATGTTGATTAAAGATGAACATATTGGCCCGACAAAAGGATAATAGTGCACCAACAGAACAGTGGTAAAGGATATAAAAATAAAAGTGCAAATACAATGTTGATGCCAGTCATAGTTGAAAAATAAAAATATATTGTAGATTATATCACAGTGACTAAGGCGGTGAAAGAAGAGGCATCTGATATTGTTTTAAATAACCACGAATATCACCGACCTAGTTAGTGCATCAGATCAAAGAGCCACTTACGGTGCAAAGGCAAATTTCAGGCTAAAGAGAGCACGAACCATTGGCAAATACAAAATCAACGGTAAATCAGCATAACACGTGAACATCCGAATTCAAGAATAAGCAAAAACGGCTCTATAAGGACTAATGCAACTCAACCGGTTACCAGAGTTTTGACATAGTTGCTGGCTTTTTCCGCTGAAACAAATTCCTTCGTAACGCCGTCGTGTGTGATGCGAAGCCGGGCGGGGTGGATGAGTCCGTACCGAATCCCGTCAATGCCGCGGAGCTGTCGCCTGACCTGGTTGAACTCAGCCTGCGCGCGGGCTACCTTGGCAGTATGGTCCGGGAAGACCGAGATGGTCAAGTCCCGGACTTTAATCTGTTGAAGCTCCCTCGCACGGCGCAAAATGTCCACACAGTCACTGTAGTAGTGAAATCTGCACACAATGGCTCTCGGTCGTTCGTGGGGCTTGGGCTTCGGTTGAAGGGTCCGGTGGGCTCTGTCCAACAGCGGCTCCTTTTGCAGATTGAACACCTCCTTTAACAACGCGGCTACAGCAACTGTAGTGCAGGAATCGTTGCCCTCTGGAACTCCCACAATCCTGATATTATTACGTCGTGATCTGGACTCTAGATCTTCACATTTATTCTCGAGCTTAGTCATGTTAGCAGTGAGGCTCTCTATGGTCTTTTTCATCACAGCGAAGTCATCGGTGCACCCCGACAGCGCCTGCTCCATTTCCCCCACGGTACCTCTTAGCGTAGCCAAGCTAGCATCAGTAGCAGCTCTGTCTTGGGCCAGTTGTGTTTTCACCGCCTGCAGGTCAAGCTTGATAGTCGACAGAGTATCACCGAGAGTTTCCTGGAGTTCTTTTTTAAAGATGTCAGCAATATCTTTCCTCAGCGAAGCCAGCAACTCCAGCCTGAGGGCGGTGGTATCGAGGTCGGCTAGTAGCGAAGTGGACGTAGCAGTAGCTGGTGGCTCACCCGGGGACGTGGTCGCAATGGGCCTAAGTTGTGTCTGAACAGCTTTCGTGGTCTTATCAGCCATTTCAACACAGAACAATATTCTATTTCAGTCCGGAAAATAGAATGAAGCAAGATAGGGCCAAGTATGTCAGCGAAATGCGCAGATAAAATACAATTTTCAGCGAAAACGGCAGGAGCCTCCGAAGTCACGTCTTACTCCATTGAAAGCTCAGCAGCGCCCCCCGGAAATTCTATTTATTCTTATCATGATGATGAATTAGTCATATATATCTTCTCAGGTTGTAAAAAGTCAGGTTAATGTGTGCATTACATCAAAACAAAGGTTCTGTCAGGTTACCTAGTCGTTGGTGGCCTTTTTTAAACTTATCCTTGGGGTTATCCGTTCCTTAACCTCTAAATTTAAACCTAGCAACTTACCAAGTGCAAAATCCGTTGACAGAAAAGCTGCCGTTAACGGACGTGACTGGTAATTAATTTGACCATTCGAAAGTGGCTACTCAGTTGAGTTAGTTATCAGAGGAAGCAGGATAGGCATCCGGATGGAGGCAGTTAGAAGCTAGGCGAATTTTCTCGCTAACCAGCTTAAACGTTCCTCAGATCCCATCTGAGTTAGACCCTCTGGGCTGCAGGAACCGGACCCGTTAGATGGAGAGCTGGTCCAGTAATTCTCTGATAGTTAATTGATGAATTAAATTAATTTAGGAGGTTACTGGCCCTAGGATTTAACACGTTACACCCATAGAGCCATAATTGCCACATTAATGGGAAATAGACCAGGTTTAAACAATCTACAATGTCCTTTAAATCTTTAAAACAAACAAAACAGTTCCCTTCCTCTTTCAGTCAAGTCTGCCAGTCTGTCAATAAGGTTGTGAGGATTGATTCTGATACTAATTGTTGTCAAGGCTTTCATCATCAAATAAAGATGCATTTTTTGGGGAATTTTGTCCTCTTTGGAAAAACTACCTTTCGCTCACATTACAAGCACTGCTTGTTCAAAGGTTTCTCTTGATACCTTATGAACCAATATACTCCTGATGTCTGAAGTTAGATAGATGGGACTAACCAAGGGAAGTCAACCTCAGCTGTTGTGATACAGTTCGCTGGAGCACTGCTGGTAGGCAAAACCACACACCACATACAGAACTCAGTGATCTTGCAAACAAAGTTCTGAGAGTGAAACTGGCCCAGGACAAAACCATGCTTTAATTTGATGCCACATCATTCTTCACATGCATTCCCGCATCTGAGGCAGTGAAGACTATCAGAAAATGCCTCCTGCAAGACAGAACCAACCTCAACCCCAACCAGATGTGCACCGTGCTGGATATCTGCTTGACCACTGCCTATTTCAAATCTAACGAAGGATTCTACAGACAGAAGCATGGTTTTGCCACCGGCTCTCCAGTGTCACCCATTGTGGCCAACCTCTACATGGAGGAATGGAAAACAGAGCTCTGAACACATTTAAGGAAACAACTCCTAGCCACTGGTTCAGATATGTGGATGACACCTGGGTCAAAATCAAAGCCCAAGAAGTAAAAGCCTTCCAGAGCACATCAACTCGGTGGACAGCAACATCAAGTTCATTTGGGAAGATTTGAAGGATGGCAAGCTGCCTTTTTTGGACTGTGCAGTGCATGTTGGGGAGAATGGAGACCTCAACATTGAAGTCTACAGGAAACCGACACATACAGACCAATATCTGCTGTTTGATTCCCATCATCCACTGGAACATAAACTGAGGGTCATCAGAACCTTAAAGCACTGGACTGAGAATGTTCCTTCCAATGCAGAGGGAAAGGAGAAGGAGCATTCTCACATTAGGAAAGCACGGAGGAACTGTGGCTAGCCCAACTGGGCCTTCATCAAATCATCAAAAAGATGTAGGAAACACAACACCACAACAAACAGCAAAGAAAACATGAGGACCAACATGTTATACCATACGTATCCAAAAAACTCAGGAGGATTTTCTCCAAACATAAAATCCGGTGCACTTCAGACCCAGCAACACTCTAAGACAAAGACTGGTTCATCCCAAGGATAAAATGCAAGCAATGTTGTCTTGGCAGTCCAATGCAGGGCAGAGTACACAGACTTGTACATTGGAGAGACTAAACAACAGCTTCATAAGCACATGGCTCGACACAGGAGAGCAGCTCTTCAGGACAAGACTCAGCAGTCCACTTGCATCTGAAGGATAACAGGCATTCCTTTGAGGACAGCAATGTACACAATTTGGACAGAGAGGACAGATGATTTGAGAGAGTAAAGGAAGCCATCTATGTGAAGTTGGAACAACCATCTCTAAACAGAGGAGGGGGTTTGCGACACCACTTATCAAGCACCTATAATACAGCGACAAGGTCTCTCCCAAGAAAGTTTCACCATCGTTAACATCTTGAGTCACTCCTGACCTCGCAGATTCACATCCTTTGTTTTGTAAACTGGCATCTCGCATTACCATGATTGCTGTCGTTGCTGGTGGACAGCTTGGTTTCACAACTCACACCTGGTGATAGATGAGTCCTGGTTGTTTATGGGCCATTAGCCATGTGACCTGGAGTGACAATAAATTCTGTAACCCCCCATCATCAGTTAGAACTAAGGAAGCCTCTTGGATAAAGGTGACATGTCTTCAAGAACCTACAAGAGAAGTCCAGTTGATTTTTTTACTGAAGCTCCTACGACTGCCATGATCTGGATGATTGAGAATCTTCACAGACATTTGGTAGACAATCTTAATCAAGCTTCTATACATTTTGTCAGTAGTGAAATGTAAATAAATACACTTACACACATACAGTTTTCATAAACTTGACCTTTCCTTGTGCTACTTTCTGCTACTACTGTTACAGTGATCAGGCATAACATTATGACCACATGCCTAATATTGTGTTGGTCCCCTTTATGCTGCTAAAACTCCTCTGACCCAGTGGGGCATGGACACAGGACCTCTGGGCATGTCCTGTGGCACCAGGATAGTGGGAATGAATTCTGTGGGTCTTGTGGGTTGCAGGGTTTAACCTGCCCAGATCAGGCTTATCCTGGATCATCCCAGAGATGATCAATAAGATTTGGATCTGGGGAGTATGGAACCCAGATGAACAGCTTTAGCTCTGTTGTGTTCCCTGGGCCACTCCTGAGCAGTTTTTGCGGTGTGTTGGCATGCTTTGTCCTGCTGAGGGTGGCAACTGGCATCAAGGACTACTGTTGCCATGGGGGGTTGCTTGATCTGCAATGCCTAGGAGGATGGTACATGTCAAACATCGTCATGAATATAAGGACTCAAAGTTTCCCAGCAGAACATTGCATTATAATAAGATGATCGATGTTGTTCACTTTAATTGTCAGTGGTCATAATGTTGTGGCTGATAGGTGTTTATTGTTATTGATTAAACTACCAAGCATTATGGTGTATAAAGTGAATAAATTAGCTCCAGTTTCAACATTACAATGATGAATATTTCATCCAGATCTGTTTGTGCATTTTTGAGTAGTGTTGTTAACAGAGAGACAAACAGACAGGCAGACAAACCAACGCAGGTCATAACATAACTCCGCCGTGTTCTTTGATCGAATAATGAATGGGTCATACCTCCCCACAAATAATGTTAGAGCAAAACCAGTGGTGTAGTCTATGTGATAGGTATACACCGTATACCCACTAGAAAAGGTCCCGAATTTCTGTATAATCACTTAAAAATGCACAGATACATATCAGTATGTTTTTTGACATAATGTTCACTATCCCGTTCATAAATTCGCCTTCTCTGTGTTAGGAAGCGGTGAAGTTGTATGGGGCAGGGGAAAAGTGTATGGCTTAGAATAGGGGTCACTAAATGGACTGCGGTCTGGATCCAGACCCAGACGCCATCTATACGGGTGTAAATTTGACAGGTCGCTTCTATTTTACCGGCGCGGTTTTCCAGTGTTTACAGCATTGGCTATCAGCTCAGGAAACACACAGACCAATTACGGTAGTACGGGAGTTCAGACATCCCGCATGATGCTACTCAGCCAATGAAGTCCCTGCATTGCATCGCAGCTCTGCCTTCAAAAAAACAATGGAGAGGTGAGGGACAGAGAGGAGGACAGTAGTGATGGGAAGCTGGTTCTTTTGGCACAGCTTCCAAAGAAGAGCCGGCTCTTTTGGCTCCCAAATGGTTCCTAATTCAGTATTATTTGTAGCCTCATATTTTAGCCTAACCAGGCAAATATGAATGATTTGTGTTTTGATAAACTCTTTTGCATTCAGTGTTTTTATGAGATGCCTTATAATTGCCTCATTTTGTGCATTTGTTGTGTTACAAAAACTGGCATTCTTACTTTTGTTTAATATTTCAATCAAATTTTTTTTTGGACAAAAAACAAATGAACACAACACTGCACACAAAATCACAGAACCAGAACAGAAATGGAACCAAACTATATTCAAACAGTATAAATGTAATCAGTGTAGGTTGGCAGTCAGAAAAATCAGATGACTGAGCTTGGATGGACTTGGAGTATCTGTCCTGTTTTTAAGAAGATTCTCTCAGATGGAACAGAAGTTGCCACAACATCACTTTCACCAGGAGGATGAAGGCTGAGGCCTTGGCCTGCCACCAGCTCAGTGAGTCATCTGCTCATTGGATGAGAGGTATCTCTAGATATGATCTCACCTCCATTATAGCATCAGCTGTAGGATATCTCCTTGCAGCATCTCCTGTGGCTCTTCCATCAAAGAGTCTCCACACAGCAGAAGTTTGAGGCTTCTCCGCCACTTGGCAATAACAATATTTTCCCTTTTTTTGTCACAAATACATTACAGAGCGCAGGATCAGCCATAGTACAGCACCCCTGGAGCAGGAAGGGTTAAGGGCCTTGCTCAAGGGAACAACAGTGGGCGCATCAGGATTTGAACCACTCACCTTCTGATCAGTAGCCCAGAGATTTAACTGTTGTGCCATCTCCAGAGATGGCACAACAGTTAAATCTCTGGACTCTGGACTCCTCTAATGGTGGAGGTGCCAGGCTGCTGGGGTACATTTTGCTGCTGCTGCACTTATTCTTGACCTGGCTTTGGTTTATAAGGCTGGAAGGGGAAAAATTCCATAATTTTTCTATTGAAATCTATATGAAACATGGAGTTTTGCATACTTTCTCTGTGTATGCACATGTATGGTTTTGCAGAGGTATAAAACAAAAATGCAGCTTGTCTTTTTACATGTGAACACTGCTTCTACAGGTTTGCTGAAGACAGTAAGAATAGAATTCCTCTCCTCTGGTTATCGCTGGACAGGCAAAGGCCACTTCTATTTCATTTTACCGTTAAAAGCACACACCTGCGTACTCGCCACAACATCCAGTTATCAATCTGTTCCCAGTTAGCATTCAATCATTTCCACGGGTCTGAATGCATTTATGCTAGGTCAGACATATCCAGTATTGAGAGCATTGCTTTTTGTTGTCTCAGAAAGTACTTTCCCTCTAAATCACAATTCCTGGCTTCGCTGAGGTGTAAGGCTGCCAAACAATTTCCATTTGCCGTTGTTTGATAGGTGGATCCAGGCTTCTCTCTATCTGCATTTTTTTTTTTTTTTTTAACAATCATTTGTTTGCCATCCATGGCTGAGATAGTGACAGCCACCAGAACCTGAGCTGAGTCTGAATCCTCAATGATTATTGCTGCTCTTCAAGCAAGAGCAGGGTCCCTGTCTCTCAGCATTTTTGGCACAAGCAGCGAGCAAAATCAAATGCAATAAAAGCATGTCTGGATTAGAGCTTGTTAAGCGAGAGAGGAGCCTTTAATTGCTTGGGCTTTGTGCAGCTTCACAAAGAGCTGGCATTGCTAATCTGTAGCTCAAGGGTGAATGTTTGTGACTAAACAAGCAAAGATGTAAAGTATGGTGGAGGGGAAAGAAAAGCATTTCAGGAAGGAGGGTTTTAATAGAGTTGGTGACAAAGACAAACACAGTCTCAAATTGGTTGCTGGCAGACGGTTTAATTTTTGCATCATGACATTAGTCTGAAAGTTTTAGTTAGAATGTGTCGATTACATCAGTGGGCAAACCACAGATGTAAACTATTGAAAGGCTTTTATTTCAATTTGGGACTTTTTTTCATAGTTTTGGCCATGATAGCACTCCGTTATGATAACATTCTTGTCACAAGAGCTTTATCTGAGATGTAGACACATGAAGACATCACTGTGACAGAAGTTGACAGGGTTAATACCAGCATGCCAGTTTGACAAAGAAAAGAAAAGTGGATGTTAAAGCTGCTGCCCATACTGACCGGTGATCCCACACTTGATCGTTTTCCTCTTTGAATTTTGATCTGCTGCACTGACCCTCTGTATTTCACGATTTTCCTGACCTCAGAGATATTCTGACCTTATAATTTTGCCTTTCAATTCTCAACTTTGTTGTGCCACAATGGTAGACTGACATCTGTTGTTTGTGATCGACTCTTGGCAGTTTTCTTATATAAAGTAGAGCCATAAGAGGGACAAAGCTGGAAGGAAATGGCACACTTTCTTCTTCAGCAACTTGGAAACATTGGCTGTTATTTAGCTGTAGTAATTAGACCAGTCCAGAAGTCAGTGAGAATGTGCTGGCATTTGTCTTTATTACAAAATGATATCAGAACAGAATGCTTCCATTTCTTCATCCAAACACAGTCACACGAGGACTTAACTGGTCAGTGTCTCTGCTACTCTCACAGTCCAGTATTCTGATCTTGGGCCAAAGGACTTCCTAATAACTGTGGATGTGTTTCAATTTTTACCAATTATTAACAGCCTTTATGAACCCATCATAATCCAGAATTTTGACTGCAGTCAAACCAGACATGAAACAAATCTGAGGTCAGTATCTGTAGCTGTTTGCCAGTTCCCTCATCCAAACAGGATTTATTATTAACATTGTAGGTGCATTCACATTTCTTGAAGTTTTGCCATCAAAAAATGGTTGAGATGATTAAATAGTAATTTGTGTGACTGTTCACTGTTTATTTATTACCCTGTAATATAAACTGTTTCTCTCAACTGGAGGGTAAACACTATATATACTGCAAACGACAGCATTTTATTCAAAATAAAAATAATTTAAGACTTTCAAATCATTGAATGTAAACTACTGGTCAAAAGTATTAGAACGCCCCAATTTTTCCATTTTTTAATGGAAATACAAGTAGTTCAAGTCCAATCAATAGCTTGAAATGGTTCAAAGGTAAGTGGTGAACTCCCAGAGGTTTAAAAAAAAGGTACGGTTATCCAAGCTGAAAAATAATGTGCATTTCAGAATTATACAAAAAGGCCTTTTTCAGGGAACAGAAATTGGTTAATGACTTAAAGCTGTTCTGCAGCAATGGAGGTTGATCAAACCTTGAAAGTTGGTGCTACCAAATCCTACATGTGTCCCAACTTTTCTAGATTACTGACAACCCACTCTGTCTGCATAAAAGTAGTGTTGGAATACACCATGGCACCATACCCTCCAGAGCATTACTTGAACAGTATTGTACTGCAGAAAGTAGTGTGTTGCTATAAAAATGGTGAGGAAAAGGCAATTAACAATAGAAGAGAGACAGACCATCATAACCCTTAAAAATGTAAGTCTTTCCTACAGAGAAATTGTAAAGAAAGTCAAGGTGTCAGTGAGTACAGTTTTCTTCACCATCAAAAGGCATTCAGAAACTGGAGAAACTCTGACAGGAAAGGGTCTGGAAGACTCAAAGCCATAACAGAATCAGAAGACAAGTTTCTGAGAGTCAACAGCTTGGTGACAGGCGGCTCACTGGACAACAGCTTCAAGCACAGCTTAATGGTGGTCATAGTAAGAAGTCTCAGTTTAACTGTGAAGAGAAGACTTGAAGTTGCCGGTTTGACAGGTGGAGTTGTAGCAAGAAAGTCATTGCAAAGACGTCAGAATAAGAAAAAGAGGCTTGCCTGGGCCATGAAAAACCACCAGTGGACTACTGAAGACTGGATGAAGGGATTATGGACTGATGAATCAAAATTTGAAATCTTTGGTTCATCACACAGGATTTTTGTATGCCGTTGAGTAGGAGAAAGGATGATTCCTCAGTGTTGATCAACTGCCAGACATGTAGGAAGAACCGTGATGATCCAGGACTGTTTTGCTGGATCCATGGTGAGTGGGAGTTACCCTGAACCAAAATGACTACCACAGCATTCTGCAGTGCCATGCAGTACCCTCTGGTATGTTCTTAGTCGGTCAAGATAGTAAGCTTGAAAACATGGAGTGGTAGCACAGTCTCTAGACTTAAACCTCATGGAGCTGGTTTGGGTTGAACTGGACAGAAGAGTGAAAACAAAACAACCTACAAATGCCACACATTTATGGGAACTTCTTCAACAAAGTTAGGAAGAACTTTTTGAAGAATATTTGATTTCCATTGTGAAAAGAATGCCACGAGTGTGTTCAGCTGTTACATCTGCCAAAGGTGGCTACTTTGATTAGTCAAACTTTTAGAATACGTTTTATGTATAAATTGCTTTTTTTTCTATGCTTTCATTTGAAACTACAATGAGACACTAAAGTGCATAATTTCCAATAAAAAATTGGAAAAATTGGGTTGTTCTAAAACTTTTGATCGGTAGTGTATGTAGAAATGATTGAGAGGTTAATACGCAGCAAGTAAACATCAAAACCTTCTGTTTGCCAGCAGTCCATTCCAACAACCACATTCAGCAGTCTGTTAAAAATAAGCTACATACACATTTTTGTTCCTGAAAAGAATAGTTTCAGTCACACTGTATAATCTCAGTACAGTTCTATGAAACTTTGCCATTTATTACATGAATAGTTACAGTGAGTCACCACCATGTTTGTTACTCAAGGAGGTCTGTAATCCTACTCATTCAGCCAATACATTTCATATGAGTGTGATGACTTGAAAAACTTGGAAAAAAATGTTGATGCTTGAGTTAGAATAACAATAATTAACATTGATTGGTTAGCACTTGCTCTGATCACTTGCCTTTTACTGTAGAGCACATAGCTGCAGTTGCTTGAGTGTTAACGTCCATTTTAATGACTTATTGATTGGGTTTTCGCTGTCCAATGTAGCGTACTAAGGAACAGAACATTCCAGAACAACACCCAAAGATTCAAAGACCCTCTCTCAAAGTGGTAGATTTGGTAAGACACCAATTCAGAAGACAGCTAACCCAAAATTCACCTCCAAATGGAACATCTGCTGATCAAATGTTTACTACTAAAGGACCACTCACGGCACTTTTAGAGACAACAGGATGCCTCCTACCTCCACTAGAATCTGATAAGGGTCATAAAGTGTCAACTGTGAGGAAAACCACACCTCTGCAGGATTGGCATTCTGACTTTCTGATCTCCCAACCTAACACAAAGAACTTTCTACATAGGAGTAAATAGAACAGCTTAAATCAGAACGTTAAAGAAATGTACCATCATCGGAATGACGATCTGGACTCAGTCTCTGATACCAGGTTGATCAGGACCAGTATGGAAGAAGAACATATCAAATCTGAAGTGTTTGTGGAAGATGCACATACATGAAACACAAACACCCCCTCCTGTCTCTCTCTGTCACGGACCACAGTCATAAAAGACACAGAGAGACTTTTTACTCTGAGAATATTTACTCCATATAGGTTCTTTTTCTTATTATTACCGAATGTATATGCTTGTATGTTTAACCATGTTATAAGTTTACTTCAGTGTAGCCTAAAGTACAATTTGTAAGTTTATTCCTATGTTTACACATTTTATTATTATCTCAGGAACCATATGAGATAAACGTGTTGTGTTTGGTGTAATTTTAATCATTTATTCGGTGTTATTTCAGATCTGTGATCACCATAAATGTTTAACAATTGGATTTCTACATTTAAGAAATGGACTAAGAGTAAGTTATAAAGGTATTTGGCCTCTGACCTTTCCTGGACAGTGAAGCTCAACACTACCCCTTGGGACTAACACATCCATGGTTGGTTAGATGCTGATTTGAATTTGGCTCCAAACTTTGTATATAGAGGAAAGTCATTGGAATGTTTTAGTTTTTCTTTTGGGCTTTCTAGAGTTTTAGTTTAATTTTTGTTTTTGACCTTAAGAATGTAACTTGGGCTTTTAGGAAAATTCAACTTGGGTTTGTAACTGGGCTTGTAAGAATGGGCTTGTAACAAAGGATCTTAGGAAACTGCAACTCTTAGAAAAATGCGACTGGATTTAAGAATTACTTAAGAACTATGACAGCGTGAATGTTTTCTTGATAACTATGAGCTTTGACTCTTAGTGTTTTTACTTTGGCACAATTTTGCAATGCAAACCTGCCAACGTGTCTTCCTGAACAAACTCATCCAGCAGATCATCACAGCTCCACAGCCTGCAACGGCTTCCCTGTCACTACTACAAAGGCTCCGCAAGTATCACTTTCCTTCTGCTGAATGAGTGAATTTACAAATTACAATTTGATTTCCAATTCCAAATTCTAAATTCATTACCTTTTCTACCAACTGCTTCCAGTGATGATCAAAATTCATTAGTTTATTTATCTGCATTTATTCATTCATTTTTTTACAGTTTGTTGTTGTCATGTCATTGTTGTTTATTGTTTGTTTGTAGTATTAGTTAATAAATGTTTGTGTATAATTATCATCGGTTCTACCGTGTATTTCCTTGTTTTGGGAACTGGAGGTCAGTGAAATCAGAGTTTATGACTTTCAGAATGAGACTGATCAACTTCATTTTAATCAAAATCTCTTTGAGACTTGCCGTAAATTGATTGTTTTCTTAGGCAAGCTGAGGATGGTGCCCCCTAAATTAACGAATGCAATTTTAATCATAAAGTGTAGTTTCTACCATTTCTACATGCTCTGCTACACCAAAGTGACTTCAGGTTAGGTGACATGGGACTGTACCATTATAGGAGTGCGAATAATTTTCCTCCTCACTGTGGTTTGCTCTTTAAGTAAATCTCTGTGTGTTCTTATGGAGTAATAGCTACCACATCAATGTTCCTACTGTCCCTACATGCAAAACGAACAGTTTTATTTTGTACTAAAAGCAACCAAAACTGAAACTTATGGATAAAGTCCACACTTTTGGTAAACTAGAATCCCAATATTTAATTTCTCCACAGCAAACACAAAATATGGCCAACTGAAATGAACTGATTTATCTTAATGTCAAAAACATGTGTGCATACTGTGTATTCCTCTACATGAGTAAAATGAAATGTTGTCCATAATTTTTTCCACATTTTATTGACAAGTTTCTGCTAACCTTGAAAACTGCTTAAAGAATAATACTGGCATTAAAAACAACCGCAAGTGACTGCAAAAGGGCATTATTTTTTGCATATATTAACATTTTTAGATGGTCTTAATGTTAGTGTTCTTCTTGGCCTTGGAATTCATAAATACTTGCTTTGATAAACCTGGATCGGTCAGTCTTGTCACGTGAAATTTATTGTGAGATATAACAACTCCCAGTCTGCCTTCAAGCACTGTCAAATGTATACACATCCCATCTTTATTTAGGCCCTACAGTATTGAGAAACACTGTAGAGTTGCAAGGAGTGGATGCTCACTGTAGACATTCACGTGCCCACTGTTCTTCTCATCTGCTGCTAGAAAAACAGGCCAGGCAGATTCTTGGCACAGAGCATCACTTGTCTTCTCTCTTAGCCCTCGATCAATGCATCTGCACTGATATGGGCTGGAGCTGCCTATTGATCCACCCTGCCTGTCTTTGTCCTCGGTCATTATGGAGATGAGAGAGTGACCTTTTCCAGAGGTGTCAGAGTGGAAAGGAGATTGTATAACAGCTTACAGGAGAGAGAGAGAGAGAGAGAGAGAGTGCGTGCGTGTGTGTGGATAGATAGATAGATAGATAGATAGATAGATAGATAGATAGATAGATAGATAGTTAGATAGATAGATAGATAGATAGATAGATAGATAGATAGACAGATAGACAGATAGACAGATAGATAGATAGATAGATAGATAGATAGATAGATAGATAGATAGATAGATAGATAGATAATCAGTCAATCATATGGCTGCAACTCAATGCATTTAGGCATGTAGACGTGGTCAAGACAACTTGCTGAAGTTCAAACTGAGCATCAGATTGTGGAAAAAAGGGGATTTAAGTGGCATGGCTATTGGTGTCAGACGGGTTGGTCTGACTAGTTCAGAAACTACTGGTGTACTGGGATTTTCACACACAAAAATCTCTATGGTTTACAGAGAATGGTCAGAAAAAGAGAAAATATCCAGCGAGTGGCAGTTGTGTGACCCAAAATGCCTTGTTGATGTGAGAGGTCAGAGGAAAATCGGCAGACTGGTTGGAGATGATAGAAAGACACCAGTAACTCAAATAACCACCGGTTACAACTAAGGAATGCAGAATACCATCTCTGAATGCACAACACATCCAACCTTGAAGAAGATGGGCTACAGCATCAGAAGACCACACCGGGTTCCATTCCTGTCAGTTAAGAACAGGAAACTGAGGCTACAGTTCGAACAGGCTCACCAAAATTGGACAATAGAAGATTGGAAAAACGTTGCCAGGTCTGATGAATCTCCATTTCAGCTGCGATGGAATTTGATGCAAACAACATGAAAGCATGTGCCTCGTATCAACGGTTCAAGCTGCTCGTCATGTAATGGTGTGGGGGATATTTTCTTGGCACATTTTGGGCCACTTAGTACCAACTGAGCATCGTTTAGACACCACAGCCTACGTGAGTATTGTTGCTAACTCGGGCTTCAGCTATTTTTAGCTATATATATTATTTTAGTAATTGAGTATTCTATCGATTATTCTGCCAATTAATCGAGTAATCGGATTCCGCACTAGGCATGCGTGTTACAGCATCAAAAGCGGAAGTGTATTGCACTGTGCAAAAGAAATAACCGTCCTGGACACATATATAGTATAGTACAGGGGCATTGTACATATATGGTATAGTACAGCGGTATTGCATATACATAGTATATGAATACTTACAGAAAACATACAGTGAAGGTACGTGTCCATTAGATGCGTTTTTCCCACATGTAAACGCACCGCATCTGAAAATCGCACGCACGGTCACTAGCGGGCCACAACATTGTCACATGACAGCGCTGAGCTTCAGCTGGCCACGACGTGGCCACGTGACCGAGCTTTCAGCTTGACAGTCCGGCAGATGCGTCGGATCAACATAGCGGCTCGGCCGCAAACTTTCTCTTTCATTAAACACTTCAGGGAAAAATATTTCTGAAAGCATTTGAGGCGACAAAATAAGTTGTGCAGTAGCTGAATCCGTCCTTGTTTTAGTTCACTGACAGCTAGTTTAGACGAGCGTTTAGACCGCGGACTGGTTGGGCACTCCTGCCGCAAACAATAGAAAAGCTGCGCTGGTTAAAATAGAAGCGTTGCATCAAATTTAAGGACCCGGTTTGTATTGAATGGAGTCTGGGTCCAGCCTCTGACCGCGGTCCGCCTTTTTGTGACTTTTGAATTACTCTAATAACTCGAGGAATCGTTTCAGCCTTATTGCTAACTATATCCATCCTTTTATGACCACAGTGTACCATCTTCTGATGACCATAGCTTCCATAGTCACCAGATCTCAATCCAGTAGAGCACCTTTGGGATGTGGTGGAACGGGGAGATTGGCATCATGGATGTGCAGTTGACAACTGTGGATGCTATCATGTCAATATGGACCAATATATGTATACCTTACATTATAAGGTATATATATAATGTAAAATGGTTGGTGGTTGTGGCAATTCTCAGTTGAATTCAAAAGATGAATTCAAATTCTTGATTTTAGTTTTAGTAGCAAAACTACAATAAAACTTTTTAAAAAATAAATACATACAGAAAATGATACGAAAAATGTCTGAACATGAAGTGCAGATTAAATGTGAGAATATTGCTCAACACATGAAAAAACAGGTCTCTAGTTGCTATTATATATCATTAGCAATAAAAATAGAGTGTGTCTGTCGCATATTGTGACAGTTATTATGGAAAAAAGTGCTGAATAATGTCTGTCTTACTGATGATACAAACAAGTATAGATATAAAGAAAAAATTGATTAAAGCAAACACCATACAGTAGAAGTACCAAAAAAAAACAAACAAACCAAAAAATCATTACCATTTGACATTATATATTACAAACTATGCTCAAGAGCATTATCTGCAAGACTCTAAGTATCAAAAGCAGCCAAAGACTTTCTGAACTGTTTGGTAGCTTAATTTAAAAAAAAAAAAAAAAGCATCACATTTGATAAACTGCTTATATATAAAATACCAGTCAAAAGTTTGGACACTCCTTCTCATTCATGCTTTTTATTTATTTGTATTATTTTCTACATTGTAGATTAATACTGACGATTAATACTTTTTTGTTTCCAACATAATTCCATATGTATTCTTGTATAGTTTTGATGTCTTCAATATTAATCTACAATGTCCAAAATAAATAGATAAAACCATTATTCAATGGTTTTATCTAATTATTTGTGAAGGTGTGTCCAAACGTTTGACTGATCGTGTATATATTTTAATGTAATGTATGCTTGCTTCAAAACTGCAGCAGGTAGACTCATTATGTCCCACTACTGCCAGTAGTAATTACTAGCATACACAGGAGTAGCAGCAGGAGTAGATGCAGCACTGAGTAAAATGATCAGTATTTGTTACATTAGCAATACCAAGAAAAAAAAATCTGGTTGTTTTTAATTAAAGAAACATTTAAATTTGAAAATCAGTAGTTAAATATAAAACATGAAAAAGCACGTTCCACACGAATGTAGAATAATTTGATGATTTTATGGCTTTTACTGTTTAAACAAGGACAAACTATAGGCTGTGTTCAAGCAACAGAATACATTTTTCATGTCATTTTTGCTGCAGATGTCTGTGTTTGGGGGGAAAAAAAGCTGTGTTTGCCACTGCTGGCTTTGATGACTGTCATGTTTCTTCTTGTGTTCAGTTTTTCATGAGGTTGAGATGCCTCTGTCTGGATATCATGTTAGAAGCCTATACCTGCTATTATTAACATTACATGAATGAGTGTCCCCCGCTGCAGGGGTTGGGAGCAGGATCAATACGATGAGGAAAATTTTAAAGTGGGTAGCATTCTGCTACAGGCAACACTGGATTAAGAGTCTGGTTTGTATTCACAAAGAGTGAGATGGTGGCCTTGCAATCAATTCTCCCTTATATAAAAGTCCAAAACATGCTGCAAATATGCTGTGTTTATTCATGTACCTAGCAATGAAAATTGCATGGTCTTTCTCCCTTCAATTCTATGTTATTTATGTCAACTGCAGAGAGAACCAAACTTTATTTGAGATATTTGGAGGCAGGCCTCTGTACCAAAATTTCCCTGTTTTTATGTGTAGTTTGAAAAAAATATCCTGACAATGAGCCATAATAACATTAGGAGACACCATCCACTAATGAGGTTGAAACAATTAAAAGTATTTTGTCAACATATTTAATCCTATTTTATATGAACAATTGGTGCTCATTCGAAAAAAAAAGTAAACATATTGTCTTAATGATTTAATAAATCTCCATTTCCTCAGCACTAATTCCATCAGGGAGATGAAAGGAATGGATAATAATGTTGACAGGCAGGTCTGTGTTGCCTTCAGTTATTGCAAAACTCATTGCTATTAAAATGGTAAATCGTCTGCACATGCCATATGAGTGTCTGCAGTCGAGAGCGACTTTGGGCTCCGTGTCTTGCCCAAGGACACTTTGGCATGTGAGGGTGCCAGGATCGAACCTCCAACCTCCATTAGCGGACAACCTGCTACCACCTGAGCCACAGCAGACAAAAAATGTGACTTTGCAAGGAGCAGTGCCTGCTTTCTAGATTTTCTATGCCCTGTGTTTTGCATCTCAGGCTACTGCCCTATCTTCCGCTTAGTGAATGTTTGTACAGGAAGTCTGCAGGAAAAATGTAAGGCTGAAAAAAATGATTAGTGAATGAAAAGCATTCACTAATCAGAAGGCAGGGCAGCAGCCTGAGGTGATATAGTTATACCAATAAAACAAATATAAAATGAAACTTCTTTTCATCGACTGTATTTAACAGTTGTAGCATCACACAAGACTGATGCTGTTTCCTAAGAGAGAGGCTTTTAGTTTATACATTGGGCACAGCAGCAGTCATTTCATGAATTACTTCAGTCTTCTGAAGTATTGTTGTAATTGTACAAAGCTTTTTTTTAACTGTGAAATCATTGGGAACAAAGCGATCATGCTAAGGATGAATCTTTTCTGATTTATCAAGTAGAATATTATAAGGAGTCTTCATTTCCGCTGCTCAAATGCGTAGGTATTTGCAGTGAGTGGCATTAGTGCAACTGTGAAACATATCTAATCACAAAAGTCATTTTAAAGCACATATGTAAAGTACAGTTTATTGTAACCTATAACACTTTTAAACTTATATGTTACAGTGGACACCAGATTCAACAAAAAGTGCAGGAATAAAATACAATGAACATGAGAATGCCTGATCTCTGTTAGGTGCATCTGGGTATTTAGACCTAGGCTTTATCTGGGACGCCGAAGCCTCAAGTGTCACCAGCACAATGGAGCTGAGTGGAATTTTGTTTGTGGTGCAACATTTAGCAAATGACAGTCAGAATTTTTGGTTTTATTTATTTTTTTACATTTACACCTTTCTTTCTGTGGAATGTTCAATCTGAAATGTGCAGGAAGTGTTGCGATTCACTGACAGCAGCTTGGCAGTGATCAAAATAATGACGAGTCAAGTTTATGCAATTGAAACTATTAGTGAAACACTATTTCTGTTTGCTGGTGACTATGGCCTGACACTGATGGAATTAGTGCTGCAGGAATATACTTCATATTTCAGTTTGCTTTTAATGAAACATACTAAAATATAGACATTATTTACCAATCTGCTTCATCCTCCAAAGTACAAAGGTACACTCATTCATATTCCCTCTTGACCCTTTCACAACCATAGTTACAGTGTGTCAGAAACACATGACTGTGGCCAGCTCAAACCCTTTCAATGCTTCTGTGTCCTTTTTTTTGTCTGGCACTCACAGTAAGTGGTCAGCCAGTCTAGCTGGAGACTTTGAAATCAAAGAAATCCTATTAATAGGAACAGAAAGAGTTTGTTTTGCCTTCTTCTTTCATGCCTGTTTTAACATCATTTGACAGACAACTGCGTGATCCAGATGCTCCTTACCATACAGACTGAATAAGTGCTCTGTTTTGTTCTTTTGGCAGACAAATTAAGGCAAATATTTCAGGGAGAAAAAAAAAGATAAAATAAAAAAAAAATAAAATATATATATATATATATATATATATATATATATATATATATATATATATATATAATATATATATATATATATATATATATATATATATAAAAAATATATATATATATATATATATATATATATATATATATATATATATATATGTATATATATGTAGGGCTGTACAGTGGCGTAGTGGTTAGCACTTTCGCCTTGCAGTGAGAAGATCCCTGGTTCGCGTCCCGGCTTTCCCTTTCTGCATGGAGTTTGCATGTTCTCCTTGTGCATGCGTGGGTTTTCTCCGGGTACTCCGGCTTCCTCCACAGTCCAAAAACATGCTGAGGTTAATTGAATATTCTAAATTGCCCATAGGTGTGAATGTGAGAATGACTGTGTGTCTTTGTATGTGGCCCTGCGACAGACTGGCGACCTGTCTAGGGTGTCCCCTGCCTTCCCCCAAGTCAGCTGGGATAGGCTCCAGCCCCCCCCCCGCGACCCTAGTGAGGATTAAGCGGTGTATAGATAATGGATGGATGGATGGATATATATATATATATATATATATATATATATATATATATATATATATATATATATATATATATATATATATATATATATATATATATATATGTAAGGAGGCGATCCAGACTCACTTTCTCTCCTCACAACTCAGAAATGTATTCATCTACAGCAGATATGCATACTTATTAGTCAGAGAGGTGTTAAATATACTGCAGTTCAGCTGAAAGACTATGGATCCACCAAGAGAATTAAAAAATCTTCCAGTGATCAGTCTTTGGAAGCAGACGGTGGAGCTTTTCTTCATGGCCACTCTCTCTCCTACTGTAAACTCTTCTGAACTTTAATGATGGGGATTTGTATTGGAATCATGGTTTATTCAAAGGGGGGCTTTAAATCTGCTGTGGCTCTTTGACAGCTCTGGGGAAATACATCAAAGTGTCCCTTAAGGTGCTTTGCCTTTTTTCACATTTGTCCTTTTGTGGCATCACAAAGTCGAGAAAGCTGCACTGAAGTGAAGCAAAAGCAAAAGGAAAGAATGGCACAGACTGTTTTCATGGTGGGGATGAATATTTGTCATGAAGTGAGGCTTGAACACTGTGTTAATGCCCTGCTTTGATACATTTTTAAGCTGTCAAATATTTTTGGCCAACAAACAGGCCTTCAACGTCTTGGACACCCAGTGAACTAAAGAATGGAAGATCCCTGTCGATCAGAAACTAACTTCCTTTCTTTCTGTTTAACATGTACATATGGTGGTTTTCATATGCTGGAAGCAACGTTATGAGTGAAGAAAACAGTGAACATATTGGCCGAGCATTTCCACCTTGAAACCACAGTGTACTAACTATAGTCTGAAAAACACTGATTCAGAGTTTCAAACCTCAGAAGTCAGTCCTGTCAGCTTGCATGATGGGACTTTCTTTATCAGCATTTTACCCCAGAACTAATCTCTTGTTCAAACATGTATGACTAAATTACTCTAATATTATCAACTTGTCATTGTGTAGCGCAGAGCAGTTTGAACAGAGTCGAGGGTGAGCTGATGTGCTCGAGCTGTAGCGAGATGTGAATGGAGAGAAAGGTGATGATTTCAGAGATCTGCACATTCTAAAGGAGGCAACATTGTTCAGTTACATCAAATCAATTTTATGGCAGGAAAGGAATCTTTTTTGAGAAACTATATTACAGGTGTTTAATCAACACAGAATGAGGAAGCTTAAATAGTTGAACAATAGTTATTGCACAGGCCTTACATCCTTGGTATCAGATATTCTGGTAACTGATAGGCATATAAATATCAGTTGATAACTTGGCTGTGGCTACAGTGCATTTCTCTTTAATTCCTGTCCAGCCAACCCTGTCTCCTAGAAAATAATCTAATGTAGGACTAAGTTGTTCTCCCAGGCATCAATAATTTCTTGATTATGCAAAGAGGCAATATCTATTTGAGTGAATGAAGCACTGTATTTGTCTCTGCATTCACAGGGAGGGAAAGCTGTGTGAAGTCCAGCACTTTGACTCATGTAACCAGGGTTTGTATTCAGACTTCTATCTGTTGTTTAGCCACAGACAGCTTATATCTTTCCCAAAGCTTAACCAAATGATACCTGTGCCTAGACATGAGTCAAGTGAATCATTTTGCTAATTGCCTAAATATGGTAATTAGCAACATTTCTTCATTACATTGATAGAAAATACAATATGTACATGTAATTCTAAATATATTAACTGTAGTGAAGTACAGTGGAGCATGTAGAGGACACAGTCATGTGGGCAGCCAAGGCGTATTTAGGGCTGAACTTTAATATTTATTACATCTACATCAAAATCTTGATTTCAATGAGTGTTTTGAAAATTTTTTCTACAAGAGTCATGTTTTATTGCTTCCTTTGTCTTGTCTGTACCAATGTATTTTTTTCATTGTGTTTCATGGACTATAATGTGCCTTTGACAACTAATATTACGTGTATTTCTAACTTACGCAATTAACGAAGACTAATGTGAGTTTCATTTTGATGGGCTCAAACAATGCATGATGCTTCTGCATAATTCTACAGTTTTAGATGATTCCTGTCTGCCCAAACCAGCTCTTTGTGGTTTCTGTACGCATCCTCAGTATGTCCTCTCATGATTTTTGTGGGTATATCTGCCGTTGTTGTTCTTGCCACCATGACAGTCAGCTTCAGCATGATTAGCAGGTATCTGGTGTAAACTATGCAAACATGACAATGCTGGAAAGCACCGTTGGATGAAAGAAGACACCTGATGTCCAGACATGGCACAGCATAAACCACCAATGTCGAAAAAAAGTACAACTCGAAAAAGTTAAAAAAAAAAAGGTGAGAAAAAAAAGAGCAGGAGTAACAGTAAGTGGCTGCATGTGTGGTTGTGAAAAATGTAGATAATGTAGAATGATTTATTAATAATTTAAAAGAAAAGATGATAAATATTTTACAATTATACATTTTTTTTAATACTATTGTAATCAGATATAATCTACAGGCCTGCTGTCTAATGTAAATTGCAGCTGCAGTAATGGCCAGAATAATCACATTTAGATATTTACTGAAAATAGCTCCTTACCAAGTTTTTTTGTGGGTGTGGAGCTACATACATTACAGCATTTATATCATTCACATGGCAAGACACCATGTAAGACTCACAAAGGTCGGGACAGTGGTTGGCAGCAAAGAGAACAAGATGTTAAAAGGATTTTTCACTGCATTTTACGGACACGGTTGGTTAAACTACTGCTTAGCTGCAACTAAGCTAACATAAAGTGAGGAAATGCCAGTCAAGCAGAGTCTGGACAAGCTCACACCATCCAAAGTCAAGGTTTGATCAGGCAGCCTGAGTGTAAACACCTGTGTGGGTGAATCTTGTGCACAGGCTAAAAGGTGAAGTCATAGACACTGCAGTTGGTAGTGTATGCAGGCCCTGAGGAGTGAGAGTAATCTGGAACATGAGCCATGGTTCCTGTCAATACAACACTTTATCATAAGTTCAGAACTGAAAAATATCCCAGCTGATGAAGGTAAACTATGTGCATACATTCATGCTCTCTTTGAATTTGTTTTATGCCACATTAGAATTTACAATGAGAATGCAAATGATTTTTTTTTTTTTTTTTTTGCATTTTAAAACATGTAGACATCAGGTCAGTTTTGAGAGAGTACTACATATAGAAATAGCTTCGAGGCTGGATGACTGAACGACTGAAGAATGGTCGCTTTAAGAAACAGGTGAACTCATCATGACTTGCTGCTAATTTCTTACCTTGCTTGCAATCTTGCTGTTCGTGAAGCCAACTTTAGTCATCATTTACACTAATACGTTTTTATTTTGAAATGCACAACTTTCACTATGTTTAGATTTGCATTTTAGCCAATGCAGGCAGGACTAGTAACTGTTGGCAACCATGATGCAGACTCACGCGCTGGCTGTCAGATTGGGTCTGAACTGTCACTACGTGTCTTTCTCCAATTCACCATGCTCCTCTCATGACTTGACTTTCACTATTTAATTAAACAAAATTAATGAATTACTGGTGTTGCTGACATTCATGTCTATACTAGCAGGTGTTGTGCAGTTCATGAAATCTCTGCTATTACTTTTTGCCACGGCTGTTATTTCTCTGTAGAATTTTCTACAACAAAGCAAGCCATTCACCAGCACCTGCAGGCCCAGTGTACATGAATAGTCCTGAGATCTGCATTTTCAGGTCTTGTTAGAATGCATGGAAAAATGATTCTGAAATGGTGCTAAAACATTAATCTAGACTGCGTTTTTTTTTTTTTCATTTTATGTTGGTTTTTAAAGTGCAAACATATTTGTGTGGATATAGCTATAGAGACATTCAGGTTATTTATCTCACAGCTAAACCCACACCAACAACAACACAAGTCTGAAAGAATTCACGGCCGTCATTGTGTTTCTAATTGAAGTCAATTACACATTCACATGAACAGATTCAGATGTGGCCTCCTATAACACAACTATTAATTTGATAGTTTAAGTTACACAAATCATTGATGTAGAATGTAGACATTGTTAACAGTCATCATCAGTCACAAAAGTCACTAACCTCTAAGAATTCAATTCAGTTCAACTCAATTCAATTGAATTTTATCTATATAGCGCAGATTTATAACATATGTCTCACAGCACTTAGCGTAGACCTCTGTGTAGTTTCTCATTTATCCAGGTCATGGTTATCCAAAGTTGTTTAAATCAATCCAACTGGACTTTAAGAAAGTTCTTTGAAGACGTTTCACCTCTCATCCAAGAGGCTTCTTCAGTTCTGGAGGTGGTTGATGTTGCCTCAGCTTATCACCTCTGTGAGGTGTGGTTAGTGCTATTCATATTCCGACGACCATTGCCAAGGCCCGTCTGGCTCCTCAACAATGGTCGTTGGGAGCCAGGGAGTGACAAAGGAGGTCGTTGAAATGCGAGTTTCACCGAGCCCTTGTATGCTAATGGTGGTCATTAAGCATGAGCCACTTCACATGAGTCATTCTGCTGAGTAGTTCTTTTGGGGAGTTTTGAAAGGACTTGATTGTAAATCGGCGAAAGATGATGTCGCAGACCACCCCCCCTGTTCAGAGATGGCTTCTCCACTTTGACATGGATGGCTTCTTTCACACCTCTCTCAAACCATCTGTCCTCCCTGTCCAAAATCTGAACATTAGACACCATCTGTCCTCCCTGTCCAAAATCTGAACATTGGACACCAATGTCCAGATTTTGGACATGTCATTTTGGATATGTCATGTTTTGTTAGGGTTGCATCAGTGTGTGTGTTGATAAGGCAGTTCTGAAGGCAAAACAGGGTCCAACCGTTTACTAGCAAGGTGTACCTAATAAAGTGGCCAATGACAATGAGTGTGTTTGTATATATATACACATATACACTCACTATATATATATATATATATATATATATATATATATATATATATGTGTGTGTGTGTGTGTGTGTGTGTGTGTGTGTGTGTGTATGTATAGGTGTGTGTGTGTGTGTGTGTGTGTGTGTGTGTGTGTGTGTGTGTGTGTGTGTGTGTGTGTGTTTTACGAAAACCAACACTGTTGACTGTAAATCTGCATTTTCAAAGCTGTCTCCTTTTAAAGCTGTTGCAGCTATCAAGATGACTTGTTCACTAATTGCATGGTTGGCAGTTCAATTTCGGACTCCTCTAAAGTGCCCTTGGCCAATACACTAAGTTGCTCCTGCTGACAGGCGAGTTGCATGGCAGCTCTACTGTCACTGGTATGTAAGAAGGTGAATTAGAGGTAAGAATTGATAGAGCACTTCAAACTGCTGAAGTAAAAGGTGCTAAATAGGTGCAGTCCATCTACTATTGCCATCTCGTCTGACAACATCTGTCGGGTTCAAACCACACAGGTGATTTACTTTCCAAAGAGAGCATGCATTGTCTTTTACACCTTAGCAGCAAGGTGAAGACAGACATCCAGTCAGTATTTTGGGCTCTTTACTAATTTATATTTCTTGTGCTTGATTGTGTGCAAAGAGCTGTTTGTGTTTGACAGGCAAGGTGCTGGCTGGGAAGTGGAACAGCTACAATAAAGCTTGATTGTTTGAAGCAGATAGCTATTAGCCGGCAGAGAGTGGGAGCTATTATGGTGCAAATGAAGCATTGTTAAGGAAACATAAGACTTCCTTCAGTAGATGATAGCCTCCTGAAGGGGTCTCAGATTAGATCTCACAGGTGCACTTGGGAGGGGAGCACTGATCATTATACTGGGTGAATTATAGCAGCTCATCAGATCTCCTCAGGAATGAATATTAAGTCTTATTGTGAGGAGGATGGGGGGGGGAGAAGCCACTGATGTGAGCAATTTATGAAAATTGTTTGGGTTTGGCTACAGTTTGGCTTTATACAAGAATTTTCGAGTCTGCCAGCCGACTCACAACACAGCACTGCTTCATAATAAGCACTGAAAGAAAATATGACTTAAAATCAGCTTTGAAAGATAGAATGACTTTGCTTTAGGGAGTGCAGAGCCTTGTGAGTGAATCCTGTCTCCATCCAGAAACATGAGACAGGTCCTCTCTGCCTTGATGTCAGATTGAAGTACAGCGAAGCGAGCAGTTAACAGGGAGTGATAAAGAGGGTGAATGAATTTTAGATTTATTCTCTGGCTAAGTTATAGTTTCTGCTGTCAAATCGCTGCAGCTCCACAAAATAAAATTCAGGTTTTGAAATCTGGGATAAATCAATGACAAGGCATTTGAAAGCTATTGCATGTTTGAAATGTAGTGGCCTATTCTTCTGAGTAGCAGTATGAGGTTGAAAAGCACATATAGACAGTATATACATAGAGTAAAGTCATTATTTACACACATGTACAGCTTACAGTGGTATGGAGTAGAAATGAATACTTTACCGCAGCTAAATCTCATACAGTATATATAGCAGAGCACCAAAAGAGACTTTTAGTCTGTCCTTATAGCTTTTTCACCTGATGGCTGAATTCAACATTAAATCAGTAAAATCCATTTTTGAACAGTGAAGCACAAGGAGCAGTTTTACCACAATAGTTTTAAACAATATTGCATTGTGCAATATGATGAGTTTTTTTCATAGTATGGATAATTCATCTCTTGTACACTGTTGCCAAAAAATATCTGAAACTTGGCATTGTGGACATCCTCCTTTCGACCCAAGTTTGGGCCTTAGGGTGTTTTTTGAATTATTGCATAATTTGGAGGCCCTTTGTTAAAGATGTTTGTAGCTCAGTTACATTTTATATTTTGCAACTTGGCACACTGATAACTAGGTCCACATTGTTTTCTAGTAAACAACCTAATTGCTGTCTGGAGCTCAAGGTAAAGAATACTGAAGTTGCCATGTGTATTTTTTCATGCATTGTAGTCTGCTGTGTGCTCTGCACATGACAAGTACTAAGCAACAGAACGTACATACAGACAAAGGGCCCTTAGTAGGTTAGAGGCTTTGGTATTCTGAAAAAACTTGTTCTTCAACCGTATCTACAGACTAAGGGGTTTATAGCTGTTCAAAATGGCCACACGTGATAGTGATAGAGAAAGCAGGCCATCATACAGAGGGGTAACAGTGCATACCTTCACTTAGTGTCTACTTAATCGAATTTATAGCATTTCACCACATGAAAGAGAACAGAAATATTTGTGTGAAGAATGAATAATGAAATCTTGAGATAGAAATTGGAGTGGGCATGAAAGTTGCTTTGCTGGTTTTGGAAAGTACAGAAATTGTTATGGAGCCACCAAATACTGACACATTCTATAAGGGGTAATCACTTCATATCCAAACTGTCACGGGCTGGTGGCGGACCAGAAGGAGGGCGCACAGAGCAGGCCTGAGTCAGGTCGAATTAATATCAATTTATTTCACAATACGGGGAGGGAGGGGGGAAGGCAGGCTCCGGGGGTCCAGCGATCCAGGGAGCGCGCGTCTGCAGGCAGCGGAGAGCGGCGGCGATCAGCGGGGAAGAGCCAGAGGCAGAGGGGGTAGCCAGTCCTGCCCAACAGAACCGGGCAGGTAGCAGGCGGATTGACCAGCAGGCGGCTGGTCCAGGCAAGCCAGAGGCAGCAGGATCCTGACAGAGCGGTCAGCGGAACTGCAAGCGGAGCAGAGAGAGATATTAGGCGAACATGGATCAAAGAGATATGAAACATACACAGCCTAGAAGTACTAACAGCGTGAGCTGCGTTTACGATCTGGCAGGGAGTGGGAGGAGAAACCGGTCTTTTATGGAGAGGCTGATGAGGCAGGCGTCTGACCCGCAGCTGTCTTGGATCCTGCAAATGCAATTAGTAAATGAGATGCAGCCGCGGAGGAGCGGTGCCAGAGGAAGAGTGAGCGGGGAGGAGAGAGAGGGTAGGAGGGGAACAGAAGGAGAGGGAGAAAGGAAAGGAGGATCGGGGGGGACAGGTGCTGAGCCAGAGGGGGGAGCTCTGACAGTATCCCCTCCTCTACGTGCGCCTCCTGGCGCACAACGGAGTCTGTCAGGATGCTGGCGACGGAAGTCCGTTATGAGACTGGGATCGAGGATCTGTCTGCGGGGTATCCAACAGCGCTCCTCGGGACCGTATCCCTCCCAGTCCACAAGGTATTGCACGCCCCTGCCCCGGCGACGCACATCCAGCAGTCTCCTGACCGTATAAACAGGGTGGTCATCCAGAATCCGGGGTGGAGGCGGGGCAGGCCCGGCAGGGGACAGCAGGCTCTCCTGGACCAGCTTTAGTTGTGAAACATGAAACGTGGGATGTACACGCATGGAGCGTGGCAACTTCAGCCGGACAGCGACAGGGTTAATCACCGCCTCCACTTTGAATGGTCCAATGAAGCGTGGAGTTAGCTTTTTAGATTCCCCCCGGAGGGGCAGGTCCTTGGCCCTGAGCCAAACCCTCTGTCCAGGAGCATAGACGGGGGCGGCGGAGCGGTGACGATTGGCCTAGTCCTGGATACTTCGGGAGGCCCGCAGCAGAGCGGTACGTGCCTGGCGCCAGGTCCGTGCGCAACGGCGCATGGGAGCTGCCACTGTGGGAACAGAGATCTCCTCCTGATCTGGGAACAGAGGGGGCTGATAACCATGGGTGCACTGGAAGGGCGATAATCCGGAGGAGGCGTAGGGGAGGGTGTTATGCGCATATTCCACCCATGGGATCTGTGCGCTCCAGGAGGATGGGTTGTCTGAAGTGATGCATCATAGTGCGTTCTCCATCTCCTGGTTAAGCCGCTCTGTCTGGCCGTTACTCTGGGGGTGGTAACCGGAGGAGAGACTGACCGTGGCCCCAATCGCTGTGCAGAACGCCTTCCATACCTGGGAAATAAATTGTGGCCCACGGTCCGAGACGATGTCCGTTGGTAACCCATGGGGGCGGAACACGTGGGCCACCAGGAGGTCCGCCGTCTCCTTGGCTGACGGGAGTTTGGGCAGAGGCAGGAAGTGAGCCATCTTAGAGAAACGATCCACCACGGTCAGGATCACTGTGTTGCCGTTTGAAGGTGGGAGGCCGGTAACAAAATCCAGAGCGATGTGGGACCACGGCCGTTTAGGAACTGGCAGGGGGTGGAGCAGACCAGCTCTGGGCTGATTAACAGGTTTACTCCGGGCACAGACAGAGCAGGCAGAGATGAACTCACGTGCATCTTGAGACATGGAGGGCCACCAGAACCTACGATGCAACACGGATAAGGTTCTAGAAACCCCTGGGTGGCAGGTGAGGGGGCTGGAGTGGGCCCATTGTAGTACTGCGGAGCGGGCGGAGTCTGGGACGAACAGGGTGCCGGGTGGACCTCCTCCAGGATCTGGCTGCTGTTCCTGGGCCTGGCGGACCGTGGACTCAATCTCCCAGGTAAAGCCAGCCAGAAACCAGGTCGAGGGCAGAATGGGTACAGGTTCCTGGAGGGTCTCCTCCCTGGCATGTAGACGGGACAGCGCATCCGGCTTCACATTCTTTGAGCCTGGGCGATAGGACAAGGTGAAGTTAAAACGGCCGAAGAAGAGGGCCCACCTCGCTTGTCTGGAGTTGAGCCTCTTTGCCGTTTGGATGTAAGCAAGGTTCTTGTGGTCGGTCCAGACTAAAAACGGCCGCTCGGACCCCTCCAGCCAGTGACGCCACTCCTCCAATGCTAGCTTCACAGCCAGGAGTTCTCTGTTCCCAATATCATAATTTCTCTCTGCAGCTGATAGTTTTTTAGAAAAGAACGCGCAGGGATGAAGCTTGTTATCCGCAGGTGAAACCTGAGACAGGACCGCTCCAGCGCCGGTATCAGAGGCGTCCACCTCCACCACGAACTGCAGACTGGGATCCGGCTGGGTGAGGATGGGCGCGGACACAAAGTGGGCCTTCAGCTCCTGGAAGGCTGCCTCTGCTTCAGGATTCCAGAGGAACTTGACAGCCGTGGAGGTGAGAGCTGTCAGTGGTGCTGAAACGTGGCTGTAGTTCTTGATGAAACAGCGGTAAAAGTTGGCAAACCCGAGGAACCGCTGGAGTTGTTTGCGGCCCTCGGGTCGGGGCCACTCCTTCACCGCCGCTACCTTGGCCGAGTCCATCCTTATCTCTCCCCCTGATATGACGTAGCCCAGGAAGGAGATGGTCCGAGCATGGAATTCACACTTCTCCGCCTTCACAAAGAGGCGATTGCGGAGCAGTCGCTCTATGACCTGACGGACATGCTGTTTATGCTCCTCCAGGCTACGGGAGAAAATCAGAATGTTGTCCAGGTAAACGAAGACTGTCCGGTTTAGAAAATCCCGAAGGACATCGTTGACCAGGTTCTGGAAGACGGCTGGGGCGTTGGTCAGGCCGAAGGGCATTACGAGATACTCGTAATGCCCGAGTGGAGTATTAAAAGCCGTCTTCCACTCGTCTCCCTCCTGAATGCGAATGAGGTGGTAGGCGTTCCGCAGGTCTAACTTAGTAAAGACCGTGGCACCATGGAGGGGGGCGAAGGCTGCGCTGATGAGTGGGAGAGGATATTTATTCTTCACTGTGATGTTATTGAGGCCCCTGAAGTCGATACAGGGCCGCAGGGTCTTGTCCTTCTTGCTGACGAAGAAAAACCCTGCACCGACGGGTGAGGAGGAGGGACATATCAGGCCGGCTGCCAGGGAGTCCCTGATATACAGCTCCATGGCGGCTTGTTCCGGCTTGGACAGATTATGTAATCTACTGCTGGGCAGGGGGGCTCCGGGCAGCAGGTCGATTGCACAATCGTAAGGGCAGTGTGGGGGAAGGGACAGGGCCTGGTCTTTACTAAAAACTGGAGCCAGGTCGTGATAGATGGCTGGTACCTTGGACAGTTCCTCCTGATCCGATAGAGATGGAGGAACAGGGGTGCCCAGGGTCGGGGCAGAGCGCAGGCACACAGCGTGACAGGTGGTGCTCCAGATCAAAATCCTCCCTTGGGCCCAGTCAATGTGGGGATTATGCTGGCGGAGCCAAGGGAAGCCCAGAATAAGAGGAGTCCGTAAAGAGTCAATAATGCAGAACGTTAAGCGCTCCTGGTGGTTCCCTGAGAGGATGATGGTGAGGGGAACCGTTCTCCAGCGGACCTGGGCCAGGCGCTGTCCATTAAGGGCTCGAGCCACCAGCGGCATGGGTCGCGGTTCCGTGGGGCTCCCAAGCCTTGTTACTAGGGTCCGGTCCATAAAACTGTCCTCGGCTCCGGAATCTATCAACGCGATGTGTGTGGTCCGTTGCTCCCTCCAGCAGAGGGTAGTGGGAACACGCAGTTGTTGTGGGGACAGAACAGAAGTAGGGCTCACCAGTAATTCCCCGATTACTGGCGAGCCCGGTCTTTTACCCGTTTGGCTGGGCAGGTTACATGCGCGGGAGGACTGCTGGAACTGGGCTCCCCTCTCGCGACGGCGTTCCCGGAGACGGTTGTCAATCCGGATGGCGAGGGAGATTAGTTGGTTTAGGGAGGCCGGCTCGTCCCGGCCCGCCAGCTCGTCCTTCAGCTCTTCACTCAAATCTCTCTGGAACTCTCCTTGCAGGGTGATGTCATTCCAGCCGCTCTCCGCCGCTAGGGTTCGGAATTCCACCGCATATTCCGCTGTGCTCCGCGCTCCTTGGCGGAGAGAGGTGAGGCGGTGGCCAGCGTCCAAGCCTTTGACGGGGTGATCGAAGACCCTCCTCATCTCCTGCGTGAAGGCTGCGTAGGAGTTGCAGATGGCCTGCTGCGACTCCCAGACCGCCGAACCCCAATCGCGAGCCGTCCCTGAGAGAAGGCTAATGAGATAGGAAATTTGGGATCTATCGGTGCTATAGGTGTGTGGCTGCTGTTCAAAAACTAGGGAGACCTGCGTGAGGAACACCCGGCAGGTTCCTAAATCTCCTGAATAACGCTCCGGGACTGGAACATAAGGTTCGTGTACTCTGGGGAAGTCCTGGCCAACTCCTCCTGGACCAGGTAGGGAAACATTACTCTGAGCTGGTGGTGGAGGAAAGCGTGTCGATAACTCAATGACTTTATCTGTTAACACATTCATCTGGGTGAGTAATGCTTGATTGGACTCATTTAAGCCTCTCAGTGACTGCTCGTGTTGGTCTAAGAGGATCCCCTGATTGGCTACAGCCTGTTGCAGATTCGGAGGAGCGGGTGCGGGCTCGGCACCAGCCTGTGCGTCCTCAAGGTCCATCATGGCCAGATAATACTGTCACGGGCCGGTGGCGGACCAGAAGGAGGGCGCACAGAGCAGGCCTGAGTCAGGTCGAATTAATATCAATTTATTTCACAATACGGGGAGGGAGGGGGGAAGGCAGGCTCCGGGGGTCCGACGATCCAGGGAGCGCGCGTCTGCAGGCAGCGGAGAGCGGCGGCGATCAGCGGGGAAGAGCCAAAGGCAGAGGGGGTAGCCAGTCCTCTTCGGGGGTTGGGTCGGCGTGTGGCCCAACAGAACCGGGCAGGTAGCAGGCGGATTGACCAGCAGGCGGCTGGTCCAGGCAAGCCAGAGGCAGCAGGATCCTGACAGAGCGGTCAGCGGAACTGCAAGCGGAGCAGAGAGAGATATTAGGCGAACATGGATCAAAGAGATATGAAACATACACAGCCTAGAAGTACTAACAGCGTGAGCTGCGTTTACGATCTGGCAGGGAGTGGGAGGAGAAACCGGTCTTTTATGGAGAGGCTGATGAGGCAGGCGTCTGACCCGCAGCTGTCTTGGATCCTGCAAATGCAATTAGTAAATGAGATGCAGCCGCGGAGGAGCGGTGCCAGAGGAAGAGTGAGCGGGGAGGAGAGAGAGGGTAGGAGGGGAACAGAAGGAGAGGGAGAAAGGAAAGGAGGATCGGGGGGGACAGGTGCTGAGCCAGAGGGGGGAGCTCTGACACAAACGACTCATTTTACATTATAATAAATTACACTACAACTCTGCAATGCATGAAGTAGCTATACATAGTAAATTATGGTATAATGAAGTAATGAACAATAACATCCCAGACTCGGGTGGTTCTACCAAGCTTCACAGCAGTGCATGAGGACAGAGACTTAAGGGCAAGTGCAAAGAGCAAAGGTGGAGATCTGGTGCTGTTTGTGAACAACAATTCAATAAATTCAATTTTTTCAATTCAATTTTATTTATATAGCACCAATTACAAGTCAAATTGTCTCAAGACGGTTTACAGAACCCATATGCTTGAACCTTCTTTTAACGGGAAAAAACCTTGAGCAGAACCTGGTTCATATGGGGGGACCCATCTGCTGCTGGCTGGTGGGTTGAGAGGGACAGAAGAGGTAGAAGGGGTGGGGGAGGGGGAGGGAGAGAGACGGGAGAATAGAGGGGTGGGGGACAAGGAAACATGTAAAGCGCATTGGGATATATGCATGTTAAGAGTAACATAGATGATTAATACAAAGTGTAAGCCAACATGCAAACTGATTCATAAGTTTACTGTTATGGTGTAAGGCTCTGGGATTAAATATACTGCATATATAGCTGGTAACAAAGATGCAAACAGTGTGTAGATGAGCATATCAAGCATAGTAAGGGTGATGCAGAGTAGAATAGTGGAAATGGGCAGCTGGAAGCAGTGGACTGGAAGAAGGTTAGCAGCAGCATCCCACAGTGAACATGATGGAGACTGGGCCAGTTGGTGGGACAGCAACTGCAGATCTGAAGCATCCAGCTCTGGGACCAGGGACACTCGGAGAAAGGACACAGGGAGAAACAGAGTGAATGCAAAGCAATAATAGTATATATAATACATACATAGGTAATTAGAGAAGGGCTCAGTGCATCAAAAGAGGTCTCCCAGCAGCCTAGGCCTATAGCAGCATAACTACGGGCATAACTAATGAAAGTCGAAGAAGAAGTCAATTGTGCCCCGTACATGCAGACTCCAACTGACCCCCTCAGGGGCACTCGAATCACTCCAAACTTCAAGTTTTGTCAAAAAGGAATGTTTTAAGACTGGTTTTAAAAGTAGAGAGGGTGTCTACCTCCCGAACCCAAACTGGGAGCTGGTTCCACAGGAGAGGCGCCTGATAACTGAAGGCTCTGCCTCCCATTCTATTTTTAGAAATTGTAGGAACAACAAGTAAGCCTGCAGTCTGAGAGTGAAGAGTTCTGCTTGGATAATATGGTACTATAAGTTAAGGTACGATGGAGATTGGTCAGAGCTTGATATGTCAGGAGAAGGATTTTAAATTCTAGTCTAGATTTCACAGGAAGCCAATGAAAAGAGGCCAGTATAAGAGAAACATGATTTGTCTTGCTAACTCAAGTCAGTACTCTCGCTGCAGCATTTTAGATCAGCTGTAGGTGCTTCAGAGAGCTATTGGGACATCCTGATAGAAAGGAATTGCAATAGTCAAGCCTGGAAGTAACAAATGCATGGGCTAGTTTTTCTGCATCACTCAGACAGGATGTTCCTGATTTTTACAATATTTCTCAGGTGAAAAAGGGAAGTCCTACAGATTTGTTTTTTTGTGCGAGTTAAAGGACATGTCCTGGTGAAAAATAACTCTGATGTTCCTCACAGTAGTACTGGAGGCCAATGTAATGGCATCCAGAGTAACTATATGCTTGTTTGGGGCCAAATACGATGACTTCAGTCTTGTCTGAATTCAGCAGTAGGAAGTTACAGGTCATCCAGGTCTTTATGTCCTGAAGACAATCTTGCAGTTTGACTAGCTGATTAGTTTCATCTGGCTTCATAGATAAATACAACTAAGTGTCATCAGTAAAACAATGGAAATTAATACAGTGCTTCCTAATAATATTGCCTAAAGGAAGCATGTATAATGTGAACAGTATTGGTCCTAAGACAGAACCCTGAGGAACTTCATGATTAACCTTAGTATGCTTAGAAGTAACTGTTGACATGAATAAACTGGAACCTGTCTGATAAGTACGATTTAAACTAGTCCAGTGATGTCCCTTTAATGCCAAAAGAATGTTCTAGCCACTGTAATGAAAGTTTGTGGTCGATTGTGTTAAATGCCACACTAAGGTCCAACAAAACAAGTACAGGGACCAGTCCATTATCTGACACTATGAGAAGGTCATTAGTGACTTTCACCAGAGCTGTTTCTGTGCTATGCTGCACTCTGAAGCCTGACTGAAACTTTTCAAACAAGCTATTCCTTTGTAAATGTTCAGAGAATTGATTTGCAACTATTCTCTCCAGAATTTTAGAGAGAAATGTGAGGTTGGATATCGGTCTATAGTTAGCTGAAACACTTGGGTCAAGAGTAGGCTTTTAAAGTAAAGGTTTGATTACAGCAACCTTAAAAACCTGTGGTACATAGCCTGTTAGTAGAGAGAGATCGGTCTGATCTAACGTTGAAGAATTTAAAAAATAGGTAAAGCCTTGAACAGTCTAGTTGAGATAGGGTCTAAAAGACACGTCGATGATTTAGATGAAGAAATTGTTGAAATTAGCTCAAAGACATGTATAGGAGTAGGGATGGTCCGATCCGATCCACTGGATCGGTATCGAGTCTGATTCAGGCCAAAATGACTGGATCGGGCATCGGCGTTTTTTATTAGAACCCGTCCGATCCGAACCATAAACCCAATCTATCTCATATATCCTCAACTTCACTTTGCGTGCGACATGCCGTAACACAGACGAGCTGTTGCCATGGTTGCCATGTGCCTGTGTTTTCGTCACGTGAGCAGAGCGTGAACAGAAGCCTGCAGAGCTGTAGTCATGTCTACCGTGTGGAATTACTTTATGCTAACGGAGGCGAAAAGTAAAACAGCTGAGTGCAACGTTTCCAAAATGAGTGTCTCAAGGGGCGGCAGCAAAACCGGACATTTTAACACAACGAACTTAATAAAGCATCTGCAGAAGCATTATGGAAAGGAGTACGGAGACTTTTTACAGGCGAGTGCAAAGAAAAGTGAACCGCGGCAACCATCGTTGCAGGAAACACTGCAGAAGAGTGCAAAACTCGCTCCAGAGAGCACCAAGGCCAAAATGATAACAGAGAAAATTGTCAAGTTCATTTTGCTGGATGACCAACCACTTTGTGTGGTGGAAAATGCGGGGTTTCAAGGTTTGGTACAATATTTGGAGCCACGCTATCAGCTACCAAACTGGCACAGCATCTCTGACACACTAATCCCACTGAAGTACAAACAGGTGAGCGAGTTCATCTCTAAACATTTGGAAAGTGCAGTCATGGTTAATTTAACTACTGACATTTGGAGTTCAGACGTGTGTCCAGTGTCCCTAATCAGTCTGACAGCACAGTGGATAGACTCAAGTTTTACTTTGCAGAAAGCTGTGCTACAAGCTAAGAAGTTTCGTGGCTCACACACAGGAGAGGCAATCGCTACAGCAACAGACGAGATACTGAATGTATGGAAAGTTGAGAAGAGCAGAGTCCATGTAATCTTGCGGGACAATGCCAGTAATATGATAAAGGCAATGGATCGTCTTGGGGTTGCCAATGTAGGATGCTTCGCCCACACACTGCAGCTTGTTGTTGAGGGGCTGCTGTCGCAGCGTAATGTGAGTGACGCGCTGGCTGTTGGAAGAAAAATCGTGGGTCATTTCAAACACTCCCAACTTGCATACTCACGCTTGCAAGACATTCAAGATGAGTTGAATATGCCGCCCAAATGTCTGCAGCAAGACGTACGGACACGATGGAATGGCTCGTATTACGTCATCCAGAGCCTCCTTGCAGAGAAACGAGCCCTGTGTGCATACACAGCAGAGTACGACCTCTCAGCTACACTGACTGCGACCCAGTGGGGGCTACTAGAAAAGACTGTACAAGTTGTAGCCCCTTTTGAGGAGCTGACAAGGGAGGTGAGCTCCTCATCTGCTTCAGCATCTGATGTCATCCCCATGGTCCAAGTCCTGAAACGCCTTCTCAGTCGACCAGAGGAGGCAGACGAGGGAATAAGGACCATGAAAGGCACCCTCTTGGAGGCTGTGAGAAGACGTTTCACACACCTGGAAACTGAGCCAATATACTCAGTTGCAATGCTTCTGGATCCACGATATAAGGACAGGTATGTGTGGTTTCTTTACTTTATTAGAGTGAGTGAGTGGATGAATGACAGAGAGATTCACATACACAAACTGAATAATCCCACACCTATCAGTGTGTATGGATTTTTTAAAACTTATGCACTGTTATTCATAGTAAGAATGGATTTAATCACTGGATATTATGGCAGGTAAACTTTAAACCATGCATATGTTTACTTTTATCGTTCCAGGTACTTCTCAGATGCAGAAGTCTCAAGATGGGGAAAGGATGTGCTAATGACAGAGGTAATGAAGATGGAGGAAGTGATTAGGAGGACCAGAGCAGGAGCCTCAGAGCCAGCAGAGGGGACCTCATCCACCTCAGAGCCAGCAAAGGGGACCTCATCCACCTCAGAGCCAGCAAAGGGGACCTCATCCACCTCAGAGCCAGCAAAGAAGACGGCACGGGTGGAGGCTGCAAGCAAGAGCAAACTTGGAAACATTTTTGACGAAATCATGGAGGAAAGCACACCTTGTCCTGAGCCAGCCACAAGTGCACGTGTTGAAGTGCAGACCTACTTCAGAGAGCCAACTATTCTGCGTTCAGACAATCTACTGCTGTATTGGAAGGTTAACCAACCTAGACTGCCCTCCTTGGCAGTCACAACTGCTAAATTTCTTTGTGCACCTTCAACAAGTGTGGAGAGCGAGAGGCTCTTCAGCACAGCCTCCAACATTATTGATGAAAAGAGGAGCAGGCTGACAGCTGAGAAGGCTGAAATGTTAATCTTTCTGAAGAAAAATCTGCCCCTCATGTTGCAAGACAAGGCAGTTTAAGTATTTTCATTTCAAGGTCAGGCAGCTAACATATTTTATTGTTTTCTGTGAACATAATGTGAGTATTGGAGTAGTGTTCATTCTAATATTTAGTTTCATGAGTGTTTTACATACAGTACAACATCAGTAGCTGCATGCAAAAGAAGAAAGACACTAAATTGCACTATCTCTGTTTACTCTTGTTATTCTGTTTTTGTTTTGGTGCAGCAAATCAGGTGTATAGCCTAGATTTTTGTTGTTTTGATTGTGTGTCTTAAGAAGCCATGTGTAACTTACAGAGTTCTACCTACATTATTCTAGTGGAGATGCTATTATTTTATGTTAATTCATAAAATTATTTATTGGAGCTTAGCTTTGCAATGTCAATTAGGTATAATGTGACTTTTCTGTTTATACACTCTGGGATTATTTAATTGAATTTAAATATTTGCACAAAGTTGCACTTTTATTTTATTTCAAACATTGGAATGGTGCAGCTGGGTCTTTTGTGTTTACAAATGCTGTCAAAAGCGATGTGAGCTTTAAGTTTTAATAAAGCCACAGCAGTTACACATAACTTTAGTTGTTGTCACATATTTTCCTTCTTTCTTCAGGGGACCTGAACAGTAGTTGTACAATGAACGTGGTGTTTTTAGATGTCAGTATCAAGAAAATTACATCCATGTATTATTCACAACTTTTCGAGTGACAAAAAGAATCAGATCGGTGTTGGATCGGTATCGGCCGATCCTCAAGGGACAGTGGTGAGCAACACTGGGGCTCCTCAAGGGACTACAGTAGCTTTGCGTTCTTTTGTTCAGACATAGAATGATTAGATAGATGTTGATTACCTTCTTGACAGCTTCGGTGAAAGCTCTCGCCTTCATCAGAAGTGTGCCGTGTCAGCCGGCAGATTTTGGCAGTCGGCATTTGCAGCACGCCCAGCATGAAAGTAATCAACATCTGTCTAATCATTCTATGTCTGAACAAAAGAACTCAAAACTACTGTATTAACAAGAAGACATGATGAACATTTTTGAGCTGTCCTCAAGGGACTGTTCTGGCTCCATTCTTTTTCATTCTATATGCCACAAACTTTAAGTATAGATCTGACTCCTGCCACATTCAGAAATACTCTGATGATGCAGCTATTGTGGTAACAATATCGGTGTAACAAGAATGGGCAGGAAGGTGAATAGAGGAACTTGATGATGACCTTCACTGACTAGACATATTAAGAACTGCCTTCTGCAGAACATCTCCAAGACCAAGGGGATGGTCATGGACTTCTGAGGGCTTGGCCCCTGCTACACCTTGTCAATATCAGAAAGGAGGACAATGATGTGGTGCAAATATAAAAATATCCGTGTTTGCACCTTGACAACAAACTGCACTGATCCACAAACACTGCAGTCCGGTACCCAAAGGGGCTATGCTGGCTGTGCTTCCTCTGAAGATTAAGGTTCTTTGATATATGCAGTGAAATGCTGCATATGTTCTTCCAGTCAGTGGTGGCCAGTGTTCTTCTCTATGCTGTGGTCTGTCGGGGTGGCAGCATGACTGAGATGAACAACAGGCGACTGGACCAGTTAGTGAAAAAGGCTGGTTCTGAGCTGTCCTAAAGTTTTGATTCTGACTGTGGTTGAGAGACACATCACAGTGCAATCCATCCTTAACAATGCCAGCCACCTTCTTCACAGCATCCTGGCTGGACAGAGGAGCAACTACAGTGAGCGGCTCATCTCACTGCACTGCAGGACTGAATGATACAGGAGATCCTTTGTTCCCACAGCCATCAGGCTCTATATCACCTTGGTCAAGATCTGTGGCTCATGGCCTCATCTGTCAGCCGTGACATTTCATTGACTCAATTAAACTGTGTGATAAACCAATATTGCTGGGTCCATCAAGATCCATGAACCAAACCCCTCCTGTATACTCATAATTATTAGTTCTGTTGTCACATTGCACCTTTTGTACATTACAATACTACTGCAATTATTACTGCAATCTATAATCTTATAGTAGTCTATTATATATACCACCAATTTGCACCTTATTGTAAATATATGTTTTTTTTTTAGCACATTTCTGTAAATACCAGCATTTTAGGCTTATGCTATTTCTTTGATTATCTAGTAGGATAATTTAATGTTTCTATTGCATACATCATGCAAATTGGGTAGTTGGTTCATGTCATAACAAATAAAGACCAAACACAATATTTTTAAAACTTGTTTGAAATTCCTATTCAAAGAAATCCTACTTAAAAGGCTTCCATAAAATCTAAAATAATAGTGGTGTAAAGTCAAATAATGATGATTATTTTATAGGAAGTGTTTTCCCAACAGATGCAAAAACTTAAGCCAAAAAGAAAAACCGAATTTGCTCACCAAAAAAGTGCCATATCACTTTGTTAAAGCTAGTGAAGATTAGTAGATCAAGACCACAGCTTCTTTAGATAATCTGTTTTTGACTGGCAGACTTTTGCAGATATGTGTTATGACTCAGACTGGTCACTTGCTGCATCACTCTCCATCATTAGCCAATTGACAGTGAGACTGGCAGTGTGTTAATGGCTATGGATGGGGAGTTCCAGTGCCAGAGAGAGAAAAGGCAGGAAAGGAAGCCAGAAATCTCTACCCCTGATGACCAAGTGATGATTGTGGTATGAATCAACATCCGTCTAATCACATCTATATTTCTCTTTCATTCTCTGCAGCATCTGCCTCTGAGGACAGTACATCTATCACATCAGGGGGCACTCCAGAGAGCGGGGCAAACCTGTACCCCACCACCCAGAACACAGACAGAATGCTCCCCATGATCACCACTGCTCCACCCATTAATGTCCCAAATCACCACCCACTCTACAGAAACCCTCCCCAGCACCAGGCCCCACTGGGCCCTCATGTTCAGTCACACTACTTTGAAGACAGTGGAGGATCCACCTTTTCTAAAATACCATATGGTACTCCACTGGATAAGAACAATAAAAAATCTTCAGATAAAGGTGCTGAAAGCTCCAACATGCAAGCAACCCATACCGTGCATGCATTAGCAACCGCTTTTCACTCCGACACCCACGTTCCCATGAGCAGCACAGTTTTAAAAGACCCAGAACACACTACCATCATCTCTGCTACTGCTACTTTTGCAAGGGACAAAGATATAAGGCCAGGCAGTGATGAAGAAGAGACAACCACCACTACCATCACCACCACCACCATTATCACCACCACGCAGAGTCCAGGTAAGAGCACTGCCTCATAATGCTTTAGTAAATCTGTCAAACAGCATAAGAACTATGTCCTCTATAGTAAGGTGACAAAAACAAGAGTAAATATTACAGTTTTTAACAGAATTTACATTTACAAATGATCTTTTGTTGTCTCTACTCAGTCGGATGGGAATGATGTTATTCTCAGAGAGCCACATATCTCAGTCATCACAGCACGCACATGTATACAATAAGTAATTATCAGTAAGAGATCCTGTATATGCCCACACTATTCATCATAAATATAGGTATCTTCCTCCAACTATTATTACTAGTATGTATATTTTTTATATATATTGTCAACTACAAATAAATAAACAAAAAAAATTACATTTGTTTATGTTATAAATCACATTTAAAAAAAAAAGTTTAATCCTTCATTTTATTTGGAATCCCTCAAAGCTGAGATGCATCCTAACACCACAGCATTACTCTCGTTTATGAGACTTTATCCAAGGATGTTCATCTCTTTTGAAGTCGCCCATGCAGCCTTCATACCTTCAGCTATATGTTCTCTTTTTGCATTTGTCACGATTGCACAGCCATGGGGCTGCTGAAATAAATTACAGCATCAGTGCATCACTAACCCTTAATCAAATGGGGGCCGCTGAAAAACAACCCTGAGATTGCTGGTTATGAAGAGAGGGGATGGGGAAAATAAATATAAGGGTGGTAATTTCTCCTGGACTTTGCAGGTCAGGAAGAGCAATATGGGTGTAGCTTGATTAATCAGCTCATCTGTGTGCAGGGTGACAGCAGGGCAGAGCACAGACTAACAGTGCTGCACCCCAAATCCCAGTGTAACAAAGACATCCAGGCACAGAGTGAATGACAACACTGTAGTGCAGTAATAATGCTGTAGTGGACACTCCCTGAGGTGAAATACTGAGAGAACACGGTGAGGATGTTCTTCTCATAGGCAAGCACTTCAGCAAAAGTTTACTTTTTGGCTCAGAGAGGGATGAAGGTGGTAGAGCAGAAACCCCCTGAAGGCCACTTGGAAATGTTCTGTCTTTAGTTGTCCCATCCCAGGGCTGAGCTGCTTAGAAAGGCAGCAAGACAGGCAGAAAACCTTCAAAGTCATAACTGTAGTGTGACCAAATGATTACTGGTTTGGCCAATTTTACTTTTTTAAGACAAGACTCATGAAGTATTTAGGCCTGGTCCTGTGGCATGTGGTCTGCATGTGGATGTCTGGTCTGAACCAGGACCACACTGGAAGTGGTTCACTGTAATCCGTCACAGCCAGGTCAACTAATGTCAATAAAAAGGTGACCACAATCTTATGAAAAACCTCTGACCACCAAGGTCACCTGAATATATATTGATAGCTCTTCCTGCTATCTCAAACTGTCTATCAGAAAGATGTATTGACAGCAGTGTCATTACAGGAGACTCACAAGGGACCACTATGTCTTTAACAAATCTTCCTAATAAAACATCCATATGCTGTAATTTATTTGTTCCTAACACAGACAGCCCTTGAAAAATAAATCATATCCTTTAATATGTCACAATGCTACAGCAAAGGCTTGATTATGTTTAGGAATGACAACAGTTTGGCTTTATAGTGTTTTTCAAGGAAAACTGTCAGTACGCCAAGTTACTTTCATTCAGATACTGCAAAATCACAAACTTCCTCATATTGACAGGGATAGTAAAATTACAAGGAGTCATAGGTTAGTATTGCTGTTCATTTTTACCATGAGTAAAATTATAAGGAAATAAAGCACCATTTCCGTGACCGGCCCACATGAAAGCAACTTCAGCTTGCATATGAAATATGAATGGAGTACCAGTGTGAGTGCGTCTCATTTCCATGCTGCTGTGGTTGTGCCTGCAGTTCCCTGTCAGCTAAACCTGACCAGGCCAGAAGGATACATAGAGGCTCCACCACAGTCCAGCTCTGCTTTTCACTCCACTATGGACTGCAGCTACATCATCACCGTTTATGTGGGCTATGGAGTGGAGGTCCAGGTAAGACCAAGTTCAATGTTCATCCAGTGTAAGCAGTCTGCTTCATTTCATACACAAGCCGGAAAAGTTCAACTTCCCACCTTGATACCTTTTTGTTATTGTTTTAATGGAAAATTACTTAGTTGTGGCAGTTCTTTACATTAATGCAACCAAACCTAACCTGTGGAGAAAACTCCACAAAACTACAGACCGTCATTTTACACAGTGTTTTGACTCTTACATCAACGTTTCCTTCTGCAGCTTCACAAGGAGCCCAAACAAGTTTGCTGACAAATGAGAACTGAGGATCCACTTTTCACATCTAATACCTAAAACATTTGCACAGTGTGGTGCATACGTCTGAGGCGGATTGTGACAGTGTGAGCTCCATGGGACATGTTGTTAAGGCATTTTATATGGACTGCCTTTCTAGCAGGGTGGCATGCTGACACCATAATCAATAGTATCTGTGTGACCTTTGCCAGGCTTAGTTTTTATTCATGCAGACACTGTGTTGACACTGTGCATGTAATGGCTTTGGACAGATGTCAACAATGTCCGTTTGTGTCCACATCATCCCTGTTTAAAACACCGAGCATGGCATTGGTCTACTGTCACATGGATGGCTTCAATTAGCAGTTTAATTTTTCATCAACGATAGTCATCTCCAGGCCAGCAGTGCAGAGATATGCAGCCTACAGAACAGCTGCTCTGACAGTGTTCTTTTTAAAAATACAGTTCAATTATGTCAGCTCTTCCTTCTGTCATATCTCAGAATTTTATAAGAATATTTCATAAGAAATATTTCATAGATAGACCTGAAACATTCGCATCTGAAAGGGCACCTTATGATACCTAAGATAAAACTTATTTGAATTATGAGCTCAATAAGGGCATTGTTCGCATGTTTAGATTATCATTTGTCTGTTAGAAGATGATATTTATTGATAGTGTACACTACCGTCCAAAAGTTTGGGGTCACTAAGAAATGTCCTTCTTTTTGAAAGAAAAGCATATTTCAATGAAACTAACATTAAATGAATCATAAATCCAGTGTAGGCATCGTTAATGTGGTAAATGACTATTCTAGCTGGAAACGTCTGATTTTTAATGGAATCTACATACGGGTACAGAGGAACATTTCCAGCAACCATCACTCCTGTGTTCTAATGCTACATTGTGCTAGCTAATGGTGTTGAAAGGCTAACTGATGATTACAAAACTCTTGTGCAATTATGTTAGCACATGAATTTTCATGGAAAAAAAGAAATTGTCTGGGTGACCCCAACCTTTTGAATAGTAGTGTATCTCAATCGGTTCTTAATCCTGTAATCAGTTCACATTGCATATAAGTTTTTTCCTTATACAGTATATACAAAATGTAGCACTAGTCTGCATGTTTGGAATGTATCCAAGAGGAAATGAGTTCAAGTCAACAGTAGCTTTTACATAAAAGCTAATTGCTTTTGTGAAGTTCATTTGCAGTGGTTTGCCTTATAGACTGCATATAAACATGGATAACAAGACAATGGTGCCCATAAGCATGTTCAAAATACTCAGGATATGTTTTCATAATCTGGCTTTGATAAACCAAAAAATGAGGTCAGGTTAAGTGCTCACATAAAGCTGGTTATCAACTTGTTCCATTTCTGAATCTAGTTTTAGTTGCATTCATATTTAAGTGCTGGTATTGGTGCCATATGATCAGTCACAAACATGGAAAATATAATGCAGGCCAAAAGATACACAGCTGCTGCAGCTAAAATAAAAAAGTAAAGCTAGCAAAACAAAGAAAAGAAAAAAACAATACTAACTGTGAGTGTACAAGTTATGGGCTTATTAATTTCTCTACCCTACAGATAACTCTGACTATAAATGTATATTTCATTAAATTCATATGTTGTTCTGAAGTATTCATCTGACAGTTTTAGTCCTATTATTTCAAGGAGTACATAACAAATATAAAAACATCATTCAAACCAATGAGTAGACTAATTGCAGACTTTCAAAGATCAACAAGTACACTTTAGTGCATTAATCAGTCTCTGTGTTAGGATTATTTGCTATCTATCATCACCACTAGTAGAAAAACACAATTGCTTTGATTTGTTTTGCTCTCTATATTAAAAAAATAAAGCCAGGAAGACTGGGGTTAAATCCACTGATCTTTAATATTAGTGTTCATCAGAACAGTGTCTAAAAACTCTTATCTTCTTAGGTGATCCTCTAACTTCCTTAGGAGGTCTTCTGTGGATGATGATGTCATTTTTCAGCACTGGTTAGCAAGTGCTGTGTTTATGCACATTTTTTTCTGGTGTCTTGAACGTACCCTGCTCTTCATAATAAGGTCGTGTCTCCTGCCCAACCAGTCTAAGTGGCTAAGTATCTGATTGTCTCCTTCAGGATTATCTACACAGACAAGAATTAAAATTTGCCTCAATTTTGTCATGCCATGTCACTGAAGCTGCAACTACAACCCCACAGCATTATACTGTGTGACCCTAGGTATACTGCTCTACCTGTAGAATTCTGCATTTGGTTAGAGCCCGATGTCACAGAACCCCCGTGTTCCAAGCAGTTCAACTTTAGACCCATCAGTCCAAAGAGTATTGTCGCCAACATTTTGAGGGTCATCATGGTGTGATTGTCCTCTGAGTTGACCCTCTTGCCTCTTGCTTAGCACTGAGTAACTAGGAGGGTGAATTGGTTTTCCTATTAGATAACCTTTATGCTGCAATTCATACAGTTATCATGTATTTTGTGTTTAATCGGGTTGCCTTTGTTTTATTTTAGATTTTTTTTGAAGATGGACATAGTTTAGTGTGAGACAAACACAAAAATTAGAATCACAACATTCATTTACACATGACATTACTGAAAACACACACACAGAAGCACACTGTATTTGCCTAGCATTCCGAAAGTGCCTACATTAAGAGTTACACATCAGGTTCATTATTTAAAATATTTATTAAGCAAGCGTGAAAAAGCTTTTGCAAAAGCTCCAACAGTATAACAGGCACCAATATATGAACTAACAACCGGAAAATTACAAAAAATCCAAATGTTTTCAGATTGATGTGTTCTGTCCTTTGTGACAAATGTTTGCATGTAGGCAGCAAGCTTTTATAAACTATTTTGAAGTTTGGACTGTGATGGAATCGAGTTGGAATGTGAAAACTCCAGTTTGACAAGATTCACAAAACTTTATATTAATTCACCTAATATAATACCCACAATTGCACACATTCATTGACACACACTCTTGTCTGAGCACTGATCCTCAGTACAGCCACTGGACGAAAGACAGAGGGTATGTGTTTATTTCAATCACTTTAATTGAAAAGGAAGACCATTGTCCTTCATGGCGGTTAAGTGGCCAATAACCATGCTGTGTAATTTCCCACTGGACTTTAGCTCTGACAGGAGAGGGCCTCATTGATATTTAGGCTAAGTGGCTTCATCTTTCCTGCCCAACTGTACACCTTCTCTTCTTCTACCTACAATTTTAGAGAACCCAGGGCTCCTATTAGGCTTTTTTCACTCTTGTTCATTCTGTGAATTTTTTTTCATCTGTTTCTGCTAGCTGTTTGTCTCACATGTAGTCCATTTTTTTAGTTTACTAGTTTGCTATTGAAGACTTCAGCATTGTCAAGATGGCAGTAATGCAATACTAACGTAGCGCAACCCAGGGAAAGGGTGGAGCGCCTGTGCCCTCCAGGTGAAGCTCATTGTTGGCAGGTGAAAGACACAGTTGGCAGTATGATGCTTGTGTAGGAGCATGTGTAAGAGTGTTTGCAGCTTACTGACAGCAGAATTGGATTTGCATCTGAGAGCTATTTTTTGTAACTGTCTGAAACCAACATTGTCACAAACATGTTCACTTTATGCAGTTACTGGTCAGGTTAGCAGAGGTCAGAAATCTTCTTTCCTTCACACAGTCAGTTCTGTCACTTTCATTTGCACAACAAATTCCAGCACCATGAATACATTTAAAGTGTGGTCCCAATCTGTAAGGTTCATTCCATTTCAACCTTCTGTATCTTGCTAAGTTTTTCTCTTTGACTAGCATGACCATTCAAAGCAGCACCACCAACATTTTTCAGTATGAGTGAATAAGAAGTGCTAGTGGAACCAAATTAACATATAAGTACCAAGCTATTTTTTCTGTAGACTCTGACCTATGTGTACAAATTCATCCTGGGGAGACAGGTAGTTGGTTCAGTCTCAGTAACAGCAGATTGTCTGAGATTTGCAGTCGTTTGTGATTAAAGTTTGCAAAACTACTCCGTGTAAAATGATCACAGTAAGGCGGGTGTTGGTGGTAATTCTCAGTTGTCCATCATGTTAGAAAAATCAATTCACCTCTTATTCATCTCATTCTTAGGAAATTTACAAAAGGACAAACATCACAAATATAATGCAGTTTAAAGTTCTAACTCCATAATTCAGTACTACATAGTTTAGTCTTTTTATGTGTCACTAAACAAGAATCAAGAATCTTTATTGTCATTGTGTTTCCACACAGTGAAATTTTGATTGGTGACTCCCAGCTATAGATAAAAAATAGAAAATGGCACACTGCATACAAATAAAATTAAACGAAATTTAAAAAAAAGAAAATCCTCAAAAATATAAATATGTAAACAGAATTAGTGGACATGAGCAGTAGGATGAGTGGTTAAGTGCAGTCCAGTGCAAGACTTGGTTCTTTATTGCACACGGTGTGTCTGTTGTGTGTGTAGGGGGGAAATGGATTGGACAGCTCTGGGATAAAAACAGTTTTTCAGTCTGGAAGTCAGAGTTTTTATGTTTCTGTACTGTTTGCCTGAGGGAAGCAGAACAAACAGTCCATTTCCCGGGTGGGTGGGATCGGCAGCAATACGTCAGGCCTTCCTCTGGACCCGGCCCGCGTATATTGACTCCAGGTCTGGAAGATGACTTCCCAAATTCCCCTGTGCTGTTTTCACCACTTGGGATAAGTCCTTTCTGTCCTGAGCTGTGCAGCTGCCGTACCCACTGTAGCACCAAGATAGAGGATGTTTTCTATTGTGGTTCTGTAGAAGTTTGCCAGGAGCTGGAATATTTCAGCTTCCTTTGTTGAGCCTTCTTCACTAGGTGAGCTATGTTCAGAGACCAGGTCAGGTCAGATGTAATGTGGACGCCCAGGAATTTGATGCTGTCAACATGCTCCACCGCTTCCGGAGGAGATGAGCGTGCTCTGTCCTCCTTGACCTCCTGTAGTCCACGATGACCTCCTTGGTCTTGTTGGTGTTCAGAACAAGGTTGTTGTCTGAATACCACTGAATAAGGTGCTGGATCTCCTCTCTGTAGTGGGTCTCATCATTGTCCGATGTGAGACCTGCTCTGGTGGTGTCAACCGCAAACTTCATGACCGTGTTTGTCTAGTGGATGGCAGTGCAGTCACTGGTGAAGAATGTGAAGAGGACTGGGCTGAGCACGCAGCCCTGTGGTGTGCCTGTGCTCAGGACCACTGTGGAGTATGTACTGTCTCCCATTCTCAACACCTGAGGCCTGTTGGTGAGGAAGTCTCCAATCCAGTGACACAGTGATGTGGACTGTCCCAGGTTGTGGAGCTTCAGTGTCAGTTTGTCCGGGAACTGAAGTCCACAAATAGTATCTTCACATAGGTGTTAGAAAGCTGCAGGTGGGTCAGGGCCATGTGAAGAGTCATGGAGACTGCAACCTCTGTTGATCTGTTCTCCCTGTTGGCGAACTGATATTTATCCAGACCAGCAGGGATGATGTCCTTGATGTGTTTTAGGACGATCCTCTCAAAGCACTTCATATTCACCGGAGTCAGAGCGACAGGGTGGCAATCGTTCAGATAGGTGGCTCCTGTTTTTTTAGGCGCAGGCCAATGATGGAGGTTTTGAGGCTAACCTGCAAACATTAACACAAACAAAACTAAACAATTAAATTAAATAAATTATTACAACTAAACAAACAAATCTCTAAATTTCCTTTACACAGACTAATATAAGTGAGTCTTGTGTCAGGTGATACTAAAAATAGAACATGACCAAATTGTAATGTCACCACTTGCCATGCGTTTAGCATAATTGGACCCAGAACTTTGCCCTGTTAACAGACATTTTATTAGCTGGCGATCTGATCCATCACTAGAATATCCACTTGTGACCATGGCATTTGTAAACTTTTCATTGCTCTGTGTAGATGTTCGCGGCTGTTGGCAAAGGTTAGATAAAAATGGTAGCTTGATATATTATAGAAAAAGTTCACAGCAATATGAAAAGAACAATATTTTTTTTTAACATAAAAGAAAGACCACCTTTTCTCAACCTTAACCAAAGTACATTTGTTGCCTAAACCACAAATGGAGGTCTGCATTTCAAGCCTATAGTTTGCTGTGAGAGCTGAGTACTTTGTGTGGGCATAAAAGTGATGCTTCAGTCTGCCAAAAAAAACATCTTGAATCTAAACATTATCCAGTCAGCCATTATGTTGTCATCTAAACTTAAGTAGGAATGCAATTACGTATATACAAGCATAATTTCAAGGAGGCAGGTTTGTCAGTTCATATCTGTTAATTTGTCAGTGTGTACAGTCTTCTGCAAATTGCACAAAAATAGTTTTCCTGATGCTGATCCCAGAACCTAAACTCCGAATTCTATGAAAAATTCCGGATGAACAGTTTTTGGCATTCAGATGATTGCAATGATTTACCCTCAAAGGATAATACTGATTCGCAGACAAAATGTTTACCAGTTTCTTCATTAAAATGACTTACAGTTTTGTAGCTTTCAAGCTGCTTGTGAAATTATATTGCCAGGCTATCACTCACCAGATTGCAACTTCATGTCCTTCTAGCATGCAGCACTTTCAGCCTACAATCTCTTATACTAGCACATAGCAACTGTGGAAATGCACAGTACATGTCCAATGTGACCTCCACAAATGTGTTTGGCCCGCAGACAATGGCAGACGCTCCAAATGATTACAGCCACTCTATCCACTCTAGGGCATTCAGTGTCATTTTGAAGCATCTGACCTTTTTGGGGTGGCTTATGTGATGATTTAAGTAGCACCCTTGTCTATACCTGAAAACCCCCTCATCCACATGATTAACTCCAAGAGCTTTGCTTCCTGCTGCTCATAAAATATACAATGGCCATTACGGCAGTGACCTTCCAGATGCCTGGCCTAATATATTTAGGATAAAAAATGAATATGTGGTTGCAAATCATCGTCAATGATGTCTCCCAGCTGCTTCCTGTCACTGATGTGGAGAGGAAAGGAAAGAAAATGTCAGAGAATCCAAAAGCTAAAGGAGGAGAAGGGAAGTGAAAAAGGCTAAATAGAAGAATATGAGCAGATATGGTGAGAGAAAGATTGTTTAATTTTCAGAAAGGGTTGGAGGGGTGAGGGGGCTATACTTTATTTGGGCTGCTTTTTTGGATATCTGTAGGCACCTTTCCATCACATGAACCCAGGGCAGGCTGAGGTGGTTATTCTGTTGCTGTCCATTTGTTAGCCAACATGTTGATGATGAAGTCTACGTTTTTATGGCAATGTTTAGCACAAGAAGACTGACATGGTTCCTGTTTTTTTTTTTTTTTTTTTTTTTTAAATATACCGTCTGTTGATTGTAACCAATCAGCACTGGCCTTTGGCAAGTGTTTTTTCAGTGCTGCTCAGAAGTACTTACATTGGAGTAGGCACTTGTTTTTCCCTGAAAAGAGCCCCGAAAGAGGTTCTACAGGGGAGGTTCTTGCAGTCAGAACATACACAAAGGTGGAGGTAACCCTAAAATGGCCCAGGAATTGTTTCAGTGAAAACCAGCTTGATGTGCTGCTTAAAAGCATCTCTGCAGAGGAAGCAGAGAATGTCAGTAGACATCAACTATTAATACACTACCTTAAGATAGAACCAACTTCCTCTTGGAATGGATCATCCAACTACTAGAGCTACTGGTGTGTGTACACAGCACCTATATCATGTTCAGAGAGATTTTCTACCTGTACTAAAGGAACAGTCATTGGGTCAGTCAACTCTGCAAGTGGAGTCACCTTAACTTGAATGGAAAATGTTAAACATGCTCCTGTGCCTGCAGGGCTTCACAGTAGGTTCAGTAGGTTTAACCATATAAACAGCCGTATGACTAAACAAACTGTTGTGTAAACAGGAGCAAGGGGAAAAAAGAGCATCAACATGAATTTATCAATTTAGTAACAGGTGTTCTTTAGGTGGAAATTGCTGTTAGATTTTAGTGAGTGAGCCATGGGACTTGTAGGTGAAATTAATCAAGAGGGCATCATCTTCCTACAGAGCTATACGCATTAACAAAAAAGCAACAGAAAAATGGCCACCAAGACAATAATAAGTGTGCTGCATAAGTTGTGGCCGGATTGTAAGTCGACTTACATAGTGTTGCTTAAATAAACAATTCAATTCAATTCAATTTTATTTATATAGCGCCAATTGCAGGTCAAATGATCTCAAGACGCTTTACAGAACCCATATGCCTGACCCCCAGAGCAAGCCCCAAGGCGACAGTGGCAAGGAAAATACCCTTTTAACAGGGAAAAAAACCTTGAGCAGAACCCAGCTCTTTATGTGGGGGGACGCATCTGCCTGCTGGCGGGGCAGGTTGAGAAGGACAGAAGAGGTAGAGAGGTAGAGGTAGAGGGGTAGAGGTAGAGGGGGAGGGATGGGTGAAGAGGCGGGTGGGAACAAGAAACATAATATACAGTTGGATACATGTATGATAAGCTAGATGATACATGCAAAGTACAAGCTAGCATTGAAATTCATTTATAGTTTACTGCTATGGTGTACGGCTCTGGCATTAAGTATACTACATATATAGCTGGTAGTAAAATTCAAACAGTAAGTAGATGAGCATATCAAGTATAGTGAGGGTGATGCAGAGTCGACTGGTGGAAATGGGCAGCTGAAAGCAGTGGGCTGGAAGAAGGTCAGCAGCAGCATCCCACAGTGGACATGATGGAGACTAGGCCAGTTGGTGGGACAGCAACCGCAGATCTGAAGCATCCAGCTCTGGGACCAGGGACACTCGGAGAAAGGACACAGGGAGAAACAGAGTGAGTGTAATGCAATAACGGTATATATATTAGATATAATGGTATATAGAGAAGGGCTCAGTGCATCCAGAGAGGTCCCCCAGCAGCCTAGGCCTATAGCAGCATAACTAGGGGCAGAACTAAGGGACGTCGAAAGAGAAAGTCAGTTGTGCAAATGAAGACACCAGCTGACTCCCTCAGGGTCACCCAGTCAGCCCTAACTATAAGACTTGTCAAAAAGGAAGGTTTTAAGACTGGTCTTAAAAATAGAGAGGGTGTCTGCCTCCCGAACCCAAACTGGGAGTTGGTTCCACAGGAGAGGCACCTGATAACTGAAGGCTCTGCCTCCCATTCTACTTTTAGAGACTCTAGGAACAAGTCAGCCTGCAGTCAGAGAGCGAAGAGGTCTGCTAGGATAATATGGTACTACCAGGTCTTTAAGATATGATGGAGATTGGTTGTTAAGAGCTTTATATGTCAGAAGAAGGATTTTGAATTCTATTTTAGATTTCACAGGAAGCCAACAAAGAGAAACCAGTATAGGAGAAATATGATCTCTCTTGCTGCAGGGTTTTGGATCAGCTGTAGATGTTTGAGAGAGCTACTGGGAAATCCTGAAAGTAAGGAATTGCAATAGTCAACCTGGAAGCCATGGACTAGTTTTTTCTGCATCACTCTGAGACAGGATGTTCCTGATTTTTACAAAATTTCTCAGGTGAAAAAAGGAAGTCCTACAGATTTGTTTTATTGTGCCAGTTAAAGGACATGTCCTGGTCAAAGATAACTCTGAGGTTCCTCACAGTAGTACTGGAGGCCAATGTCATGCCATCCAGAGTAATTACATGCTTTGAAAGCGAGTTTCTAAGATGTTTGGGGCCAAATACAATGACTTCAGTCTTGTCTGAATTTAATAGTAGGAAACACTCTTCTTTCAACAATATAGAAAAATTCATTCCAGCAACCTGGCATAGTATCGCTAGGAATTTGATCCATGCCAGATAATTCTCCTCTAATCACTGGGTTCCATGCCAGTGCAGGAAGTATTGCACTCTTTATGTATGGTTGTAGGATTTATGGTGGTAGATGTGCATTTGGCACATCTTGCCTGCTATGCATTCAAACATACACTACCAGTCAACAATTTGGAGACACACCTTCTCATTCCATGCTTTTTATTAATTTGTATTATTTTCTAAATTGTAGATTAATCCTGAAGATTAACACTTTTTTGTTTGCAACATAATTCCATATGTATTTTTTTTAATAGTTTTGATGTCTTCAATATTAATCTACAATATAGAAAATAATTCAATAAAAACCAGTGAATGAGAAGGTGTGTCCAAACTTTTGACTGGTAGTGTATTTTGACAATCAGTTCAGCAAATAAACAAAAAAAGGTCTGCAGTGTAATTGACTGTGACAGTAATTAGTTTGTTACAACCCTGAACAGGATCTTGTGTTAATCCTAATTTTGCTGCTTTCACTGCTTTTTTGTAATATCTGGAAGAACTAAACAACACAACTTTGTAGTTGTACAGGCCACAACATGCAGTCAGCACCTTGGTTGCTAACTAGCAAGAAAGGATGCGGATTGTGAGTCTTATTTTTCCAATCTACACTGCAGGAATCAGTACTACAACATGTGAACCAGTCATTAAACAACATTAACGACTAGATTTACTGTTTTCTCCAGTTTAACTTCAGAGACTTAGCAGATATTCAGAACTACTGACAACACAGAATCTTAGCCTTACTGTTTTAATCACATTTAGGTTTTCTAAATGTTACATTAATGTGAACCAGCGTCTTCACTGACAGTTTTATCAACATTACACTGACACAACACACTTCAGCTGTTTACATGAAACACAACACAAACATCGTTAGGTTAATGCTACGTTAGATTTAATCAGGCTACGACTGAGCAGCTAGCTCGGTTAGCATCGCTGATTCACATTAAAGCTAATATTTACTGGATGCTAACTTTCTTCTCTGGTCAACACACACACAAACTCCATCGACATCTGCAGTGTATGGCACACATTATATCTGACACTACAGGTGTTTATAAAGTGCATTAAAACTGGCACCAATAAGAAAATAAACATTAACTTATTGGACTCTCAGAGTCCTTTCAGTGTCTGCTGGTAAAATCAGCCAAAGTGCCACGCTGACATCACTTCACTTTACCATGCTAGGAGCTGGCGTCAGGCAGGAATCCTGTGATCAGGTACGACTACCCAGCCTGGACAGAAAGCCCCGCCACAAGAACCATTTGATTGGCAGCTCAGTCCACCAAGGAAAAGCCAAGGCTTTTGTCATTGCTTTTCCTTGGTGGACTGAGGAATGACAAAATGACAAAATGAAAAAGCAAATGCAAAACGGAAGAAGCAAATACAAAATGGAAAAAGCAAATGCAAAATGGAAAAGACAGTGACAAAATGGAAAAATAAAAGGAAAAAAGAGAAAAGGGAAAAGCAAAGACAAAATTTTCCTTTTTATTTATTTATTTATTTATTTCTCTTTATATTTCCACATTTATTTCTCTTCATATTTATTTATTTCTCTTTATATTTTCACATTTATTTCCACATTTATTTCTCTTTATATTTCCACATTTATTTATTTATTTATTTATTTATTTATTTATATTTGGGAGGGGGGGTCTATAAGGAAAAAAATTATGAAGTTACTGTTGGATGTGAAGAGACTTTGTCACATTAACATTGTGTGAATGTGATTCTGGGTTTCAAGGAATCATCCAGTTATCACAATTACATCTATCCTGTCACCATATCACTTCTCTAGTGATAGAGTTGAGCAATATCTGTGTTGGTGTGAGGTCAAGTGAAAAGATAAATGACTTGCTACTGACTGATTTAGATAAAACAAAACAGGAAATTGGATAAACTAAAATGATCACTGGCCAAGCTGCCATTCCTGAGCTGAAATGATGCTCTTGCATGTCAGAAAATGATTAGGGAGAGAGTAAAATGAAAAGAATTAAAAAGAAAAAAACTAAATAAAAAAAGGAGGGGGAGTTAAAAGAAAAGAGCAAGGGACTGAAAAGAAAATACAGCCAGAGCTTTATGAGGAAAAGGAAAGCCAAGAGAATGATAGAATGATGAGCAGGGAACAAAGACATGGGAAGAAATGATAAAATGATAAAGAGGGGTGATAAGTGGAACACCACCTTGAGTAAAATAAATGCAAATCACTCATCTATCATTCACTATGATTATTAAAAGTGACTCCAGTGTCCGGATGTGGCCCAGCTGCAGCAGTTAATTAATTGCTCGTGGATGGATTATCTGTCCTCTCCCTGTGTTTGTTTACAGACCTCTTTTAAATGTGCTTTGGCAAAAATGTCTTATCAGCTTCTCTCAACTAAATTAAAAGGGTTCCATCCCTGGATAGACAGACTGAAACAAATGTAGAATTCAAATAACGGTGGACATGCATCAAAGATCAGATGGATCTAGAGGGTCATTTGGAGTTTTTTAAAACATTAACACCGAGTCTCTAATTTGTCTTATCATGCAATCATGCTCATTAAGCTACTTCAAAGGTCTTATTAACCCAAGAGAATCACAAACACCTAATTTGATTATCTTTTTGTACAAGAAAAGATGCAGTAGTTATCAGATTTCACCCTGATGCAGGACATAGATAAGAGGGATTACCGGGTCAAGTTTGGGCCCTTTAACCAGGTAAGAGCCCTGAAACCTGCAGCAGGAGTACATGAAGCTCTGCTGCTACTCAGGTTTTCAAACTTAAAACAGCACAATGACATCCTGGGGTTCAAGGTTCTTTATAAAAGCAACAAAAATATATCTTTCTGTTGTGTAATCATCTCTACCTACCAACAGTGAACAGTGTCTGTTGCAGTTTGTTGGTGGTTGGTGTTAATCATTCATTTTTCTTTTGGTAAAATCTAAAAAACATCATATTATTGTCTTCTTCTGTTCTTTCACCACTCATGATATGGCATGGATAAAAATGTTTTCATGACATGGAGCATCAGGCTGCTAAGTTTATTTTCACCTTCCCTTTTTATTGTGGCATGACATTGTTGGCCATTAGCCTCTCACATAGAAAGCTATAGCTTCATGCTCATGCTGCAGATTAAATATTAATAAATAATCAAATCTGCTTGTATTAATCAGTCTCATAATCAAAAGTCAGAAACTCTGACTTCAGTGACCTCAGTTCCCAAAGAAATACATGATAGAACCAAAGATAATTATACACAGATCATTTAGTAACTATTACTACAAACAAGCAATAAACAACAACAACATAACAGGCCATGAATGAATGAAATACAGAGTAAATAATAACAAACTAATTAATTAACTGTGATTGTCACTGGAAGCAGTTAGTAGAGCAGTGATCAATTCAGAACTACTTTGGAATTGAGAAACCAATTGTAATCTGTAAATTCACCCGTTTAGCAGAAGGAAGTGATACATAGCCTTTAGGAGGGGAAGGCTGCTGTAGGATGTGTAGCTGTGATTTTTTTATTTTATTATTTTTTTTATCCCTTATTAATCCCACGAGGGGAAATTCTGATTTTCACATATCTCCCAATTGGGGGTCAGAGTCAGAGCGGGTCAGCCACGGTACAGCGCCCCTGGAGCAGGAAAGGTTAAGGGCCTTGCTCAAGGGCCCAACAGTGGCCACCACGGGGCTTGAACCTCTGACCTTCTGATCAGTAGTCCAGAGACTTAACCGTTGTGCCACCACTGCCCCATAAAAATCTTCTTGCATTGGCCGGGAATCAAACCCGGGCCTCCCGCGTGGCAGGCAAGAATTCTACCACTGAAACACTGCATTTGTGTTTGTGATGATCTGACGGATGAGTTACTTCAGGCACCATTGCATTGTTGCATTGAAAACGTGTGTTGAAGTAAAACTATTAAGAGTCTAAGTTTATATTTATAAAGTAAACGTTGCGCTGCTACATTGTAAAAGTTAACTTCAGAAGCCCAACTTTAAGTAAAACATAAAAAAAAAATTCCAATTTCAATTGTACAAAAGCCCAAGCCCAAATTGCATTAAAATTAAGTGGAAATCCCACATCACAAACCACACTTTTTTTATATATATATATTTTTCATTGTTTTTAAAAAAGTTCCGGGTGTTAGAAAAGAAAGGTTAGGAAGTCACCATGAAGGATGTAATCTCCTCTGTGGCTATTCTCACAGATGAACCTTTATGACCCTTATCAGGTTCTGGTGGAGTTAGGAGACATCCTACCATGAGTGGTAATTTTGATGTAAATATTTGACTTACGTGTTCCACTTGGGTGGAAGTTTTAGGTTCGCTATCTTCTGAAATGGTCTCCTACCAAATTTACAGCCTTGAGAAAGGGTCCCTGATTCTCTGTGAGTTTCTTTGGAATGTTTTGCTCCTCAGTCTGCCACAGAAATAATGATTATATTTTTAGATTCCACAGAGCCTGAGACTCTGACACTTTGTAGGAATAATGAGTTTGTATTCTGATAAAAAGCATTAAATGCAGGAACAGATATCTTGCAGCATTTACAGTCACAGTCTTTGCAAGATCTACACTGAAAGATCTATTTCTTAAAAAAATAATTATTAAGTTATAGCTGTGGGAAATCATGTTGACTCATTGTTTGACTGTAGCACAGAGCATGAAGTTCAGTTCCTGGTCTCTCCTCTGTTCATGTAGGTTCCTCTTCCCTGACTGTCCAATGGAATGAATGTGCTTCTGTTTATGTCAGCCCTCTGATAGACTGCAGAACTGCTCCAACTGTCTGGTGAAATGCATTTTCAATAGGGTAATTTCTTATTCCAGTAAATTCCATTTCATATGCCTTCCTAACTTCTCACTGTGCAGGTCCTGGGGGTCTGATGTGCTGAACTCTCAGTGCATGAATCTGGGTTGGGGGCTGCACACAGAATATGTGAAAAATGCTGTCGGCAAAGGAGAAAAGAGAGTTCATTGCCCTGTTGAGGCAGCCCTGGGGTGAGCTTTGTTCAATCTCCTCTCCCTCACCTGGCCGTGCTGTTAGAAATGCGAAGGAGCTCTGGGGTCGCAATTCTTATCTTAGGACATAATAAGACCTCATAGCAACATGGAGCCAGCATTACATCTACTATCTGAAATGTGCTGGGACTGTGAGAGGACAAAATTTCAACCACTTTTAGATGTGTTTTTCCCATTTCTGCATAATGAAACTTGTCTGCATGTACAGATACACAATCTGTCATTATATGGATAAAGATATTCTGCTAGACAGTGACTAGTCCCAATTCTGACATGGTGGTTGTCATAGTAGCATAGCAGCAATCTACTGGTACTAAGCAATCTAATAATGATTATGACCAAAGGACTTTACATTCAACAATCTGCAGATCAATAGTGCTTTAACCTGTTGTTGTTGACCTGTTTTAGTAAATGAATATGATGCAAATGAAAGTTATTACCAAAACATGCATTTTTACCAAAAATGAAACTATTAGGGTAAATGATTGAGGGTCTTTGAAAATGCTGTAAATGATGTAATGTATATTTTATATCATATTTGCATTTTTCATGTCTACATAAATTCTGATTTCTCTCAAGATTTACTTTAGGTAATTGAGATTCTTCTCTGTATAGCACTTTGGTCAACGTGTGTAATTGTAACATTTGCTCTACAAGTAAATTGGCTTCACCATTGATGCTGCTGTGATACTGTGTGTTGGATTACTCTGACAGCCTTCTTGTTTAATGAGAGCCTTCCCAGTGTGTGCAGCTCAAGCAAAACCCCAGCTGACCATATAAAGATGAGAGCCAAGGCCAAACAGCAATCTCCCTGAAGAGAGCTCAAAACAGATACAAACAACAGTCAGCAAAGGTTTGGCCTCAGATAGTGCAGAGTATTGACTGATGGATCAATACCCTCAACTGCTTTAGCTGAGCCAGACTCCACCTCAGTTCAATAAAGCACAGTTCTATCTTGAGTCCCTGTCTGGACCGATGGCAGAGATTGATTAGGAAGCATTTGTCAATGCTGAGACAGTTTCCAAGAGGAATAGGTAACATTCACATCCTGCGGGAGCCTAAAAGCACCATTGCTTTTAGGCGTTTTTCTGCTCATTTGCAACGTGTGCAGATTTCTCACAGGTTAAGTCTCTCTGCTTTGTTGTTTGCTTGTAATAATGACCTTTCACGGTGTGTTATGAGTGGTAGGCCATACATACTGGTGCTGTAAAACCACTGAACCATGTTTGCATGCTGAGGCCTTTAGGTTTATCACATTGTCACCTAGTGTAATAATACCATGCACACAAAATGACAGGAGCTGAGGAACAAGAGAGCAATGACATACTTAGGAAGGATACCTGAAGCAGAGGATAATTAATTCGACCTAAGCTGCACGCCAATGCTACATTATGCATGGGCTTCATTACCATAAACATGCGTATCTTCAGCCTTTGGCTCGTTCATTACCTCGTGTACTGTCAGAGGAAGAAAGGTCGACTCGGGTTTGCTTCAAAGAGTTAATTGCATTGGTTACACTTTGAAAAAATAGTTGAGCACAAATGCATAAGACTGTAGCCACGGGCCAAACATCTTTTGCAGTACAGAAAAGGGCACACTTTATTTTCTCATTCATTCTGCTGCTATGTGTGTACAGCAGAGCATCCAGTTGTGAAAAGGAAACCTGTTAAGTCATTGGAAGCTATTAGTGACACACCAGTTCCAGTGTTTTTCACAAATGCCACTACATTCTCAACCCAGTCTCCTACAAATTGTACTCATGTGGTTATTATGTGTTAGAGATTTACATTAAATGACAATATTCAGAGACAGTGTTTAGTGTGACCTTCATATAATGCAGTGTAAAGTAAAGGGGTGGAGGTCAGGGTGGAGAATGGGCAGGATGAGCTTTTACCTTCATCAGCATCCCGCTTTAGTCACACTATCTACTGTGAAATCACTGACAGTCGTGTGCACTTTATGCAGCAATGTGGAAAACAAGAATGCTGTGAAGGTCACGGTGGCAGGTGGGGTGTGTGAGATCTGCCTTTCATGCAGGAAACTGAAGTTGTATCCCATCACAGACCTGCTATTTGCTTTTTACTTGTTCTAAAAATGTAGTTTGTTGCTCCAAAATGCTCCCAGCAAAGCCACACAATCAGACACACTACTTCTAACCGAATGAGCTCACACAAACACCGACACACACAGTAGAGAATGGCCAAATATCTGTCTTTACTTTAAAAAAATGTATATTACAAATATTAGTCTCACAAATCCAGGCTCCTCTCCACAACACTTTAAAAAACATCTTTTATTATCAAAAGAAATAAAATAGTTTTTGCTCTTCACATAGTCATTATCAAAAGGAAACACAAACAATACAAAAATTACAACTTAGTAATAACCCATAATAACATGGTATTAATCCATAATGTAGTAATCACACAGCCATGGCACAATATTAACACAGTATTAACACTGAAATTTGTTACAGGCAAAATACAACCAAATCAACATGGTGATGAAACAATTCAAAATCCCAAATTTAAAAACACAAACTAAAACAAAAAAGTTGTGTTACCAGTTACAGAAATGTCTATTTTTTCCTGTTTACCTAAATTAGTTGTGGATAGAGATGTACTGCCATACTACCCAGCAGACTCAACAAGTCAAGTGGGCACTGTTACATGACAGCAAAACATAATGTGGAGAGGAACAAGCTACTAAAAGCCACACTGGTATTTCAGAATATTGATATTAACTGAATTTCTGTTCCAAAATTATAGATGTTTATGCACAATACCCACTTAGAATGCAATTAAAACAACCATCTTTCCTGAACTTTCAACAAAGTGCCTATGTTTGTCATTGAAGTCTGGATAGGATTCCAGTTGTCTCATTTTGGTGGTTGTATGCTCTGTATGCCTAACATCCACCCCCACCACCTCCAGGGGATTCCACTGCAATCCATAGATATGCAGAAGCACCTTAAAGATACATACAATATGATGGACAAGCAGTTTAGTAATATATGAATGCAATTTGTAGAAGACTGGGTTGGATATGAGGAACAGAGTCAGTCAGCAGGGAAAATTACAAATACAACCTGCTGCCTGTACACAGTGCTGCAGAACACTGATGGCGTATGAGATTTCATAGAACATGTCTGCGGCAATATTTGGACTTTACCTTGTTTGCGTTTTTAGAAATGTTAATTTCTAGTCCTGAATAAGTCCATTAAGGGGTAACAGTTAAAATCAAGGCCAGAGGACATTCTTGTCAGACAGTGTGTCATACTCAGTATGACTTAGGTGGATACATGCAGTGGTTGTAGTTATCCATCTGCAGAGGTATCATGAGAGCAAGGTCACAGTGTTACCCTCCACTCTACTGCCCCTCCCCTGCCCCTGCACTTGTACCATCCAGAGTGCTTCACATCACTCAAAGATGACAATCTATTGAAAGATCCTTGTACTGAGCTCACGGTGCCTTCAAGTGCATTCTGCCAAATAGCTATTAGAATGGCCTACACTCTGTGATTGCCTTTCAGAGAGGAGAAGGCAATAGAATGGGCTGGAGGATTAAAATAGTGGAGGGCTTGATTAGATAGCAGCAGCCTGTCAAGATCTCATTGACCAGAGGAAAGGATACACTGTTAGGCAGCAGCCCAGTGGGCCCCACACAGACCCACTGTATGAATATCTACATTTTATTTAATCCAGTGCAGCTTTTGGTCAATTAGGTAGATTTGTCAGATTAGAAACATTATATATTATACCTAGTTTCTGAAAAAAAATCACTATACTGCAACTGCCCATAAGGACTTTATATCTGTGGATGAGATTCGGTTTGTTTGTATAAATCCCATTTTGTATGGATGAAGTTGCATAATAAACTCTTAAATAGTGTCAATGGCTATATTAATTGTAACGACAAAGAAAACCAAACCTTTATTTTTTATAGACATGCTTTTATTCCTGATTTTCTGTTTTATAATTAGATGTTTGCAGTTTTCCCATCTTCTCTCTTTTTTAAAAAATATCTGTCAATTTTGTTTGCTGTTGTTTCAAATTTAATATTTTTGCGATTCTTAATTGTCAAATTTCCTGTATTGATAAGATAAGATAAAAAGATAAAAGTTCTTTATTTCTCCCCATGCCAGGGGAAATTTACATTGTTACAGCAGCTTATGTAACAGTAGGTGTAGTTATAAGAATAAAATAATAGAACAATAGTAATAATATTTACAATATATACAAGGGTGAGAGATGGGGATAAAGTGGCTTAAACAGAAAAAATAAAAATTAAAATAAAGTTTAAAAGTGCAAAGATGAGCAGTGCAATAATGTCTGTGCAAATTTTATGGTTGGGGGTGGTAATGATATAGTCCAGTTTATGTTAACATCAGCCAGTGATGCTGATGTTGTAAAGTCTTATAGCAGATGGAATGAAGGACCTGCGATAGCGCTCCTTCTTGCAGGGTGGATGTCTCAGTCTGCTGCTGAAGGAGCTGCTTAAAGACTCCACAGTGTCATGCAGTGGGTGAGAGGGATTGTCCATGATGGATGTGAGCTTTGCCAACATCCTCCTCTCACCCACCTCCTCTATGGAGTCCAGGGAACAGTCCAGGACAGAGCCGGCCCTCCTGACCAGTCTGTTCAGTCTCTTTCTGTCCCTTTCAGTGCTCCCTGCTCCCCAGCAGACCACTGCATAGAAGATAGCAGACGCTACCACAGAGTCATAGAATGTCCGGAGCAGAGTCCTGCACACTCCAAAGGACCTCAGTCTTCTCAGCAGGTGGAGACGACTTTGGCCCTTCTTGTACAGAGCCTCTGTATTGTGTGTCCAGTCCAGTTTATTGTTGAGGTGAACACCCAGGTATTTGTATGTGTCCACCATGTCAATGTCCAAACCCTGGATGTTCACCGGTGCAGTCTGGGGTGTCCTCCTCCTGCTGAAGTCCACGATCATCTCCTTCGTCTTACTGGCGTTGAGCTGCAGATGGTTTCGCTCACACCAGTCAACAAAGTCAGAGATGACCATCCTGTACTCCCGCTCGTCCCCTTCAGATACACACCCGACAATGGCTGTATCATCGGAGAACTTCTGGAGGTGACAGCTCCCAGAGTTGTGGTGGAAGTCCGATGTGTACAGGGTGAAGAGAAAGGGGGAGAGCACTGTCCCCTGTGGGGCCCCCATGCTGCTGACTACCACATCAGACACACAGTCCTGAAGCCTCACGTACTGTGGTCTGTTGGTGAGGTAGTCGATGGTCCAAGCAGCCAGGTGACAGTCTACTCCCGCTTCTTCAAGCTTCACCCTGAGCAGAGAAGGCTGGATTGTGTTGAAAGCACTGGAGAAGTCAAAGAACATGACCCTCACAGTGCTGTTGGGTTTCTCCAGATGAGTCAGCGATCTGTGCAGCAGGTAGACCACTGCATCATCCACTCCAATGTTCGGTTGGTAGGCGAACTGCAGTGGATCCAGATACTGGCTCACCTGGGGACGGAGGTTCTTGAGGATGATCCTCTCCATGGTCTTCATCAGGTGAGAAGTGAGGGCCACAGGTCTGAAGTGGTTAGGCTCCCTGGGGTTCCTGGTCTTAGAGACAGGAACCAGGCAGGAAGTCTTCCATAACAGAGGAACCCTCTCCAGACTCAGGCTCAGGTTAAAGATGTGCAGCAGCACCTGACAGAGCTGGTATTGTGCATTTCCACTGCCCAAGTTCCCTCAGCAAGCCATGTCTTATTCACTTCCCAACATTTACTGTAAGTATTTCATGATAAACCCTGAATAACTGAATAAAAACCCACATCTATTCCTGTGAGGGCCTGGATGGCAGATGGACATTAAAGGAGAGTGAGGAAACCTCACAGTTATTATTCAGATGCAAGTTATTTTGTATTTTTAGAAGAGGCATTTTGGCTATGAAACATACGATTAGAAAACAAAAGCAGTCCTGAATGAATCAGTGTTGTGATTGTGCCGTAGTAAACTATTGTTTGCCACATTATACACCAGGTTCAGAACACTAGTTGTATCAAATAGTTGCCTCCATAAGCTGCAGGCAGCAGGAACAATACCCACAAGCTAACAGGCTAACAAGCACTGAGTTTACTGTGACTGTCCCAGTTGGTCTGTTTTTTTTTTTTTTTTTTGTTGTTGTTTTGTTTTGAAGTGTGTGGGGGGTGTGGGCTTCTATGAGAGCTGGTAACAATAACTGTGTCAAGTATACAGGTGTGTAGTTCTGAAAGACCTTAGCAACTGAATCCAAAAGTTTAACTTTTACACACTAACCTCAAGTATCTGAGGTTGCAATCCTTCTGTTTATGTGGCTGGCATTTAGTTTTCTCAATCTATAAAAGCTGAGGCAGTATGTACTAGTGTAAACTTCATCATATTGAACCAACAGCAATGTCACTAGAAATATTCTTGGCCAGCAGTGGTGTGCACATTCTCCTGTCTTTATTTTTTTAATCACAGGGCTACAGTGGAAAATATGACTTTGCCCTTTACCCTGGCATGTTAATCTGGCCCATTCGGTGTTGCTAAAAAAGGTGTCTGTTCCCCTTCTGACTGTTAGAACGGCTAAAGGTCACAGTGTGAGACAAACACAAGACAGTGGTAATGTTGTGGGGGCAGTGTTTCTAGACCTTAAAAAGGCCTTTGACACTGTCAACCACAACATACTCCTGTGTAAGTTAAAATCTTTCAAATTTTCTAAAGGAGCAGTTGATTGATTTGAATCCTATCTTTGGAATAGAGAGCAGTGTGTAAAAATTAATCACGAAAAATCTTCTTTTTTAAACAATAGAATGGGGATTCCCCAATGATCAATTCTTGGTCCCTTACTTTTCAGCCTGTTTATTAATGATTTACCTAAAACCTGTCCTGATGTCAGCTTCCAGCTTTATGCAGATGATGTGGTCATTTATGCCCCTGCTAAGTCACCTAGCAAGGCAGCAGAGACTCTAACACAGTACTTGTATGAAGTCCAACAGTGGCTGGAACACAACCATCTCATTTTGAACCTAAATAAAACTGTGTCAATGTGTTTCTCGATAAGAAAACCAAGCTCAAATGAAAGTTTACATGTTAAAATAAAGAATAAAGGAATACAAGAGGTCAATGAGTTTAAATACTTAGGAATAATTTTAGATCCACAACTCAAGTTTGATAAACATATTAAGAAAATCAAAAAGACTGTAAAGAGTAATCTTAACTGTTTCAGATTAATTAGACACTATATTCCAACTCAAGCAGCTCAGATCTTCATGGACTCTATGATTTTTTCACAGATTGCTTATTGTTTGACAGTATGGGCTCAAGTTTCACCTTCTACAGTAAGGACAATTTCTTCATTATACAACCAGGCTCTAAAAATAATGGATAAAAAACCTACCCGGTGGCATCATTGCAATATACAAAAAAAATACAATCTTATGAGTTTTGACAGTTTTATACACTTGTGTTCTCTTAAATTAATATTGTAAAAAAATGTATCAATAACCTTGCACCTGAACCTCTTCATCAATATATTCAAAGACAGAACAATAATAGAGTAACGAGAAGCACAGTGGAAGGAAACTGCAGGATTCAGTGCCACAGAACCACTTTTGGACAGTTTGCTTTTTCAATCAAAGGTTGCAAATTTTGGACCATATTACCAACTGAAATAAAATCAATAACTAATATTAAAACCTTCACAAAAAAAAGTTAAGGCGTGGCTAAAAGCAAACCAGAGCTGTACTCATTTTTAAAGTGTTGTAGTTTAAATAGTTAATTTGGATTGATTTGCAACATTTTACTTTTTCTTTTCCTTCCTGCTTTTGTTTTATAGATTTGTGAGGATTTTTAACTTATTTCTGTAAGTTATGGTTGTATTTGTTTAGGTTTTTTGTATATTGTACTTTTAAAGGATTGTGACCTTGTATGTTTTGGTTGTTTTAAAAGCCCAACTAGGGACAGGAGTTGAGAATTAGCTGTAGCTAAAACTCTACATGCAACACATCGGATTCATGAACTGTACTGAAGCTATGTTAATTGCATTGTCCCTATTAAATAAAAACAATTAAATTAAAGCTGTAAGTATAATGAAAATGTGACACTGAGCTTGTAATGATCTGAACCAATCCGAATAGTCGGCTCGCAACCCCCAACCCCACCCCCACCCCTCCTCGTCAGACGTTATGAATCGAACCGAATATTCGTATATTCGTCCTTAATCGGGGGCCGAATATCCAGAGCCCAGACATTGGTATTCGGGCCAGCCTTAGTTGTGTATGCCTTTTACGTTCTAAAAGCTGCTAATGAGCTAATTTTGCTTCCTTAATATGATATTGCTTCATGTATCAGCTCCTTAAAACTAATTCATTTGGTTTCTTAACAGTCAACTGAATTAGTAATGGAAAATGAAGAGAATTGCAGTTAACCTTTATTCTTTTATTCTCTTTCATGGGTTAGCCTGAAGCTAAGGTGCAGTTTGAATATGACCTTACTTTTTTTGAGACCAGAGGACAAGTGATATAAAGAGTGGAACTACAGTTCCCATTCCTAGCATTCATTTCGATGTCTCACTATGGGATACGCCCCCTGCGTATGCCTCGGAATCATTTATCTCATTACACCAGTCCTGATTGGCTGGTGATCGCGAGGCCTGTGACAGGTGGAGCCATCTACCCTTAAGTAGCCTGCGCTACCACGCAGCATCACTCAAACACCTCGTCTCGCTTCGTGAAGCATATCTCAACTTTCTAAGCACTAGCTAGCTTAACTGTTCATAGATAGGAGCTAACTGGGCTATTGCTCCATCACCAAATGCTAGCTGCCGATTTTGCAAACTTCCAGCCTTCACTATAGCCTGGAGATTCGACCACCCTACCACACCAAGGTAAGGCTTTTTACTTGGTTTAGCAAACCAGCTAACACCATTTCGGTTAATTAGCACACCAGCTAACACCGTTTTTGGTTAATTAGCATACCAGCTAATTCACGGCATCTCTTGTTCAGCAATCCAGCTAATGAGGATGGACGCCCATGCTTCTCACACCAGAGGAGATGGAGACTCCGGGGCTCGGCTCTGTGCCTGTGGCAATAAAATATCAAGGCGCGACTCGTTTTGCCTCGGGTTGCAACACGCCCAACAGGCTATCGAAGCCCCCGGTTCATGTGGGCACTGCTCCCACTTCACCATGAAGAGTCTCCAACGATGTCTAGCATGCCAAGCTAACTTGTCTGGCCAGGACCCCTACTTGTCTGACACACCAGTCACTGGTGAAGCCAAGGACGGGACTGCCGCAGACACCGGACCACACGCTAGCATTAGCTGGGGCTCCCAGCTAGACCTAGCCTCTCCGGCTCCGCTTATGGAAGACGTGCTATGGTTGGATTATGAGGATGACGACGAGAATACCTCAGAGCTCCTCATATCTGAGGAGGATGAGAGTGAGGACGACGTCCTCATCCCCTCTGCTCAGTTTGCCCTGCCAGGTGCTGTAGCTGCCCTCAGGGACGAGGAGGGTGAAGCGGCGGCTTCGCTCTCCACCAACATGGATATGCAGTCCATGTGCAAACGCGCTGCACCCCAGCTGAACATCCCTTGGCCTGCAGTAATAACAGAGACAACCAGATCCCATTATGAAGGGAAGAAATTGACCCAGGCTACAAGGACGGCAAAACAGCAACTTCCTGTCTTCCCTGCACTGCTCAACGAGGTGTCCTCCTCATGGAAGGAACACCCATTCAGCAGCAAAAGCCCGATACACGGAGCTTCCTCCCTGGATTGTGAGGGCATGGAAAAGCTTGGCATTCTCTGCATGCCCCCCATGGAGCCGTTAGTCGTCATGCACCTGCACACACGTCTGACTACCTCCTCCAGGAACCCCACACTCCAAAACAGACTGCTTCCAGTCCACCATGATGGAGCGAGTTTACAGGGCTGCAGCACTGACTGTCAGGGCACTGATCATCTCCTCCATGCTCACAGCATACCAAGCGGAGCTATGTGAGGATATGACGACCAAGCCTGACCCAGCGGTGTGGGACGAGATTACCGTGATCACAGATATCTGCCTCCACATCCAGCGCTGTGCGGTCCAAGCCACGGGATAATCTCTGGGACTGATGGTGTTGCAGGAAAGAGCCAGATGGCTCAGCCTGACCAAGCTATCGGACAGAGAGAAGGAGGACATTTTGGACATGCCGGTCATTCCAGACAGCATCTTTGGCTCCGCTCTCACCTCAATGCAGCAACGCTGTGAGGCGAAGAAGAAGGAGGCCGAACCTCTCCAGCTCTGCCTCCCTTGCAAAGCTGAGCCCACAGCGGCCCCAGCCCCGCAATAGAGCTTTGCACCGGCTATGGCACGGCCTCCAGTCTCTCAGTTTAAAATCCCGACATGGCCTAAAGCCCATCCTGCCCCTAGTGCTCCACCCAGACAGGAGGTGAGTACGGGCTGGCCCAGAAAGGCCCCCGCAATGACAGCAGCTCTGCCGGTACAGGCCGCGCAGACTGCCAGTCACCAGGCCAGGAAGAAGAAGATGGCGGCCTGACGGCCTCCCCTCCTCCCACCGGTGCCCATGCTGGCTGTTCCCGTTTACCAGCCCCACCGGTTCTCTTCCACCGTGTGCTACTCCAGGTTTTCTGAGCCCACGAGTCCCCACCGCTGCGTGCGCTGCCGGTGCGGCAACAACACATCTCAGCAGAGGGGGAAAGAGACTTCATTGTGAGGCCAGCAGGTTCTGTCCCTCATCTAAGTCACACAAGCACACACCATTGTTCTTGTTTAATAAAAAGATGTTCACTGCCGCATCCAGACCTTCAGTCAAGGACGCAGTCACACTTAACAAACGAGAACACAATAAGCAGTTCGGTGCCAGTTTCGGGTTCTCAGCGGGCTACATCCCAGCTCCGGGCCCGGAGGGGTACAGAATTTGTCAGTACACTTACAAGCGCATGCGCAGTGACGGCCGAGGGTCACGACCATATCCTGCCACTAGAGGGCCCCATAACACCATTATTGGAGGCTCCGGTGGCAGACGGTGTGTCAGAGGCTGTCACATCTCTCTGATGAGAGAGAGATGGGAAACGATCACATGCTCAGCCTGGGTTCTGAGAACGATATCATGGGGTTACCCCTTGTTTCTCTGATATAGTGCATTCTCAGGTGCACGGAGAGTCAGCTTGTGTTCTTCTGGAGGAAGTTCACTCGCTGTTGTCAAAGAGAGCAATATGCATAGTGCCTCCTGAACAATGTCAGAGCGGCTTTTACTCAAGGTATTTTCTGGTATTTTCTCCGGGGCTCCATTTGAACCACTGGAGGAGGTTATCTTGAAGCACCTGTCTCTGAAGACAGAGCTGCTGCTGGCGTTGGCCTCTGCCAAGCATGTGAGTGACATTCATGCACTCTCAGCACACTCCTCGTGCACTCAGTTTGCTCCTGGGCATGCCAGGGTGTCGCTGAAGCCCCACCTTGCTTTCGTGCCCAAGGTGGTTGGCTCATGCTCTCCCATTGTTCTTACAGCATTTTCTCCACCGCCATTTTCTTCTCCTGAAGAACAGCAGTTGTACATGCTGTGTCCAGTCCGTGCCTTGTGGATTTATATGGACAAAGCAAAGGGGTTTCAGAAAAGTGACCACCTGTTTGTGTCCTGGGCTAGCCGCTACAGGGGCAGGCCCGTCACAAAGCAGCGGCTCTCCCACTGGATTGTGGGAGCAATTGCCCTGGCCAACTCGTGTCAGGGCCTGCAGGTTCTTGCAGGCCTGCGGGCTCATTCTACACATGGCCTGGCTGCAATCCTGGGCCCTTTGAATTGAGGGGTCTCAATTCAGGAGATTTGTGCAGCAGCAAGCTGGACGTCTCTGCTCTGAGCCTGGCTCATGCAGTAATGAGTACTGGACCCACTTAGAGCAGAGGGCCGTTCCTTGAGTGCTGGTGGTTGATCTGAGATAAGCATGTCTGGCAATATGGGAGTTTCCATATCCCACAGTGAGACATTGAAATGAATGCTAGGAATGAGAACTATAGGTTACTTGTGTAACCCCGGATCTCAGAGTAGCATGAGTGAGATGTCTCACCAGACAGCCCTTCTTGCTGGGCAAAGTGAGAAGAGGTGCTTATTTTGAGTGACGCTGCGTGGTAGCGCAGGCTACTTAAGGGTAGGTGGCTCCACCTGATGCAGGCATCGCGATCACCACCCAATCAGGATTGGCGTAATGAGATAAATGCTTCTGAGGCATATGCAGGGGGCGTATCCCACAGTGAGACACCTTACTCATGCTACTCTCAGAACTGAGGTTATGCAAGTAACCTATAGTTTTTCTGCATACCTTCCAGAGACAGAAAATTTGAGAACTTTTCATTTAATGGATAGTGATCCCCAGCCCGTATGAAACTGAACTCTTTAGCCTAGCAGCCTGAAGTGCAGTAAGACCTAACTTTTCTTTTATACACAGTTCAGTGAACAGGGTCTACACATTCCCACATGCTTTAAGATCAACCAGCCAGTTTGGACCAGAGAACAGTGACATTAAAATACTTTATCCTTCCATTTAATGCACACACTACCGTTCAAACGTTTGGCACTTGGAAATATTCTTATTTTTTGAAAGAAAAACTGTTTTTTTCAATGAAGATAACATTAAGTTAATCATAAATCAAGCCTAGATATTGTTAATGTGATAAATGACTATTCTAGCTGGAAACAGCTGATTTTTAATGGAATATCTCCATAGGGGAACAGATATCCACCCAGATGTTTACAAGATGGGGACAATGAGGTGGCGTCATAAATTCTGCCTTCAGATTTTCTTTAATTTTTCCATCTCTCTGCTCATTTTTGAAGTGTCATACAGTAGTCAGCAGCAGCTGTCAGTCCTGGGCAGCATGTAGGCTGAACTGATGCAATGTGAATCCTCCAGTATACCTGGATAGGAGCGACTCCAGGTAGAATCAGCTCTATAAATTCAGCAGAATAAAATCATAGCATATCAGTCAACATTTTGCACATCATCTGGCACAAGTGGAATCACTGTTTTACTATTTATTTATTAAACAAACAAACAAAAAACCCCATAGACTTCTTATTTGGCCTCATTCCAACCAGGTATATGACCCTAAATCTATTACATCACTAGTTGCTACAGAGACCTGTGGTAGTTCCTAGCCCCTGGTTTGAGAGGCACTGCAGCAGAATACTGTATCTGTTCAAACTCCCATGATGCATATCCCACACTAAACCAGGCCAATCTCCCTTTCATCTGTAGACAAGCTGCCTCTGTCTTTCCCTCATGACTCCAGTGTTTACACTCAGACAGTGAGCGGCTCAATGAACAGCAGTCGAACAGCTCTATAGACAGCAGCATTCAATAAAATAACCTCTGCACTCCTCTGCAACTGCCCTGGAAGAAGTCTATTGTAGTCGCAGGCTCATCTCCCTTTCACAGTCCTTGACTCATTTAATCTCTCATGTTTCTCTCTTTTGTCATCAGATCAATTTTGATTCGTTTCACCAGCATGTCAACTAAGCTCACTAGACTGTGCTGCTAAAGAGATACACTCCTAACTTGATATTCAAAATCAAAACTGACAACATTTCCAACAATCAATCTAGTTAATTAAGTAGGAATTTGTTTCATCAGTGTGTCTCAGGAATACATGAGTTCTTAGTTTTTCTTACAAGTATTTTTGTTGAGGTTAAAAAAGCCCCAAACATAATTTTAGTGTTGTTGTGAGAACTTTTTATTAGGTGGTGTTATTGTTCAACTCTTAGCATATATACAGGAAATACATAGTAGAAACACTTTTTCAAACCATGTGGGGGGATGTTTTCAATCTCACATTCCAAGTCAGATAACGAGCGACGTAATAATACTTTACATGCATGTTACGTTATGTGGCTCTTGATACTGAGGAATACAGAGTTATTATTAGGAATCAATATTTATTTTTACAGGCCACCATCAGGCAAGCGAACATTATTCTCGCTGATCCATCCCATGTCCTGTTCACAGAATACGAGTTGTTGAATTCAGGCAGGACGTACAGAGTCCCGCTGGGCAGGCTCAACCATTTTAAATACTCTTTTATCCCCGTCTCAGTCAGGCTCATTAATGAGCGGCTAGGTGCAGGTAGCAAAGGGAGGTAATTGGGGAGGAGCGACATGTATGTATGGGGGAATGTGTGTATTTTAGTCTGCTTCTTTATTTTATTTTATTTTATTTTTTTTTTTAAACTTAACTTATTTATTATATGTCATGTATTTATGATGTATTTCTAAATATCACGTGTTCTGTTTTATTGTGTTGCAGTGCAGCTCGATGTCTTGCCTTGTCTAAGACAAATTTCTCCCATGGGAGACAAATAAAGTGAACTTTGCACTTTGAACTTATTTAGTACAACTGACATGATGTCAGTGAATTGACAAAATGTAGGAGAGTGTAATGTCACACTAAATATATACACTAAATACACTCCTGATCAAATTCTTAAGACCAGTTGAAAAACTGCAAGAACTTGCATTTTGCACTGTTGGATCTTAAGAAGGTTCTCAGTAGAGCCTCAAAATGCAAAAATAAGAAATGGGAGTAAGAGGAAAAAAAATTGGAGCAGGCAATTTATTGAAAACTGCATTTAAACTCAAAAATTTAAAGCCTTTAAAAGCGAAAATCTGCACAAAAATTTGCATTCCATGTCATTTCCTGTCCGGAATTCACACCGTCATGACCTCTTGATGGCAAAAAACCTTTCTGTCTGAACATGATAAGCTTGTTGAGCTGCATCAGCAAGGGCCAATGCGCCATCGCTGCTGAGGTTGGATGTAGTAAGACGGTCATTCTGAATTTCTCAAAGATCCTGAGGATTATGGAACAAAAAAGTCAAGTGGTAGACCCAAAAAAAATTCACCAACGCTGAGCCAGAGGATCCGATTGGCTGTCCGTCAAGACACGGGATGATCCTAATGTCACTCTGTTGGACCATCCTCTGATCTAAATCCAATTGAGAACATTTGGGGATAGATGGTAAGGGAAGTCTACACAAATGAACATCAGTTCCAGACAGTGGATGTCCTTCGTGAAGCCATCTTCACCACTTGGAGCAACGTTCCCACCAGCCTCCTGGAAACACTCGCATCAAGCATGCCTAAACAAATTTTTGAAACAATCCACATGAATGGTGGAGCTCCTCATTACTGAGTTCTTCTTTGACACTTATGTTTCTGTTTTGAGGGGATTTTCTAGTTTTTTTGAGCTATGATCTTTAAATTTTGATCAGCTGATGAAGTCTATTCCAATGTAATTGCTGTTTTTTTTCTCTTCAGCTTCCATTTCTTCTTTTTGTATTTTGAAGTTCTACTTAAAACCTTCTTAAGATCCAACAGTGCAAAATGCAATTTCTTGCAATTTTCCAACTGGTCTTAAGATTTTGATGGGGAGTATATATACATGGCAGCTGAGTCCTCTCAGAATATGTTATCATACAAGTTGAGCTCATGTTGTGAAAGGGAGTATTTTAACCATGATATTTTCCTCAACATTCTTCAGTAGTTTTGCTGTCTAAATTTAACTAGAGATTGAAAACTAAACTTAAGTGTGAAATTCTACATGGAACACAGACCCTCCAGACTCCCTTTTTGTGACAGATATGTTTATTTCAAAATGCAATTAAGAATGCAGTTTAGTTGCACTGGAGCATAGTCTTTGGAAGACAGAGTTAGAACAACATTAAAACCATTGACAGGTCATTTAAAAAAACGTTAATCATGTTGTGATAATGCAATTTTCTTCTGGGAAACCATTCTGATATACATGAGGATGTTAGTATGACATGTAAAACCCACCTAAATGTTGCTGCAGGGAAAGCACACGTCCCATGGCAACAACACTCTCTGATGGCAGCATCCTCCCCCAGCATGACACTGCTGTCAACACAACCCAGTCTTCAGTTATTGTTATCAAACCAAGTAGGTTATCAGTAGTAGTATCAGTATGTCAAGGATATAAATTTCCTTCTGTTTGTCCCAAACATGACAGTATGTCAAGTGTATTTACTAAGGTTCCAAACTCATTCAAATCTTCTGCAATAATCCCACACCAATGCTTAATCTTTTATGGGGAAACTTTCATTTGTGAGGCTGTTTTCCCATTCTGCTCTGTGTATTAGTGGGGTTGGCAGAGCTGCCACATCTTTCTCTCTGGTCAATAAGAGGTTAACACGAGACCGGTTTTAATCGATTGAACAACTTGGAGCAGAAAAGAGCATGCAGGTCTCTTTATTAACACTGTGCTATCAGTTCAGACCTGACTTGACAGCTGCAATCTTTGTAGCCACCCCTTAAAATCTGTTTCTCTTGTGCTTCATTAGCTATTATCTTTCCTTGTCGTATTAATGACCTGTCACCAAAACAGAGCAAAAAAGATTATATTTTTATATATGAAGAATACTCTCTCTGAGAAGCAAGCTTGTGTAAGCCTAAGGATGAGGGCATTTCTAAAAAGCCAAATGAAAAGTCAAGGGCATAAAGAGGAACAGTGTGTGTACCTGCACTTGGCTCTGCAAGGTGTACGGTACATGTTTATATGCATGTGTGTGCGAGTAAGCGTGAGTATGTGTGTCTTCGAGTGGTGAATCAAAGGCCCTGTGTGCAGGGCTGCACAGAGCAGATAGCTGACCCATCAAGCGTGGCCCACCTAAAGCGGAATAAAAAACACCCACATCAGAAAAAGCCCCAGCGGAGAGAATTTCTAAAGTGCAGCACTGCACTGTGCACATCTAAAAGGCCTACCTCAGCCACAAACACACACCTCAAATCCTCAGCCAACAATAGGGGCTTACAAAAGGCAGAGCTGAGGGCAAAGAGACTAGGGAGAGACAGACAGGTAGAACAGACTCGTGTCCTTCATTTTTCACTTCAGCAACCTGACAGCAACACACTTGCACTCAATGTGAGGCCAATGTCCTCTTCTCTATCTGTAAAGATCAGATGGAGAGAACACAATTGAGCTCTGGGGACATACATTTAGTTCCATAAGAGCTGAAGACCTGACACTTGGTCCTGAGTCTCACTTAGATCAAAAAATGACTTGACTTAGACTTGACGACAGTGAGATATGACTTCCTAAAGATCTAACTTGGCATAGAACACAAAAGCAAGATATTCAAATTTAAAACTGGAATGCCTCAAAACCTGTTTTAAAGGTATTTTTTAATCTTTTCCAAAGCGAGTGGTAGGCAAGCAAAATACTAGTAATGCAGGAGGAAGGCCGGGAAGAAGATGATGGCTAATAGAAATGTATGCAGGATGTAAGTTCTTCCATCAGTAGCTATGGCATTGTACTGCCAAAAACCTTGCTTTTAGGCATTCCATGTTTTCGTTTCTGTCTGTTTTAGTCACATGATACACACAGGAGTTACGACGTAATTTAATAACCATTGTTTTTAATGACTGCAGACATGCGTCTTGGCATGCTCTCCACCAGCTTCTGACGTTCTGCTGTCACAGCAGCCCATTTCTGTTGCACTAATTCAAACTAGTTTGCTTTGTTTTTGGGCTTGTGGTTCTCCATTTTACATTTGACGATTTTCCAGAGGTTTTCAGTTGAATTTAAATCTGGTGATTGAGCAGGCCAAGACATGGTTCCAATGTTGTGGTTCTCCATCCAGGCTTTAACTGACCTTACCGTGTGGCAAGGGGCATTGTCTTGTTAGAAAATCCAGTCATTGGAGGCAGGAAAGAGTTTTCCAGCTGATGGAAGAAGACTGTTTTCAATAGTAGCCCTGTACATGACCTGGTTCATTGGATCTTCACACAATTGCATTTGCCCATTTCCACCCATACTGAAACAAGCCCGGATCATCACTGATCCACCCCGATGTTTTACTGCAGGAGCAAGACAGTCTGGTTTGTAGGCTTCTCCAAGCTTCCTCCTAACCAGTAACTTAGATGGAGAGGGCAACAACTGAAAATTGTATTCATCCCTGAATAGAACCTTAGCCCAGTCATCAACAGTCCAATCCTTGTGATCCCAGCAAAGAGTAACCGGGCTTTCCTCTGCCTTTCATTGATGAAGTGCTTCTTCCGTGCCCTGTGAGACTTCAGACCAGCCTCAGGAAGTCACTTTCCAACTGTCCTTGCTGAACGAGTGCCATTTCTCCACAGTGGTCACCAAGGCCATGCAGAGACCTTTGGAGGGGCAGGTGCTCAAAGTTAAAAGGGGGCACATGGAGCAAGAATTTGAAACACCATACAGAAACATACCTCATAATACAAGGTGCAGCAGTGGTGCAGTGGTTAAGTCTCAGGACCACTGATCAGAAGGTCATTGGCCATTAGACACTGGACTGTTTAACTGTGGCTGCTCTTCCTGGAGTCCTTGCTTTTAAATTTCATACCTTTTCAAGACATATACTGTATAGCCACGGATTTGCTCCATGGTGCTGATTCATAATCTGCCCTTTATTATTCGTAGTGCTAATAATAAAGTTTTTAAAAAAATAATTAAATGATATAGAAATCATGTATTTAAATGTATTTGTGTATTTGTACTTTTATTCAGTTGACTATCCACTTTGTGCAAGACAGCAAGGTTATAACAGTTATATATTTTATATTCATGCATATTATATTTAATTTGTCTATATATACAAATGTTATAAACAAGTACTGATATCTTTAAATGAGAGGTTGAGAAAATCACAATTCAAATTCTTCTAATTATTATTGTTGTTGTATTTATACTGCAATTGTCCAAAATTATGTGAAAATGCATGTAAATAGTTTCATTGAAATAACATAATCTATGCCTCATTGCTTCTAGAAACACAGGAAACACACTGCAACTCACTGACAGTAAAATAATGCATCCCTCTGATGCACTTTGCCCATGACAAAAGAAACATACAGAAACAAAAAGAAGCCTGGCATACTTCATCCTCTCAGCACGCTGTGTGGTTCACCAGCGGCTATAACTGATGAGAGGTGTGTGCAGAGTCAGACGCACACACAGGATGCTCACTTCACTTAGTCAGTCATCTTGCAAAAATACACCTTACACAAACGAATTCCACTGCAAAACCTCCTCACCATCAGGACCATCAGTTGTTGAAGTCCTCCCTCGGGTCCCCGGTTTCTAGACTAGCAGCGCTAGCGCTGAGCTACAGGGCACGTCTGGACACCTCAGGGCAGTGAGGGAAGTCTACGTGGATCATGTGACCGACTGAGGGTAGATCTGAATTATTATTTTTATTTTTGTCTTATTTATTATTTTGGGCCTCAAAGACTTTTACACACACACACACACACACACACACACACACACACACACACACACACACACACACACACACACACACACACGCTTACAAATAAAAAGCAAAATTAAATAGAATTAAAAAGCAACTTTGACAAAAGGGCACTTTGGGCATCAAGGGACAAAGGGGCAGGTGCTTCAGCCACCCCCCACCCCACCCCACCCCCCACGTGCACGACGATTCCTGACACAGGAACGGATGAGTACACGGTCATCTCGCAGGGTAGAAAGACGTTTCCTGCCGTGACCAGCTAGCAGTTTGGTAGTACCATGTTTGACTTGTCTTTTCTTGATGTAATGAACGGCTGTCTTAGAGATCTTCAGTTTTTTGGCTACCTGTGTCTCACGCCAATTTCCAGCAGTGCCCAGATGGCGGTCTTTGTGGCTTCACATAATTCTTTAGTTTTAGGCATTATGTGAGAGCGGACAACTTCTGAGTTGTGCTACAACTTGAAAGTAAGCAGGAAATCACTCTAGGCCTTTGCATGTGCAGTGCTGCTTATGACATGAAATGTCCTCTTATATACCCTGGGAATACAATGAAGCTTAAGCATGTCAAATAGAACATGAAGTATTATGGAATCAGCTGCATTTTTCGCCGTGTTCATTGTACTCTTCAGGTAATATACCTATAGTGGTACCAGTCCTTAAAATGAAAAAGAAATTGAAGAAAACAAGGGTGGTCTAATAATTTTTTCCATGATATATCTATGTATACACACCTGGACAAAATTGTTGGTACCCCTCGGTTAATGAAAGAAAAACACACAATGGTCACAGAAATAATTTGAATGTGACGAAAATAATAAATAAAAATGGAAATTAACCAATGAAAATCAGACATTGCTTTTGAACCATGGTTTAACAGAATTATTTTTAAAAATAAACTCATGAAACAGGCCTGGACAAAAATGATGGTACCCTGAATTTAATATTTTGTTGCACAACCTTTTGAGGCAATCACTGCTATCAAACGATTTCTGTAACTGTCAATGAGACTTCTGCACCTCTCAGCAGGTATTTTGGCCCACTCCTCATAAGCAGACTGCTCTAGTTGTCTCAGGTTTGAAGGATGCCTTCTCCAGATGACATATTTCAGCTCCTTCCACAGATGTTCAGTAGGATTTAGATCAGGGCTCATAGAAGGCCACTTCAGAATAGTCCAGTGTTTTCCTCTTAGCCATTCTTGGGTGTTTTTAGTTGTGTGTTTTGGGTCATTATCCTGTTGCAAGACCCATGACCTGCGACTGAGACAAAGCTTTCTGACACTGGGCAGCACATTTCTCTATAGAATACCTTGATAGTCATGAGATTTCATTGTACCCTTGTTACGACTGCAGTCGTTTATATAGTTTCTTGTGCTGCGTGTGTCCTTTTTACGTCCCAATCGCCTATGCAAATAGGGCTGCGCTGCACCACGGCCACGGCTGGTCGCCAGGATGAGAGCTCGGCACTGGATTGGTTGGCCGTACCAGGAAGACCACAATATAAAGGCGGAACCGTGACGTCTCCGGGTCAGAGGGCCAGAAGGCGTGGCTACATCCTACCCTGCTTCCAACCGACACGTCAGCACACTTCGGTTCCAGTGATTAGCTGTGATTTAGAGATTTAATATAGAGTAATCGCAGTGAGCAGCCACCTTTTGTTTAATCGGCTTTTTCTCATGTTTAAGTTAGGATAGGGAGGTTAGACTTTGTTATTCTTTTTACCTTTTGTTTGTGGCAGATCAGTTTTGGGTAATAGTTTAGTGGCGTTTTGTTTGTTGTTTTTGGTTTTGCTCACTGTCGCTTTCAGTTACCAGTCCCCATTGTTTCAGTTCTTAAAATTTGTTGAGTAATAAATACCTAAATTTTATGCGAAAACGTGTGTTGGAAATGCTTGGGAACAGGGGAAGGATGCCTCTTCGTGTTACGCACGGTAACCCCTAGGCCGGGCGTAACATGAATTGGGGGCTCGTCCGTTGCTTTTTTCGCTTAGTGTTGCGCTTAGTTAGGTGAGTATTTTTTTCTGGTTGGCATTTTTCTGTGTGTGGGAGGAATTAGGGGGGGAAATGGCTGATTTCTCCATTGAAGAGTTCGCCGATAGTCCCTCGTGGGAAAAATTTGACAAGTGTAGGAAGACAGACTTATTAATTATTGTGGGTCATTTTAATCTTGGTGTGTCTGCTAATGCCCGCAAAGCAGAGATGCAAACTGTCTTGGCTCAACAGCTGGTGGACACAGGTGTGCTTCCTGCTAGAGCTGGCGTGAGTAAGACGCAGGGCTTGAAGACCTCCGGCGTGGTGCCGGAATTCCGGCGTGACAAAAATCTGGGAACAAATTTATATAATTTTTTTTTCTCTTTCTCGTCAATAATTCATCATAATCTCAATTACCAATGGTTTTGACTCTACTCAATGGTTCTAGTAGGTTCTAGCCAATGACTGCCATGGGAGGGCGGGTCTTCAAAGTTTTAAGTTGAGTGTGCGTGATTCTTAGCCGTCACCGTGACAGTGCTAGTGGAGTGAGTGAAAAAAGATGGATGCAAGATTTTTAAACCCTGGTGATTTAACGGTGGTTTATGAAACAGGGGTGAGGAACAAGTGGCGCTGGGGATGGATTGAGGAGGCCGGAGAGGATGGGAAGCCTCTGGGGAGCTGGTGTCGAAAGCTGTGGGAGGTGGGAGCTTGTTTTTCCACGCCATGCGCCAGGAAAATTAAATATGGCAGTAGCGGGAAAAAGGTTTTGTTTCGCCATGCCGCGGATCCAGCTCACAAAGCGGCTGTACGTGCACTTAGCCACACTACTGTTTTACCCGGAGCATCATCAGCCACCAGCATAACAACGACTTCAATAACCGATCGGGTATGTGAACAAAAAATCCGTGTGTGTACATTTATCGCTGAGCACGACCTCTCCTTCACAATAGCTCAGCCACTTGTGGGATTGGCTAAAAAGCTTGCTGAAGACAAAAATGCGTTGGCAAAGTTGACCGTGTCAAACAACCACGCCAGCTACTTAAGTACTCACGGTCTGGGTCCCGAGTTAAAAAAACAGCTTTGTGAGAAACTGAAACTGGCCCCTTTTTCAATGAACGTTGATGAGGCAACAAACTTAAATAACGACAGAGTCCTCAATGTTCTTGTTCGCTTTTTTGACGAGGTTAATGGGAAAGTCGCAACACAACACTTTGCCAGCAGAAAAGTTAATATAGGTAACGCAGCAGCTGTCATGAAGGAGCTTAACGATACTATGACAACAAATGGACTGGACTGGTCACTGGTTATTAGCATGCTAATGGACAACTGTAATGTGATGAGAGGGAAGAGGGTGGGAGTGGAAACCCAGGCAAGGAAGGCAAATCCACACCTCCTGGATATATCAGGTCAGTCCATAAATAATATAGCTACATTTTCAATGCTTTAGTGACATTGGGGTGAACTAAAATAGTGTATTTTCTTAGGTGATACAGTTCATATGGTGAACAATGCTGCAAAAACCTTGATGAGCCCGTTTTCATCAGAGGTGAGTATGCACTAAGTCAACAATTAGTCAACAATGTGTCAGGCTGGCTGCTGCCAGGCCGAGTTAGTGCCCTCCCCTCTCTCCTTTCTCCCTGGTTCAGGCAGCCAGCAGCACAAGAGGAGCAACAGGTGCTTCCCATCACTCTCAATCAGCCAGCTCAGCAGGTGCAACCTAATCAGACTCCTGACTATTTAGGCAGACACGACCCAGCTCTCAGTGCCGGAGCGTAAACGCCAGAACAAGAAGCCAGCACAGAAGAAGACAGAGAGGAACGGCTTGTCCCAGCTGGACCTTCCCCCGTTCCTGCCTTGTGTGCTGTCGGCACTGAACACTGGATCCTCCGTGCCAAGGAGACACCCACCGGAACCGAACTCTTCCCTTCTGGTAGTATTCGCCACTCACCTGTTGCTGTTTTCCCCAGGCTGCCCCCCGCTGAGAACCAGGCCAGAGCATCCCGAATATAGTAGTAGTTTCGTTTATAGTTGTTGCACGAGCCACGGAGGGCTCTGAGAGAAACCAGTCTTCGCTCCTACTGAGCTTGATGTGAGTTTTTGAGTTGCAAAGCTACCGTTAAAGTAAGTAATTGTTATATGTGCACTTCAGAGCCTCTGGGTTTTAGTTCATTCGAGTTTAGTTAGCATTTTGAGTTCTGTTTTTGTTTGGGAGAATCCTTAGTTGCTCTCTTGTGTTAGAGCTACGCATGTTTAGTGTTTGAATGTAGTCAAACAAAAGATCCGGTGAATAAAAGACAACATAATACACAACTTCCTGACTGTTCATTCCCTGCGCCTGAGCTCTCACCTAAACCCTCCCGTAACATTACGCTCCGGCCAGACATGAGCTCAGCAGGAGAATGGAACAGTTGGAGCCAGCCCGAATTGGGCCCAGCAGGCTCAAAGGCTGGCTCAGCTCCTTCACCATATCCCCTAGACATTTTCTTTACGAGTAAAGAATATAATGAATATTTCGACCTCCAGCTCCAGTTGTGGGGGATGTGGACAAAGGCTCAGGATCAGGGGCTCAGAGACGTTTTAGTGTCCTTGGGTCACAAGGCGGCCGCTAAGATGCCCTGGCTAACGAGCAACCTGCCAGATTACGTTTTAGAATTCCTGAACTCTCCCTTGCCTTCCGTAAACCAGCCTACCTCAGCCACATATGCAACCTGCACTCCACCTGCTAGCCCCCAGCCCACTAATTTCCCCGCAAACTCAGAATCCACCCCATGTTGTGTTAGGACTGGAGTTCTGAGCCTCCAGTCAAGGAGTAATGATGGACTCACACCATCACCTGTGGACCCCTCCAATCCGGTCTCCCCTGCCCCCCTGGACGAGATTTGCAGTGAGTCATCTTTCGACGGGACCCGTCTCGCTTTCAAGGCCAACCCTGGTCGGAAGCGGGGTTCCCGACACCGGAGTTCCCAGCCACCTCCCCACTCCATCTCCTCTAGTGACCTGTGTTCTTTCCTGCTGGATAGAGCACTGGGACTGGACAACTTTTCCCCCAGCCATATCAGTTCCCCACCTGATCCCGGACCCCAGTACCCTGACGAGCCACCCGCCAGAAGGTCTTCCAGAAGGAAGAGAAGTTCCCGGAGACCCAAGACCTCGCCGCCGCCGCCGAGCGCCGCAGAGGTCCTGCTGCCGCTGCCGTCGAGCGCCACAGAGGTCCTGCTGCCGCCGCCACCGAGCGCCGCAGAGGTCCTGCCGCCGAGCGCCGCAGAGGACCTGCCACTGCCGCCGCCGAGCGCCGCAGAGGTCCTGCCGCCGCCGCCGAGCGCCGCAGAGGTCCTGCCGCCGCCGCCGACGAGCACCACAGAGGTCCCGCCGCCGTGCGCCGCAGAGGTCCTGCCGCTGCCGCCGAGCGCCGCAGAGGTCCTGCCGCCACCGCCGAGCGCCGCAGAGGTCCTGCCGCCGCCGCCGAGCGCCGCAGAGGTCCTGCCGCCGCCGCCGAGCACCACAGAGGTCCCGCCGCCGAGCGCCGCAGAGGTCCTGCCGCCGCCGAGCGCTGCAGAGGTCCTGCCGCCGCCGCCGAGCACCGCAGAGGTCCTGCCACCGCCGCCGAGCGCCGCAGAAGTCCTGCCGCCGAGCGCTGCAGAGGCCTCGCCGCTTCCCAGCGTCCGGTCCTCGCCACTCCGCAGCAGCCACCGAGGTTCCACTGAGGGGGTCGACGACGCCGCCTCACCCGTTCCTGAGGGGGTCGACGACGCCGCCTCACCCGTTCCTGAGGGGGTCGACGACGCCACCTCACCCGTCTCCGAGGGGGTCGACGACGCCGCCTCACCCGTCTCCGAGGGGGTCGACGACGCCGCCTCACCCGTTCCTGAGGGGGTCGACGACGCCGCCTCACCCGTTCCTGAGGGGGTCGACGACGCCGCCTCACCCGTCTCCGAGGGGGTCGACGACGCCGCCTCACCCATTCCTGAGGGGGTCGACGACGCCGCCTCACCCGTCTCCGAGGGGGTCGACGACGCCGCCTCACCCGTCTCCGAGGGGGTCGACGACGCCGCCTCACCCGTCTCCGAGGGGGTCGACGACGCCGCCTCACCCGTCTCCGAGGGGGTCAACGACGCCGCCTCACCCGTGCCTGAGGGGGTCGACGACGCCGCCTCACCCGTTCCTGAGGGGGTCGACGATACTGCCTCACCCGTCTCCGAGGGGGTCGACGATGCTGTCGACGCCGCCTCACCCGTCTCCGAGGGGGTCGACGATGCTGTCGACGCCGCCTCACCCGTCACCGAGGGGGTCGACGCTGTCGACGCCGCCTCACCCGTCTCCGAGGGGGTCGACAACGCTGTCGACGCCGCCTCACCCGTCACCGAGGGGGTCGACGCTGTCGACGCCGCCTCACCCATCACCGAGGGGGTCGACGCTTTCGACGCCGCCGCCTCGAACCAACCGGGATCAGCTGACCAATCCCCTGGCCGAGAGACAGTAGAGCCTGGGTCAGCTGACCAGCCCCCTGGCCAAGAGACAGTAGCGCCTGGGTCAGTTGATGAACCCCCAGGTCAAAAGACTGTTGAGCCTGGGTCAGCTGACCAATTCCCTGGCCGAGAGACAGTAGAGCCTGGGTCAGCTGACCAGCCCCCGGGCCGAGAGACAGTAGAGCCTGGGTCAGCTGACCAGCCCCCGGGCCGAGAGACAGTAGCGCCTGGGTCAGTTGATGAACCCCCAGGTCAAAAGACTATTGAGCCTGGGTCAGCTGACCAGCCCCCTGGCCGAGAGACTGTAGAGCCTGGGTCAGCTGACCAATCTCCCGGCCTCGAGACTGTTGGCCCCATGTCTGCTGACAGCATCCCAGGCCCAGTGACTGTTCAGCCTCAGCCTGCTGACCAACCTCCCAGCCAAAGGACTGTGACTGTGTCAGCTGACAAAACCCCTGCTCCCCGGCCTCCAGAGGGGTTCTGCCTCCTTCATCGCCGCTGCCGGCCTCCAGAGGGGTTCCGCCTCATTCGCCGCCGCCGGCCTCCAGAGGGGTTTCGCCTCATTCGCCGTCGCCGGCCTCCCGAGGGGTTCCGCCTCCTTCGCCGTCGCCGTCCTCCAGAGGGGTTCCGCCTCCTTCGCCGCCGCCGGCCTCCAGAGGGGTTCCGCCTCCTTCGCCGCCGCCGGCCTCCAGAGGGGTTCCGCCTCATTCGCCGTCGCCGGTCTCCAGAGGGGTTCCGCCTCATTCGCCACCGCCGGCCTCCTGAGGGGTTCCGCCGCCTCCGTCGCCGGCCGCCAGGGGGGTTTCGCATCCTCCGTCGCCGGCCTCCAGAGGGGTTTCGCCGCCTCCGTCGCCGGCCTCCAGAGGGGCTCCGCCGCCTCCGACGCCGGCCTCCAGAGGGGCTCCGCCGCCTCCGTCGCCGGCCTCCAGAGGGGCTCCGCCGCCTCCGTCGCCGGCCTCCAGAGGGGCTCCGCCGCCTCCGTCGCCGGCCTCCCGAGGGGTTCCGCCGCCTCCGTCGCCGGCCTCCTGAGGGGTTCCTCCGTCGCCGGCCTCCAGAGGGGCTCCGCCGCCTCCGTCGCCGGCCTCCAGTGTGGTTTCGCCGCCGGCCCCCAGAGTGGATTCGTCTCCTCCATTGTCGGCCTCCAGAGTGGTTCCATAGCCGGCCTCCAGAGTGGTTGCGTCTCCTTCGTCGCCGGCCTCCAGAGTGGTTTCGCCGCCGGCCTCCAGAGGGTCCCCGTATCATCCCCCGTCGCCGGCTTCCAGAGGGGCTCCGCCGCCTCTGTCACTGGCCTCCAGAGGGGCTCCGCCACCTCCGTCGCCGGCCTCCAGAAGGTCTCCGCCGCCTCCATCGCCGGCCTCCAGAGGGGCTCCGCCGCCTCCGTCGCCGGTCTCCAGAGGGGTTTCGCCGCCTCCCCCGCCGGCCTCCTGAGTGGTTTCGCTGCCGGTCTCCAGGGGGTCACCGTGTGATCCGCCGCCGGCTTCCAGAGTGGTGCTGTTGCCGGCCTCCGGAGTGGTTTTGTCTCCTCCATCGCCGGCCTCCAGAGTGGCACCCGGGCCGTCCTCCGGAACGGCCTCGTCTGCCCGTTCTGCACCCGGGCCGTCCTCCGGAATGGCCTTGTGTGCCTTGCCGGCCTACCGGACAATGTTTGTTTTGGACCAGCCTTTTGAACTGATCTTTGGTCCGTTTTGGACTTGTTTGTGTTGGCTTGGTGCCACCCCCAGACTGTTCGGGACACTTAGTTTTGACCCTCCTTCCACATCCCCTCCGCCCACCCGTCTCCTCTTGGACTTTTTGTTTCAGTCCCTCCCTGTCCATCCCCCTCCCCCTCCCGGGATCACCCTGTTCGGGCACCAGGAGGTGCCCGTAGAGGGGGGGGTACTGTCAGGCTGGCTGCTGCCAGGCCGAGTTAGTGCCCTCCCCTCTCTCCTTTCTCCCTGGTTCAGGCAGCCAGCAGCACAAGAGGAGCAACAGGTGCTTCCCATCACTCTCAATCAGCCAGCTCAGCAGGTGCAACCTAATCAGACTCCTGACTATTTAGGCAGACACGACCCAGCTCTCAGTGCCGGAGCGTAAACGCCAGAACAAGAAGCCAGCACAGAAGAAGACAGAGAGGAACGGCTTGTCCCAGCTGGACCTTCCCCCGTTCCTGCCTTGTGTGCTGTCGGCACTGAACACTGGATCCTCCGTGCCAAGGAGACACCCACCGGAACCGAACTCTTCCCTTCTGGTAGTATTCGCCACTCACCTGTTGCTGTTTTCCCCAGGCTGCCCCCGCTGAGAACCAGGCCAGAGCATCCCGAATATAGTAGTAGTTTCGTTTATAGTTGTTGCACGAGCCACGGAGGGCTCTGAGAGAAACCAGTCTTCGCTCCTACTGAGCTTGATGTGAGTTTTTGAGTTGCAAAGCTACCGTTAAAGTAAGTAATTGTTATATGTGCACTTCAGAGCCTCTGGGTTTTAGTTCATTCGAGTTTAGTTAGCATTTTGAGTTCTGTTTTTGTTTGGGAGAATCCTTAGTTGCTCTCTTGTGTTAGAGCTACGCATGTTTAGTGTTTGAATGTAGTCAAACAAAAGATCCGGTGAATAAAAGACAACATAATACACAACTTCCTGACTGTTCATTCCCTGCGCCTGAGCTCTCACCTAAACCCTCCCGTAACACAATGAGACCTGCATTAAGCCTACCATTGTCTAATACAGTTTGACTGCAGGGTGTAACTATAAAGTAATCCTTTAATCTGATGGATGACATCCTGGAATCTGACAGATGCTCAATGAACTTGGAGACATATGAGAGCCTTGCAATAATCAAGTCCACAATGAAAGCTAGGGAGTGCACAGCTTCAACAATGACAATAGACCAGCTAATGAGGAAGTCCTGTCTGTCATCCTACCAGAGGTATCAGTTCCACCTGAAAGAGAAGAAGGAGAGGGAAGAAACACTGAGGAGGAGAAAAATGGCTGATGCTGCAACAGCCAAAAAGAAGAAAAAATGACTTTAAAACAAGCATTACAGCTAGAACACTTCACTAAAGTACTGTTGACTCCAATATAGTTATTCTCATAGATATGTATAAGAGATTATGATGTTCTTAATTTTCATTGTCTTAATTTATGTTTTAATTAAAATCTTTAGAGTAGTATTCTAACATATATATATACTGTTGATCGACATTTAATGCTATTACAATTTCAATAGTAATAAATAGTGGTGTACTGGGGCTCGCACTCCCTCCCAAAAATTTTCAGGCTCAGGAAAATGTTCTACTTCAAGCCCTGAAGACGCCACTGCAGGTGGATGCAGCGGGGCCTGAGGTTCCCGGTGAATCCCCTGCTGGTGTGGATCACAAACCGGCCGCTGGTTCTCTGGTAGGTTTGGCTACAGAGGATCTCCGCCTAACTCTGGCAATTAAAGAAGCTGAGGTGAGAAACCGACAGCTGGAAGTGCAGGCGATGCATCTCTGCATCCGAGCTCTGGAACTGGAGCGGGGCCAGCCTGCCGCTCACTCGTCAGTGTCCAGTCAAAGTGCTGCATCTGGGTCATCAGGTGGGCTTGACATGAGCAAGCACATTCCATTAGTTCCTCCGTTTCGTGAATCTGAAGTCGATTCTTATTTCAGCGCTTTCGAGCGCATAGCTGCTGCTTTAAAATGGCCCACAGAATTCTGGTCCTTGTTGCTGCAGTGCAAACCTGTGGGTAAAGCGCAAGAAGTCTGTGCTAGTCTGTCTATAGAGCAGAGTTTAGACTACGACACTGAAAAAAGCTGTGCTGCAGGCCTATGAACTCGTTCCTGAGGCATATAGGCAAAAATTTAGAAATCGCGAAAAAAATGCCAACCAGACCTACATCGAGTTTGTGCGCGAGAAAAGCGTTTTGTTTGACAAGTGGTGTCAGGCATGTAATGTTAAATCTCTGGAAGAGATGCGCGAGTTAATCCTAATTGAGGAATTTAAAAAATGTTTGCCGGAGCGCATCGTGGTGTATTTGAATGAACAGAAAGTCTCGTCTGTTACGAACGCAGCTGTCTTAGCTGATGAATTTATTTTGAAGCATAAAAGTGTATTTTCTCCACAGTCATCTCGTGGTCAAAATTTTGTGAATGAACGGAGAAACCGATCACCGAAGCTTGCGCGGAGAAATATTCCCACGGTTGCCGGTGACAGCTGCCAGTGTTTCTACTGCCATGAGCCGGGTCATTTAATCGCAGTCTGTCCTGCTCTGAAAAAGAAAGGTCAGACTAAACCTAACAAACCGCCCGCCGGCGTTTGTCTAATAAAAACCGTGACTTCTCCTGAAGTGCGTTCAGTGCATTCTGAAAGCAAAATCGCTGATGTTGATGCTCGTTTTCAGCCGTTCGTTACTCAGGGCTTTATTTCTGTGACCGGAGAGGGAGAGAAATTACCGATAAAAATCCTTCGTGATACGGCAGCCTATCATTCGATGATGTTAAGTGATGTCCTGCCACTGTCCAACGAGACTTCATGTGGTTCTGATGTGTTAGTGTGGGGTATTGGGATGACCTTACTGAGAGCCCCGCTGCATACGGTGTATTTGGAATCACCGCTGGTGACAGGACCGGTAAAAGTAGCCGTGTGTTCGCGGTTGCCAATCAATGGTGTCTCGTTCATTCTAGGAAATGATTCGGCTGGAGGAAACGTTTTTCCTCACCCCGTGGTTACCGATGTTCCGGTCCCCGCCTCGTCCTCGGCCACTCCTGCTGACCTCTCTAAACCACATCTGTTCCCTGTGTGCGCTGTTACACGCGCACAGGCTCCTAAACTGGGTGAAATTGTGAATTTATCGGACTCATTCATGACTACCTTAGATCAGAATGAGAAATCTGATGTGACTGACAAAGTGGTAAAAACTGAAAATAAGTCCAACTGTAAAAATGACACATCTCTGTTCCCTAGTGAGGCAGAATTAACTGTGAATGTGAACCGTGACATGTTGATCACTGCTCAGAAAAATGATCCATCGCTAACTGTGTGTTTTTCTTCTGTATTCGCTACTGACAGCACATCTCCTGTTTTCTTTATAGATAACAGAGTTCTGATGAGAAAGTGGAGTCCTGACTCTGATGAATTGCATGTTGTAAATCAGGTGGTCGTGCCAAAGGAATATCGCCCTCAGGTTCTCAGTATCGCACACGATTCCTGTTTAGCAGGTCATCTGGGTGTTAAGAAAACTTATCAGCGTGTGTTGCGCAATTTCTTTTGGCCGGGTTTAAAAACCGACGTGGCCAAATACTGCCGATCATGCCACACATGTCAGCTAGCAGGAAAACCAAATCAGCCTGTTCCGCCAGCACCGTTGCATCCTATTCCTGTGCTTGGGGAACCATTTGAACGGGTGTTGCTGGACTGTGTGGGGCCTTTGCCAAAAACCAAATCTGGGCATCAGTATATTTTAACAATTATGTGTGCTGCTACTCGCTACCCTCAGGCATTTCCTTTACGCACGTTAAAAGCTAAGCCTATTGTTAAAGCTCTGATACAGTTTTTTTCAACATTTGGTCTTCCAAAAGAAATTCAAACTGACCAGGGAAGCAATTTTATGTCAAAACTGTTCGCTCAGGTAGTGAAAGAATTAAACATTAAGCATCAGACATCTAGTCCTTACCATCCGGAGTCTCAGGGTGCTTTAGAAAGGTTCCATCAAACACTGAAGTCCATGCTGCGTAAATTCAGCTTGGAGACTGAGAGAGACTGGGATGAGGGGCTGCCTTTACTCATGTTTGCTGTGCGTGAAACTCCACAGGAATCCTTAGGTTTCAGTCCTTGTGACCTAGTTTTCGGCCACACTGTGCGTGGTCCTTTGCATCTTCTTAAGGAAAGATGGCTGTCAGATTCTCCTCAGATTGAGTATAATGTACTAGATTATGTCAGTACCTTTCGTGAGCGTCTCCACCATGTTTGTAAGCTGGCACAAGAAAACCTAACGCAGGCTCAATCAAAAATGAAACGTCATTTTGACAAAAAGTCTGTTCTGAGAGTTTTCCAGCCAGGTGACCAAGTCTTGGTGCTGCTGCCGCTGCCAGGATCCAGTCTGCAGTGTCGGTTCAGTGGTCCATATATAGTGGAACGTAAAATAAGTGACACAGATTACATTATTAAAACTCCTGATCGAAGAAGAAAAACTCGTGTGTGTCATATTAACATGTTGAAGCGATATTTTTCCAGAGATAACCCCCCCTGTGCCACCTTCTGATGCTCCTGTGGTTGTCGTCTGTGAAGCTCCTCCACAGTATAGTGTGTCTGATGACGGCTTAGAAGAAAAAACTGGTTTAATGCCAGTCGCTCGTCTGCGAAACTCAGAGGTGCCTAGTGATTTAGAGTCGTTTCTGTCGTATTTGTGTGAGTCAGCTAGAGCTGACATTATTCATTTGATACTGGACAATTTACTCCTGTTTTCTGATCATCCTCGTCAAACGTCGGTGTTGTTCCATGATATTGATGTGCAGGGTCATCCTCCTATCAAACAGCATGCATACAGGGTTAATCCGACTAAAAGGGTCCTAATGCAGAAGGAGGTGAGCTATCTTGTGGAACATGGGTTAGCTGTCCCGAGCCTCAGCGCATGGAGCTCTCCATGTGTGCTGGTTCCGAAACCAGACAACACGCCACGTTTTTGTAATGATTACCGAAAGGTAAATGCAGTCACAAAACCCGACTCCGATCCGTTCCCACGGATGGAGGATTGTATAGACCGGGTCGGTTCTGCCAGGTTTGTGACCAAACTGGACCTTCTAAAAGGTTACTGGCAGGTTCCGTTAATGCCCCGTGCGTCAGAAATATCCGCATTCGTTACTCCTGATGCTTTCCTGCAGTACACTGTTATGCCATTTGGGTTGAGAAACGCTCCCGCTACTTTCCAATGTCTTATGCATGTAGTTCTGGCTGGAGTGAAAAACTGTGACGCATATCTGGACGATGTAGTGGCTTATTCCTCCACATGGTCAGAGCATCTGAAGACACTGTCTGAAATATTTAGTCGCTTAGGAGAGGCATCTCTCACTCTTAACCTCACAAAATGTGAATTTGGCAAAGGAACTGTGACTTATCTGGGGAAACAGGTGGGTCAGGGCCAGGTTCGTCCAGTAACAGCCAAGGTGCAGGCTGTAGTAGAGTTCCCTGTTCGTCAGTCGAAACGAGCGTTGCGCCGTTTTCTCGGTATGTGTGGGTATTATCGAGGATTCTGCAGAAATTTTTCGGAGGTTGTCGCTCCTCTTATTGCCCTAGTTAGTCCGTTAAGGAATTTTGTGTGGACCTCTGATTGTCAAGCTGCTTTCAAGTCAGCCAAAGCTCTGTTATGTAGCGCTCCTGTTCTTGCTGCGCCCGATTTTGCGCGTCCTTTTAAGTTAGAAGTGGATGCTAGTGTGTGGGGTGCAGGCGCTGTTCTCCTGCAGGAAGACGACCAGAAACTCGACCATCCCATCTGCTACTTTTCTAAAAAGTTCAACAAGCATCAGGTACATTATAGTACCATAGAAAAGGAAGCACTGGCCTTGCTGCTCGCCCTGCAGAACTTTGAAGTTTATTTAGGTTCTAGCTCACAACCCGTTCAGGTTTTTACGGACCATAATCCTCTAGTGTTTCTCTGTAGGATGAGAAATTCCAACCAGAGCCTCATGCGTTGGTCTCTTTTGCTGCAAGATTTTAACTTGCAGATTCTTCATAAGAAGGGTTCTGAGAATATATTGGCTGACACTCTGTCAAGGTTCTATTTGAATTAAATACCTTAGGGGGGTATTTAATTCTTGGGGAAGGGGGTGTTACGACTGCGGTCGTTATAGTTTCCTGTGCTGCGTGTGTCCTTTTTATGTCCCAATCGCCTATGCAAATAGGGCTGTGCCGCACCACGGCCACGGTTGGTCGCCAGGATGAGAGCTCGGCACTGGATTGGTTGGCCGTACCAGGAAGACCACAATATAAAGGCGGAACCGTGACGTCGTCTCCGGGTCAGAGGGCCAGAGGGCGTGGCTACATCCTACCCTGCTTCCAACCGACACGTCAGCACACTTCGGTTCGAGTGATCAGCTGTGATTTAGAGATTTAATATTGAGTAATCGCAGTGAGCAGCCACCTTTTGTTTAATCGACTTTTTCTCATGTTTAAGTTAGGATAGGGAGGTTAGACTTTGTTATTCTTTTTACCTTTTGTTTGTGGCAGATCAGTTTTGGGTAATAGTTTAGTGGCATTTTGTTTGTTGTTTTTGGTTTTGCTCACTGTCGCTTTCAGTTACCAGTCCCCATTGTTTCAGTTCTTAAAATTTGTTGAGTAATAAATACCTAAATTTTATGCGAAAACGTGTGTTGGAAATGCTTGGGAACAGGGGAAGGATGCCTCTTCGTGTTACGCACGGTAACCCCTAGGCCGGGCGTAACACCCTGCACAGATTCAAGACACCCTGTGCCAGATGCAGCAAAGCAGCCCCAGAACATAACAGAGCCTCCTCCGTGTTTCACAGTAGGGACCGTGTTCTTTTCTTGATATGCTTCATTTTTGCCTCTGTGAACATAGAGCTGATGTGCCTTGCCAAAAAGTTCCAGTTTTGTCTCATTTGTCCATAGGACACTCTCCCAGAAGCTTTGTGGCTTGTCAACATGAAGTTTGGCAAATTCCAGTCTGGCTTTTTTATCATTTGTTTTCAACAATGATGTCCTCCTTGGTCGTCTCCCATGAAGTCCACTTTGGCTCAAACAACGACGGATGGTGCGATCTGACGCTGATGTACCTTGACCTTGGAGTTCACCTTTAATGTCTTTAGAGGTTGTTCTGGCCTCTTTTGTTACCATTCATATTATCCATCTGTTCGATTTGTCATCAATTTTTCTCCTGCGGCCACGTCCAGGGAGGTTGGCTACAGTCCCATGGATCTTAAATTTTTGAAAAATATGTGCAACTCTAGTCACGCTAACATCAAGCTGCTTGGAGATGGTCTTATAGCTTTTACCTTTAGCAAGCTTGTCTATAATTTTCTTTCTAATCTCCTGAGACAACTCTCTCTTTCGCGTCCTCTGGTCCATGTTTAGTGTTATACACACCATGTCACCAAACAGGTGTAATAGGCTGACTGACTGATTACAAGTTTGTAGACACCTGTGATGCTGATTAGAGGACACACCTTGATTGAACATGTCCCCATGGTCACGTTATTTTCAGTCTTTTCTATGGGTACTATCATTTTTGTCCAGGCCTGTTTCATGAGTTTGTTTTTTAAAATAATTCTGTTCAAAAACAATGTCTGATTTTCATTGGTTAATATTCATAGAATATTTATATATTATTACTTTTGTCAGATTGAAATTAATTCTGTGACCATTGTGGGTTTTTCTTTCATTAACTGAGGCGTACCGACAATTTTGTCTATGTGCGTATATATATATGTAATTATTAGTTAATTATTATTAATTACAGGCGTTGTAATTAATTAATCACGATTAATCACATTTTTGTTCAATGGCTATATTTGACACAATAAGTAAAGTTTTTCAGTTCAAATAAATTTTGGTTGACATCTCAATCAATGAATAGACATGTGTTGATAATTTTAAATTTATAAAATTAACATAGTATTAAAATGGGAAGAATAGAAAAAAGTGATTTTGATGATTTAAAGCCTGGATTTAGTTCAGTTTTTCCACTGTATGGCATATAACACAAGCATAAGTAGTTCAAGGGCCTTCAAAAGTTGAAAATCCATAGATTCATTCTGTTTTCATCATTTCTGTGTCTGATAAATGGTGTCATTTTGATGGTTCTTTTTTTTTTTTTTTTTAGGAATAAAGCTTTTTATTGGGCTGTACAGTAGCGTAGTGGTTAGCGCTTTCGCCTTGCAGCGAGAAGGTCCCTGGTTCGCGTCCCGGCTTTCCCTGGACCTTTCTGCATGGAGTTTGCATGTTCTCCCCCTGCATGCGTGGGTTTTCTCCGGGTACTCCAGCTTCCTCCCACAGTCCAAAAACATGCTGAGGTTAATTGATTACTCTAAATTGCCCATAGGTGTGAATGTGAGAGTGGTTGTGTGTCCTTGTATGTAGCCCTGCGACAGACTGGCGACCTGTCTAGGGTGTCCCCTGCCTTCGCCTGAGTCAGCTGGAATAGGCTCCAGCCCCCCCCCCGCGACCCTAGTGAGGATTAAGCGGTGTATAGATAATGGATGGAATGGATGGAAGCTTTTTATTTAGAAAAATAGATTTTTTTTTTACAAACTAAAAATGTATAATTAAGGTAATTAAGTTATTAAAAGACAGACAACCCAACACTGATCGTCACGTAACTCAGCCTGTAACAGTCATTACTATTGTCATTACTATGGTATTCCGCTATCTCGCCACACGGTGGCGCCTTGCTAATTTGGTATGCTTAATAGGTCACTCTTCTTCCCTTTTTTCATGATTCCTAGTTTCCTGTTGATTGTGTCATGGACTCGGCCGTGTGTACGCGGACCTCTGTGCTCACTAAAGTAACATGGTAGAGCTGACTTTTATATTTTTATTTCTAAAATAAATGGAAACCTGTGGAAATCGACAAGTCTTCGCTCTTTTTGCTATCCACTAGCACAAGTCCATGACTGACTACTACTCAGCTCATGCTACCACACGTTACAAGCCGAGGCTCTCCCTCTTTGGCAGAGTAATAACTTAAACAACAAAAATGTTTGCAATTCATATTTATCTACATTTTTCAGCTAATACATTCACAGATTACTACAACCTCAAAGTGCAATTATAGATATTATATTCAACATTATAAAACTTTTTGTAAACTCAAGCACTTTCAGTGTCTTGAAAAGTGGTCTATTATGGAATGGCTACACTGTTTGCTGGTACCAGGACTGTCATAGCTAACGTTCGCTCTGGTGCTAACAGCAACATGTTTTGTATTGAGGTGATAGTGTGGGCTTGAAGTGCTCAATGTCTACGTTCAGTTTCAGATTTGGGTTTTGCCTGTGCAGACTGCATCTATAGTTAGAGGTGTAACCAACATGAAAACCAGAGAGCTGTCTATGGATGAAAAACAAGCAATTGTGAAGCTGAGAGAAGATGAAAAATCAATCAGAGCCATTAAATAAACATTGACCATAGCCAGTACATCCATTTGGAACGTCCTGAAGAAGAAAGAAACTACTGGTGTACTAAGTACCAGACATTGAACGGGTAGACCAAGAAAAACAGTAGCAGTTGATGACAGAAACATTGTAAGAGCTGTTGGGAAAGACCCTGAAACAACTGTTAGTGGCATCAACAACAACCTCTAGAGGGCAGGAGCGAAGGCATCACAATCTCCTGTTCACAGAAGACTTCATGAACACAAGTACAGAGGCTACACCAGAAGATCCAAACCACTCATTAGCAAGAAGAACAGGAAGACCAGGCTGGAATTTGCCAAAAAGTACAGAGATGAGCCTCAGAAATTCTGGGATAAAGTTTTATGGACTGATGAGACAAAGATGAACCTTTACCAAAGTGATGGAAAGGCTAAAGTTTGGAGAAAGAAAGGATCTGCTCATGATCTCAAACATAGAAGCTCATCTGCGAAACACAGTGGAGGTAATGTCATGGCTTGGGCTTGCATGACTTCCTCTGGGATGGACTAATTAATCTTCATTGATGATGTAGCACATGATGGCAGCAGCAAAATGAACTCAGAAGTCTACAGAAACATTCTGTCTGCCAATTTAAAGAAAGATGCCACCAAACTGATTGGGAGATCCTTCATTGTGCAGCAAGATAATGACCCTAAGCATTCTTCCAAGCTCTGTCAGGGTTGCCGAGACCTTGTGAGGGATGAATTGGATCGATCAGAAAAGTGCGTTCCACAAACCAGCAGTCTCTCAACGATGAACTTAAGAAAGCTTAGAATGCAATTCCTGGCACTTCCTTTAAAAAAATTTGTGGAAAGAATGCCTCGTATATGTCATGCTGTTGTTAAAACCAGACGAGGTTGCTTTGAAGAAAGCAGTCTAAGGAAGAAAAACTCAAATATCTAATAATTATAGCAAACATGTATTCTGATGAATGACTTTAAATAATTGTTCATGAGTGGCTTGAGTCATCTGTTGTGAAATTAGCCGAGTAGTATCATCTGGTCTCACTAAATAATTCTGTTGCTAGAAATACACAAATAAATAAATTTTAACTGCCATGAAATCAGCCATCAGATGATAAAAGACTCACTACCAGAGTCATCGAAAATATGTCCCTTTAGAGAAGAATTGATGAAAATGCAGCACTGCTTCAGCTCTCTCCTCATTTGCTCTTTGCGGAACAGTCAGAACCGAGAACAACCCCAATCAGTGTTGCTGCATGTTTTTTACACCATCACCCAGGTTGACAGTTGCAGGAACAATCACAGCCAGATGATACATTCACGACTCCCCTGCTGCCAAATTAAGTGCAACTCCATGTTTCTCTGCTCCCCTGGAGTGATGTTAAGTGAGGCGTCACATGGAAATCCTTTAATTGAACTTCTCTCAAGTCTTTGTTGGTTTTTCTGAAGGCCTACAATGCAGCCAAACAGGAGAGAAAAACATTGCTGAGAATAAAAGACTTGATCTCTGATCGCTCTTTTCCCTGCACAGGTTTTGATTTAGTTCTTGTTTAATTCCTTTGCTATATAAATCTAGAATCAATGGCAGCACAACTGAGTGCTTTACATAGAGTGTGTATAAAGATGGATGGACCTGCCCTGGTATCATCCATAAGTTTACTAAACAAAGATTTTGAAGCTTAGTGAAGTGACTCTACCTGTTGTCATCTTGGCAGTGCCTGACTTCGTCTATCACCGAGCTAATCTAGAAGTAGGCAAAGAAGTGGAGCCATGGACTGTGGACTGCTGTGTGACAGCATCTACCTGTCATTTAAAGCAACCATTTCTTAAATTAGACACAACTTTAAGCTTTAATGCTATTTAAATGAGTTATATTTAAATCCATCCCCTGCACAATAGTCATAAACAGGGAAATTAACCCTAGAAACCAAAATCATCTTTGTACCTGACTGAAAACATGTTTATTTCTGCTATGAATGCGGTTCATGGGGACTGACTCACTTTTGGAGTCAATCTCAAGTGGCCATTCAAGGAACTGTAGTTTACTGCACTTGTGCATTTGTTTCATTTTTCAACAAAGAACTGGAGACAGTGTGCTTCATAAAAGTAAGCATGAAGGAAAAAGTAGGTGAGTGGTTAGAGCACATACCACATGACCTAAACTGTGTCAGATGTGAGTCCGTGGTTTGATTCCCAGCTGGTCAAACCTTTGTTACATACCATTCCTCTGCTCTCTTTCTATGCATTTCTTACCTTTCCAACTGTCACTAATAAAGGCAAAAATGCAAATACTAAATAATTAAATGAATGATATTCTATAAAATATTATGGATTTTACAGTTCTAAAGACAAAATTCCATTTGGTAACAAATTTTAAAACTTTTATATAAAATGTTTTTTGAGCAATGTTTATATGATTTTGATAGCATTAACTTTTAAGGTTTTCACAATTTACACTGCTCACAGCCTTTAATCATCAGATCCATGTCAACATTGCTGTATCTTAATACTGCCACACATGTTCCTATTGGACAAATGGGCTTTAATACAGAAATTGCCCCACATTTAAGGTTGTATTGTGATTTAATTTTTTCATTAAGACATCAAACTGTACTAAATTTGGTTATTGAGTATAACATCATGTTCCTTATTATTCCGCCAACAAACGCGGCAGAGTTACATGACAATCGGGGTTTGTTTGTGTGTCTGTCTGTCTGTCTGTTCGCAACATTAGTCAGAAACGGACTAATGGATTTAGATGAAATTTTCAGGGAATGTCAGAGATGACACAAGGACGAAGTGATTAGATTTTGGCAGTGATGCAGCTTATAGTCTGGATCCATGAATTTGTTCAAGATTTCTGTATCACTGCGAGACAGTGGCACTGCGTGACTGTAACTATGACAACAAGTGAACGCTATGTCAGCTGCCTTCTGACGATCACATGATTGTGATCCTACTACAGATCCACCACTGCAAACTTACCAGGACTTATCCATTGGAAATGATACAAGGCATAACTGATTAAATTGTGGGGCTGTTTCTGAGTCCCATCAATTCCCGCCGTCCGCTACATATTTAGGTCACGCGATTCGGTATCTGTACATAACGTACACATGCATAACATATGCCTGTGCCCACAGCAAGGCCATTTTGTTTGTGGGTGCATCTATATTAAATAGCCACATTCTATGGTGCCGTGATTTATGATCATCAATAACTAATAAACAATTGTTGCATTTCAAAAAAAAAATAAAAATGCTGCATTTCTGACAATGCCGTATGGGGGAATGAACAGTCTTTGCGAAATATTGGTCTCTGTGAGTGCTTTTCTAGTTTTAATAATTAATTATGAGATCAAGGCTGATGTACTAATTAAAATTCATTGTGGCATCACGTTGTACTACATTTTACACCAATCATCCACAACATTAAGATATTGTGGAGGTCTGCCTCATGCTGCCAAAATGGCTCAGACCTGCTGGGTCATGGACATGGGACCTCTGGGGTTGCTTTGTGGTCTGGTGCAGGGACATTGACAACCCATAAGGGACTGGGTGGGACATCCCAGGATCTGGCTTGTTCTGGTGCATCCCATGCATCAGATCAGGTTAGGATCTTTTAAGTCACGTTCCTTGAGACAGTCATGTGCAGTCCTTATGATATGGTCAATGGAAAGATTGGGTTGTGTTGACAGTATTATGTTCACCTTGTGCTCTGGTTACGACACACAATACACATACTACTAATGAGTATGCAAAGAACTGCTAAGACTAAGTCACAGACAAGTGACAAGTTGATAGAAAAACCTGAACCCTATACCCATACAGTGAGGGCATCTGGTGGCTCTATTATGTTGGTGTAGAGACTCTATTATTCCAGTTAACCAGGTCAGTAACAACATGTATATATTTTTTTCTTCACAGGTAAGCCCTTCTTAGTCTAATAAATTTTAAAATCGGTCTCCACTACATCCTCTAAGTGAGTCCCTTCAAAATAGTAATGGGGGAAGAGGAGACATTTTCAACAAGCAAAAACCAAATCCTCTCCTCCTCCCAGATTGACATAATATACATATGTGATGCACTTCTACGACGGAGCAATATATATAGAAATAAAAACATTATTATTTGAATGCACACTTGGCAGAATTAACAAACATTTTTATATATTAAATTGAAGGTTTTGAACACTTAACTTATACATATTTCCTTTTATTTTGTACAAGGCTGTATAAAGCTCTGTGAATAAATGTAGAGTTTGGCACTGAGTCTAAAGATTTCAATTTTTTTTTTTTTTAAAAAAGATGTGATTGAAATTTATATTTAAAAAAAAAAAAAAAGACCTGGCACGGATTAGTTTACTGTCATACATATTTTTAAAAAATGCAACAAAGATCTCTTTAGGTGCAATGAAATGCTGATGCTAGGGCTTACATACTAACACAGATGAAAATACTACTTTTTATTACAAGACATTCAATCCGAGAAGTTCACAATTTTTTTATAAATTGTCATATCCAAGATCACCATGTACACTAGAACATTACAGCCAGCTCTGAAAACACATTAGGTTAACGAAGGCTTCAGCTTTTAGATAAACATTTTAAGATACCAGGCTGCACAGTGCTTGGTGGTTACCTCTGTTGCCTTGCAGCTAGAAGATCCCTGGTTCGAGTCGCCACCTTCTCAGGATCTTTCTGCATGGAATTTGCATGTTCTCCCTGTGCATGTGTGGATTTTCTCCAGGTACTCCAGCTTCCTCCTACAGTCCAAAAACATGCTGAGGTTAGTTGGTGATTCCAAATTGTCCGTAGGTGTGATTGTGAGTGTGATTGTTTGTCTCTATGTGTAGCCCTGTAATAGACTGGTGACCTGTCCAGGTGTCCCCACTCCTTCACCCTAAGTCAGCTGGGATAGACTCCAGTCCCCTATGACCCTAATGAGGATTAAGGGGTGTACAGATAATGGATGGATGGATTTTAAGGTGCCATGCAACTGCATAGCAGCAGCAGTTACAACATACTCTCAGCACTAAGATTAAAGCAATATGTTCTGAACAGCCATTTAAGAGATTTACATTTAATAAAGTCTGTTTAGCAGTTTTCTTTGGACATGATGAAGTACAGGTTTTCCACAAGTTAACTGTCAGTGCACAGATGAATCATAGAACACAATGCATGAATATGCTGGGCATTTATGTCCCAAAAATATTACAAGTCATAAGAAAGAGTCTTAAAATCCTTTTGAAAAATCGGTCTAATAATTTCCTTATTATTTGTTTAAACAAGCAGCTTTGCTCTTGAGTTTGTGAAGGCTGATTTTACAAGCTCTCTAGGTGTGACCTTCATAGGGCTGCTCCTCTGTTCAGATGACCTCAAACCCATCTGCATTCATACTGTCCATGAAACAATGATTACCTGGCTGTCCTGAGGGGGAAAAGGAATAAAACAGAGAGAAAGTACCTGTCTCGTCTGGTCGTTGTGACACAATGTTCAATTTCCTTTGAAAGAGCCAGACTAATCTTGAGTTACTCTCTCTTTTGTGTTTGTAGCCGGGGCTCTTGTTTGATAGCAGCTTGTGTGACAGAGACTACAGGGCATCTCAAGGACAGGGCTGTGAAAACAGGACAGATATTTTCCTGCATTTTTTCTTTTATTCACAAAGAGAAGGCCATGTTCACCTCATGTTGTCTCTATTGCTACTGCACTAGCTTGTATCGTAGATGGAGCACTCTTTGTTCTACAGTGAAAGCCCACAAGACAAAGGCATTTCAAACCTGCCAGTTTGGAAACCAGTGACTAGAGAATGATGTTATTACTTCATATTTTGCCATAGTAAATAATGCCAAAATGTCACTGGAATGTCATATTCAATTTACTGTGGCCTTTCTGTTGTATGTAGGTTGTGGTGCTGTGTGCATTATTAAAAGACATTAACTGTCTGTATTGAACAGACAGCCTTATTTGTGTGGTGGCATAATGATAAACACAAGCAGCTCTCTGACAGTTTGGTATTTTTCTGACCTTGAAATTCTCTTTGCTTGTGTGATATTTTGGTACCCAATGCACATTGCCCAGGTGGGGAGAAACAGATGGGACGTTCATTCAAATAAGTCAGCGGAATGACAGTTGCTAGAATTTTGGTGGAACTCTACATCAAAATGGAATGTTTAATTTAAGGAGGAATGCTTCCATCTGCATTTATCTAAACTGAATCTGTGATTCTTACAGATAATGTCTGTCCACAGCTTTTTTTTTTTCTTTTTTTTTTTTTTTTTTTTTTTTTGCATTGCACGAAAAATCCTTGCGGTAACCTTAAGTCAGCGGGACATGAAAGTTATTGAATCTGCAGCCTCTGATTTGAGAAGTGGCCTTGCCAAAGTGCAGTGCCATTACCTTGGTCATTCACTGTGTTTATCTACATTAAATCACATGCAAATGACATCAGGCTGCACAAATAATCACATGCACCTCTCATGTACTGGTCTCAGCATTCTGCCTGTTTATGCAGAAGACATTAAATTACAGAAGCTCATTAATACTGCATGTCTTTGCTTCCCTCCCAACTTCCATTTAGCTGATCTTCATGATTCATTCTTGAAATGCATCAAGATACAAATGTTATTGCCACATAAATTATAATATGTCACCATTTACAATGTGTGATGCAGTAGAACATTGTCTATCACTGTACAGCACAATGTGTGTCCACATCGTGCTGCTCTGCACCAAGACAACCACAACCATGACCTATTGAAGGAAGCATGGAGCTGTTTTCTGCGTCGGAGCAATACACTGACATTTTTAAAGAAAAACTATTTTATACATTACATAAACCACAGCGGACAACACTCCAGCTGTTCTATCAACCAAAATTACCAAGTGATCACACCTACATTCAAACAGTACCAGTCTCACAGCGAGCACACGCCACACTTCTCAGCATTTTGAAGATTATTAGCTGGGAAGGAGAGTGTGTCGCACATCAGTTCAATGATGGAGGTAAATGATTTGCATTTATGTAACGCCTTTTTAACCTGAACTAGGTTTTACAAAACACTTTATAACGTGTTTTTCATTCACCAGTTCTCACACACACACACACACACACACACACACACACACACACACACACACACACACACACACACACACACACACACACACACACACACACACACACACACACACACACACACACACACCAATGCAAGGTGCTCACCTACCACTGGGAGTAAACATCCGTTTTTTTGCCCAAAGACACTTTGGCAAGTGTTGTCACCTACCAGTTTTTGGCTTACTGGTTTTAAAGCCTATAGGGATTATTCAGTCTCATTCCAACACTACATCCTGACCAAGGTGTTTCTGCAGCAATGGTCCACAGCCCTGTTTCTCTATATTCATTATCAATCTTAGAAATTAAGAGTGTTCTATAAGAGCTTTTCGATAAACTTTTACATTTTGAAATGAGTTTGACAAAGCAAGATTTAAGAGCAAGTCCATGCAATTACATCCAGTGTGCCAATGTGCAGTAAATGTCTGCAGCTTTAGCTTGCTGCCCTTTATAATTAATACTCCTGACCGGAAGTAAGTTTAACAAAGTAAACTCTAAGACTTACCTACTGGCTTTTAACCAAGTCAATGACTTTTTAAACAGAATTAACATTTTAGAAAAACATCAGTCTGGTTTTAGAATGAACCACAGCACAGACACAACACTTTTAAAGATTTTAAACAACATCAGGTGGAATTTGGATAATAAAAAACTCACAGTGTTGGTTCTACTGGATCTAAGCGCTGCTTTTGATACAGTAGACCATCACATTTTGTTAAACAGACTCAAACACCTGGTCGGCCTCTCTGGTACTGTTTGTAACTTGTTCAATTCCTACCTCACAGACCGATGTTTTTATGTAAGTATGGATACGTGTTCCTCAGGAACCCATGAAATTAGGTGTGGGGTTCCCCAAGGGTCAATTTTAGGTCCCATTCTTTTTAATATTTATATGCTTCCTCTTGGGGACGTCATCAGGAGACACGGCATCAGTTTCCATAGCTACGCTGATGATACACAGCTGTACATTGCCGTGTCTCCTGATGACACAGGGCCATTAGATTCCCTTTTAAACTGTATTTTAGACATTAAGTCATGGATGGCAGTGAACTTCCTACAGCTCAACCAGGACAAAAATGAAGTTTTAGTCATAGGTCCTGAAGGCCAGAGAGAGAAGCTTTTATCTAAATTACAAGATTTTAAACCAACAAAATTTGTAAAAAACCTGGGTGTGATTTTCGACTCTGAGCTGAATTTTATGCCACATATTAAAAATATAACAAAGATCTGCCCATTTCTCTCTCAGGCAAGCACGGAGGTGCTCATGCATGCTTTTGTCTCTTCTCGTTTAGACTATTGTAATGCCCTGCTCTCTGGTCTTCCCAAAAAGAGTATTTTAAATCTACAATTATTGCAAAACTCAGCCACACGCGTGCTGACGAGGACCAGAGGGCGGGAACACATTACATCAGTTTTAAAGTTGCTGCATTGGCTCCCCGTCTGCTTCAGGATCGATTTTAAGGTTCTTTTATTACTTTTTAAATGTCTTAACGGCCTGGTGCATTCTTATTTATCTGATCTCCTTTTAACACATTGACCCTTGTGGATCCTGAGGTCCTCTGGCAGCGGCCTTTTATCCATACCACAAGCCAGGACAGAAACCCACGGTGAGGCGGCATTTAGCCACTATGGCCCCCACCTGTGGAACAGCCTGCCGGAGAACCTCAGGACTGCAGAGACCGTCGATATTTTTAAAAGAAGTTAAAGACTCACCATTTTAATCAGGTTTTTAACTAACCTTTTAAGTATTTATATTCTTATCATTTTCTATTTATTTTCCTATGTATTTTTACTCTTTTAACCTTTCACCTTTTTACCTATGTCATAGGTCTTTTATTCTATCTTATAGTTTAAAATTTTTAGTTATTTAACTCCAGTGTTTCCTCAGGGGGGTCTTCCACACTGGGGGCTGTATCTGGTCTGCTGCTGGGGGTGCTGTCCATGGGTCCCTTCGGCCCGGTTGGTTGGGGGGGCTCCCCACCTCGGTGTGGGGGTCCCCCGTCTGTCGGGGTCGGGGGGTCTGGGTGCCGGCACCCCAGTGGTCATGGCCTGCGACTCCTCCCAGTGTGGATGACCCCAATGGAGGCATTTTCCACAATCATCAGTGCCATGGCATGTCTCCCTACAGTCAGTGGTGGGAGTGTGTGTGTGTGGGCATGTGTGTCTGTGTATGTATGGGTGTGTGTGTGGACGTGTGTATGTGTGTGTGCTTCTGCAGTTGTGTGCATATATGTATACATGGAGGGAGGGAGGGAGGGATGGGTTTTCTTGTTTTAAATGTTTTTAATGTTGTAAAGCACTTTCATTGCATTTTTTTAACTGTATGAAAAGTGCTCTATAAATAAAGTTTGATTGATTGATTGATTGATTGATTGATTGATTGATTGATTGATTGATTGATTGATTGATTGATTGATTGATTGATTGATTGATTGATTGATTGATTGCAGGAGGCAGACGTCGCTGAACAAAAACTCAGACTAAACTCTAAAATGAAGCTAGTGGATTCCATGAATAGTTAATGAATATGCAGCTCATCTACAGTGACTGGCATCCTGTTTCTTTAAGGTGTTTTAGCTGCTGTTTTCAAGTGGATTTAGAGGTAATTAAAACTAAGGCAAGTCTGCCATTTGGAAAAAAAATGGTGACAGTTTGAACATACAGTATCAAGTGCAAATCCAAAAATGCTCAATATGGGAAGTAGACTGTTGAATATGTATTCTGATGAACAACAAAAGAAAACAATGGAAATTACTATCACTACAATGAAATGTAAGTATATTGCTTTTAAAGTGGATTAGTGCATGTTAACTGCAGATAGTGAAAGCCTGACTACATTAATAGTCTTATCTCTGTCTGGTCATTAAGGCAGACTGCTGTGGAGATCTGTTTAACTGAAACACTAGAGTGTCTCCCACTGAGGTTGTGAGAACATTTCCATGCTCTAGAAATGGGAACATGGGTGCAATCTATTGCTTCAATTGCTCATGGGAAAATGATGAAAGAATTACATTGCTTAACATACAGCAGTAGAGTTTATTCATGATTGATTAGTACTGTACAGTCCAGTAATGCTACTTACAAGTTGACTGGGGGTTTTTCTTACAGCTGGAGCTGAGGTGACCTGGAAACTATCCATTTATGATTGAATATCTGATAAAGTAAATATCTTGTTTCTTATCTGAGTCACAGACAGTTGTTCGAGATCAATGTCTTATTTAGTTTAATGCAGTGTTTTTGTACATAATAGATTGGGGAAATGGAAAAAAACAGGCTCTGGATTTTTGTCGGCAGCTATATAGCTATCTAAACACAAGGAAAAACAAACACACCTAGAGTGAATTCACCAACTGATCCATCAGGCCTCAGGAAGTTTGGTTGCATTTCATATCTGTGGCATCAAATCTGGCTCTTTTTGAGAACCTTTGAACAAGTTCAGTAACATCAGTGTCATTATTATGAGATTATTAATCACACTTCAGTCATCATTTTTGATTCAGTGGAAGCAGGAATATCAATTTTAACAGAATTTTTTTTTTTTTGAAATTTCACTCATTCCTATTCATAAAGACAAACAGATTTATGAATTCTACCATGTGCCTCTTATCCATAGAGCATGGGCTGCTCATTGTAACCTTACAGTTGCAGAATTATTACTGAATTAATTTTTTTGGTATTTTTGCGTGTAAAATTCTAAATATAAATATAAATATATATATATATATATATATATATATATATATATATATATATATATATATATATATATATATATATATATATATATATATATATATATAAATAAAAAAATAAGAATTCTGTGTTACAGCAGCAGAAACAGTACAAAGAAAAGAGCAGCACACAGTGCACAGACAGACATAGTTACTTTCTCCTTATAGAAGAAATATAAATATAATTGTTTACAGGACATTTCTGGGAAATTGGACATAGTGTTCTTACTTATTTAAATAATTCTCTTTTAACCGTAGAGTTTGCAAAGTATTTCAGAAGGATGTTTTGGTGTATTCATGGAAAGTCACTTACATGCTGAGGGCAATCAATAAGCCAAGCACTGTGATAATGAAAAGAAAAAAACTGTCTTTGCTATCTGCTGTCAGTCACAGCTCTGAAAAAAGTCTCTCCAATCATTGCATGAGATGTTTGGATGTCTAACTCCATACCTGCCTACATGCACGTGCTCTGCCTGTGCTCTCATTAGTGTCACCAGACTGTTCCTCCATGATGTTTACATGTTCAGCATGTAACCAGGATACTCCAAAAAATGTCATTATACCCAGAGCATTCAATGAATCTAAAGCTTTTAAAATGGCCTCATTATACAGTCTGTTTTTTACAAATGGGATTCAAACATTCAGACAGTCTGGGTATATACTCAGTGACTGATTAATCCACGTCTGATGCTGTAGGAATCATTTCAGACAGCAGGACAGTGTGTGTGGGACTGACTGAAAATCACGTATGTTCATGGTATTGAAGGAACATGTGCAACAGTGTGGCTCACTACTGTATCTGTTGGACAACAAAGGATCTCTCCAGCAGAGACTAATAAAATTCATCAAGCTCTGGATACACAGTCAGCACTTAAAACAGATACATTTAATATGCCTAAATACAGAATATATGATGAGATCTTAACCATCTTTATTAATTTAGTGGTGTAACTGAAAGGCTGTCTGAATTGAATTTTCCTACAAAGTAAAACTGTGGTGCTTACTTCCATTAGACAGTTTAGATAGTGAGGAGTGGAAAAGCTGGATTTTCATCATCCGTGGCCTTTACTGACAGGCTCAGAGATTCCTCAGTCTGTCTCTGTTCTCTCTCCACTGTGACCCACTTCTCCTGCTGGAACAGATGTTCCCCTGACTCCATCATTTACTCACCTCCCTCTTAATTACTGCCGTTAATTAGCAAACACACACACTCAGACGCACACATCTCCTCTCCTCACACATGGAATAGACATTATTTTCCTGTCATGATAGGGACAATGTTAGTACTCGAGTGTACAAAACACATCTTGATGCATTAAAGAAGCAGGTTCCTTAGCTTATACAACTGTTGTTATGGGTAAAGGGAAAAAATGTGATGTTTTGAAGGAGTGAACCAATTAGAGATAAATAGTCTTTCTTTCTTTCCGTGCTGGGCCTGGCTTTCTGTCTGTGTTGCACAAAAGAAGAGGATCAACAAAGGGTCTCAGCAGACAACAGAATATAATACAGAAATATAGTCTAAAACATTCAACATGGTTTTGCATTACATTGAATCTCCCCTCATTTCTTCCCATCTTCTTCTTTGTGTTTCTGCGTTTGTTTTCACACACACGCACACACAAACACGCACACACACATGCACACACACAGAGACTTTGATCCATTAGTCAGTGCCATATCCCAGGGTTCCATCTGTCCCTGTTTTGCTCTCATCGTCCATGCTGTCCCCCAAAGTTGTCAGCTTATATTTAATGAGGGAGTGTCAGTTGAATTATTCAGCTGTCATTTGTTGCTTTTATAAAGTAAATGGATGTCAGAGAGGCTTTTCTCTTTACACCACAGCACTCAGTGCTTTCTATTCTCTGCTGTATCGTTGCATGAGATAAGAGTTTTGTTATTCAGTATGTAAATATGTATGTTACATGATGGAATATAGAGGAATATATTTCAGTGGATCGCTTTAATACAGTGTAAAAGTCCCTGCACGATCACATTGGAATATCTGTTTGCATTCAAAATATACACAAGCAAAGGAAAACTGACAACACCTGTGAGCAAAAATATCATCACCAAATATCTAATATGGAGTTTGCCCTTTGTTCGCTGCTAAAACAACTGTGACCTGCCAAGGCATCCTGTGGTATCAGGCATAAAGACATTAGCAGCAGATCCTTTAAGTCCTTTAAGTTGATAATTTTAGCCACAGCAGTTCAGTTCCCATCAGCCTGTCACGAGTTCATGGTTTATCTCTTGTCACACCCCACAAGTCTTGCTGTTTCAGAGATACTCCGACTCAAGATTCAAATATGCAGAAGGAAAGGAAAGGCTTATCATTCACAGCAGACTACATCATCTATCAAACATGATGGAGGCAACGTTATGATATGGTCACCACTGAAACTGCCGTTTATTGGTGATGTTACTGCTGTTAGAATTAGCAGGAGGAATTCAGAGCATATAGTGCTACACTTTCTGCTCGGATTCAGCCAAATACTGCAAAACTAATAGAACAAAGCTTCCCAGTGCAGAACAAAATATACCATGAAAACAACCCAAGAACTTCTTAAGACATGAAAAATGGAATGTTCTAAGGGGTAAGTCGATCATTGTCATCTGATGTCAATCCCACTGAGCTACTTTTAACTTACTGACAGCTGCAGTAAAGGCGTCACAAGGGAGAAACTCAAGCATTTGATAATGTCCTTGGATTTCACACTTGAGGGAGTCATTAACAGCAAATGTATTGCATCCACGTATTAAGAATAATCCTTCTCTTTATCATTTCGTTAGTTTGGCCAATGACTTTGTCTGTGAAAATGGAAGGAAAAACCTATTGAATAAAAGTTGAAAGTCAATCACATCTTGATTACTTCATGTCATCTTTCTGTCTGTCACCACAGATAATGGTTACTAGTAATTCAACAGCTCCCCATAAGACTGATTTGGCACAGCCTTCACACACATATTTGTAATAACTGTGTACAATAGTAAACTGTAATTAAAGAGAATGCTTTCAACTGTGGTCTTCTATGGCAAATGTAAATAACTGAAGTTATAGCATCATGCATGTTCCACTGTTCATTACTGAAGTGGAAAGGGTCTCTGGTTGAAGTGAAGTGACATTTCCTAAGCTACAGGCTGTGTTCTTGTCATTTGCAAGACTGTAAACTACTCTGAGATCAATGTAGTGCTTTAAATACAGAATCACTGATGGTCAGTGCAAATGATTTTATATAAAAAAAAATCTTACTATCCATGGGAAATTTTAGTGTTATTTGTTTATTTAGCCTTTTGTGAGGTTTATTTTGTTTTGTTTTTTTTGGTGGCTTTTGAGAAATATTGCTCCAGTAAAAAAAAAAAAAAAAAATGTATATATTTTTTTGTTTTCAACTGGGGTCCCAGTTTGTATCAGCTTATCAGTATCAGCAATGGTAGTTCTCACCATTCATGTACTCAGGTTCAGTTGTCCTCAAAGTAGCATCATATTGTGTTTGTTTATGTGTGTAAACTGCATTTACAAACATTTTGTTGGTTAAGAAAAAATTCATTCCACTGGACACATGTGAAACTGAATGTAGACTATTATGAAGCACTGGCAACCTGTTTCAGCTGTAGCCTGTATCCAAAAAAAGGCAGAGGCCTTAATTAGATCAAATATAAAAGCCTTTAGGCTACAGGTGGAGCATGGCTCATTGAATTCATAAGCACTTTGCAAACTGTTCAGTCCAAAGCCATGGACACTGTCATTAAAATACAAACACATTTTGACAGAAAAATTTTTTTAAACAATGTTTACCATGCAACATAATGCTAATTACTGTCCAAGGGAAGCCCTTATCTTGATGTCTGGCAAGAATAAAATGTCTTATTGCTTATACCATATGACTTGTCAAAAGTGCATAAAAGTAGATTTTTAATTGCTTGACAGTGAATAACAATAATGGTCATCACCTCTTGATAATGTATGGATTTAGTTTCACAATAGTATGATATCATTGAACCAAACACAAACTTCTAGTTGTGACTATAGTGATTCCAATTTTGGCCACCCAACCACATTAGTCCTGCTTGAAATATGTCAACAAGTGGATAAACTTTGAATGGTTTGCCATGACATTCTATGTAGTCATTCATTATCCCCAAGGAGATGTGGCATTATTGTGTCTTTAGGGATGCCCTGGCTTTTTCTGTGGCACCACAAGATCTTGTTTTTGATTTTGATTGACATCTCTCAAGCTTTTTCCCTGAGGATTGGAGCAAAATCATTTGTAGTGCCTGCAAAGCATTTAGCACAGTGTAGGTGTACTTTTTATTTAGTGCTATTTGGCAAAGAATACTAGCATGTTAACATACCATACCGAGATGGTGAATGTGGTAAACATTATACCAATATGTTGTTTGCATTGCCAGTGTTAGCATGTTGATGTTAACATGCTAAAGTGCTGCCTGGACCATATATTATCTGGTTCAACAGTTCTATTAGACTATGAATGTTTTTCCATTTGCACCTGCTTCTATAAGGAATGAAGTTAATTAACTGCAGGAAGTGAAATTGACAATCAATTCATTATTCATGCTGCATTCTCAGTTTGAAATCTGCACAACAACAATGAGCTTCCAAAAACACAGTTGTGGTTTTTAATAGATTGTGTTTGGGAACTTGTTGACATGTCTCATTTTCTGCTTATATCTTAACTTGCACTTACTGCAGCCAGCGATTCTGAGTTGAAAGAGTATTGTGATCCATTATGTTGACAGAGTAATAAGTCTTTTTCTATATGTGGGTTCACCCACCCATGGCCATGTTTGTGAGGTACAGTTATACAGAAGCTGGACTGATGCCAGGGCAAATTGGATTACGTCTCCCAATGTTCCCTCAAGTGTTTTATTATCCCTGTGGTGAAAGCATAATGTGATTACTTGGTGATGCCCTTTGTTCAGCACACTATTATCCTGATGCTGTGTCCACAAGTTCATTAACAGCACATTATGACTTGTTATACACAAGTACACTGCAGAGGCCGCTGAGCTCGTACTGTATGAGTCATTCATGTTGCGTTGGGCTGGGTAAGCTCCTACTGTACGTGGGTCGCAAGTAAAGTGCACTGTAATTGAATAATGGACTCCGTGCAGTATATTACATAAACAATATAAGTGGATTTAAGTGATGACAGTCATCACTCTTCACATTTTTACCAAACTGCTTACCTGTGGCATGAGTCACAGTTTGTAAAATGAGGATGACAACATGTAAAGAGCATGGCAATTGATCTGGCAAATCAATCTTAACATGCATTGAGCAGCTTTTCTTCACAGAATTTTCAGTTGAATTTTATCATCTTTACTTGTGGCTGGAAGTTTGCTCTGTTGTCATAAAGACAGCTTTGTTGTCATCAAGTGTTTAACTTTCAGTTTTGACTGGATATGAAGTAAGACTTGACTTTGCTGAAAACTGACTCAGAACTGTCCTTTCCTGCAGTCTGCCCCAGAGTTTCTATTCAGAACTTGGTAAAACTCCATTATAAGGATGCTGACTGCAGATGTCATCGTCTTCACTTGACTATCCAAAGCTCCAGCTGTAGATGTGCTGTCTTAATCACAGTAGAAGTAGATTAATCCTGTCTCCTCAAAATTAGATGTATGTTATTTTAAAATAATTTTCATGGCTTTATTGGCAGGACAGCACAGAGAGGGAGAGACAGGGAAATGGGGAAAAGAATAGGGGAAGACCTGTAGCAAAGGACCATGGGCTGGATTAGAACCCATGGCCGCTGCATCGGGGACTACAGCCCCTGTTTATGAGTTGCCTGCTCAACCTGTTGAGCTACCAGGGTGCCCCAAAATTATACTTCTATGCAACTGGACTGCATTTGAAGGTAGTAAGAAGGGTTTCCAATTTGAAGAAGCTGCGAAGCCTGCAGATAGGAGGGATAAGTGGAGGCATAAGTTAGCAACATTACTTTCACCCAGGAGTTCACCAAACTCAAAACTACACACACACACACACACACACACACACACACACACACACACACACACACACACACACACACACACACACACACCACACACACACACACACACACACACACACACACACACACACACACACACACACACACACACACGTACTCAACCAACCACTGTATTAGGTACACCTGTTCAATTGTTTGTTTCCAACTTGCAAAGCTACAAAATCTCATATACAATACAGTGACTGGGATTACTGATTATTGTGCTGACTAATTTTGGTTGTAATGACAGTTACAGAAGCTATGTGTAAGATGGGTCAGTATAATCCTGAAATATGTAGGTAGGTCTACACTCAGAAACATTGTTCATAACAGAAAACTGTGTCTTTCTGACATTTCAATATGAAATAAACAAACTTTTTCATTTGTTATTTTTAATACTATGCTCTGAAAATGTTTGAAGTGGTACCATTCTGATATGTCTTAGTGTTGACCAAGGGTTAAATATAATACATCTATTGTGCAGTATTTCACATGAAGTCTATGAAATGTATTCTATTTTTAACACATTCACCTTATATCAAATATTAAATAGGTCAACATTCTTCACAGTGTTGTCCCTTCCCTAACAACAGTCTAAAGTCGAATTTTGATCTTTACATATGAACAAGCTGTTAACTGACGCCTGTGTCCTGTCAGTTGATTCCCATCCCTACAGTTTCCCACAGCTTTTCTCAGGGGAGCTGTGGATTCGTCTCTCAGCCAGGTGAGACTGGATGCAGTTGATTTGATCTATGGAGGACCACATCAAAACAAGACGCCTCCTTCCTTTTAACGCCTGAATAAAGATATACCTGCTGTGATAAAAAGCTGATAAAAAGTGACATTTCTCACCAGACATGCTGTCAGCAAAGAAGACAAGATGACAATTTTCGGGCTTATCTACAGCGTAATCACTGAGCTCTACATTGTCCTTTTAGCTTTTCCCATATTTCTTACTTTTGATTTGTGCAAAACGAACCTCCAGTGCAGTTTGGTATGGTGCATGCGTATATGTTCATGATGAAATATTACAGACTTGGAAGTTGAAGATCACTGTCAGTCTGTGAGATCAACGTTCTTCACTTCACTCAGTGCCTTTTTTCACAGGGAAATTATTGCTAAAGTGCAAACAAGCCCTTGAACTGCACAAGTAATAACCCCTCCATCACAAATTGTAAGTGCAAATAGCTTCAAATGTAAAATTAATCTATGAAGCCTGGCACTTCTGCACCCTGAAGCCCTTTCATAATACCAGCATTTTATTATCTAATCGGAAATTGAAAAACTCTCTCTGCTTTGCTGTCTCATTTGCTGATGACAGTTCACAGTGTGGCAACAATAATGGCTGCCACTCTGAATGGATAAACTGTGCAAAGCCTTTATACCACTTTTGAAATTATCCAGAACAAAAGTGGAGAACTGCTGTTGCAAAGTGAGTGAGTTGGGTGCAATTTTGATGCAAATGACCATGACTGCAAATACATATTACATAAATATTACAATTTTCATGTCATTTACACATACAATGGTGTGACAGGCAGAAAGAGGCATATTTTTGACCAGCTTATTAATAGTCAGTTAAACAAGACTTTGTAATAAGCTTTTTTGTTCAATGCTGCAGAATCCTGCAGTGGTACTAGTATCAATTTAATACATTACATCAAGTAAGCTCTGTTAGGGCTCATTGTCCTGCTGCTGTGTGACTCCTTCTCCACACCAATGTGAATCAGAGTATGAAGCATGCCCCTGATGAATGGAGGGCTGCTTCTCCTCAGTCAGGCTGGAGTTGATTGACTGCAGGAGCTTCAGTTTCATTGCTGTCCCAGACGCAACGAGGAATGTCAAATATTTATTTTCAACATTTTTTATTTTTATTACAATGTGATAACTTCTTTTCAAATGTTTGTAAATCATCAAACTATCTGATTTTTTTTGGTTTGCATGGGAACCACAGTCTCAGTCTTTTGGAACACACTGCATGTATGATATGTGATATGAAGAAAATGAAATACTGTAGATATAGATACGTAATGCACAAGAGTGTAAAAAATTTTAAAATGTGCAATTACAATTTTATTAAAGCACAAAAAGCAGTTTTGGTTTATCTGAAACCAACAACCTAACTTCTACTGACCTCCAGGTTTGTTGTAAATTAGATGTGAAAAAGAAGAGCAGGTGATGGCTGAGAGGAACATTACTACAGACTACAACAGGATATTGCCTTTATTAGTTTCCTGCTTCAGGGTCTGAGACCTGGGAGGATGTGGATCTTTTCTAGTTGTGTTTTTATGGGATGTACAAGTGGGCTAACCCCTACTCTGTTTTTTGTCAGGTGATGAATGTGAATCTATCTGAGGGAGACAAGGTGGTGTTTGAGGATGTGGGCCACTGGGAAAACACCATGCTGGCCAACGAGTCCATTCTGATGAGGGGGTTGGTAGTACGAAGCCACAGCAATCAGATCTCTATCCGCTTCCATAACCCGAGGTCTCAGGCTGGATCAGTACTACTCAGATACCAAGGTAAGATTGAATCATAGAGCACACTGCTTAAAGTAGAATTTTGTGAAAACAACCAACATTATATTTAAAGAACATTTTGTCTCTTTTTGTTGGCTCTTGTTGATGCATAACTCAGAGGATAAAGCATGGCCACAGACTTGGACACAGCCTGCAGTGGCCATGAACATTCAACATCAGTTGCTCATTTCATACATAGAGAAACCTCAAACACTGTTTTAGTCATATGTTCAGATGCAGAAAACAAGACTACCTTTGGTAAAATACATCAAATAGGAAAGATTTATAATACCGTACAAGTATCCACCAAAGAAACAAAGTATCCACACCTTCTCTCTCCATCACCCATGTTGTTAGATCAGGGATGGAGCCAGAGAAAGCAATTAAACCCCTATCTGTAGGAAAGCAAACTACTTTTGTCAAGTACAATTCAAACATAAAGGTGTAATGGTCATGAAAATGTCAGGCTCAAGGTTTTTGAAATGACTTGGCTTGCTGCTCGTTATTTGTACGTAGTTGCTAATATGTCTTAGTTTGGTAAGACAGAAAGCATGATGGCTGAGAGAGAGACTGGGAGAGACACAACCCTTAAGTTTTTGATTGTCACTTATATTCTGTTTCATGAAAGGACAAGGAGAGGCATCATATTATTCAATGTCTGCATGAACATTAAAAGGAAGGAACCTCTGAAACATAGGCAGTAATAGAGCTACTTAGCTATTAATTGTTTAGCCCCTTAGCATTCATTTTTATTAGTTTTTTTCCTTCGAACATAGCTTTAAGATTACTTAAATTATTGTATCTCTCACAGTAAAATTTCTTCATTCAGTATATCAGATATTTGCATGGAGAAAAGCCCTCAACCACTTACTTGTGTGGACCACCACTTTTTATTGCTCTGTGAATTAAACACCTGTGGCCAAAGGCATTTTGCTTATTTCAGGTTTTCAGTCTGTCCATCTAATTCTCATGAATACTCAATTTCATTCAAATGACATTCTTCAAATGTGGGACAAATTTTGGTCTCGAGAATGAACATACTGAATAGGATAAAATTATGAAGTGATGGCATTTATATCCAAAATGTCAATGGTCAACTTCACTGTGGTCATCCCTCTGTTCCATAAAAACACTCTTTTTTTTTTTTTTTTTTAACTGCTATTCAACACCATAACTGAGGAACAGAAGGAGACATTCTTATCATATTTTCGCTGGGGCAGCATGTGCGCTGGTTAGCACTGTCACCTCCAATGCCAGCCAGGGGTCACGAGTCTGCATGTTCTTCCTGTGCATGCGTGGGTTTTCTCTGGGTTCTCCAGCTTTCTCCCACAGTCCAAAAACATGCTGAGATTAATTGGTGATTCTAAATTCTCCTTGGGTGTGAATGTGAGTGTGCTTGATTGTTTCTCTTTCTGTGTAGTCCTGTGATAGACTGTTACCTGTCCAGTCGTCCCTTGCCTTCACCTTAAGTCAGCTGGGATAGACTCCAGCCCCACATGACCTTACAGAGAATTAAGTGGTGTATAGATAATGGATGATTGTGGGTGTTGTCGGCGTGTTCTTTAATTGCTATTGAAGAACCACTCAGGATCAATGAAGACTCAGAAACAGATATTCAATTAAGAATATTTAGTAGCTTTGGATAATCAGAATGTATGCATACAGATTCCCACTTGGTCTAGCTAACAGAAGTTATCTAGTCTAACAGTGCTGTCTCAAGAGGGAATGAAAATGTGACATCATACAGAGTTTTATATGAGGAAATGTGCTTCTATCTAATTGGTCCAGGCTAACGCCACTCCCGCTCGTGTCTTCAGTCTTCGTCCAATCCGGTGCGTCTTCTTCCTGCAATTACAACACTTGCGTACGTGTAGACATGTCGATTGTGAAATAGCTTTAACCTTGTTGGTCTTCTGCGTACTTGACCCGTTCCATGTGAACCTGATATTTCTGTGAATTATTATGCAGAAGTTATTTCCACAAACTAGTCTGCTGTCGCCTCTTCTCTGTCTGTCTTGAGTGCGGGTAGATCTTATCTTAGGTAAGTGCTAAGTAACAATTTCTTATCGTCCCGCACCTGCTGTTCAAAGGGTAAGTTGCACAATACTGTCATATGCACTCTGGTGTATGCTTGTCTCTGCACAGTTTTATTATAAGCGATAACACATTAATATATTACTATGATAAGATATATTGTAATTAATTGCGATTAAGATATGATTAAATGTGATTATATGCGACTACATGTGATTAAATGCAAATATAATTATATGTAATAAGAATATCCCCAACAGTGTCACCTTGAAACTGTGGTGATTGGAACTTCTGCGCTTCTAGAACAACCAAGTTTTGACATTTGAAGTGTCTTTTCAACAAAAAACACATTTGAAGCATTATTGTCTACTGCCATGGCAACATTTGTGTGTTCCATCAAAATCAGATTCACTGGCAAAGCATGTGAAGACATACAAAGAAATAGAGTTTTTTGTTTCTGACAGAGACGTTACACATTTAAAAGTCTTTACTACATATATTTTGAGTTTGAACAGAGATGGATATAAATTGCATCTTAACAGGTTGGTAGAGTCATACAACTATAAAGTGGTGCTTCGAGTTTTGCAGTTCTTTTGAACTGACATGAATATATTAAAGATGTCTTGTGCACCATTCAAATACATTTCATCAATATCTGCCTGATCATTAGAGACTTTGAAATGTGCATTGCCATTTAAAACTTAATTTTTTTCGCTTGTGTTTTGTGTATTTGGTTGCACAGCATTCATTTAATAATGGCAGACCCACCAGTGGGACACTGTGTTATGAAGTCAGTTTCACATACTGTACAATAACATCCTGTTTGGATGGTCAGTCCTGGTTGATTTTAGTTACTTTATAGTAAGCTTACAAAACAATACTATATTTGATATGTAATTTGTTTCTACTATAACTTTTCTATAATAACTTCTCATTCCTGACTTCATAGAAATATCTGTTTCTTTTCATCAAACATAAGTTGTTACCCCTTAAATTATTGGCTTATGTCAGATTTCGATTTATAGTGATTTTGATTTTGATTTTTTTTTCTGGCTGGAAATTACATGAACAAGTGATAAAAGCCAAAAAAAAAAAAAAAACTGTCAACAGTGATTGATTTGAAAATAATGAAGACTGAGCTTGGTGATCCAGTTTGTTAATCAGGCAAGATGAAAGAATCACCAGAATGGATAAAAAACATCTAATGCCTCGGTGTATTCTTTGGATTGGAGTTCACGATTCATCTCACATGAGATGAAGCATGTGAAGTCCACTTGTCTCGTATACCTGGCAGACTGTAGCTGATGTGCAGCTGAGCTTATGTCGTCACTTCTTAACTGAAATGTGTTTCTCTCGGGGAAAAAAAGAAAAGAAAAGAAAAGCCAGTGGGACCATTAATCAGCCACGTGATTAACTCATAAATAATCTTTGCAACTGCTTTATTTATCAGCTATCATAGAGGAGATGTTCAAAAGAGACAGGACTTTCTGAGATGCTTTATCCTGCAGCCAGCTAGTGACAGAGGAAAGACCTGAAAGTCATTTTCTGCAGCTGCCATTGTTTCTTTGCAAAAATAGTCCATTAAGGGTTTTGTAAATATGTGATGGTGGTTTACAGCCCAAAGGAGACTGGGTTAGGTCTGGTTCCAGTGGTCAGATTTGACTGTGACTGTGAGAATGCACTCCTTCATTTATCCTTGTTTCCAATGATTGCCCTCCAAAGCTCTGATGACATGTGCAAACTTTTCCCTGTTAAATGGTGCCATCAACATAATTTCCTGCTGCTAAAAGCAATCTATCACTGACCAAACAGGAGAAATGAAAGAAAAAGCTTTGATAAATGTATATGTGTGTGTGTGTGTGTGTGTGTGTGTGTGTGTGTGTGTGTGTGTGTGTGTGTGTGTGTGTGTGTGTGTGTTTCAGTCATCAAGGGACTCCCACAGCTACATTACTTATTCCACCTTCAACCAGAGGTACAACATGACAGACAGAACCATCCATATTCCAAAATCCATGGATGTATTCCAAGAACAGGTGTCCAGCTTAACTGATGACTAACAGAACACTGGATAATTGCAGCAAAATGTATTTGTAAGAGGTAGATGCCAATTCAAGTGGAATTTTTTTTGACAATTTAAAAATAAATGATCAATTGATTACTTAAAATACAACTAGTAGCCCAGACATGTCACATGACAATCATAAGGATTGGTATCAAGGGCTGGTCCAGGCAAATTTTCATGAATTGATACCAGCGATTAAAAAAAAAAAAAAGAAAAAAAAAAAGAAAAGAAAATGAACTCCCACTACTTCTGTCAGGGAACTCTGCTGTGATTTGCACACCTCAGGCTGCTGGTTCTGCAGTTCTGCTCTCCTTTACCACAGCAATGCTCTACAGTGTGAGAACTGGGCTACATGTGGGATTGAAAATCCATCCATCCATTATCTATACACCGCTTAATCCTCACTAGGGTCGCGGGGGGGGGATTGAAAATTTGTGTGGAAATCTGAACACACTGGTGAGTGACTCTGAATTCCTACACTAGTGTCTCCAGGATGCATGGATAAGAGGAAGGGAAGTAAACAAACATTTAAGTAGCAGCCTCTTATTTTTAAGCATTGCTGACGGTCACTCGTTAAAATTCCAGATGCAGCCAACATTAGGCCGTGAAACTTCTCTGATATCTTGTTCAATCATCTATTCTAAGTCAAAGAACATCTTCAGCCCTTTTCAGACATGGCACATGTAACATTGCTACTTTAACAGTCTGTTAAAGTTGCAGCACTCTGTCTTTCAGACTTTAGTTACCTTTATGTTTATTTTCGTCCATTCCTAATTTTGAGGATTTTTTGCAGGTGAAAGAAGGCTGTACTAGAGACTTGTTTTAAGTGTGAGATTATGGCATATCCTGGTCAAAAATAACTCCAAGCTCCCCTCCAGTTTAATCACGGACGACAAGGTGTTTTTTTCACACAGACATTTATTCCTGACGTCATGCCAAAGTGGTGAAATACTACTGTCAATGCCGTGAGAACTGAATAAATAAATATACAAATATGAGTCTGAGCACAAATTCAAAAAATGACAAAAGAAATGCAAAATGAACACAAACAACAGCACAATATAAAAATAAGCAGATGTTTCATACCTCATTGGCCGCATAAAGTTTGGGGTAGAAAACTTCCAAAAGAAAACATTGCACTCTTCTTCCGTCCTCTCATGCACTCGTAGAATTAACAGGTGTGCAGCTAATATAAATGACCTGACCTCAACAAGGTAACATTTTTTCCACAGAAAGGTTCCCTTTTTAAGTAATATTCACCAATGCATGTTTCTTAATACTTTAAGCTTATTTATATAAAACAACAAAAATACTGTTTTATCAATTAAACTATTCCTGTTTTTAACTCAGAAATAATTAAATGAACTTAAATTGCATAGCTGACTTTGATGGCAGCTACATAAACTTTCACACAACATTTTGGGCCAGAAATATGAAGAATAAGGTGTGTACCACCTTTACTCAGCATTTAATCGAATTTAACCTTAAGATCAGATTCACTATTGGTGCATGAGGCCACAAAAGGTTTATTGTTACGGCGTAATAAGAAATCAGGAAAAGCACAGAATTTCAATCAGGTGATTGGCAACAGCTGTTTCATTCATAGTTGCTCATTCATCAGTAGTGTGGCTACATGCTGACTAGTTACACATATACATCACAATTACACAGTAGCGCCTTTATACACCCCGTCATTAGTACCTTAGGCCAACATTGCTTTGGCTGCAGGTCCTTCCTCAGCCCCAGGCTCTATCTCATGGGCTATGTTTCTGATATTTTTAATTTCATTAACATCTAATGGGGCTGCACAGTGGCGTAGGGTTAGCACTTTCGCCTTGCAGCGAGAAGATCCCTGGTTCACGTCCCAGCTCGGACCTGGGATCTTTCTGCATGGAGTTTGCATGTTCTCCCTGTGCATGCGTGGGTTTTCTCCGGGTACTCCAGCTTCCTCCCACAGTCCAAAAACATGCTGAGGTTAATTAATTATTCTAAATTGCCCGTAGGTGTGAATGTGAGAGTGATTGTTTGTCTATATATGTAGCCCTGCGACAGACTGGCGACCTGTCTAGGGTGTCCCCTGCCTTCGCCCGAGTCAGCTGGGATAGGCTCCACCCCCCCCCCCCCCCCCCCCCCCCCCCCCCGCGACCCTAGTGAGGATTAAGCGGTGTATAGATAATGGATAACATCTAATGTTCTGCATTTACTTTGATTTGTAAGGGGTGATTGGTTCCCCAGCGGGACAACTTGACCGCTGGACCTTGGTTGCATAGAGAGCACTATTAATGAAGCTCAAATGGTAAATTCCTTGATGGATTTATCTCTGGCTTACATGTAAATGCATTACAAGTCTGGATGTATATAACATAGCGTGTATAATTAGTATCATGAAACTAAACATGGTTATGTGGGATCCCCAGAGAATGAATCCTGTTATCTATAACACCTTGCTGTGATCTAGTACCACCACTGGACCAAAAATGAATGGCAAAAAAGTGAACATACTGGCACAACAACAAAGGAAAAAGCACTAAAAAAGAAAACATGCACAAATTTACTATACTTTACAAATTTACTAACAAGCAATTAAAAAAGAAGAGCATGGCTACAGTAATAATCTGATAAACCAAATGTAAGAATTTGTCTCTCTGCAGCTGAGGTAACCAAAAGCCTTGGCCAGTCTAAAAATATGCTAGCATCAAATAGTAGTGACCATATTTTAAATAAAGGCACAATGCTGGTCTGTCTTTTTTGAAAACTGGTAGATACAAAGTATGATGATGCTCTTTGTCAGCGTCTCTGTCTCCATATGAATTTGTGTGGTTGCGGGGAGAGAATGATTTTAAAAGTGAGAATCAAAACTAAACAACTCAGTCGTCTCCCCCTGAAATTGTTCTCTCTCTCCCTCCCTCTCTCATTCTTTCACATATTGGTCTCTCAAATTCTCTCTTCTCCTCTGAGACAGTGTATTCTTTGTTCTGCCCTGCTAGAAGCTGGTTCAGCATAAAAGCCTTGGTCTATAGGCCCACATAACTGCCCAAACCATACATGAGTGCAGCGTTGTATTTGCAAGTGCTCTCAAGAGAACTTGGAAGGTGTAATTGTCACGAAAAACTGTAATAGATTTCTATGGTTTAAAAAGCAGCTTTAAAGCTATTAATAACTGAGAGTGTTTGCTCACCCAGGCTCCCTTGATATGTGCATTTGCTACACTTTGACCTGAAATATTCCACGGATGTACACTGCAGTAATCCTCTATTTTGTGCCACACCATTCAAATCGTTGTCCTCCCTACCTGGCTGCTTGTCTGAAATCCTGAAAAATGGGGTTGTTGATCAATGCATTCAGAGTTCTTGGATTGTAATAGCTCGACCAGTGAAGGAGGGTGTGTGTGTGTGTGTGTGTGTGTGTGTGGGTGTGTGCGTGTGTGTGTGTGTGTGTGTGTGTGTGTGTGTGTGTGTGTGTGTGTGTGTGTGTGTGTGTGTGTGTGTGTGTGTGTGTGGTGTGTGTGTGTGTGTGTGTGTGTGTGTGTGTGTGTTGGCTGAGATAGAATTCATATTGAGTTTCTGGAGCCACTTATTGTTCCCAAGAAAAGAAAGGAACATGCAGGCAAGTCAGTGCAGGATAATGACTGACAACCACCATGGATATGTGATTGTATTCATAGTTGCACATGCTCAGAATATTCTCATGCAATAAGCCACTTCTGGGGTGCATCCAAAATCCTTCCACATCCTGAAAAAATATTTGTACTTAGGAGGGAACTACTATAAAATCTAAATGAAAGCAGAGTGCATAATAAAACGCAATACATTCTAGCTGAAATGGAGATAAAATCTTTAGCTGAGGTTCAGGAGTAGAACCACACCTCAGTCACTCTCCTTCCTGTTGTATGTCTATACATGCTGCCCTTCCCATTTGTTTGTGACCCGCACACCCTCCCTATATTTCTGCCTCCTTTTCCTGTCTTCTCCTTTTCCTGGGGGGTCTGCCGGCCTGGGAGCCGCTGCTGATCTCCGACTAAGCTTTGCCCCTACACCACATCAACTCAACTCAGTCATCACCAACATAACACTCATTTGCATAAACAATCAAGCTTCAAATCAATGGTGTGAAGCAGTTCTAGTGAAGCAGTCTCAAGACATCGTGAGTAAAGAAAATAGTAAACAACCTTCAGGAAATTCAATACACTATATACCGGTCTTCAGTAAGCATCATTGATGGCCACTTTATTTACTAAAAAATAACATAGTTTTATTTTCACTAGAATCTTTATTCTAAAAATCTTTTTAAAAAATTAATTATAGTAGTTAGTAGCCATTACAAAAAAAAACTTCAAGATTCTCAACAAAGCTTTCTGTGAAACTTTACTTTTATACTCACTTACTTGGAAAGGCTTTCAGTCATAAAGCCAAAAGTACTGAAAGACTGTGGTCATAATACTCCCAGTACTGATCCAACATTGTCATTTGATCTATTATAGCTTTAATTAGGGCTGGGACTTTAATGCATCAATTTTGATGAATTAATTACAGAAAAAATAATGCGTTAAAAAATACCTCATTTAATCACAACTTTCTCAGTTCCATAATTTCTGGCCACTGGTAACACTGATGAACACTCCAGCCCAGTAGGTGATGGTAATGAACCTAAAGTCAGTTTGCCAGGAGCAAAGAAGATGCACAGGATGCACTGAGTGATGTCAGTGCACAAGAAAGTTTGGTGAACAGTGATGGAAGACGAGATCGTATTGCTTGGGTTGTTGGGTGGAAAGTTTTCTCTTGAAAATCTTACTGATGGCAGCTTGTGGGCATGTCATTGCAGACCACTAGCTGGTCACATGACAGCCCTTCAGACCTTCCGTCTGGTAGAAGCGTGGGACCAACATGACGACTCGGTCAAGCTTTCTCTTTTATTATGACAACATATACATATTTTAAACTATATTTCTGAAAGCATTTGAGGCGAGAATAAGCTGTTGAATGTGTCCTTGTGTTAGTTCAACAAAGGCTAGTTTAGACGTTTGACGAAAGTTTTGCGATGCGTCGGACCTCCACTCACCGCACCAAATTTGCATAAAGCAGAAATAAAACTACTTCATACAAATGAGCTCCATGCCGTAACACAACCAGCATGCAATGCAGTGTGTTTCACATAGACAATGAATAGGAAACGAGAAATTGACGGCTCCTGTGGACACGTACAATATGTTAGGTACCACAGTCCTGGTACTGGCAAATGGTGTCGCCATCCCATAATAGACCGCTTTTCAAGACATTTAAAGTGCTTGAATTTACAAAAAGTCTTAAAATGTTGAATATAGTTGGTATAATTGCACTTTGAGTTTGCAGTAATCTGTGAATGTAGTAGACAGATGAAAAATGCTGATAAATTTAAATGAAACAAACATTTTTGTTGTTTAAGTTCACATATGTCTATTCATCGACTCAGTCATCACTCAAAAATTATCTGAATTGAAAAACTTTACTTATTGTGTCAAATATTGCTATTTGACAAAAATGCGATTAATTGAGATTAATTAATTCCAAAGCCTGTAATTAATTCAATTCATTTTTTAATCACATCCCACCACTAATTAAAATACAGCTTCAGTTTCGTCAGAATATCTGCAACTTGATTCAGTGATGTGTAATACCATGTGACTGTACATGTCTATCTGATGGAATATAATTGTCTTTTGAATGTCCTTTAGTCATTTCAGAATAAAATAATACAATCCTGCTTTTTGCACCTCTCCACCTAAAGAAGTAAATCCTGATTCTAAATGTTAGTTTAAGGTAACAGCAGCTGACAGCTTGAAATCCAAATTACTGGGGTCAATATCTCCTTTTCATATTCCAATTTAGAATACAATACATTTGATGGAGATGACGTAAAGGGAATTTAGGAACTGATTTTTCATCTAATCACTTGACTGAAAGTACTCAGTGATCTTCTGTTTGCATCACAGGAGGTGGTGGGATTTTGAGCTAAATGTGAAGCAGTGAATGGCCCTGCTCATTCCATCTCTTGGAAAATTATAAACCGCTGACATGCTGACAAATTAATTTAAAATGAGCATGTATCTAATATTCTTTTGGTTATTATGAAGATGTAATTGCAACAGGATTTTCTTCCATTAATTAATTATGAGAAGACGTCAAATTTTTTTTTTCCTGCATTTTTAGCTGCTATATTAGATATGAGTAACACAAACCACACACACAAATAAAGTTGGGCATTCAAATGAATCTGTCAAGCTTAAAAAAGACACGGGGGGATCTCTTCAGAGAGAAAATGCACGGTGTAGAGGAGAAAAAGACGTTAGTGTTTGTATCTTTATACTTTGTGTTTTAACCCTTACTTTCATTTTGTAAATTAGTACACCTCATATATCTTTATTATGACCTAACATGTGAGGGCAGTTACTTGTCCTTTTATGTACTTTGCTGCTGAGCACTGACTTTTCCTGTGTTTAGGTTAATGAGCTGTTGATCCACAACAGATACTGGATCTCATGTGGTGAAAGAATCACCCTGAACAAAGGGAAAGACTGACATACCTATGGTCCAATGGCTACATATTACTATTGGGAAACTCACTCACTCCTTCTCTTTCTTTGGGATCTTGTCATTCATCGCTGTGACAAACTGCAGGACATTTTTGAGCTCCGTCTTTACTTCTGCCAATGGTTGTGTTGTTGCCATAGACATGCAGGACTTTACAGTATATTGCAGTAAAACACAGCTAGTAAAAATGTGTCAGGTGCAAAGGAACAGGCCAAATCTGCTTGGAGTTCAGAGAGTCATCTGGTATCATCCAGCATTTTGTGATGGCCAGGCTTAAGATAGATCCCTGTTTGTGATAGCATCTCCAGATTACATTCCAATGGCACTTGTCACCAAAAAGATATTGTGGGATGGTAATATTTTGAATTTATTATTTATATTGTTATTGCAAAGATACTATAAACATTGCGATATACTTTTAAGTCTAAGTCAATGTCACCAACTCCTGTGCGGCAATAACTTCTGTCTATACTGTTTTAGAATCCCTGTGAATTGCTGTCTTTAGGCACCTTTAAATCAAAAATATTTCTATGTACAGTACATTTTAAAGCCTGACTTGAAAGCCTTATTGAGCTGCTCAAATGAGAACATATGTTTTTTGTAAATTCGTCATTTCTCTGCATCTTGCATTAGACTGTCCAAACACAGAATATTGCATCTAAAGCAGGGGTGTCAAACTCCTTTTAATTTAGGTTCCACATTCAGCCCAATTTGATCTCCAGTGGGCCGCACCAGTAAAATCAAAGCATAATAACCTATAAATAACCACAACTCCTAATGTTTCCTTTGTTTTAATGCAAAAAAGTCAGTTCTGAAAATGTTCACATTTAATGAACTGAGTGTCTCTAAAGTCACAAAACATTCAGTCTTAGGTATCTGGAACTCCTCACTTTCGTTTGGGATTAATAAAGTATGTTTTGATTTTGATTTGATTTGGAACTGAACAATGTAGTATTTTGCTTTATAATCAAAACAACAAGGTCTAGAAATTATTTAAAATTAACAGTTTTACAAATTTATAATTTGCCGTTAATGTCTTCTCTATAATTTTTAAACTTTGCAAAGTCATTCCACGGGCCGGACTGGACCCTCTGATGGGCCGATTTTGGCCCTGCGGGCCATATGTTTGACACCCGTGGTTGAAAGCTTCACTTTTTTAGGTGAATTCATGACAGCGACTAATAACATCTCATACAGTTTTACAAACTGTATGGTATTTACTGTTTAAGTGCCTTCAAATCGTAAATCTGACCTCCTTCACTTAATTGTTTCTTTTCTGTGACTCATTGCAATAAATTGTCTTCTACCTTTTTTTAGCTTCAAGACCTGACTTTATCTATTTATTTAGACAGCTGCTGAAAAAGCTGTAAAATGCAACACTGGCATTCATGTGAGTGGTGCACTTTATGACATGCTGTTACACATGTATTATCACCCTATAAAGTTGCTATGGTGAACAGTTTACAGTTACATGTACAGCAGACAAAGAGAAATATTGGCATTCATTTTGAGTTGTGCCATTGTCCGCCTGACGAATGAAAGCTGAAAATTCACTGACCTTTTATCTCTGGTTTGGTGTCTCTTGAGAAAAATATGTGGCTCTTTAATGTGTCTGTCTGCTGTTGGTAGGTAGTGTACAATGGCTTTATCAGAGCTTCCTCCCTGGAAACAGCTACCTCCTGCTGCTGGAAACAATGTTGATAAAAGTAGAGTTTACAGGCCAAAAAACAAAGGAAAAGGTTTTAAGACACTGAAAAGCTGTATTCAAGTGTTTTTGTTGTCTTCACCTGAGCACACGCAGGATGTGAACCTCGGTCTCCAGAGTAAAAGTGCTATGCTTTGTGTGTCAAGCATCAACCGTGACCTCCAACAGCTTCTGTTTGTTTGCACTGGATTAATAAAATGGTAGTGAACAAAGTCTCCAAACACATTTTACCGCATAAAACACATTTCCTGGTATCTGTGGGTATACCCTTTACAATAACATACATACATAACAATACATTTAATAATGTGACTTATTTTGCAATGTTGTTGTTGTTCAGTGCAGACTGAAGTCCTCTTTGAGGCTGACATCATTGCATGCTGAAGCTCAAATTATAATATATAAACTGCACCAATAGTCAACAGAATTCTTCAAGCAGAATTTTTTTTTTCTGTAAGAATAATCAGATACGATGACCATTTCAAAAAAATCTGCATAGTGATTTTTAGCTAGTTGTGAGTCTCTATTGACTGACCAGCAGAACTTGACTGTTAGGCTGTTTAGTCTCTGCAGCTAATCAGCAGCAAGCAGTACACACATCAGAGACACTGTCAGACTGTAATAAACAACTTCACAATGACAGCATCGATGCCTGTTGTGTGCGTTCTATATCTATGCTGCTACTATTTTTGTTGCTTATTTGCAATTTTGTTACCTCAAAAAAGATCATCAGCCAAATGGTACACCCGAAATTGACCCAAATATCAAAAAAAAAAAACTATTCTAATAGATTTCAGCCTTGGAATGCAGGCAACCACATTTGAAAACGATTAAAAAAAAATACCAGAACTTTCCATGAGACTGTTAAAAGTCTCTGCTCCTTAATTAATTGATAGGAAGGAGTAAGTCATGAAGCTGCTTATATACAGGTTCTCTTTTTAACACCTAATGAAACAAGGTTAATAAGAAATATGTGGAGTCTCGCTATCACTGAATCTAATACGTATCACTGTCACCGTTCCTTTATCACAGTTATAAATATTTTGTTCAATGTTCTGAAGAAGCTCTAAACTAACAAGGATTTTGAATCATATTGAAACAGGGGTTGGAGATGTCACAGTTTCTGTTGTTTTGCCTAAATGTGACAGTTCAACCCAAAGTCACTTCATGCTTTATTTTTGCATGTAATGAGATTTTTGTGGATGACTTTCAAATCTGTCTTTCTTTCTCTTCCTGAGTCTCATTGTCCTCCATTTTAACTCTGCCTCAAACAAGCTGGCACCAAAATGATACAATAAAGTATGATGACATATTTCCTTTAAAGCCACCGGATATAAATTGAATGTAGGCCTTCTGCCTCTTTATCTCATTTTGCACCTCACCTTAATAATACTATATATTATAATATACAGTATGTTAACTCCATGCACCTTTTTGCAATCCAGAGTTGACTGTACTTTTCTGCTTAGACTTCACATTTCAAAGCCCAGCCCTATCTGACATGGCAGAGGGTATGACATTGTGTGAAATTGAATCTCATCAATGAAGGATATTTCCCACCCATAGTGTTCTGAACTGTACAAGCTTGTCATGGCCAATTATTGTAAATGAGCTCTGATGAGCGAGGCATAAATGAATTCCCTCTGTCAGTTTCTTTATTGATGTCCAGGAATGGAGGAAGATGTATCTATTTTTCATCAGTCCATGTAAAATGCAAGACTGCTAATAGACCATTTGTCTCTGTTCGCAAAAGGAAATTTCACAGCGCTATAAATATAGAACATCTGCAGGGCTGTCTGAACACAGGACAGCAAACTGAAGGTGTATAACCTTATTTAAAAGACTGTGACTGGAAACTAGGGGGATGTCTGTGACAGCAACTTCCACTTTCATTCTATATTATGGTAGCAAATAAATGCTTTAATCATAGACATACACACAATAAATAGTGCAAAGATGTAGCCAGAGGTTTCTTAATTAACTAAATGTATCTATTATTTATGATGAGACCAAGTAGACAGAAAAGTTGATTCATGATGCAGGAAAACTATATAAATAAAAAAAAAAAAACCAAAGATAAAAAATCCAACTCAAGGTCCATTCACTGGCTTTTTCTGTAGCTTTAAGCATTATTACATGGTCTTCAACACATACATAGTTCCATTTGCATGGTAATTTGTGTGCTTGTGTTAAATTATTTCCAAATTCAGATTGATAATTCATATTCTGAGACACTGTGGGTTGTAAAATTAATATGTATTGTATTTTTTAATTTGGTAAGTTTCACACTGAGACTTGATGTTGCAGCCACGGTAAGTAGCACATACGTAAAAGTTCTACATCATTTTCTGTGGTAGTTTGGCCTGTTTCAGTTTTCTCAAGAAGGAGAGCCTTTGTTAGGCCTTTTTCACCAACTGTGAGGTGTTGACGGTCCATGTGAGTTGGTTTGACAGTGTGACTGCCAGGAACTTCAGGGTTCCAAGAGCTTCTACTGCCACTCCATCTATGCGGAGGGGTCAGTTATCATCTCTTTTGTTTTGGAGGTGTTGATGACCAGATCATTGTTTCCACACCACTGAGTGAGAAGATTATATAACATCATCATGCGTGTTTGATTTTTCCAGGTGTGTCAGAACAAGATGGAGGGCTTTTGTGATGCCCTCTGTGATGCCCTTGAGCCCTAACCTCTGTGAAGCAGTTAGAGCTCTAGGGCTCTAATGTCCACATGTCCAGATCAGGTGTGATCACAGTCTTGGTATGTGAGAGCAGTACTCTTTTGAAGCACTTAATAACTATCGGTGTTGGTGCTACAAGACTGTAATCATTTGAGCACTTGACAGCAGATTTCTAGGCATTGATACAATCATGGAGGTCTTAAAACTGGTACAGCCATGTGTGGTGACAGGTTAAATATGTTGGTTAACATCCCAGTAAGCTGGTCAGCATATACCTTCAGGGCACTCCATCTGGTCCTCATAATTTGTACTACAACATAAGCGTGGAACACGAGTCACGAGGAGACCAGAGAGTAATGAAAAAAACAGTGTTTATTTACAAGAATAAATTTGCAGAGTGAACCAACATGCAGGTATCAAAGACATGGATGACCCAAGGGGAAGAGCTAAGGAAGTGATTAACAAACGAAGACCAGATAAATAGAAGGACAAAAACGGGAGACACCAACATAAAACTAAACTCTCAGACAAAAGTCTAACACTCAGAAGGAGGACATAAGACACAATCTAGGAATCTATTTGGAATATAGAAATACAAGTGAGCTAGGAGACTCAGCCAGGAGAATAGCCACACTTGTAGCTACACAAGGAGCACAGAAACTACAGGGAAGCATGGAGTTACGCCAATCAGAGAGGCTAAAAGATGGAGTTATGTTTACTATAGCCAATAGTATGTCAAGGCTTGGAAAGCTACAAGGAATTTCTTAGTGAAGACACAAAGCTGGGAATCAAAGTAAACCTGCAATCTGAGACTACATTAATCTAGCAGCTTTAGCTACTTCTAAGATGAAGATTTTACACAATGGATAATATAACAAGCATTTAAAATACAGCAGTTAAAGATTAACCAGTGGTTTCCAACCTTTTTAGTTTCTGATGTCTTACAAAAAGCAATATGTAAGCATGCTCACTTTTCAGTTCCACAAAACGGTGTCCCACTCATATGGTTTCGTTTCAGCAAATGATCCAATAGTTCAACAAAAACCTACGATTAGAGGAAAAAGTTTAAAAAAATAAAACTTTTGTGTATCAGAACTTTGTTTTTCTTTTTTCTTCTCCCTTTAATAGTGCCCATAGATTTATCTGCTGTGTGGATGTAAAACATTGCATTAACAAAGTTCAAACTAGGTTCACCTGCCGTAGCTAGGCTTCTCTATTCCAAATCAATTATTTAATAGCATGGCTATATCAATCAAAGGGACAAAACTAGTTCTTTCACTTTGACTACATTTTGCTGCTAATTCTAATGTGCTTTCACTTAAGTACCATGTTCATATACGACCTATATTTGTAATAGATTACTGTTGCATTGCTGAATTTGGGGCTTTCACTTAAGGATTTAAATAGTTTTCTCACCATTGATACAATTATATCAGATTCATTAAGTGATCCCTTTCATGTTCATGTTCTGCTCAGTTTTAGTGTCACCGCTCATGTGACACTAACTCTAACAGTTACTCATTTGTTAAATAATAATTACAGTATAATTTTTGTCCAGATTGCTCAGTGGGTCATACAGTCCCTGTGATAATAGAAAAGGTACTCATTAGTAAAAAAACAAACAAACAAAAAAAACAACTACTAAAAATTCTTTGTATGATCCAACATCTGTTGCATAACTACGTATTTTATGCCTCAGTATCAATGTATTGTAAGTACAGCTATGTATTGGTACATACTGTTCTAGTACACTGTTAGTACCAAAGAGTTCACTGTAATTTGGGGGTAATTGGGCTGTATGCTGCAGGCAGTAGTCTATGGGGTTACCCAGTATTATTCTTGCTGCTATTTTGCCTTGTGGTGGTTCTGAATAAAGAGAACTCTTGTAAAATAATTTTTTATTAGCTTTTAATTTGCTGTAGTAATCTCTACAATTCTACAGTTTCATTTAGCAAACGCATTTATCCAAAGCAACATACATCTGAGAGTAGATACAACAAAAGCAAGGATCTATTCAGGAGAAAACAACCTGGATAAGAGCCACAAAATCAGTTCAAGTGTGATAATAGGACCTTGGTGTCTACAGGCAGTACAGACGTAATAGGAATTTTTAATTTTTTTTGCAGTTTGTCAAGTACAAAGGTGTTCAGTAAAGAGCTGTTTTTTAGTCTTTTCTTAAAGGCTGAGAGGGACTCTGCAGATTGAACAGAGTTTGGTAACTTATTCCACCACCGGGGAACCACAGAGGAGAAGAGTGTAGCTATGGACCGACCCTGTTGTGGTGGTTTTATCAGGTGCCTTTTGTTGGCCCAATGTACTGTGTGGGAGGGAGTGACACAATTTTTGACACAAAATAACTGCGTCCATTAGAGGACTGCAGGACACTGCACAGTGGCACATCTCACATTGCTGCCCTGCAGTAAAGGCATTAGCATCGGCTGCTAGTGGTTCACCTTATGAGTTTCTTCATGGTCCCTGTCATTCCAAAGCCCATATGTCCTTTCATTGGGCTGTAGGGCAGCTGGCCATCAGAAAAAGTGAGCTGTACCTGCTACTGGGTGATTTACTTCTGGGTGGGAGGTCCAACACTCCATACCAGTTTAGGCTAATTGAAAGAGAATCAGCAGGGTGATGTAACAACATGTCCGCATCCAGCAGCCACAGGCCCCCTTTGAGCTGATTCACTGCTGCAATAAAGCAAAAATAAAATGGATTGCAGGGGTGGACGATGGGTGTGGGGGTTGTACTGTATGTTTGAAGACCCCTCGCTGCCTCATTGATTCTCAGGGAGTGGGGGAATAAAGAAGAGAGCTACATTTTCACTGCAACATAGATTAAACCAGTCTGCCAGCAATTTGTTTCTTTGCTTTTTCTTTTCCACTCAGCTCCTCCTGCATCATCTGTGGTTTTCTGCTTTTTGTATGATCTCGATGTGGGTGTTTCTGTGCCTTCATCCTCACTTTCCTGCTGGCTATTTATCATAGTTGATGGCCTCTTGAGGGTGGAGTGAAGAGGGGTGCAGTCCCAGTGGATTCTCCCCAAAGCAGTAACTGTAGGTCTTCTCCCTCTTCCTCTTTGTTTTTCTCTGCCGTTCAGTCTGTCAAGACACAAACTTCTGTCCCAGTGGATCTCTGTAAAATTAGGACAGTCCAGAAATGGTCTGAAATACAGTTGTAACAGCATATGAGGAGAACGTGTATTTCTTAAAACCAGCTTTGATATTATGGCAGCTCCTCCTTGTCTTGTCATTAATGATGTGATTATTTTGAAGTAAGAACAGAGAAACCCTTTCAGTGAAGTACGATAGGATTTTACTCAATCTTAAACTGATTGTGATTCACTCAAAGGAATCTTGTTAGTTACACAGCAGATTTGGAGGTTTGACCTCTTTGTCTCACAGTTTTCAGAAATGTTTTCACCATAAGGTCACATTTTAAGATTTTCTCTGAAAGTCAAGGCTAGGACATGTTTAGGAAACTCTTCCAGTTGGAAAGAGCCATTAACTTCATGTTAGGAGGATTGACAGGAAGAGTAAGTCAGCAATGGGACTTTGTTTCTGTTGTATGTTAGGAATTTTAACCTGGAAACAAATGCAGAGCATGGGACACCAAGAGCATGACGAGGATCATTTATTGTCACAATTTTTGCTGAGGGTGAGTGAGGCTTGGAGAGATTCTCCAAGAAAAGAAGCTGTGTTTTTGGAGGACTCAGCATGGTGAACTCAGTTTTGGAGGGAATTCAGGAGGGTAGGTAGGTTGGCTGGTTAGCGGAGGCACTTGGCAAAGCATGAAGCAGAGTGTCGCTTGACTGACTGTATGTGGGGTGAAGAAGCTAAAGCTGAAGGTCTGGGGGAGTAGGTGGGTTTTCCAGCAAGGTCTGGGGGAGTAGGTGGGTTTTCCAGCAAGGTCTGGGGGAGTAGGTGGGTTTTCCAGCTAAGGTCAGGTGGACTGATGCCTTGGAGGCTTGAATGTGACACCCAAGATGCAGCAGTGTTAGCTTCAGCAAATTAGTTAGAGCAGAAGAAGGTTCACCACGAGCAGAGTTGGCTGAGGTGATGCTACCACATTAACAGAATGAATGGAGAGTTGGCCAGGGATTTATATGCGGCAGGAGGTTGATTGACCTCAGGTGTCTTGAATTATTTTCAGCAGGGTAAAGATAGATCACCACGCCCAGTCACACCAGCACATACTCAGACAAACAGGAAGAAAAGGACTGACAAGAAATACAAGGGAAATACACATGAAACAAAAGGAAAAGGAGTGAAGCACTGCTAGAATCATCACACTTTCACTTCATTAACCGCTCGTCCTCTGCACTGTAGGTTATATGCTCTACAAGGCACTGATCCTAAAACAATTGATTCAAAATTGAGGCTTTATTATTATGACCTTAACAATGACTGTTCAGTTCTTAAATATATCTTTCAAAGGTCCTAAAATATTAAAATAGTGCATATGTTTTCTGAATCACAGACCTTAATGATTTAGGTCATCAGATGAATCCAGTAAGAGGCATTGATGTAGCTCTGTGGGATGGTTACAGACAATCACTGATAGTAACAAGACAGAACAGAAGATACATCTTCTGACTTGTACATTCTTCCCAGAAGGATAGATACATCAAGTGTTGGCTAGTGAAGGTTGAGGAAAATGTATATTATTTTGTTTAATTCTTTACCTTAAACATTTTTGGGACAAGGCCTACTATAAGGTAAGCTGTTTAGATATGGTTGCTTAATGCACCAGAAAGTCTTGTGGCTTTTGTGTCAGGTCGACCACATTCCTGTTTAATTTGTTTAAAAGATATTGATTTATCTTTTCGAGGAGTAGAATTGGCCATAGTGAGCCTGTTCAGTAGGTGTTCAGATGAACTTGGCAAGCTAACTTTATGTGAAACAGTGTGTGGAGAATATCTGTGACTGAGTGACATTTTTCAAACAATCATACCATGTGTTCCACAAATGAAGCATGATACACTTGTATATAGCCTGTTGACTTTTGCACACTGAGTATGTAGAGCTGAGATCCCAGCTGCTTCATGCCAAAGCCCTGAAATAGAGATGTGAGATGCATTAATCTCTGCAGAGTTTGTCAGTTCCTCACAGTAATGCAAGGCCAAAGATCAGCAGAAATAAATGTTCTGAGGGAGCAAATAAGATTAGAGATGGAGTTTGATCTGAGTGGAGCCATTTCACATCAAAGGCGTATCACAACGCAAGTGCAAAATAAATAAATTCAATTTACATCTCTTAGCTACAGGGGACCATTAAACATCACAAATTAATGCTCTTCCCCAGTGTGGCCATGAGCCTTGATTATATACAATGGAGGCCAACATTTTCTCACAGCAGTTGTACAGAGTGGGCTTATGGCCAGTCTGAGGCTTGTGTGGTGGTTTAGCTGCTCCAGAGCAGCAGAGAAAATAGTAATACTACTGAAGTACAAGCACTGATGGTTCTATTGAGATTTTTATTTCTAGAAGCACTACAACTTCCTTATTTAAAAACAACAACATACACATGTGGACAAAATTGTTGGTACCCCTGGGTTAATTAAAGAAAAACCCACAATGGTCATAGAAACAATTTGAATCTGACAAAAGTAAAAATAAATAAAAATTCTATGAAAATTAACGAATGCAAATCGGACATTGCTTTTGAACCATGGTTCAACAGAATTATTTAAAAAAATAAACTCATGAAACAGGCCTGGACAAAAAAATGATGGTACCCCTAGAAAAGACTGAAAATAATGTGACCATAGGGACATGTTCAATCAAGGTGTGTCCTCTAATTAGCATTAGAGGTGTCTACAAACTTGTAATCAGTCAGTCGGCCTATTTATAGGCTTACAAGTAGTCACTGTGCTGTTTGGTGACATGGTGTGTACCCACTAAACATGGACCAGAGGAAGCGAAGGAGAGAGTTGTCTCAGGAGATTAGAAAGAAAATTATAGACAAGCATGTTTAAGGCTATAAGACCATTTCCAAGCAGCTTGATGTTCCTGTGACTACAGTTGCACATATTATTCAGAAATTTAAGATCCATCTTCCCTGGACGTGGCCGCAGGAGGAAAATTGATGACAAATCGAAGAGACGGATAATACGAATGGTAGCAAAAGAGCCCAGAACAATCTCTAAAGACATTAAAGGTGAACTCCAAGGTCAAGGTACATCAGTGTCAGATTGCACCATCCGTTGCTGTTTGAGCCAAAGTGGACTTCATGGCAGACGACCAAGGAGGACACCATTGTTGAAAACAAATGATAAAAAAGCCAGACTAGCATTTGCCAAACTTCATGTTGACAAGCCACAAAGCTGCTGGGAGAATGTCCTATGGACAGACGAGACAAAACTGAAACTTTTTGGCAAGACACATCAGCTCTATGCTCACAGAGGCAAAAATCAAGAAAAGAACACTGTCCCTACTGTGAAACATGGAAGAGGCTCTGTTATGTTCTGGGACTGCTTTGCTGCATCTGGCACAGGGTGTCTTGAATCTGTGCAGGGTACAATGAAATCTCATGACTATCAAGGTATTCTAGAGAGAAATGTGCTGCCCAGTGTCAGAAAGCTTGGTCTCAGTCACAGGCCATGGGTCTTACAACAGGATAATGACCCAAAACACACAACTAGAAACACCCAAGAATGGCTAAGAGGAAAACATTGGACTATTCTGAAGTGGCCCTCTATGAGCCCTGATCTAAATCCTATTGAACATCTGTGGAAGGAGCTGAAATATGCCGTCTGGAGAAGGCATCCTTCAAACCTGAGACAACTGGACTAGTCTGCTTATGAGGAGTGGGCCAAAATACCTGCTGAGAGGTGCAGAAGTCTCACTGACAGTGACAGAACTCATTTGATTGCAGTGATTGCATCAAAAGGTTGTGCAACAAAATATTAAGTTAAGGGTACCATCATTTTTGTCCAGGCCTGTTTCATGAGTTTATTTTTTTAAACAATTTTGTTAAACCACTGTTCAAAAGCAGTGTCTGATTTTCATTGGATAATTTTCATAGAATTTTCATTTATTACTTTTGTCAGATTCAAATTATTTCTGTGACCATTGTGTGTTTTTCTTTCATTAACCAAGGGGTACCAACAATTTTGTCCACGTGTGTATAGTTCAGATATCACAATAAATAATGATACCCTGTGCATATGATATCAGATGGTTTATTTAGCCATGACAACATGTAGTTCAGTATTCAGTATTTAACACTGTGTTCTTCTGTATGTTGATCTTCCATCCACAGTTTTCTTTTCCATTTCATGTCAGCTAGCTCAGTATGCTACAGTCAGACTTAACGATCCAACCGGACAGAGTAACTCCACTTTAAGCACTGTCATTACAGTGACTCCTTGTGCAGGTTACAGTTAGTTTAAGTCTTTAAAGTTAAATAGTGTTTCATTTCAGTCACTCAGAGCATTGAAAATTAATATTAAAAGCACTCCGAATCAGCATGTTCCAGAAACGGTATCCTATTTAATATGAATAGTTCACAGACCACACTGAACAGGGTAATTGAAAGTACTTTTGGAACATTGTAATTTCAGTAGTTGCTTGCAGGAGGGTGATTTGTTTTTCTGGGAAGAGCAGGAGGGTCTTTTTACTTCATAAGCCAATTGTATTTCAGCTCTCTCAAGATCATCATTGTTACCTCACGCATGTAACCAAACTTAGGATGAACGTCCAGTTGATTAAGTATCCCCAGATGCAGTTGGCAAATTTGTCATCCCACAATAGACACATTAATGGAACCTAAACAGGAATTATTCTTTAAAGTATGATAACATGACAGGCTGCATCTCATGGTGCTGTTTGTATAACTAAATTTACAACATTCACTTTATCATGTGTTCTTTTGCAGCTGGCTCTGTGTGACGGCCCTGCCCAGCTGGTTTGGTCATTTTGGGCATGTCCTGTGGTATTCATAGCATTTGTATTCTGTAGTCTGTTTCCAGGTCAGTGAGGTGCTACAGTCTGACTGTGAGGTGCTGCCTGTCTGGGGAGCTTGCCTCAGTTTGATCTCTCTGACCTCTCACAACACTACGACAGTGCATCCAAGGTTTCACCACTTGTGCTGCTGATTAACACAATCCATCTACATTATTGCTGACTTGAAAACAACACTCTTTTGCTGACAATTTATGTGTCCATTCCCAGTTTTGTCACAGCCTTTTGGTCGAGTCTATGGTCACAGTCTCCTCCGGTCCTGGTTTTCCTTTTTTTCTAGGTGTGCGTTGGCCAGAGGCTGGCAGCAGGTGCACCTTGTTGTAACCAGTGGAAGCAGAGCACTGACAGGTGTTTGTGATTCAATCTACTACTTACCTCTCCATAAAATCCGATGCTACACGCTACTCGAAGCCGGACCAATGAACATCATCAGTTAGTGCTGTGCACTATTCAATCTGAGCCGTTTTTTGCCTTGACACTTTCAGTAATCCTGTTTTTCTCTGTTCAGAACTCCTACCTGTTCGTGCCACCCAGATCAGCTTCACTAACCACCTCCGTCATCCTGTGACTCCTCATTTCTCCCTTCTGATACCCCTGGCAAGTCTGCAGGTCCAAATCCCCTACCCTCACTCACAACCTCCCTGAAAAGACACCAGTCGTCCCCCTCGCCCCGGAGATCCGCCATTCCCTCACCGACGCCAGCCACACCATCGCTGCTGTACCCCGCTGTGGAGACAAGCTGTTCCTAGACTGGAGGAAACCACCTAAGACCTGGACTCACTCCTCGTGACCCGTCAGCTAAGTTCCCGCACCTGAGCAGTACCAGATCTAATACTTTGAAAATTTGTTATTAGTTTGTATTTCGAGTTTCAATTGGCTGTTTAAATTATTTCTGTTATGACAACTTGTTTTTTCAGCCATGTAGTTCGTTACTCAGGTTTCCTGCTAATTGTAGAAATTTCAGCCTTGGGTTGTTTATTAAACTACTGTTAGTCAAGGTATTAGTTTAGGTTCTGTTTTGATTATTCCCTTAGCTAGTATTCCCAACCTTGGTGTTACCATACGTGGGTTTGCCTTATTAGCAGTAATACTGCACTTTATAAACAGTTATCCACTCTCACTAAGAGAGTTACTCAGTTGGCCGCTCGACCTTCGGTGACCACTCCTGTGGTTGCACCCACTCCTGTTGTTAGTCCGATTGTTCCAGCTAAGGAACGTGTGGACGTTGCAGTTCCAGAGCGCTATAGTGGGGATTTTGGCTCTTGTCAGGCATTTTTTACTCAAGTTTCCCTTGTGTTTGATTTACAGCCACATTCTTACGCTACTGACAGAGCTAAAATAGTGTATTTGGTTAGTTTGCTGTCTGGTGCTGCTAGGGAGTGGGGCACGGGGTTATGGGAACAACAAAGCCCTATCTGTCTAATTCTTATCCTGTTTTTTTGACCGAGATGAAGAAGATTTTTGATCACCCAGTTCGTGGCAGGCATGCAGCCATTCAGTTGCTAACCCTACAGCAAGGCTCCGGAGTGTTGCCGAATACGCTGTGGAATTCTGCACCATGGCCTCTGAGACCAGATGGAATGATAGAGCTCTTTGTGGCATTTTTTGTAAAGGGTTACAAGATGTTTTGAAGGATGAGCTTGCCCTGAGAGACGAGACCTCCTTGCTAGATCAATGTATAGATCTAGCTATTAGATTGGACAACCAACTACAAGAACCTTGCCGGGGTAAGAAAGTCCGGTTACTTGGAGTTCCATCAGGGGAGCCATCTCCATCCCGCACCAACGTTTCCTCCTCTCCCTCAGCAGAACCCGAGCCAATGCAACTCGGTCATGCTACTTTAACTCCAGAAGAGAGAGAACATCGGAGGTCCGCTTGACTTTGTTTATATTGTGGATTGGCTGGTCACTTCATCGCTGTCTGTCCTCAACGTCCAGCAAAAGATTCGGCTCATCAGTAGGAGGGGAGGTCCTGGTGAGACGGACCTCAACCTTTTCCCCACAACGGTTCCAGCTGAAAACTATCTCATGCTGGAGGTCGGAGTACCTATCGGTTCCTGCACTGCTGGATTCCAGAGCCAAAGAATGTTTGCTGGACAGTAATTTAGTCAGACGACTCCACATTCCAATGATTCCCCTAGATCAACCGTTAGTAGCTCGAGCTTTAAATGGTTTGCGCCTAGCCCAGGTGACACGTAAGACTGTTCCTGTTGAGCTAATTATTGATGGAAATCATCATGAGAATATAACTTTTTGTGTCATGGATCACTCTGAACCCCCTTTGGTTTTAGGTTATCCTTGGCTCCAATGACACAATCCACAACTGGATTGGAAGAAATTAGAATTTGCTACATGGAGTTTGGATTGTCATCAGCACTGTCTCCAGTCAGCCCTGACTCCTGCTAATCTGATGTTCCTTCCTCTCCTGAGAAGGTAAACTTGGATGCCATACCTGAACAATATCATGATTTAGCTCCTGTTTTTAGCAAGGCTCATGCTTTGTCCCTGCCTCCACACCGTCCATATGACTGTGTTATTGAGCTTTGCCAGGGTGCAACATTTCCCTCAAGTCACCTATATAATTTGTCAAAACCTGAACAGGCGACTATGGAGACTTATATTCGGAACTCGTTGGCTGCTGGAATTATCCATCCCTCTTCCTCTCCGATGAGTGCTGGGTTTTTCTTTGTTGATAAGAAGGATAAGACCCTCCGTCCCTGTATTGACTTTCGTGGCCGGAATGAAATTACCATCAAGAATTCTTATCCTTTATCCCTGATTAATTCTGCTTTCATGCCTTTACAGGGAGCCCAGATATTCACTAAACTGGATTTGAGGAATGCGTACCATCTAATTTGGATCCACCAAGGCGACAAGTGGAAAACGGCTTTTAACACCCCTTTAGGTCATTTCGAGTACCTTGTAATGGCCTTTGGCCTGACCAGTGCCCCAGCCTTTTACCAAAATCTCATAAATGATGTGTTGCGAGACATGCTCGGCAGGTTTGTTTTTGTATATCTAGATGACATCTTCATCTTCTCCTGGAATCTAGAGGCGCACGTAGGCCATGTTCGTCAGGTGTTGGAGAGAGTGCTAAAAAAACAAGCTGTTTGTTAAGGGGGAAAAATGTGAATTTCACGCCTCAACTGTTTCTTTTTTGGGCTATGTTATTTCCCCTGGGCAGATTAAAATGGACCCGGAGAAGCTGGCGGCGGTTCGAGACTGGCCCACTCCAGAGAGCAGCTCCAGCGCTTCTTGGGGTTCGCTAACTTTTATCGGAGGTTCATCAGAAACTACAGTAAGGTGGCGGCCCCTCTGACCTCGTTAACTTTGACATTAAGGATGTTTTGATGGACTCTGGAAGCTGAGTCTGCCTTCAAGGAGCTGAACAATCTCTTCATCTCTGCACCCATACTTACCCAGCCTGATCCCTCTCTCCAGTTTATAGTTGAAGTGGATGCCTCTGATGTTGGAGTGGGAGCTGTGCTTTCTCAACGATCTGCTAAGGATCAAAAGCTCCATCCGTATGCTTTTTTTTTTTAAACGTCTTACAACTGAACGAAACTATGATGTGGGGAACTGAGAATTAGTTGGTGGTGAAAATGGCCCTGGAGGAGTGGAGACATTGGCTTGAGGGTTCTGAGCTTCCCTTTATTGTATGGGCTGACCACAAGAATTTGGAGTATATTAGTTCTGCAAAGAGACTAAATTCTCGTCAAGTCCGTTGGACCTTGTTTTTTAGTTGTTTCAAGTTTACATTATCTTATAGACCTGGATCTTGTAATATCAAACCTGATGCTCTCTCTCGACAGTGGCCCTCGGTGAGTGACTGAGGGCCCTAAGTCTCCAGAAACCATCCTTCCTAAGTCCTGTTTAGTGGCTTCCCTTACCTGGCAGATTGAGACTCGGGTCCGACAAGCTTTGTGGAGACATACAGATCCAGCGAACAGTCCTCCAAATCTCTTGTTTGTGCCCGATTCTGTTCGTCCTCAGGTCCTTCAGTGGGGACATGAATCTAGATCGCCTGCCATCCGGGTGTGAACCGTATATTGGAGATTCTGCACCCACAGTTCTGGTGGCCAACCATGGATGCTGATACCCGTGAGTTTGTCAAGGCCTGTACTATTTGTGCAAGAAATAAGACTTCTAATCAACCTAGTTCTGGGTTATTGCAGCCACTTCCGGTTCCCAGACGCCCCTAGTCCCACATTGCAGTGGATTTTGTGACCGGCTTACCTCCTTCTAAAGGTAATACAGTCGTTATGGCAATTGTGGATCATTTTTCAAAGGCTGCTCATTTTGTCCCACTAACTAAGCTTCCCTCAGCATGGACACCGTTGAAGTAATGGTGCTGCATGTTTTTCGACTCCATGGAATCCCTTCTGATATAGTTTCTGATAGAGGGCCTCAGTTTACTTCTGAAGTTTGGAAGTCTTTTTGTGCCGCATTGGGAGCTACTCTTAGCCTTACCTCTGGATATCATCCACAATCTAATGGACAGACTGAACAAACCAATCAATCTTTAGAAGTGTTTCTTCACTGTTCAGCCTCGGAGAATCCCTCGTCCCGGGCAGAGAGGTTGCCATGGATCGAATATGCCCATAACTCCTTTACTAATGCTTCTTCTGGGTTATCTCCATTCCAGTGCTCTCTGGGTTACCAGGCTCCTTCGTTCCCATCCCAAGAGCAGGAGGTCTCTATTCCCTCAGTTCAATCCTTGGTTAGGAGATGTCGAGGCAACTGGAGGAAAGCAAGGAGGGCTCTTCTTCGGGCCTCTGCTCAGATGGTGGAACAGGCCAACTGTCGCTGAATGCCGGCTCCTGAATATGTACCGGGACAGAAGGTGTGGTTCTGGTCTAAGGACATTCCGTTGAAAGTGGAATCAAAGAAGCTGGCTCCGCGGTTCCTGGGACCTTTTAAGGTGGATCGGATGATTAATCCAAGCTTGGTACGTCTCTACTTACCTTCAACCATGAAAATTCATCCAATTTTTCATGTTTCCCAAATTAAACCTATGTTGGAGAGTTCTCTTGCCCGCCCTGTCTGTCCCCCTCCACTGCCCAGGATCATTAATGATGCCCCAGCTTAGCAGAGCACTGACACCTGTGCTTGAGCCTCTGCACCCACCATAACATGAGTTAGGCCAGCAGTTCTTGGTCTTTTTATTAATGCAACAACCTTTTGAGGACGAAACTATTTTGCAATAATAAGCAGTCCATATTGTGAATGAAATTGATTAAACATTGAATTTATTCTAAATAACATGCAGTTAAGAAATAATGTGTGTGCTCTATGAAAAATCTTTTCTGGAACCCTTAAGCAACAGGGCATGGTCAGTTGCAGGAGACTGGACTGCAACTTTTAAATCTGCAGGTTCAGTTTTTACTCACACCTGCACACATCACGTTGGCCTACCTGCTGCTTTCACACTGTTGGTATAACATCTCTGCCATTTTTAACGCAGTGAAATGAAACTCATTTAACAAACTTGGGTGGACAAAAACTTACATGAGTTCAGTGTGGTTGGACTATGATAATGCTTGCTGATTTCCTCGAAGACGGAAAAGTTACCTTGTAATATCTTTATCCTCTCTTTGTAATCTCTCTTTAATATGAATGTTTACTGCTTTTACTGTTGTTGATGCTTTCTTCTCATTTGTAGTACCACTTGCACATGTCACCGATGGGATGGTTGCACTATTTAAACTCTTTCCTAGGTTTCTTGACTGCTACTTGTACAAAATTATATGTGTGAACAGATTCTAGCCTTTCCAGTCATTATGGTCATTTTCCAAAGAATCCCTGCTGACAACTTTATTTCAAAAGGTCTGACAATTGAAAAATAGTTCAGTGCAGCAATTTTTTTTACATTTTCATTCTCTTTGCTCTGTGCATTTTCAGCTTTTATTTTGCCATTTATCTTTCTTTTAAGAAGACACCGGCTATCCATGATGCTAGACACCACACTAGATCAACTTGTACCCTCTAGTAGGAAAGAAAAAATAAAAACAGAGCTTATCAATAACCTTTCATTAAAGCCAAAACATGATAAATGGCCATGTGGTCTAAGAAGACACAAGCGTATAGTGGGCTTTTTACTGCTGTGAAGCAATTTGTCTCTGTGAAAGCTCCCTGTTAGCACCAGTGTTAATGATGCCACAATGCTACCATGATGGCTCTTTTATCTCTTTTCTTGTCTCCAGTGAGCCTGTGAGTTTCATAGTTTTTGGTTGGCCTGGACATTAATAGCTACAGCTGACCATGATAATGACTAGCTCAGGGAGTGATAGGATACAGCTCCAGCAGCTGCTGCTATGGCAGCATGAGCCTGGGATGTTGCTCTAATGAGAAATACTATAAAGACCAACAGTACTCTTCTTATCTTTATTTCTGTGAGACACTATAGAGCCGGTGAACATCCCTCAGCACTAACAGTGTTGGAAGCAGCTGAGGTCGTAGGTTGTCATTTATTGGCCTATTTAATCTCCCTACATATTTCCTCGCCTGAGGCACAGTGCTGTCCCCAACAGACAGAATCAATAGCAACGCTACTGCCAAGCCATCCGAGAGCTAACAATAAAACTAGGACAATTACAGTGAGATGGATCAGAGTCTTTAGCAGAAATATATTATTAATGTGTTTGGCCGAACTCCAGGAGACAGATCAGTGGCAAATAAAGAAGCCGGTTAGTTAACTGGTCACCTGAGAGCCAGCCTGGACATGTTGCCCACATGTTGGCACCGATTTCAGTTCTTTGTGCAAGGATGAAGATAGCACACAGATCCAGCAGGTGGTAGCCAGAGGGGGACACTGGTACACTAAATGCCACTGTACTTTATTATTTGTGGTTTTATTTACCTCTGTTTAAACAGACAGCTTAATTAAAAACTTGGAAAGTCGGAGCCTGTGGGGTTTCTGTCAAATTTACAAAAAATATGCTACATATGCTATAAATATAGCATGAGAATTCAAACCGAGCACTAGCTTCTGGTGAATACTTATACACAGTCAAAGAAACAAAAAGATTATGGACAATATGTACACAAATGAGATTGCCAAACATCCTGTTTGTATTTATTAACCAGACAGCACATCAAATGATGTGTTTGGGAAATCACAGAACACTTCATTCCCTGGGAGTTTTCAGAATAAAAAATTTGAGGTGTGGACATTTACTGGGATTTCTGGAAGTTGACAGTTGAAATTCTGTAAGACCTTGGATTGTTGGCAGCCTCTAAAATGATAAAGTACTTCTCCAGTCACATCTAAAAGTCTCATCTCTGTGTATGCAAGAGTAGGGAAAATGTTTGTCCAAATGGGTTTTGAAAACTTATTCTTACACAATCTAACTGATTTTTTACCAGTGAAATATTCAGATCAGATTAATATATAAAATGATGAAACACTTCTTGTTGTGCTGTCAGGAAGAGTTTCAGGAATGATCGGGGAAATTATTTAAGTTGAAAGTTGTTTATCGATACGAGTGAGGGACTAAAGTGTGAACAATGAAACAGTGGAGGCACTGAACTTATATTTATGTACATTTATTACACTCACAACAGTTATTAAACTGACAACACAATAACAACTACTAACTCTGATACAACGACATACATCAAGACAAACAACAACGAAACAAATGATTCGGTGAACATGAGTGGTGGAAAGGGAAGGAAGAGAAGGCACTATTAAACAAAATATCGGGGTAAATATTTTGGTGAAGCAAGATGTTCTGAGAAGAAGGGATTAATAGGCCACACCTGCAAGCAAGTGTTATTTTGATGGTTTGCTAGTTGGAAACTTATAATCTATATTTGTAATAAAAGAGACTTTAGAAAGTTGCACCAATTTTCAGTGACTGGAAGTTACTTGTGTGCACATTGTGATGCTGCAGCGGTGCTTCTGCTGATGGATGGTTCAGGCGGCCTGTGGATGCAGGTCCGAACAGCGGTGGACAGAGCGGAGCCTCCAAATTATTATTATTATTATTATTATTTTTACGAATTTAGGAAGGATTAAGGTTGGACTCTAGGAAGGAGGAATCTGAAAGGAGGACTCGGGTGAAGGAGGACTCTGGGAGACTCTTTTTTGTATTTTGCATTTGTTTTCTGGTTTATAAACAATCCAATATTCTGACACGTCATTGACATGTTTATGCTCCTGGTGGACAGATGATCTAAACAGGACTAAACACACATATATGGCACTGGGCATTTTACACATCTAGTTTGACATATAAACAAGTATGATAAAAGATAGAGTGAATGATGTAATGATGATCATAATGAAATTATTGGAATCAATGTTCAACAGTTCCTTTAAGTGAGTAATCATGAAGAAATTTAAATCCAGGATGATAAAATAATTGCCTGTCTTTGTCTTAATGGGAGTTAAGTGTTGCTTGTGGTATTGTCGTTGAGGTGAAATCCTTTTGATGCTGTTATCAGATTTTGACCCTGACTTCCGGCAGGGTCAGAAGTCGGTCAGTGTTTCTGACAGCCATTTGGTCTTTTGTAGCCCTGACAGTGACTGGGGGTTTGAGCCAGTCTCTTGGCTAAATTAGGCCCAATATATACCCTGGATGTCTGGAGGCATATGTTGTGGAATCCTTTGAAGGTCTGCTTTCTCGTGGCCTCCTCCTGATAACAAACTTCACACCATCCTGACAGATCTGGAAGATGTCTTTCTTTAAAGATTGAACATCTGGTGGAGGCCTTGTGTGCCTGTGATTGTAAATGGATGAACCTTGCTCTTTCTCTGTCTTAGAATTACTTATAGTTGGTTGATCCTACATAAGTGGCATATTAAGAATTTTTTTCCCATGAAAATAATTCCTTCCGTCATTAAAAATGGTTGCGCTGTAAGTGCACTGTTGATCTAAGATGTCCTTGTCTCTCTCTCTACTCACACCTCCCTGCTCACTGCAGCTCAGCACACCAGTTTACCTACAAATCTGCTCAAATTCTGTAAAGCTAATCTACACCACACAATGGGAAGTTGTAATAATGGGCTAATCCAGTTGTATGTGTTTGAACTAGGAACTGATTCTAAAGAAGAATCATGATCAGGATCGGCTCTTTAGGTTTGTTGCATTACAGAGGTCCAGCTCTTGCTGGACTGCTTGTTTGTTTCACCATGCGTCTTCCAGTATATATTTAAAAAAGTACTATAAGGACATGTTCACCAGGTGAAAATGTCTTAAATGAAATATCTTCCTGTTTTTTGTTAACATGGTAAAAAGGTAGCTCCTTAACACTTTCTAGTCTGAAACAGCACAAATGTGACAGACCATACATCCGTTAAAACACAGAACGTTGCAATTCAAATCATCTTTAAATAGCAACACCACATTAAAAATACTTGCTAACTTGATGTCTTGTTTCTTTCATCTGTAGGGGCACATACATTTTGTGACAGAAACAGGAATGGGTGATAAGTGCAAACAGGGGAACATGATTTAGGAGATTCCTTATGCTCACTGAAAAACAGATCTAGTGTGTACATTGAAGAATTTTTTTGTCAGTCATTCAGTTATATACAAAAAATAGACCCCGCACAAGCTATAGTATCGATACATATAGGTCAGCCATTCAGCTGGAATAGCAAAGCTGGGAGCAGCGTAGACACTGTCACACATTTATACCTCCAACACAAATGGGAATATTACCTTCCCAATAGAAACAGGAGGACAGTCTGTTTTTGGTGATGGCAGTATTTGTGTACTGTAGCTCTATTTTAAAGTTTTTAATTTAAGTTTTTAAGTTTTCTGACTTGCTTTCGTTTTAATTTGCTGTTGAGGCAAACTCAACTCTTCCACAATGCTTAGTCATTGTCTCCATAAATTCAATGTGAGATAAACTTCTATAGCATTAATTCCATCAGTCATGTCAAGAGAGTCATGTTATGCTCATCATTCTGCTGCTCGAAGGGTTGTCTTGTACAGGCCCTGATTTTTGAAATTCTTTTGAAATCAGGGTCCGATGTGAAAGCAAAAACTACTTCTGGTACTGTCATGCAACACTTGCAGTGCCGATGTTTCACAATACCACATGTACAGGGGTTTTTGAATTGTATGGACAGTAGCTCAAAACCCAAGGAAAAGAGATGACGAAGTACCTCTTAGTGAGTGGACTTTATTTGTCCTTTTCTTTAGTCAGACATTATTCAGTGCTCATGTAAGTCCTGTTGAGTCATCTTATTACTCTAAATGCTGAGTAACTAAAATGAGAGAGTGCGCGAGACTGCTTTTACACATGCTTACATCAAAAACCTTCAGGAGTCTGGAGAGTCTTTGCTCTGAGTTCAGTTACTTGTTTTACTGCTGTAAACAAGTCCCACCTCAACCTGTTACCGAAACCATTTTTAGCCTCAACAAGACCGTTTTCTTTGGAGCTTACTGAAGGCTCTGCAGGAAGCTCTGTTTCTTATGACACATGAGCAACTAGCTTAGAGTTCTTTCGGCCTGTGAAATCTAACAAAAGCTCTTGCTGGGATACCATTCCTTTTCAGCTAAATTCCTTCTACATTTGTGTTTCTTCCACAGTTTCTGTCATTGCATCTCTCTATCTGTGCCTCTTTTATTACTGTGTCTGTGTCTCTGCAGCCTTCGTGTTGAGCTGTGTCTTCCCCCAGCGGCCTCTCTACGGTGATGTATCAGTGAGCAGTCTCCACTCTAGAGGGAAAGCTTTCTTTTCCTGTCTGACCGGCTACCAACTTCAAGGACCCAGTGTGCTGACCTGCCGCAATGCTAGCACCCCCTACTGGAGTGGCAAGGAACCATACTGCCTTGGTAAGGTCACAGCAACAGCCTACACACAGTCAAGACAGCAGTACAATTATAGGCAATTAAAATAGTTACAAAATATGTCACTGTGTTTCTTGCTACATATTTCATGAAGCTAAATACAAATTTAATGCATTAATTACATAGGTTTGTTTCATACATCTATAAAAGCAAAGCAGTGTTTTTATATTTAATAGAGTCAGTGGTTTTTACGTATTGTCACTGCAGAAGGCAAAATGCAAAACGAAAGTGCACAAAGACTGCATCTTAAACACTGACTACTTTCTTTAAAGATTAAACCCCTTTTAATCTATACAATAATTTTATATTCAGTAGTTTTGCAATAAATGTATTATTTATATGTACTATTTTAATAATGCATATGAAAAAACAGAAGATTTAAGAATAATTGTAATTAGTATATTAACTGGTATATTAAAGTAATGCATCTTATTGTTCATCTAACAATACATGTATTACAATAATGTACTTGTATGTGATGTGTAGGACAGAATTCAAAACACATATGCTAGATGTACACACCACCTGCAGTTCAGCCATGTAGTGCCTGAATTTTTGTCACGACTCTTTGCCATAGCTGAGTCAGTCATGGCTTCTTGATTGCTCAGAAGAGCTCATGACTGTTTGTCTTTTACAAAGCTATGAGCAAATGATTTAATTGTTGATATAGAAGTGATTTTGAGAAAAATGTATTGTTTTAGGTTTTGATTTGGTGAAGTTTCCTGACAGAACCACACATCACAGCAATTTTATAGTTTCTGTCCTATCAGTCTACCACTCCTACCTCTGTTTGCTGGCTTTGATCATTCTTTAAAATTGGAAACATTCTACATATCTGTTGTTTTAGAAATGCGTATATGGGTCACACCAGACAGTAGGGACAAGCAGCCGATTTAGTCTTTAGGTTAGAGAACTTTTTGGAGCTTTTCTGAAAAAAAAATTGCTGTGCTTCAGTCATTCTCTGACAGTTTTTCACACAATTCCCATCAACAGTCATAGCCTTTTGCAGTATATTCGTAGAGACTTGAAGCCTAGAGATATCTATTGGACCTTCTGCTGCTTTGGCATGACAGGCTGGCATAGAGACTGACAGGCTTGGGTGCCCACAGGGGACTGTGGATGATGAATGTTTATGTTTTGTTTTTTTTCCCTTTTGTTCCTCCAATGAGGCCAGCTGATGAATAATAAGTAACCATTTTACTCCTGACCACTCTGGTTCACAGTGAAAGTTTTCTGAAAGCAATTTCAAAGAGGGCATTTGGGTGAGAGTCTGTCCTCTATCATGGCTGGACTTGAGCCCAGGACCTTATAGCTGTGAAGCAACTGTGCTAACCACTACACTAACCTGAAAGTGGAATAATACCTGGAATAATAAGTATATATATATATATGTATTTAAAACATGTTCGGCTGTCAGATGTTCCACAGCTTTGGCCAGCTTAGTCGAGTAGAAGGCCTTAGGTGGAGCTGATAGTTGTTGTTAGATCATTGGTTTGGCTGGAGGCATGAGCTTTTCATATAATGAAAACATGTTAAGTAGTTCTCAAGATTTAGATGTACTTAATGGTCATATTAAATCCCTGTGATGTTTAGTCTTTGCACATTAAACATGTAGACATAACATCTTCACAGATTATCTGCTCACATCTACACACTTTGATCAAAACCTTTCTTTGGGCTTGTGTCAGTTTGTCATGAATGACTCTCATTATAAAGACTAATATAGCTGCCATACTAACACAGTCAGCTGCTCATAAAGTTCCTCTAATGTTGAAGCTTCTGTTGAGATCTTTCATTAATGAAGAAACTGGTTTGCCACATATATGGCCACACCTGGAATTATGTAGAAAACACAAAGTGTGAAATAAGTCAAAACATGTTTTATATGTTAGATTCTTCAAAATAGCCACATTTGCTTTCATTACTGCTTTACACACTCTTGACATTCTCTCGATAAGCTTCATGAGGTAGTCACCTGAAATGGTTTTCCAACAGTCTTGAAGGAGTTCCCAGATATGTTGAGCACTTGTCGGCCCTTTTGCCTTCACTCTGCGGTCCATCTCATTCCAAACCATCTGGATTGGGTTTAAGTCAGGTGACTGTGGACGCAATACTCCATTACGCTCCCTCTTGGTCAAATAGTCCTTCCACAGCTAGGAGGTGTGTTTGGGCTCATTGTCCTGTTGAAAAATAAATGATGGTCCATCTAAATGCAAACCAGATGGGATGGTATGTCGCTGTAGGATGCTGCGGTAGCCATACTGGATCAGTATGTCTTCAATTTTGAACAAATCCCCAACAGTACCACCACAGCAAAGCACCCCCATACCTCCTCCTCCATGCTTCACGGTGGGAACCATGCATGTAGAGGCCATCCGTTCAATTTTTCTGCATTGCACAAAGACACGATGTGTGGAACCAAAGACCTCAAATTTGGATTAATCTGATTTAAGCACAGGTTTCCACTGGTCTAATGTCCATTCCTTGTGTTTCTTGCCCCTGACGAATCTCTTCTGCTTCTTGCTTTTCCTTAGTGGTGGCTTCTTAGCAGCTATTTGATCGTAAAGGCCTGATTGGTCAGTCTCCTCTGAACAGTTGATGTAGAGATGTTTCTGTTGCTAGATCTCTGTGTGGCATTTATCTGTTCTCTAATCTGAGGTGCTGTTAACTTACAATTTCTGAGACTGGTGACTCGGATGAACTCATCCTCAGCAGCAGAGGTGACTCTTGGTCTTCGTTTCCTGGGGCGGTCCTCATGTGAGTCAGTTTCATCATAGCGCTTGATGGGTTTTGCGACTGCGCTTGGGGATACATTCAAAGTTTTTGCAATTTTCCAGACTGACTGACTGGCTAGTGCCTACAAGTCTGTGGGGGTTAGGGTTATGATCTGGGGAAGGTCAGGTTCAGCAACATTATGTTTCCAAAGAATGAGGTCAGCTGACTACTTGAATATACTGAATGACCAGGTCATTCCATCAGTGGAATTTTTCTTCACTGATGACACGGGTATATTCTGAGATGATGATGCCAGGATTCATGGGGCTCATATTGTGAATGAGTGGTTTAGGGAGCATGAGACGTCATTTTCACACATGGATTGACCTCCACAGAGTCCAGACCTCAGCCCAACTGAGAATCTTTGGGATGCACTGGAGAAGACTTTGAACAGTGGTCCGACTTGTCCATCATCAATATAAGATCTTGGTGAAAAATGAATGCATCTCTGGACAGAAATAAATGCTATGACATTGCAGGAGATTATCGAAACGATGCCACAGCAAATGAGTGCCATACTCAAAGCTAAAGACAGTCCAACAAAATATTAGAGTGTGTGACTTTTTTTTTTTTTTTGGCCAGGCAGTGTATAAAACATGTTTTTACTTATTTCACCCTTTTTGTTTACTACATAATTCCATATGTGTTCATTCACAGTTTTGTTGCCTTCAATGAGAATCTACAATGTAAACAGTCATGAAAATAAAGAAAAACCATTAAATGAGAAGGTGTGTGCAGACCTTTCACTGGTAGCGTAGGTAACTAACCAAGCAAACCAAATCAAGGCTTCGTAAGAAAAGACTAATTGAACAAGTGGATCAAATGTTTTTTTCAAATTTGTATAAGGATGAGATGCTAAAATAATTAAAACTCTAAAATAACACTTTTTAAAGATTTAGTACCAAATCATTTGCAATAACACACATTTTCTTTGGAGGCTTTAGGGGTCCCCGCTTCCATATGTAGAAAGAGGGGAATTTGTAGTCAGTCAGGGCTTCTGGTCCCGTCTTGGCTGTTTTCTTTACAAAAAAATAAAAGATAAAATAATAATAATAATAATAATAATAATAATAATAATAATAATAATAATAATAATAATAATAATAATAATAATAATAATAATACATATTTGCAGTTATATTATGAAAAAAAGGCCACGAAAGAAAATGTTCTATGTGATTTTTGTTTCATCAAAATAACCACAAACACTGGGCTACTGTTGGTAGGTTCAGGGCAATGGGCCGCTCTTGGCTTAGTACAAGTGTGTGTGTGTGTGTGTGTGTGTGTGTGTGTGTGTGTGTGTGTGTGTGTGTGTGTGTGTGTGTGTGTGTGTGTGTGTGTGTGTGTGTGTGTGTGTGTGTGTGTGTGTGTGTGTGTGTGTGTCAGAGCATAAAGCAGGTGTATCGAAGTGTGATTACTGAAGGCCGAGCAGGATGCCACTGGGTTTACTCTTCCTGCTCTATTTTAATTAAGGTTTGTCTGCATGAGCAACCTTGACCTGATCAGCTGGGAAACACACACACATGCAAGCGTGCACACACACACAAACCACCCACACACACACACATACACACACACACACACACACACACACACACACACACACACACACACACACACACACACACACACACACACATATCTTCCTATAGCTATTGATAGATTTTCTGTATGTGATTATATCTTATGATGATTTATTTTTCACTTCAGTTCTTGGATCAAGTCCATGAAAAGTACCTCGATTATGATCTGAATACTCTCTGTTTGACTCTGTGATTTGAAATCAAAGGTGCTGAATAACTGATAGATCTGCTCTTTATGATCGTCTCTCTGACCAGTGACATCATACAGTGATCATTTGGACAATGTGAAATTAGTCTTACAAATTTACAAAAGCTTATTTTCTCACCTACCACCATTTTTCATCCTCCATAGTAAGCCACTCCATTTAAACTGCTGGTCAGTGTTTCCAGATCTCGCGATAGAAACAAACAGCCCAAGGAAAGAAGCCCAAAAAAGCCCAGCAGCTGAACTGCCACACTGTAAATGAGAGGCCTCTTGAAACAGTATAAATATATACATTTATTTTTATTGACAGTAAATTGGCAGTAAATTGATAGTAAACACAGTCAACATAAAAACTTTGAATAACTTAAATTGTTAAACTCTGATTAAAATAAAGTACACATGCATTATGCATAAGCAACAGTAAATAAGCAGCTACACTTTAGAAAACAAGCCCAAAACCGCAACCCGTGACTGATGAGATTTGCAAGTGACTTTACAGAAAAAAATAAACCCAAAGTTGCTCATAATAAGTGGACTTGACAACAATGCTTCTGATGGCGAGGTCTGTGAATTACTGCTGTGGTTTACTGTGTGCACAAACCAAATTGTATTGCATCTCTACTATGTCGGGCTGCAGAGAGAAATCTCAGAGACACTGACTATGCAGAGGTCATGTTCTTAGGAATAATTCTGGGAATCTGGGCAGTTAGATGATATCAACAGAAGTTCAAACTCTGTGATAACACACACACTACACATGCTGTTGGATGCTTAAATTATAATTAGTTATAATACAGGTCTTCTACAAAGACAGTCCAAGCTGCAATGTAGGGTTTGTGCAAAATTAAAATGCCTTTATTTCACATAGCTGTATGTATTAAAAATGACCATCATATAGCGATCAGTATCTCAAAGGTCATTGTCAACAGCTAATGCCTTGGATCATTGTTGTAAAAGATGTGCATTTATTTACCCATGCAAGGAGCCTTTCAAGATCTATCCATTTTAATATCATTATGCAATCATGAGAATGATAACAATAATACATTTTATTTGTAAGTGCCTTTTTTGAAACCCAAGGTTGCTTAATATTATTAATATTATTACGCTGTTATTATAAGATTGTAATTTTTTTTCTAATGGTTTAGTGATATTTGCTATGTATTTCTCTGCATGAACAGCCCATAATTACTACCAGGTAAATATGAGCTGCAACACCATAAATGTAGCTCTACTGTTTCCTCATAGGGATTTTTTTAAAAAATGTTTGAAAATGAGTCGGATTTGACCCAAATACAATGGGAGGATTATTGAACAAAGCAGAGACAAAAAGCAGAGAGAATACAACCACCATACCACAGAGTAAGAAGAAAAAAATATTTAGGAGATATGTTAAAAAGTTTAAAAAAAAATAAATAAATAAATCTTTTGTGATGTGATGCGGTGAGACAGCATTTCAGCCTCTTCTCATATGGATTTCATGCTTAAATTTTTTATTGCTCTCATCAAAATCTAACTATAACTTTGTCCTCTCTGGCTTGGTTACAGCCTGTTTTTCAACACTGACACTGGTGTATAGTGAATTACATAACGTTAATATGGGATGGGATGGCACCAGTTAGTGAACGAGGTTGAGGTTCTGTGTAATTTGGATGTGAAACGTTCATCTTAGTTTATTTATTTACTTTATGGTTTTCTTCACTTTCTGTCCTCCTTCTCTCAGCTGCCTGTGGTGGTATAATCAGGAACATCACAGTTGGGAGGATCGTCTCTCCTGGTTTTCCCAGCAACTACAGCAATAACCTGACCTGCCACTGGGTGCTGGAGGCCCCTGAGAGCCAGAGACTGCACATCCACTTTGAGAAGGTGGCGTTGGCTGAGGATGATGACCGGTAAGCTTTTATTTCAGAATGATTGGACATTATTCATGAAGGTTGATGATGATCATTTCATCTAAACCCAACTGATTGACAATCTTAAATTTCTAACATTACCCAGTAGTTGAATTAAAGACACCATCGCTTCTGAAGATCACAAATTTTATGCAAAAATATGTATTTTAACAGAATTCCATCAAAGTGTTTAAAAAGACTTTTTTTTTTTTTTACATCAAATTTGAATTAAAATCCAAAAAGAGAACATTTTGCATCACTGCGCCTGACTACAACCTTGCAATTTACATTTAGCAATGAAATGCTCACATGGCTTCATCAGGTTACAAATGTAGAGTTGTTAAAAATTGCAGGGTTTTTGGTCTTCAGTAACTATGGAGCAGTTTTTTTTATCATTAGGGAATCCCTGTGTTGTTCATGCATCTGGATAATCTGGACACATGCATTGTGCACAGGTGACTCTATTCTACCAGTGGTTTGGCACTGTTCCACTGAATCCTCTGGACAGTTGGCAGAAACATATGAAATAAAATTCAGTGATACACCAGCAAAGTCAGGGAAGAAGATAGTAACACAGTTTCAAACAATGTACAAATGAAAAAGATCTTTGGCCTCAAGGTTAAACACAACACATGTATATTTTGTTTTTGCACAAAAACTTTAAGTTTGTTTTTAACTGTTTCCATCAAACATAATCCTATTTTCAGTACTCACGGTGACAAGTTCCAGGTTTTTTACAAACAGTAATCAGAGAGTAATCAGGTCAATGTGAACAGAGTTCAGAGAGAGTCACTATAACTGATATTCTGAGTTCAGAATTAAAGCTCCTTGGTTAGCTGCCAGGTCACCAACGCTTTCACAATATCACAGATACTGTTAAAAACTACCGTGTAAACAGTGGAGTGCTGAGGAGCCAGAAGTGTCGCTCAGGAGAGGGTGGAAACCAAAAACAGGCTGTAAGCTCCATCCATCCATTATCTATACACCGCTTAATCCTCACTAGGGTCGCGGGGGGGCCTAGAGCCTATCCCAGCTGACTCGGGCGAAGGCAGGGGACACCCTAGACAGGTCGCCAGTCTGTCGCAGGGCTACATACAAAGACAAACAATCACTCTCACATTCACACCTACGGGCAATTTAGAAATGACCAATTAACCTCAGCATATTTTTGGACTGTGGGAGGAAGCCGGAGTACCTGGAGAAAACCCACGCATGCACAGGGAGAACATGCAAACTCCATGCAGAAAGATCCTGGGAAAGCCGGGACGTGAACCAGGGACCTTCTCGCTGCAAGGCGAAGGTGCTAACCACTACGCCACTGTGCAGCCCAGGCTGTAAGCTCTTCAAGTAAATGATAATGTAGATAAAGGATCTATAAATCACATTTCAAATATTTGCCACTTTAGGTAAAAAGGTTTTTGTTACTTTCACAACTTGTTTTTGCAACCCCTAATTAAATCACTTTAGGTTTAAAGATGATCACAATGATAAACACTCATCCATCCATTCATCCTGTAGAGGGTCTAGAGATCGCTAGTCCATCACAGGTTAACACAGAGCCAATCTTCATACTCACACACTCTTGGATGTTCTTAGTAAGTCTGTGAAGGTTCAGGGCTGTCCTGCTGTCAGATCATGAAGTAAATGAATGAGGGTTCAGAATGAGGGAAAAAATCTGCTAGGATTTTTTTCTGTTACATGGCAGCATCATGGTGGTAGACTTGTTGGTATTTTTTGCTCACAGTTTTCCTTTTGGTAATTTGCTAACATGTAGAATCTGGGAATGATCAACTGAGCAGCTTTTCAAACCGTGAATGAAACACAAGTTTGGCAATGCTTTGTTTCCAATCAACGTTTCAACAAAGGCTCACCAGCCGGTTCAAACTGAGAAGCTTCTTGGCCACAGCGTCAACCCCTGCACCACTGTACTGCCCTCCATTGACAAACAACAAAGAGATATATAAAAGCTGTGGAAGATGATTTAATGGTTTCTATACTGAGTTTCAATAATGTATGTCTGCAGATCTTAAATGGTGTAAAGTGATGGTACTGAAGAATGTCAGAAAATGCTTGCAGGCCAGTGTAACTACTGTTTCATGGTTCACATGCCCTGTTAACTCTGATGCATTATCTTCCTCTTTACTTGGGCACAGTCCTTCATTTCTGTTCAATCTTCAGGCCTCTTGAGCTTCATACCTTCTGGTTTGTCTCTATAGAATCATTGTTTCTGAGGACTCTGCAGGATAACAACTCGCTGTCACTGCAGTGCATAGCAGTGACAGCAGAGTGTCATTTTAGCAGCATGGGGCTCTCATTACAGAGGACGGAAAAGAGGAGCCACAGGGGGGAAATTAGCTGAATAATTTATTTTGTCTTACAGCCAGTAGCTGCTCTGGGCTTCTACAAAATGTAGATCTCATAGATATGTAGAGACATCTGGACAGTTCTGAGGAAACTGAGAAGATCAGAGAGAAGTGATGATGTGGAGAGGATAGAGAATTGGCAGGAGTGTAAAAAGTATTAGTGTAATGATCTGAGGTCTGCTGGCTTGTTAAACACCATCTGCTTATTTGGTAATTCTGTACATACCACTTCAGTGACTTTGGTAATGTGGGTTCCAAGCTTGATCAGATAAACTCTACAGAACACCAAAATCATCAGCATGTGTTTGATGGATTACTGGCTGCACCAACAGATGCACCAGTATGTTACTGGCAGGATTTATGATTTACTTGTAATTTTTTAGATTTGTTTTTTGTTTTTGTTTAGTTTCCAAACTGGGTCGAGGACTAGTGAAACTGGTGTAAATACAGCTCAATAATTTAAACTGAAACATCCATTTGCTAGCTATTTCCAAGCTTTCAACTGCATCTTTGTCTTTATATTTGATCTTTATATGGTGGTGGTCTCGTGACATTTTCTTAATTAATCAAAAATTTTACTGATAACTTGTTTCAGCTCACTAACATGGCTTTTCTGGTGATGATAAAAACGTCAAGAAAATTGAACTCACTATGAGCATTACCAATACATACTGCAACTGAACTGTGTATAGGTTTTTTAAAAATTCCTTCTTATATTTTGTGAACAGTTTTTAATTAATATTAATTAATTAAATTAATATTGTTGTGCGTGCGTGCGTGTGTGTGTGTGTGTATTAATTAATTAATTAATACACACACATACACAACAAGTAAGACAGGTCCTGAAGAGTCAGCTAAATGAACAAAGGTCGGGCCATCAACACATATGCCCTTCCAGTCATCTGATACCCCACTGGTATAAACACCTAAAGGAGGAGATGGAAGCTACAAATATCAAGACAAGGAAACTCCTCACAATGTATGTAGGGTTTCATCCCAATTCCAGCACCCTGAGACTCTACATGAAGTGGACTGAGGACAGCTGAGGACTGGGGAGTGTCCACACTACCATCCAGGATGAATTCAATTGTATTCAGTTCAGTTCAATTTCACTTATATAGTGCCAATTACAATTCAAATTGTCTCAAGACGCTTTACAGAACCCATATGCCTGAACCAGCTAAGATCCAGGAATACATCCTGATGATGGCCCCCAAAGAGCTGCTGAGTCAAAACCTCAGTCAACAGACACCCAGTAAGGCAGAAGAGGAGACCCAACCATCATGCCAGATAGAGGAAGTGGCTGATATCAGGATATCTTGCCAGTGGCTAGAAAGGGCTGGACAGAAGGACAGCACAGACGCACTAATCATGGCTGCAAAAGATGTCATGCATTGTGTACAAAACATACGTACTCTGTACTAAGTCCCAAAGTGTGTGTATATATATATATATATATATATATATATATATATATATATATATATATATATATATATATATATATATATATATATATACACACACACACACATGTCAGTATCAGAATGTCAGTAATGGGTTGTTAACTGTTTATTTAAACTGAATCCTGCTGGCTGCCTAACATTAGCAGCCATTACACTCTTACACTGTGGAAAACACCAGCCGAAGTTAGTTAACCATCCGTCTGACATCTGTACAGTAGCAGTCAGGTTGCTAGCAAGAATAAATGAAATGGCTGGATATATCAAATTGTGAGTTGAAAATCATTCTAGAAATTTCACTAAAATGCTACCATTACTGAATTATTTTGTATGCATCTGGAGTTGCCCCTGAGACTGAAGCATCAGTCGAAGATCCCTGTGTTGTTACTTCATATTTGTTCATAAACGTTGTAATGTTCAGATATTTCTGTAACAAACTTTTATTTTGATAAGCGCGCTACGCGGAAGTACTTTATTTTGAAGGACTCTTAGAGAAGCAGGAAGTGTAGTGATGAGAAGCAAGCAGAGAAGATGTTAAACGTTCGTGGTTCAGCTCTCGGTTAATATAAATATTACCAACACCAAGGAGGCAATGCCGTAAGTAATAACTTATGCTGCATAAATTAGTTAAAGATAAAAGTAGATTATAAGTATATGTTAAAAAGTGATCGTTTTGCATTAGATAAAAAGCATTTATATTTACAAGTTTTTACATGGAAAGGACAGCATGTAATGTTGTTGTATTTATGTTTATTTCAGTTTTTACTCCATGTCCATGTGCAAATGAAGAGTCTTCAGTAAATGGTCAAGCTTACTACACGACTCTGTCATTTTTGGAGTGGAGTTTAGCTCGCTGTTGAGCTGAAGTACATGCACACTTTAGTGAGAACAGCACAATCCCTGATTGGACTAAGATTTTATTTTTATCCACATGACAATATGTGCAACACTCGTGGTTGCCTAATGAGAAAAGCTGAAACCTGAGAGGAATGTTCTAGTTACCTGCTGAGGCATTGCCTTTAAGTAACATGGCCATGTGGGTAGCGGGCTGGTTGTGGTCCAATATATTTTACACTCATTGTATTCATGGCACAAAATATTTTACAACCCAAGTGTGGGAGAAACAAGACTGTTCACCACTTCAGTCAACTAGAGCAAAAAGGAAGAACATTTTCACTTCATCCAGTTTAGTACTGTCAGCACAAATAGAAGCACATAAAAAAAGATGTAAATAATGGTTTTATTTTGACACCAAGGCTCCATTGCACTCTGTTACACATTCTTTCTTTCTATCTGGGAAGAATAATTTAGTGCAGAAAAGGAAGAGATCAATGCAGACTTCTATAGGTAACCATCAAGCAAGTGAAGTGCCGTGACATGCAGAGGATGAGCATCGAGTCTGAGTTTAAATAAACCTCCCAACCTCAGCTGCCAATACATTGTGAAGCTAGGTCTGACACCTTCTCTTAGTGTAGTACTAGTAGTAAATGGGTTGCTTAAGGATAAGGCTATGATTTACTTAGCACTCATTCCTATCTGTAAAAGAAACACTGCAGTCATTTAGTATATTGGAAACACTGTCAGACAGGCTGTAAACAGACCTTATTGGTAGACACTTTAGTCCACAGTTATGAGGTTCAGTCCAAGCCACAGTAGAAAAATAAGAATCCTTTGAGAAGATGTGCTGCAACAATCAGTTCCACCTCACCCAAGTACCACAAAGGCTGCAGGTGTATTAACATGTAATTACATAGAAAATGTCATTTCTGTCAAGAAAAAGCCAGAGTGAGTGATAGTAAGCAGCTGACGGTGGGGTTTTGTATCCATCATAAAAGGAAACATGAAGCTGGGCATCATCAACATAGCAGCGGTGAGACAAACCTCAACATCTGTCAAACTTTTATGAAAGAGAAAGCAATGTAATCTGTTTCTTTTAAATCATTCCATCTGCTGTAATTGGACATCCATTATACAATTCATTCACCAATTTCCTGCTTTAAATATGTACTGACCCTATTCAGATGTTAAGCCCATGTTAGCTTTGTCGTTACTCCACAAAAAAAACCTAAAATCGGAGCAGTTCATGAACATGTTAAACCAAATACAAACATGCCTCTCACCTCTCTGTTTGTCTGTAAGATTATGAAAAACTCAAAAAAATCAAATACAGTGGTCCCTACCCCACGACAGACGAAAATCCGCAAAGTAGTGACCATATTGTAACCCTTAAATATTGGTCGACTCGCCCGTCTCCAGGGCTGTGGATCAGGCGGGTTAAAATTATCTTGCCTTTTTACACTCATATCTGTTGCTATCTTAAATACTAAACATCCCCAGCAGGACAGGACAGTTTTCTGCAGGTTTTATTCACTGCTCAGCACAACAAACATGGACTGTGCTCTTACTGACTCTTCCGCTGTACCACCATTAATACAGCTGTACCAAAAACAATAAGAATCACTGAAAAAACGGACGAATGGATTTGGATGAAATTTCCAGGGAAGGTCAGAAATGACACAAAGACCACCTGATTAGATTTGGCCCGCATGGTGTCACTGTAACCATGACAACAAGTGAAAGCTGTGTCATCTGATGATCACATGATTGTGATCCTACTGCAAATCCACCGCTGCCGACTTATCGGAAATGATACAAGGAACAGTTGATTAAATTGTGGGGGTGTTCCTGAGTCCCATCAATTCCTGCTGCCCGCTACATATTTAGGTCAGACAATTTGGTATCTGTACATAACGTACACATGCACAACACACGCCTGTGTTCAGCGCAGGGTCAGGGAATGAACAGTCTTGGCAGAGTACTGTATTCTCTGAGTACTTATACATACAGATACATATTTTAAGGCTTTATAAACCCTCTCCACACACTGCAGAGCAACACTATGCGCAGCAATCAGAAGTCTATGTGAAATGGACAAGGCCAGATGCTGAATGCTGCTACACAGGTGAGACAGAGGAGACTAATGCGGCAGTCGCTGAGCCAATCAGAGCCCAGCGCTGTATGCTACGCATTTTACTTCAATTAAATAGTCTTTGAATATGTTTTAATTATTTATTTATCTTTTAAAGATTTTTTATACTGTTTCCAATTTTAATGGCTAGAAAGTGCTTATTTTACCACAAAAATGATTAAAATAATGTAGTGATCGCAGAGCCAGTAGCTATGACTGAACTGTTGTGCTGCAATGCACCATGGGAGTTCAGGGTGTTGGGGGTTTAAATGTCATTATTGTGGTTGATGTTAGTGTTCCAGTGTTATTAGTGTTTGTGTTTTATTGTGTTTTTGTGTCAACGTAATTAGTTTGGTTAAGTGTTATGTTGTCAGGACCGTGAGTGTGAAGTATAGTGCATTTGATGACTTCCTGCCACATTTTTAACGTTGCTGATGTCTCTGTGTCAAAATAAATGTGTCTGGTACTTGTGTAGTGTATAAAAGGCAGATATCTTTTCTCCAGCATTGTTCTTCAATGCAGTTCGCCACAATGATAAATATAGAAAAATATCTAAATTGCAAATTTCCATGACATCGAGAAAAATCCGCCATGCCAAATGCAACTTTAAAATCTGTGATACAATGAAAACTGAACTGCGATATGATGAGGGACCACTGTATAGTCTTTTAAATTCTAAAGTTTTCCAGGTATCGAGTTCATGACCAGTAGGAGCCCTGCTGAATTATTTTCTGTTCCCTCTTTTCCAGACTGCTGATAAAGAATGGCAACAGCATTGATGCCGCTGTGCTTTATGATTCATATGAGGTGGAATATCTGCCTAATGAAGGTCTCCTCAGTACATCCAGGCATCTCTTTATTGAGCTCACTACAGATGCTACAGGCACATCCACTGGCATTGCCATCAGATACCAAGGTAAGCACCAGAGCTATGGATAACAGAAGCACACGATAATCATGTGGATTCCTGCATTATGTCATGAACTGTAAAAAATAAATGTGGTGAAAGCCCATCAGACAGCATTCATGCTAAAGATACCATGTAAAAAGCTCCACACTTTTAATTGCTTAAGATGAAGAAGAGCAGTGTAACATAAGCCTGGACCTGCTGTGGATTCTAAGTGAATAATCAATTTAAAGACTTACTGAACAAAGACCTTCAACAGAATATTGTGTAAAGGTTTACCACAGACTCAATGTTGGAGACGCTGACTGCTGAATGAGCTCAGTGGTTACAGTGATGAGGAAATTAAGGTACAAAAGGCTGATAAAACCATCAGAAGAGTGTGCACGAGCAGAATGAAAGCTCTTTCGAAACGCTGAAAACAAAACAGAAAAGAAGTTGGTGTGGAGGAGAAAAAAATTTAGAAGTTAAGCAAAAGGTGGAAGTGTTGTGTGTTTTATCATTGTCAGCTCATCTCTTAAGACAGAGAAGCATTTCACAGTGGATGATGGAGAACGTTCTATTTACTGATAAATCCCAGTACAGATTAGCAGCAGTAACAGAAAGGTGTACATAAGATGACCAGCAGGAGAGACAACAAAACATGCTGCTGGGAATATTCAAGTATGGAGGGGTTTATTACTCTGGAATTGGACGCCCACAGCAAGCTGACACCACCCTGACCAACGAGAAGCAGTTACCTGTTCTGCAGAGACAGGCTCCACCCTCTGGTTTGCATTTTTTGTGGATTCATACGGCATCAGTATAATGAGCACAAGCACACCTCAAAAGTTTGACTTGAGGACCAAAGAAGATCAAGGATTGCTGACCGTCATTAACTTTCCTCCACCTCACCTGACCTTAACCCCGCATATCATTTCTGGCCTATTTAAGCCTTTTTCTGACACAGGATATGTACCTCTGCTGGCTCCACCATCTGTTAAAGTAGTGGCATTTTGTCATTCAAACACCGGTTACCTTTATGTTAATGTTCCTCATTCAGGCATACTTATCACAGAGAGAGCCACGGCAGGTGTGCAATGTTTCTCATACCACCAGATTTGACAGTACATCAAATTATGTATAATACATATTAACATACTAAAATTAAAGACTAAATTTAAACCAAAAAAAACTACATGACTGATAGTGTAGTTTATGTTTTTTTTAATCTTAAAATTCTGTCCATGTGTGTCAATGATCTAACTACTAATTTATCAATAGTAAGATAATTATATCCCTACAGATGTCGTGGTGCTCAGGACTCAACTTGAAGACGGCCGCTATGTAACAAATGATTTCACTGCAGTTGATAATGTGTGACTGTATGACAGCTCATCTGTCTAATGTAAAGATAAGTACACACTGTGAATTGATTTTAGATCCTGATCTAACTTAATTCATATTATAAATGATCAAAGAAGTTATTGCTATTGTGTGTAAAGGTGTGCAACTTCCTCTTTTTTGGAGATGCTCATAGGGGTCCTTCTGCTGTTTGATGCTGCAGATATGTAATAAACTCAGAGAAAGAAATCCCTACAAACAACTGGAGACAAAATAAACTTCATCTCCCATTAATGTTTTATCAAAACTTGGATTGCAATCATTATTACTGAGTCTATTTAATCTGACCCGTGGCAAACACTGTCTTCATCGCATTAAGGTTTCATTTTTAGGACATTTATGTTTGTGATAGGTGTGGAGTCAGGCAAAGTGAGTGAGAAGATGTTTTGTGATTTATGCAGCTGTGATGATTTTGGGCAATATTGGTGCTGTAAAGTGATTAAAAAACCTCCCCCAAAATCACTTCAAACAACTTAAAAGTACCGCATGCAGTTCAGTTTCAAAGATGCAGATGTTACTAGGTCCGACACAGATTACCAGAGGAGTTACCGGGGTACTCATTCAGACAGGAAACCGAAAGGTTCAGATGCCGTTAGACTGATGGAAAGGAGTGCATGATTGAAACACAAAACATTTTAATGTGACAAGAAGCTGTTTGGTACTCTCTTTGTCGCTCTTTTGAAGCTTTTAGTCACATCATGTTAGGATACCATGGGTTATCAGGTTTGAACAAACACTTGGTGTCCATCTGGCTCAAAGTGCTGCTATCAGTAAAGCATAGTATCCTGAAATTCACTTACATTTTTCAAAGATTCAACATTTCACTCAGAGCATGACAGCTGTTCCAGCAGCTTCTAATTAATTGCAGACCTAACAATTGTTTGCACAGATGACTTTAGGATATGTTGCTGCCTTGAAATGGATGCAAGTGACTTTCCTGACTTGTTCAAATCAGTGATTTACTTTTTCAGATCTGTGTTGAGCTCCTTACACTTTCCCATTGTAGTAATTCTGGCTGAGTCTAATGAGTGTATTAAATGGACCCTATTTAAATTCGCTCAGAGGAGTCACCAGCTGTAGTCAATCTTAATCAGTCACGAAAAGTTTAGAGGCAACAATGCCATTAAACTTGGCTTTCTTTCAACCTTAACAGATGTTCAATAGAATTTGACAGGTGCAGAAGAGAAAAAAAATATCATTGTACTATCTCTAAAATACTTCTTTGACAATGAAAACAAATGTTTCTCTTTCATTACAGCATTGGTAGAGTTTTAGCAATATATACATTATTGGGTTGCTGCATCAAAGTATCTTGCATCTCTCTATTTTTTTAATATATCATATCCATTGCTTTTGTAATCATATTTAATGGAGTACATTCCACTTGTAAATTGTAAAGGTACTGCATATTTTTTGGTTCTCTGGTGCTTGGCAATACATCTGTTGGGTACACAATATTAGCTTGCAGCTTCCACCAGCATAAGCCCTATGGTTTATGTCAGAGTCTGTGATGCATTTTACAGTACATTTCAAGCAGTGTTGTCAGGGCTTCATCTCTTAGTGAGGGTGAGATATCACAGAGCGTCTCTTATCTTTTGTTCTTACATTTGTCTTAGCACTCACCATCAGATAGGCAGCTCGTTTCTGGTCCACAAGGAGCACTCGGAAATTACAATCAATTAAATCTGCTTAGACTCTTGCTTCACTGCTACAAAGGGGATTAAGTCCAAAGGAAGCAGCCATGAATATTTCTAATGAACCTTATTAACATGCCATTAAAAGGGCATAATCCTGTTCAGGTCATCATTAACAAATTTGATGTTCTCCTCTTTATACTGACCATTCTCACCATGGAAAACAGATAATTTGAAAATGAGTCATTGTAACTGTGGTATGCTTTTACTTCTTTTTGCACAGTCAAAACTGACAAAAACAATTTGCAGTTTTGGAATTGCTAAGGTCCAATCTTCCACCTTTCAGCAAATTAGCTAAAATCTTGCATGTCCCCAGAATGTATCTTTCATATTTTCAGCTCAAATTGCTTCAAAGATGATTTATTTCACCACGACTGTAACCCCTGGTTAGCCCTGTTCTGAACAACCTTTTTTGGTGTCTGTAACTCTAAATGCAGCTGAGCTGCTGCCGTCCAGCCCCCGACAGGAAGAAGACTCATCTGATTGACCATAGTAAAACAGCTGACCACGACTGCTGACAAAGACTTAAAATAGCATGAGTCTAAGATGTTCTGTTGTTTCTGTGTCACTGAAAACTTGTTTTTAACTCCTGCATATGGCGATTCAGACAACATTGCAGTTATGAACTAAAAAATTTGCAGTGCAGAGACATGTAAATGACTACAGCTTTATCTGCAATTCTGTCACGGTACGGAGAAAATTCGAGTGAGAGCCAACAGAGCAGTCAACAGGCGGATCACACTCAAACTGGTTTAATGAACAAAATACTGACATCACTGCCACTCAGGCTAAAAACTCCTAACGGGTGTGGGAGGGGGGAAAGGCAGGCTCCAGGGGAGCAGCAGTCATGCGAGGCTCGCATGGGTAGAGCGCGGCTGCGGTGGCCAGGGCAGACGCCAAGTCCTCCTTGGGAAGCGGGGCCAGGTAGGCTGGAGCGGTCTGGGGGTCCACGTCCCCTATCTGGGGAACGGCTTCTGCGGCCTCTCACCGGAGGCTTCACGGGGGAGTCCAGGTGCCTGGAGGACTCCTGGGGGCACAGCAGGCTGCTCCAGCGTCTTCCAAGCGTAACGTGGTCTGCGCTTCAATGAGCACCCAGACAGTCAGTAGGCTCCAACACTGAGTGCAGTGCGGAGCCGGTCTTTATTGCAGCAGGGTGATGAGCTGCAGCTGGGTAATGAGCTGCACCTGGGTGATGAGCATCGGCAACTGCTGTGCATGATAGTACCCCCCCTCTTAAAGTGCGCCTCCTGGCGCGCTGTGTCCATAACAGTGCTGGAAAAGCAAACATAATCAAAAACTCCAAACTCAAAGTGTCCCATAAGTCCGGGAGGGCGGTTCCAATGCACGCCACATCAGTTCAAAACAAAAGTGCAGTCACAATGGCCAGCAGGCCAGGCAAACTGGGTCCTTCCGGGGGACGGCCCCGAACCAGGTCGGGCAAATGGGACCGCTCCGGCGGTCGGGGCTGGGACCGGCAGAAGAGACGGAACCGCTCTGGTGGTCTGGCAGGCGACCAGCGGAAGTGGCGGGGACGCTCCGGTGGTCGGGACAGAGGCCGGCAACAAAGGCTGGATCGCTTCACCGAACCGACTGGAAGCTGGAGGTGGGATCGCTCCGGCGATCCGACTGGAAGCTGGAGGCGGGATCACTTTGGCGATCTGACTTGAAGCTGGAGGCGGGATCGCTCCGGCGATTCGACTGGAAGCTGGAGGCGGGATTGCTCCGACTGGAAGCTGGAGGCAGACGCGGGATCGCTTCGCGGTCATCGGCGGAGGGGCCTCGGCGGTCATCGGCGGAGGGGCCGCGGCGGTCATCGGCGGAGGGACCTCTGCGGCGGCGTCGACCCGCTCGGGGACAGGGGAAAAAGGATCCCACGAAGCTGGGGGGCTTTGGCCGGCTCCCGCGGAAGAAAAAACAAAATCAGCCGGAGAGGAGCTGCTCTTTCCCGCCTGCGGAGGCTGCTGACTAAAAAACACAGACCTCTCGGTCAAGCTGTCAATGAGACCGCCGACCCATGCCAGCCCATCGATGGCTGACTCGTATGTCTGCTGATTGATAAGCAGCGGCTCTTGGTGGTCTAAGAGCCGGTGGGCTGGCAAGGGTTCCGGGCTGCACTGCAAGCTCTCTGGGCTCATGTCTGTTTGGAGCCTTCTGTCATGGTACGGAGAAAATTCGACCCCAAAGTGAGAGCCAACAGAGCAGTCAATGGGCGGATCACACTCAAACTGGTTTAATGAACAAAATACTGACATCACTGCCACTCAGGCTAAAAACTCCTGACGGGTGTGGGAAGGGGGAAAGAAGGGGGAAAGGCAGGCTCCAGGGGAGCGGCAGTCATGCGAGGCTCACGCCGGCGCTCGACTCCTGGGGGAGCGCGGCTGCAGTGGCCAGGGGAGACGCCAAGTCCTCCTCGGGAAGCGGAGCCAGGTAGGCTGGAGCAGTCCGGGGGTCCACGGCCCCTATCTGGGTAACGGCTTCCGCGACCTCTCACCGGAGGCTTCACGGGGGAGTCCAGGTCCTCTACCTGGAGGACTCCTGGGGACACAGCAGGCTGCTCCAGCGTCTTCCAAGCGTAACGTGGTCTGAGCTTCAATGAGCACCCAGACAGTCAGTAGGCTCCGACACTGAGTGCAGTGCGGAGCCAGTCTTTATTGCAGCAGGGTGATGAGCTGCAGCTCGGTGATGAGCATCGGCAACCGCTGTCCATGACAAATTCAGCTATATTGCAATGCAATTGTGTGTGAGCACAGGGAACAGGAGGGAAACAAGCAAACTGATAAACACTGGCTGAGTTTAGGTTGACCTGAAACAGATGGCCAGCCAGTCGGTGAGTTTCACATCATTCTAAATGTTTCCACCTTTTCTGAATGTCCTTCCCTGTTACCATTTCCACAGAGCTCTGACCAGTAGGCAGAGGATCAGAGTTATCAGTAGTGTTTAGCCACATTAGCTTTATACAATTACCACTGTATAAAACATACAAAACACAATTAAAATTATTCTTTTGCTACATGTAAAATATATACAGTTAGGTCCATAAATATTTGGGCATTGCCACAGTTTTCAGCTCTGTACACCCCACAATGGATTTGTGATGTATTCTAAATTTATCTTTTACATTTATTATGAAGTTGTTTTTTTTTGTTTTTTTTTTAATTTTCAGTGTTACATTATGGTATTTTATTTGTTTTATGTTTGAGTTACAAGTGCATGCGCAATTTCTTAATAATAAAACTGTTCGGCCTCCATCCAGAAAATACAAATATCTTAAATGTGTAATTATAATATTAAATGTCGACACTGTGTCTGGTTTTAAATTTTGAGGTAAGTTGTGGGGGGTTCACTTGAACTGTTGTGCTGCGCCCTGATTTCTCAGTCTGTTCAATAATCTTAATGTATTATAGTGTGTGATGTGCCATTATTCTCCAATGTAGTAGAGTCTGAGATTAAAGAAATATATCTTTAAGCAAGAAAGGCACCCCAATTTTAAAAAAATAAACTATTGGGATATAAAAACTCCTGTAGATTGAGCTTGGCATTAGTAACTATATCCATTATAGAACTTTATGTAATCTATAGATACTAACTAGCCCACATTACAGAAACTTTGAAAAAAAAAGTGAAGTTTGACAGCACTGTAGGGGTCCTCAACCTGAAGACACAACATTTCTAAAATGAAAGTTCACCATCTTGTTTGCCAAAACTCTGAACTATTATGATGCCATAAATCAGAGACACAAGGTAACAGACACAACAGACATGGCATACAAGCAAAACACTTGTTTATTACAAAGTTTACAAAAACTGCAAAAGGATGTGAGACTGGAGGGTCACAAAACAGGAAGCATTAACTCAGGAAGATTTTGGAACTAAATCAGGACCCCCTAGTGGGGCAGAGGTTAACTGTACCAGGCTTAATATACTAAACAACAGAACTACGAAAATTGACCCGAAACTTAGTAACACTAAGGCAGGAAAGCTAAAGAGTAAACAGGATATGGTGTAACATTACTGCAGAGAGTGTGGCACATGGTAACTAAAGCAAAGAGTTCTACAAGCAGAACAAACTTGGGAACTAACCAGGATCTGTAAGAACAGGAATACACTAACTGAACTGGCTCATTGAAAGAGCTGGCGACTTAACTGTCCAAGGCGGGGAACTGGAGCTGGGAAGGTAGGGCAGGAGAGGTAGCGAGTGACCAGGTGCAGGTGGTGGTCGGAGTCCGGACAGGTTCTGCACTGATCGGCAAGAGGGAAGCGGAAGGGTTGGTGTCTTTGGCTGGTGCCGTGATGGAGAACGAAGGTCGATGGTGGTTTGGAGGAATCCGGACTGGCAGGGTGACTGAAAGGGAACCCAGGCAGGAAGGGCGAGTAGGCAGGAATCCAACTAGAACAAAGAGAGAACTATGAGCACAAGCAACAACAAAAGGGAGCTACTCAACTCAACTCAACTTTATTTATAAAGCGCTTTAAAACAGCAGCAGCTGAAACAAAGTGTTGTACAATAAACAATGAATTAAAACATCCATCCATCCATTATCTATACACCGCTTAATCCTCATTAGGGTCGCGGGGGGGCTGGAGCCTATCCCAGCTGACTCGGGCGAAGGCAGGGGACACCCTAGACAGGTCGCCAGTCTGTCGCAGGGCTACATATACAGACAAACAATCACTCACACATTCACACCTATGGGCAATTTAGAATAATCAATTAACCTCAGCATGTTTTTGGACTGTGGGAGGAAGCCGGAGTACCCGGAGAAAACCCACGCATGCACAGGGAGAACATGCAAACTCCATGCAGAAAGGTCCCGGGAAAGCCAGGACGCGAACCAGGGACCTTCTCGCTGCAAGGCGAAAGCGCTAACCACTACGCCACTGTACAGCCCCTGAATTAAAACATTAAAACAAAAAATAAAACATACACACATTAACACAGCAGCACAATAAAACAGAAGCAGAGTCTCATGCTGTGTTAAAAGCCAGTGAATAAAAATAGGTTTTAAGTTTCATTTTAAAACCGACAGTGAGGGAGCCTCTCTGATGTGCATAGGAAGATTATTCCACAATCTGGGAGCAACAACAGAGAAGGCTCTAGCACCTCTGAGCTTCCGCCAAGACCTTGGAACCTCCAGAAGCAGCTGAACAGCTGATCTGAGGGTTCATGAGGGGGCATGAGGATGGAGCAGCTCAGAGAGGTAGGGAGGGGCCAGACCATTTAAGGCTTCAATAACAAATAAAAGAGCCTTAAAATCAACCCTAAAGCGCACGGGGAGCCAATGGAAGGAGGCTAAAACAGGCGTAATGTGCTCATATTTTCGAGTGCTGGTTAAAAGACGGGCAGCAGCATTTTGAGCCAACTGGAGACGTGCTAGGGCAGACTGGCTAGCTCCAAGATAGTGAATTACAATAATCCAATCTAGTTGTAATAAAAGCATGGATCACCATTTCGAAGTGCTCTGGTGTTAGAAGGGCTTCACCTTGGCTAACTGTCACAGGTGGAAGAAGCTAGCCTTCACCACGGCACTGATTTGCTGGTCAAGTTTAAAATCAGAGTCCATTTTAAAACCCAGGTTGGAAACCACTGGCTTAACATAGTGAGCCAGGGGGCCCAAGTCAACAGGGGGAGACTCACAAGGGCCACTGGGACCGAATACCATTACCTCAGTTTTCTTTTCATTAAAACGTAAAAAATTTAAAGCCATCCAGGCTTTAATGTCATCAAGACAGGACAGAAGCGGTGTGACCGATTGAGAGTCTTTCTTTTTCAATGGCACATAAATTTGTGTGTCATCCACATAAAAATGGAAGGCGATGCCGTACTTCCTGAGGATGGATCCCATAGGAAGTAGGTATAAGGAAAAAAGGAGAGGCCCTAAAATTGAACCCTGCGGGACCCCAAAAGACAACGGAGCAGTGGGGGATTCAAAGATATCGAGGCTCACACTCATAATTCTGCCAGTCAAATAGGACCTAAACCACTGCAATGCACTACCACTAATGCCCACCAAGTGCTGCAAACAAAATATTAAAATGTTGTGGTCCACTGTGTCAAATGCAGCAGTTAAGTCCAGAAGAACAAGAGCCACATAATCCCCGGAGTCGTTTGCCAGGAGAACATCATTAAAAACCCGTAACAGTGCTGACTCCGTGCTATGCAGAGTCTTAAAACCAGACGGAAAAACCTTCAGAACATTGTGCTCTTCTAAAAAGGACTTCAGCTGGGCATGAACAACTTTCTCTAAAATTTTGGAAAGAAAGGGCAGCTTGGAGATTGGTCTGAAGTTAGATAAAATTGTGGTGTCGTGGCCAGGTTTCTTAAGCAGTGGTTGGACTACAGCATGTTTAAAACTAGTGGGGACCACGCCAGTGGACAGACAGCTGTTAATGGAGGTTAAAACTGACTGCCCAATACATGGAAAAACCTCTTTTAAAAAATGAGGCAGGATGTACTCATGAGGGGACCCTGATGGCTTTATGTGGCCGACAATGTCTATCAAAAACGACAGAGTAACAGGCTCAAATTTATCGAGCCCAGCTGGGCAGCAGACAGAGGCAGAGGGGTCGACGGCAGGACCGGAGATCAGAGCCCTTGTGCTAACAACTTTATCAATAAAAAATTCCTGAAAGTTGATGCACAGTTCAATGGATGCTTCCTGGCAAACCGGCTTAGGAGCATTTAAAACAGAGTCAGTGGTATTAAATGAAACTCGAGGGTTGTGGCGGTTTGACTCAATGACTCCTGCTAAGTGAGCCCTTTTGGCTTCTTTAACCAGTAGTCTTTTAAAATTAAAAACGACACTTGCAGTTTGTCGTTCTTCCACCTGCGCTCAGCTCTACGACACTCCTTCCTGACTGCTCTAGTTGCGTCGTTGAACCAGGCCTCCAATTTCGCTCTAAGATGTGCAGTCTTTAAAGGAGCCACGGAGTTCAAAATACCTTGACAGGTAGAATAAAGATAAAGATAAAGATAAAGATAAAAGATAAAAGTTCTTTATTTCTCCCCATGCCAGGGGAAATTTACATTGTTACAGCAGCTTATGTAACAGTAGGTGTAGTTATAAGAATAAAATAACAGAACAATAGTAATAATATTTACAATATATACAAGGGTGAGAGATGGGGATAAAGTGGCTTAAACAGAAAAAATTAAAATTAAAATAAAGTTTAAAAGTGCAAAGATGAGCAGTGCAATAATGTCTGTGCAAATTTTATGGTTGGGGGTGGTAATGATATAGTCCAGTAACATCATAACATCAGCCAGTGATGCTGATGTTGTAAAGTCTTATAGCAGATGGAATGAAGGACCTGCGATAGCGCTCCTTCTTGCAGGGTGGATGTCTCAGTCTGCTGCTGAAGGAGCTGCTTAAAGACTCCACAGTGTCATGCAGTGGGTGAGAGGGATTGTCCATGATGGATGTGAGCTTTGCCAACATCCTCCTCTCACCCACCTCCTCTATGGAGTCCAGGGAACAGTCCAGGACAGAGCCGGCCCTCCTGACCAGTCTGTTCAGTCTCTTTCTGTCCCTTTCAGTGCTCCCTGCTCCCCAGCAGACCACTGCATAGAAGATAGCAGACGCTACCACAGAGTCATAGAATGTCCGGAGCAGAGTCCTGCACACTCCAAAGGACCTCAGTCTTCTCAGCAGGTGGAGACGACTTTGGCCCTTCTTGTACAGAGCCTCTGTATTGTGTGTCCAGTCCAGTTTATTGTTGAGGTGAACACCCAGGTATTTGTATGTGTCCACCATGTCAATGTCCAAACCCTGGATGTTCACCGGTGCAGTCTGGGGTGTCCTCCTCCTGCTGAAGTCCACGATCATCTCCTTCGTCTTGCTGGCGTTGAGCTGCAGATGGTTTCGCTCACACCAGTCAACAAAGTCAGAGATGACCATCCTGTACTCCCGCTCGTCCCCTTCAGATACACACCCGACAATGGCTGTATCATCGGAGAACTTCTGGAGGTGACAGCTCCCAGAGTTGTGGTGGAAGTCCGATGTGTACAGGGTGAAGAGAAAGGGGGAGAGCACTGTCCCCTGTGGGGCCCCCATGCTGCTGACTACCACATCAGACACACAGTCCTGAAGCCTCACGTACTGTGGTCTGTTGGTGAGGTAGTCGATGGTCCAAGCAGCCAGGTGACAGTCTACTCCCGCTTCTTCAAGCTTCACCCTGAGCAGAGAAGGCTGGATTGTGTTGAAAGCACTGGAGAAGTCAAAGAACATGACCCTCACAGTGCTGTTGGGTTTCTCCAGATGAGTCAGCGATCTGTGCAGCAGGTAGACCACTGCATCATCCACTCCAATGTTCGGTTGGTAGGCGAACTGCAGTGGATCCAGATACTGGCTCACCTGGGGACGGAGGTTCTTGAGGATGATCCTCTCCATGGTCTTCATCAGGTGAGAAGTGAGGGCCACAGGTCTGAAGTGGTTAGGCTCCCTGGGGTTCCTGGTCTTAGAGACAGGAACCAGGCAGGAAGTCTTCCATAACAGAGGAACCCTCTCCAGACTCAGGCTCAGGTTAAAGATGTGCAGCAGCACCTGACAGAGCTGGTCTGCACAGTCTCTAAGGAGTCTGGAGCTGATTCCATCAGGACCTGCAGCTTTCCTGGTCTTGATCTTTTTAAGCTCACTTCTCACCTGATCAGCTGTTATGGAGAGGCAGGGGGAGGGTGGCAGGGGGAGGGGTGATGATGGTGGTGGGGGGTGAGACGAGGAGGGGTGATGGGGCTGTATGTGGAGTCCGGAGGTGGTGGAGGACGGGGATCGGAGGAGGGGTGCTGTTGGTGGTGTTGGTGGTAGAGAGCTGAGGTGTGAAGAAGGAGCTGGCTGGTCGGTGCTTTGATGATGAGAGGGGGGAGAAGTGGGAGCAGAGTCGAATCTGTTAAAGAACAGATTCAGCTCATTGGCCCACTCCTGGCCTCCTGCGGCAGCTCCCCTCTCATGGCCTCTGCTGTAACCAGAGATGGATCTCAGGTCTCTCCAGACCTCCCTTGTGTTATTTTCCTGCAGGTGAGATTCCATCTTGGTCCTGTAGCTGGCCTTGTCCGCCTTGATCTTCTTCTTTATCTCCTTCTGCACCCTCCTCAGCTCCTCTTTGTCCCCAGATCCAAAAACCCTCCTCTTCTCCTTCAGCAGGGCCTTCAGTTCCAGGGACACCCAGGGTTTGCTGTTAGAGAAACACCGTACTTTCCTGGTCGGTACGATGTTCTCTGAACAGAAATTAATGTAGTCCGTGATAGTGTCCGTCAGTGCATCAATGTCCTCCCCGTGTGGACCACACAGCACATCCCAGTCTGTGGTCTCAAAGCAGTCCTGCAGCACCTCAGTGGCCTCGTCAGACCACTTCTTCACATACCTGGTGGTGGGGGGTTGTTTCTTCACCATAGGTATGTAAATGGGCTGCAGTCGCACCAGGTTGTGATCTGAGTGGCCCAGCGGGGGGAGGGGTGAGGAGCTGTATGCATCCTTGATGTTTGCATACAGCAGGTCCAGGGTTTTATTGTCTCTGGTATGGCAGGTCACGTACTGGGTGAACGTGGGGAAAGTGGCAGAGAGCGATGCATGATTAAAGTCTCCTGAGATGATAATAAGAGACTGAGGGTGAGATGTTTGCAGCTGGGACACTACACTGTGGATGAGTTCACAGGCTGCAGCCGCATCAGCCGAGGGAGGGATGTACACAGTAATGGCTATTACATGTGAATACTCCCGGGGCAGATAGAACGGACGCAGACTGACCGCCAGTAATTCTACATCCTTAGTGCAGAGCTGCTCTTTAACGCTAATGTGTCCAGCATTACACCATCTCTCATTCACATACATCGCGAGGCCTCCTCCCTTTCTCTTACCACTCTCCCTCGCGTTCCGGTCCGCTCTGACCAGATGGAATCCATCCAGAGTTAAAAGTGAGTCCGGAGTGAGTTCGTTCAGCCACGACTCCGTGAACATCATGAGGCTGCTCTCCCTATACTCCCACTGCAGCCTGGTCAGCGCCGTCAGTTCTTCCATCTTATTCGGGAGAGACCTCACATTCCCCATTATTATGGATGGAACGGACGGCTTGTAGCGTCTCCTCTTCTCCCGACGCTTCAGTCCTGCCCGGCATCCTCTCCTCCTTCTGCGGAGCTCAGGTGGGATGTCCGGTCTCTCCCATGACGGCGGCCTGGCCTGGCTCAGCGCCAACAGCTGTTCCCGAGTGTAAACAATGCCGCGGCTGAACGGTTCACCAGATGCGGATTTAAAAAGTTCGGAAAACAGTAGTAAACAAAGTAGGGAAAACGCTATTTGCACATCCATGTCTGTCTGTACAAAAGCGTCACACCTACTTGTTGAAAGAAAAACTTAAAAAGAGAAGAAAACTACAAAAATAACTAAATAGACCTAAAGTTAATCGGAGCTGCTGCAACTTGCTGCCGCTGGCACGGCGCCATCTTGAAAAAATGGAACCATGAGCTGAGTTCCTCTGTATCCATAGAGGATAAACTAGAGGGGACGCAGAGCTGATTAAAAGCAGCGGAGAACCGACCGGCAGAAAGAGTTAAAAACCCGGCAGTGCCGAACAGGAGCGCTAGATTTAAGAACAGCACATGAAAAGCCGACATTAAAAATCACAGGCTTATGATCAGAGAATACGTTATCACCGATCTCAATATTCGACACAGCCAATCCATAAGACAGAACCAGGTATAACGTGTGTCCTTGTTCATGTGTGGGACCTGACACACAATGAACCACATTAAAAGAGTCAATAAGACTTAAAAAGTCCTTCACCAGCGGCTTATCAGGACAGCACACATGAATATTAAAATCACCAACAATTAGGACACGATCATAGTTGGGGATGATTCCAGCCAGAAAATCAGAGAAGTCCTTTAAAAAGTCCTTATTGTACTTGGGAGGCCGATAGATGACGGCGCACAGCACCAAGTCCGACCGGCCAACCTCAAATAGCAATACCTCAAAGCTGGAGAAAGACAAAGGAACAGCACGCTACTTGCATCTAAACTCATTATTAAAAACAGTGGCCTTTCCTCCTCCACGGCCCCACGTCCGTGGGGAGTTGAAGAGGGAGCAGCCGTCCGGGATCAGATCAACGAGGGCGCTGCACTCACCATCGCCGATCCAGGTCTCTGTCACACAGAGGAAGTCCAGGCTCCGGGAGCAGAAAAAGTCCCTCAGAATAAAAGCTTTGTTTGCCAGTGATCTGGCGTTCACCAGGCCAATCCTGGCGGGGGGAGCGACGGGTGGATCGGGGATTCGGGCACCCCGCTGCAGTGTTGCCAGGTTCTGGAGGTTTAATCCGCGCTGGCGAAGCCGAGGAGAGCAGGGGCGGCGCGGCAGGGATCTCTCATCCAGGCAGGCGACGGGCACCAGGCAGGAGGCGACAGGGTCCAGGGAGCGCTGGGGCACGCTGAAGGAAAGCAACGTGCCTCGTCTTGTCCAGGAAGCGAACGACACTGAGGACGTGGTCGCCAAGTAGGCCTTGAACTTCCTCACCTGCAGACCGCTGCGTTTACCGCGGCGACGGGGACGCTTCCGTGGCGGAGGTAAATTCGGTGTCCGAAGCAGGTAAGCCGGGATTCCCCGTAAAGGCGGGGATGAAGTTTTGTGGCCACCATTGTTAAAACTAATCGCAAATCCGACTTTATGTCGCAGTTCCAACAAGGTTTGCTGATCATATGTCAGCAGAGACTCAACCCGTCGAGTGCCAAGGACCAGAAACACAACAAACACCAACCAAACGGAGAGCGACAGACGAGCGGCCAAACACACCATCTTAAACTTAAGCTAGACTGAACCAGGGCCAATAGTGGCTGGACTAGTTCACAATCTGGTGACAAGTAGTGGCAGCGTCTGGCTTTTATGGAAGGAGGATGATGTGTGGCTCCCACCTGCTCACCGGACAATTCTGTTGATTGTATTCGGCAGTACCTGTCCACCTAGGAGAGGGACAGATGGGAGAAGGGAAGGAGAATCTGACACTATCTGGCAGCTGAGGCCATTTATTTATGTAGCGGTTCAACTAAAAGATTTTGTTGTTGCCCCTACAAAGGTACAATGCTGAAACAATGTTGTAACAGTATCAAACCTACTAACACAATACTTCCATACAATAGAGAAAGAGCAGAATACACGTTTACAATAATCAACACCAATTATTTATTTTACAATCCAGTCCTGGTTTTCGTTAGTCCCTTCCGTTTATAGTCCGACCCGACCAACACAAATAATCCGCTCCATGTTTCCCAACCAATCCCACCCAAGGAAAGATCCAAACAAGGAAGTGGGTTTCGACTGTTCATTCAGTTCCGAAGAAATACACAATCCAAAGAAAAGCGCTGCCGTCCGGTTTGGAACGGAGGATGAACCATAAACGATGCAAAAGAAAATAAACCAAACTCACAGGCCCTCGTTTCGGCGGAGATGCTTGTGCCGCAGCTGGGCGTCCTCCAAGGAAAGTCTGGCTTGTGCCGGCAATCGGTAGCCGGTGACTGTGGAGAACTTGTTGGGTTTCAGTGGGGAGGCCAACACCATCGACTTACTCTCGCTGACTCCTCCGTCATACTGCTTTGGAGGCCGGCAGATATCAGGAAGTCGCAGGGCCGGCTCTCCCAGCGCCCTGAACTGTATGTGCACTGCATGTGTAGCTAATAAAAGATACATTTTATGGCACAGCCACTCACCAAACATCTGCATACGTTCAGTGTTTAGTTCAGCCACAGAGTTAGATCAGTGTTTACATTTTAACATTTCCTGATTAGAACTTGATAAAATGAATAGTTAGGCTTGATAGGAAAATCTAATTAACTTTGCAGGTATTAGTTCATTCTGTCGATATTGATGTGAATGAGCCGGTACTGCTCTTATATTGACTGAATTTAGAATTTAATTTTGTCTGTAGCTGCACTAGATTGATCAAATTAACCGTTGCTGTTTGTTTTAGTACTGTAACTCAGTTGAAACCTGGGGCCTGATAATTAGCGTATTGTTTCCAAATGAAATTTCAAGAAAAAACAAACAAACATGAAGATGATAATGAAACATTTTTAAAGACCATAGATTAAAATGCTCACTCAAGTGGTAAACATAGATTCTCACTTGCTTTCTGGTCCACCACCAAAAATATCTTCGTACCATAACTTCTCTCTGCAGCTTTTGCAGCAGGCCACTGCTATGAACCCTTTGTGAAGTACGGTAACCTGACCAGCAGTGACAGCACTTGGGCAGTGGGAGCTGTGGTGGAGTTTGCTTGCAACCCTGGCTATACTCTGGAACAGGGATCCATCACCATTGAATGCATGGACCTCAACAATCCTCAGTGGAATGAAACAGAGCCTGCGTGCAGAGGTGTGTATGTCTGAGCGGTGCTGAAAAAATAGACTTTTAAGGCTCATCTCCAGTTGCTATGAGGTGCAGCATAAATTTTGTGTAGACCATTTAGTCCTCCTCAGGTACAGGTCATCTTCCATCTCTGTAGTCATTTTGTATGTTTTTGTGGCCATTCTAGTCTTTTTTGGTGGTTTTGCATCTATTTATGTTCATTTTACTCCTGTGTCTGTATTTGTTTCCACCTAAAAACATAGGAATTGTATAAGCACTTTTGACAGCTAACTTTCTTCATTTGTGAGTTCGGATTAAATGCACTGTGCACTTTCCACTCATTGTGAATGTGTGCGTGTTTCAGCTGTGTGTAGTGGTGAGATCACAGACTCAGCTGGGGTGGTGCTGTCTCCTAACTGGCCTGAAGCCTACGATAAAGGCCAGGATTGTATCTGGGGAATCCACGTTGAGGAGGACAAGAGGATCATGCTGGACATTCAAGTGTATGTATCCACCTTCCACATGTGCCGTCTGATCCACCTCCTCTCTCCCTTCTTTTGATATGCACGAAACCACATTGCTACAGACCCTTTTCTTGGCCTCTTTGAATCTAAACATCACAAAACCTGCTTCATCTCCAGTGCTGAAACGCACATCATTCCCTGTCTTCAAACACCCCAACAGAAGTAGTCTGAAGATTACAAAGAGTTACCTCACCATGACTAGTAAAACACATTAAAAACACAACATGCTGCTAATGAAAGAGCGCTCAGCTTGTGAATGAGATGCACAAGTGCCACACAGACAAAGGTTAATTAGGTGCAGTGGAGAAAACTAATTATATCAGGATGTATTTGTTTGGGAGCCCCCACCACTGTTCACACTCCACTCCACCCCTCTCTGTTGTTGTAATGGCTGCTGTGTGCAGTAAGTGTACAGCCTGGGAGTGTGTTTCCTGTGGTTGTAGTGCCAAGGTGAAGACACAGAACAACACACCCTGCCGTGTCAGAGCCCGATAAGTCAGTGAGCCGTAGAAAATCATTTGCCATTTGCAAGCAAATTAAGGAGGGCTCATTTGCATATATTGCATCTTAAGCTCTGTTTTTTTTTTGTTTGTTTGTTTTTTTTGTATCTTTGTCTCTCTCTGAACAGCACCTGTGCCGATGTTGTACTTTGAAAGCAATGATTAATGGCTTCCTCTGGTTTTTCTAAGGAAGTCTGCCAACATAAGTAATTGCTGCTGTTTATTCAGCAGAGCAAGTGATGTAAGTGGACGTGAAGGTACCCCACAGTGTAAGTCTAAGTATAGAACTGAATGAGAAGAGACATGCTGTCATGCTAGATCCTGTAAATTGTGAGTTGGAGCAGCCTGGATCGGTTTGTTTCTGCACATCTTCTAACACCCTGTCTTCTATTCATGGTTTGTACCTGCTCGGACCACCTAACAGCCTGGATCGGTTTGTTTCTGCTCATCTTCTAACACCCTGTCTTCTGTTCATGGTTTGTATCTGCTCAGACCACCTCAAGCAGGACTTGTTTTGGAGATGCTCCCACTGAGTTGCTAAACTACAGTTTGACCTTCGTTAAACTTGTTTAGGCCTTTAGACCTGTGCATTTTTTCCACATCCAACATGGTTACAATGAGAATCAGCTGTTTCCTTACAGTCTATCATATCGTCCCACCTTGACTTGCATTGTTGTTGCAAGATAATCAGCGTCTTTCACTGTGTATACCAGTAAGTGATCATAAACTTGTGTGTGCATCCATTGCCAGAGTGCTAACTAGTGTTCTCTAGTCAATGAGTTGCACAACTGCTCTACCACTTCCACCCATGAGTAGATTTGGATTTTTGTTCTTTAGCCTGCCATGAAATCACAGACATCACAGTTACTAATTTGTTTGAGAGGAAAGAGAAAAAAAAACAGAGGAGCTGTTTGAGTCTTAAAGGTCAGAGAAAGTAAGTGGAATAATTTGTTTGTCCACGTGTTGACGATATTGTTACCAATACAATGGCACATCTGCTATTTATGCTGAATGAAGTATATCATCCCCACTGATCTGGAACAAATCCAACACATTCCTGCACTTGTAACTGATATGTGATCATATTGTGAAACCAGTGTAAAAGATAATTCACTTTGTTCACTTCAAAGCTCTGTACCAACACCATTTTCAATAATTCCTCCTCAATGTCCAGCAGAAATAAGGGGATGTTGTCTAAAATGACATAAGATAGTGAACCCAACCCACAGCGCATCATTTTTTCTCTTTTGCTATATGCACATTTCATGGTCTTTGGATAGCAGTTGTCCCAAATAGATAATACTTGTGCACAAATGAGGTATGTGTTGTGGAAATCTGGATGAGCCATGGCAAGAACAGTCAAAGTGCAACAGTATTTATCTGTAATTTATTACAGAATCAAAGGAGTAACAACTAACTATTCCAGCTGAAGGGCAGAGCTCCCACACCAGACTCGTGTTCAGAGATCTGAATCATAAATCTCTTTATGTGGGGGGACCCATCTGCCTGCTGGCCAGTGGGTTGAGATGGATAGAGGGGTAGAGGGGTAGAGAGTTAGAGGGGTAGAAGTAGAGGAGTGGAGAGAGGGAGGGATGGGGGAAGAGGGGGTGGGGAACAGGGAACATATAACACACAAATTGATACATGTATGATAAGCTAGATGATACAAAGTACAAGCTAACATTGAAACTGATTCATAGTTTACTGCTATGGTGTACGGCTCAGGAATTAAATATACTACATATATAGCAGGTAGTAAAATTCAAACAGTATGTAGATTAGCATATCAAATAAAGTAAGGGCAATGCAGAGTAGACTGGTGGAAATGGGCAGCTGGAAGCAGTGGGCTGGAGGAAGGTCAGCAGTAGGATCCCATAGTGGACATGAAGGAGACGAGGCCAGTTGGTGGGGACAGCAACCACAGATCTGAAGCGTCCAGCTCTGGGACCAGGGACACTCGGAGAAAGGACACAGGGAGAAACAGAGTGAGTGTAATGCAATAACAGTATATATATTTAATATAAAGGTAGATAGGGAAGGGCTCAGTGCATCCAGAGAGGTCCCCCAGAAGCCTAGGCCTATAGCAGCAGAACTAGGGGCAGAACTAAGGGACGTCGAAAGAGGAAGTCAGTTGTGCAAATGAAGACACCAGCTGACCCCCTCAGGGTCACTCAAGTCAGCCCAAACTATAAGACTTGTCAAAAAGGAAGGTTTTAAGCCTGGTCTTAAAAATAGAGAGGGTGTCTGCCTCCCGAGCCCAAACTGGGAGCTGGTTCCACAGGAGAGGCGCCTGATAACTGAAGGCTCTGCCTCCCATTCTACTTTTAGAAATTCTAGGAGCAACAAGTAAGCCTGCAATCTGAGAGCAAAGAGTTCTGCTAGGATTATATGGTACTATCAAGTCTTTAAGATATGATGGAGATCGGTTGTTAAAAGCTTTATATGTCAGAAGAAGGATTTTGAATTCTATTCTAGATTTAATAGGAAGCCAATGAAGAGAAACCAGTATCGGAGAAATATGATTTCTCTTGCTAACTCCCGTCAGTACTCTGGCTGCAGCATTTTGGATCATCTGTAGATGTTTGAGAGAGCTATTGGGACAACCTGATAATAAGGAATTGCAATAGTCAAGCCTGGAAGTAACAAAGGCATGGACTAGTTTTTCTGCATCACTCTGAGACAGGATGTTCCTGATTTTCACAATATTTCTCAGGTGGAAAAAGGAAGTCCTACAGATTTGTTTTATGTGTGAGTTAAAGGACATGTCCTGGTCAAAGATAATGCTGAGGTTCCTCACAGTAGTACTGGAGGCCAATGTAATGCCATCCAGAGTAACTATATGCTTTGAAAGCAATTTTCTAAGATGTTTGGGGCCAAATACAATGACTTCAGTCTTGTCTGAATTTAGTAGTAAGAAATTATAGGTCATCCAGGTCTTTATGTCCTTAAGACAATCTTGCAGTCTGCCTAGCTGATTAGTTTCATCTGGCTTCATAGATAAATACATTTGAGTGTCGTCAGCGTAACAATGGAAATTAATACAGTGCTTCCTAATAATATTGCCTAAGGGAAGCATGTATATTGTGAACAGTATTGGTCCTAAAACAGAACCCTGAGGAACTCCTTGATTAACCTAGTATGCTCAGAAGAGTCATTGTTGACATGCACGAACTGGAACCTGTCTGATAAGTAGGATTTAAACCAGTCCAGTGCTGTCCCTTTAATGCCAATACAATGTTCTAGTCACTGTAATAAAAGTTTGTGGTCGATTGTATCAAATGCCGCACTAAGGTCCAACAAAACATGTACAGAGACCAGTTCATTATCTGATGCTATGAGAAGGTCACTTGTAAGTTTCACCAGAGCTGTTTCTGTGCTATGATGCACTCTGAAGCCTGACTGAAACTCTTCAAACAAGCTATTCCTTTGTAAATGTTCACATAATTGATTTGCAACTGTTCTCTCCAGAATTTTAGAGAGAAATGTGAGGTTGGATATCGGTCTATAGTTAGCTAAAACTTCTGGATCTAGAGTGGACTTTTTGACTTTATCTGCTTTTGCTGACACAGAACATCTTACCGTGTGAGCAAGTTAAATATAACTAAGAGATCATATACCATTAGGTATGGAATTACAAAAAACTGTAAATCATCATAGTTTATAAGGCATCTCTCTGCAGAGTTCAGCAAACACTTCTGGATTCTGCTGCTTCTTTCTTAATGCATTCTGATGATGCCCTCAGCAGCTGCATCTGGAGCACAGCAAGCTGCAGTTTGATGATTAGTGGTGTAGTTGACATCCGCAGCTCTTTCTTGTGAATTGGATGAAGGCCGCTTCCCAGAATTACGAGTGACATTCATTTATGAAACAGAATATTGGCATGTTTTGTGATCTATGTGTAAGTCGTGCTTCACATTTGTGAAACAGACCCCTGCTGTTTTGTTAGTCTATAAATAACCTGAACAGATTTTTAATAGGTCACTGAATCTGCTCCTTGTTAAGTAATTAATCCTGCTTGGAATGATAATAATAATAATAATAAGGTATGGTTACACTATACCAAGAGTAAATAGCTATTTCTCTGACTGTCTGTCTCCCAATGTGTGAACAATGCGATTAAAAGACATCATTGTTTAATGGAAAGGTGTTCACACCTGAAAGCTATTTTTGACTGCATTGCCATTTGAACAAGTAACTATTCCTAATCCATTAAAAATTCAATTGTTATTGTTCAAAAATCTAGCTACCATTCAGACCTCACACTGTCCTGAACCCATGAACTGTTCTAAGACCTTTTCGAGGTTGTCACCAAAATGCTGAACCAAGCAAGTCCGTGTTAACAGTTTTGCCAACTTGTCCACTTCGCTCCCCTCCCTGATTAGACAGGATCCACCCGTGGAGATGGGATTTTCACAAAACAACCGAGAGAGAGTTCACTCTTTTCAGTGTAATGTGGCTGTTACCAGTGCTGCCAACTCTCATACACTGACCGTGATGGTATGTGTCCACAGCATCCAAAATATTTAGACTTCCCATTCATTGTCTATGTAAGCAGCCATACCATTCATTCTGGACAGACAGACAGACAGACAGACAGACAGACAGACAGACAGACAGAGACAGACAGACAGACAGACAGACAGACAGACAGACAGACAGACAGACGCTTTATTAATCCCGAGGGAAATTCAAGAATCCTGAGGGAAATTCAACATTTAGAGAGACATTCGGTCATGTTGCCTGCTTCTCATTTGAGTAAAGTTGATGTTGAGGTTTCTTTATGCAAATCACTTCTGGAAACTCCTGAAAAACTTTTAAAGTAACTGTTGTTAATCTGAAAAGGCAGACTCAGCAACTGCATGCTTCAAGTGTTTTCAGAAACATCTTTTTGGCAAAATTTTATTCATAATATTATTGAATGTGTCTAAACAAGATACCACACTCATCTGTTTTGAAATCCAGGCGGAGCAGACAGCCTTCGAGTGAAAAGTCCATCCAATCAGATACAGCCAGTGTGCACGTTTGTAGCCTGTACTGGTTTCCTGTTGGAGAGCACCTGTCAATCATCATAAAATGTCATGTCATAACATTGCCTTTTCACATGTCCATCAAGTGTCCAAACCCTGGAGAGCAGCGCGAGCCCTCACATCTAAAAACATCCCTGTGGACACGTACCATGAGACTAATGCATTTGATACTTTTTACATGCTCTCACGCCACACATCTATTTCCTCATGCTGTGAAAAACAAATTCATAATTGAGAAGTGATTTTGTGAAAAGAGCACAATGACTGAGCAGGCAGCAGCAAGCAGCAACGACTTATTCCAACCAATCAGTAGGAAAGCACAAAATCTTTTCTATCATGTCCTCTCATATTTATTCCTATGCATGCCACTCAGAGTAATCTCAGACACCAGCTCCTCTTGTAGCAGCACACCGTCTCTCCACTTGCACCATGTGCATTCAGGTAAGAAAGTGTTACTATGGTTATATCATACGCTTTCAACGTAACTAATCAAGATCATTGCAGGTGGCTGTTTTTTTGACAAATGCAAGATGTCGGGTGGTGTAAAAGTGCAGTAAAAATTTGCTGTAAGTTGTTTTTTTTTTCTTGTGGAAGGATTCCAGACAGGCTGCACAGTGGCTCGGTAGTTAGCTCTTTCACCTTGCAGCTAGAAGATCCCCGGCTCACGTCCTGGCCTTCCTGGGATCTTTCTGCATGGAGTTTACATGTTCTCCCTGTGCAGTGTGGGTTTTCTCCGGGTTCTCCAGCTTCCTCCCACAGTCCAAAAACACGCTGAGGTTAACTGATGATTTTAATTGTCTGTAGGTGTGAATGTGAGTGTGATTGTTTGTCTCTATATGTAGTCCTGTGATAGACTGGCGACCTGTTCAGGTATCCCTTGCCTTCACCCTGAGTCAGCTGGGATAAACTCCAGCTCCCCAACACCCAAATGACGATTAAGCGGTGTATAACTAAAGGATGGATGGATGGATCCCAGACACTTTCCAAGTTTGATTGATTATTTTAAAACATAACCATACTCCCATTCACCAAAGTATACCAAAATGATCACAAGATTTGTTTGTGTACATAAAGTCACAGTGGACTTGGTACTTGTTAGCCTGTAGATGTTACTTCTTATTCCTGCTGGACTTTAGAGACATTTGCAGGTGTAGTTTGGTTGATCTACACAAGTTTTTAGTGTGAAGTCTTTTGCATTTTGATTCTTTCTAATTTCTGCTCTTGTAATGTTGCAAATAATATAAAAAGAGCTGGTAGACTATGAAAAAATAACACTCAGGTACCATGAACACAATTATGATCACAATTTAAGCAAACACGTTTTATGATTTTATTAGAGCTCAACTTTAACTAGCCTATAGGTTAATGTTTTCGTGGTCTAATTCAACATCCATATTTCTCATTCAACATTCTTTTTCTTCCTTACCTTTCTCAGCACATTGCTCTTGTTTCTTCATGTATTTATACTGCAAACTGTCATTCAGTGGATTAGCATGAAATTGTCAGCAGTAATGAGTATCACATCAAGATACAAACAAAACAAACTACAAATCACTGCTTCATAGTGTGACTAGTGGTTAAAAAAAATCCCAGGGGGCCTTTAATATTTTCTTAAAAAGGTGGTAACATTGAAATAATGCATGAGGTCCACATCCATAAAATTAAATGTGACATGAGATCAGGTTAGCAGTAATTTGCCATTTTTGCTGGATTGTTCAAAGTGTCACACTCCCCTTATGAAGCTAGACCTGCACCTTTAGGTTATTTGTTCTGTACAATCATCTAAGAAAGTCTCCAACATAAGTAAAATCGTTGTTATGATGTTCACTTTCTTTTGCAGTACACAATAATTGCTGCAGCCTTTTGTTAGTAGAGACTTAGACTTTAAATCTTGCTCATTGTGTGTATAAACGTGTACAGCGATAAGCTCTGAAAATTCTGTCGCTCTACATTTAAAGTGTCAGCGCACACTGTGGTCCAGATTCCCAGAGAGTGCACATGGGAATATACCAAAACAGAAATTTCCATGGAGAAAAGCCTTCTAATCTAGCACAAAGCCTCCTCACTGTCTGAGCATATACCTAGTAGGTGTCAGAGCATTTATACGAAGCTTATCAATAGCAGCTATTCTCCCTGTGGCTCTTGGGGTTAGATGGAGTACAGAGATATATGAGGCCTTTAACAAAGTCCCTTGGTATTGGTTCCTCACATTGCACATAGACACCTGAGCACATGTGCACATATACATATCTCTAGCTCCATCTGTTTAAAGGCAGAAGGGCATTATCACCAGGGTGTATCAAATGACTTTTATGGATGGCCTTCAAATGAAAGAAGAAGGAGGGAAATATGTGATTAAACTGAATGTGAGGGAAGTAAAATGATTGAAACCACTGTCTCTCTAGTGTAATACAGACTATTCTGGGTAGAAATGAAAAATTGAACTTTTTAATTGACAGTAACTGCTAAAGTGGTAATTGGTTTGCGTAATTAAAGGTCCCATATTGTGCCCTTTATCAGCAAATAATGAAAGTCTCATATCTTTCAGATTTTCAGCTTAAAATACTGCAAGGATAGTTCATATCACCATGACTGTATAAAACCTGGTCTTAACCCTGTTCTAAATAGGCTGTTTCGGTGTCTTAATCTTCAAACACAAGCTGAGCTGCTGCCATCCACGCCCCCTTCAAGATGAAAACCCTCTGCATCTGTGATTGACAGTTTGAAGTAAAACAACTGAACCGCACAGCAGCCGACACTGGCATGAATGAGTGTGAATGAATGTGTGAGAACAAGACTTTGTAATCACTTGTACCTTTCTCACAGAATGATCATTTTAGTGGAAGTATCACCAAATTGAGAGCACAGCTGTTGTTTTTAACTCGTGTGTACAATTAATTTGTCAGAAAATGCCACAGTAATACAATCTGTATTTTAGTTGTCTTAATGTCCTGCGTTTCAGTCACCATTTTATACACCGATCAGGCATAACATTATGACCACCTGCCGAATATTGTGTTGGTCCCCTTAATGTTGCTAAAACTCCTCTGATCCAGTGGGGCATTGACACAGGTCCTCTGGGGATGTCTTGTGGCACTGGGATGGTGTCAGTGAATTCATGTGGGTCCTGTGGGTTGCAGGGTGGGACCTACCTAGATCAGGCTAATCCTGGACCATCCCACAGATGCCCAGTAAGATTTGGATCTGGGGAGTGTGAAACTGGGTGAACATCTTAACTCTGTCGTGTTCTCCGGGTCACTCCTGAGCAGTTTTTGAGTTGTGTTGGGGTGATTGTCCTGCTGAGGGTGGCAACTGACATCACGGACTGCTGTTGCCATGGGGGGTTGCTTGACCTGCAGTGTTTAGATGGGTGATACATGTCAAACATCCACATGAATGTCAGGACTTAAGGTTTCTCAGCAGAACGTTGCATTATGTCCATCGATGTTATTCACTTCACCTGTCAGTTTTCATAATCTTGTGGCTGATCGGTGTAATGGTTCTGAGGTCTGATATCTGACAAAATATGGAAACGAGAACAGCTTTTTAGGAAATTTTGCTGTATTAAATGTGCAGTATATATGAGCACAGACAGCAGGAGAGATTTAATGACAACAATGTAAAGAAAGCACACAGAAATATGAGTTGATCATGGTCATGTGCTGATATCTTCAATGTCTGTAGCTAGCACAAAGTCCAAAAAATGGCTTTGGGCAGAGGAATCCAGGGGGAAGCACAAGCAGGCAGGAGTCCAGACTGAAAGGCAAAGAAACAGAGGCGACTGAACAGGGAATCAAAACCAACTGTGACTGCTCAACAGTCCAACATTGAGTAGTGTGCAGAGCCTGTCTTTATGGGAGAGGACGTAGTTGTCTTGATTACTCCCACCTGCTTTCACACCAATCTCAGCTGATTGGATAGGCAACACCTGCCAGCCAGCTCCACCCACCCACCCACACCACCCGAGAGAGGAAAGAAGGGGGAGGGGAGGAATCTGCCTGGAGTCAGAGGTCGTGGGAGAAGCATACAGTAGTATAGTCTGTTAAATCTTGATCATACTCTCTTTCAGACATGTACTCAGACAGTTTCAGACAGATGCATTGTTTTAATTGTACTACTTTCTAGAATACTTGCAGTCTGCCTGGAGGATTACGTTCCATGCATGCACAATACTTAATCCATAATGTCGCCGCAACTGAAAATTTCCTTACATTTGATTGGAAGGTATTTTTACACCTATTCATGCTGTTCTGTAGGAAATCACAGAGCAACAATCCAAATTTTGAGAAAATTTCTGACATTGCCAAATATAGTTCATTTTCTTTGATTCCATTTCAAGTGAAACCATTATCCCCTTTGCTTGGGAAACAGCATTAAAGTTAAGCTTGATTATGAAGATTTTCAAGGACAAAGCTCCGATTTACATAATTCTAGTCTTAAAGTCTTGATGTTTACAATATTTTCATCCAGTGTGTATGTAGGGTACTATTGTTGAAAACAGCTGACATCAGTCAACTTAGAATAGTAATCAGGCATATACGACACACTAAGTCTGTTTAAAGTCAAACCAAAAATAGGCATTTACTTCTTGAATTCCAGACTTCTGCAGGGATGGGAATAGTACATCATGAAGTGAATAGCTGGGGTGAAATGTGCTGGCAGCAGGTCTCCAGGGCCAGGCCAACCTCAGCTCTGTTTTTTTATTCAAATTGAACCAAATCAAATTAGTGTCAGGGAACAGAGGCTGTGATTGATTTTTCTCTACAGATGCACCACAGAGCCGCACAAAGCCTTGTTTTGCTTAATCACAACAAATTTGACACCAGCCAACAATATTTCTCAATCTGCTTCGCTCTCTGAGCAGGTGAGGGGCTTTATCCGTTCGCAATCAAATAAACATGGAACACTGAGTTTGGAAGACAGGCAGACTTGTTTTTCTATGCTTGTGAAGACAAGCTGCACACATCCAGAGTCACACTCACTTTATCAAGGTAACTTTGCTTTTCCATGTCTTACTTTTACATGCCATGAATTTTAGAACAGGATTTGAGGTTAAAACTGAGTTTCAGCTTTTAAGAGGAACTCTGTTTTTAGACTCCTGACTGCATTCATCAAGCATCAACAATGCACTGAAGTTTTGAGGTGATAATATTTTTAGTCAGCATTAGAAAGGAGCTATTTTGAACACAACTCTCGGAATAAATTTACATCCTGAAATGGTTTTTCTTCGAGGCTGTGAAAACAAGATGAAACCAATGACACACTGATTTAAGATATTTTAACTCTACTGTCCAATTTGCATTAACAGGAAATTCTACAGGCCAGTTATTCTCAAATCATATATGCCCTTTTGTAACTGTAAGCAGTTCCTTTGTAGTTCTTCTGCACTGTAAATTTCATCCCTTGCTCCAGATCTGTCATCACTCAGATATGCAATTATTCAGTTGTTCAAAAAGGCCTTGTTTTTTGCTGAAAGACTACTCTGTTCCCTGATTTGAGAAACAACCAATCACAGATTTGCAGGACAGGTTTAAAAATGTGATGTCATATTCCTATTATCTAGCTATCCAGTAATATTAATGAGTTAAAGTGCCCTTGCACCAAATGCATGTTGGGATAGCAGCTGTCAAAGTGTTGCAGGGTTACAGGGAACCCAGGTGTCAGCATCTAACACAAGCAGACTCAGAAATCTGTAAAATGGGTTGGGTCATCCACTAAATGTAAGGTTAACTGTTGATCCCCAGCCCCATCCTGAATGCTGCAGACATGCTGCTCTGTTTGGCTATTCAGTGAAATGTTGGTAGCAGCAGTGAGTGATGCATGCACAGAGTAGAAAACTGTTCAACTTATGAGCACTCTAAGAAAAACAAGCTGTGCTTTAACTGAGGAAAAAAAGACATATCATTTACCAAGAGAGCTGAGATCCTTGTGTCATTTTAAGGCTCATTCAGGTGTGAATGTAACATCACTTCAGCAAGACAAAGACACAATGCTGTTGGATTTTTAGTTCTGTTTCCTGTATATTTCTTTTAAATGACTACAATGCCGTACCGTTCCATCATCATCATGAACACACACACTGTAATTTACTTTCTACTGTAACTACATACACTGTTCTGTTGCCACACTCACTAGATCACCAAATATGGATTTATCTGCTGTTTCCACTTGTTTAACTAACACTACAGGAAAAATACAATGTCCACTCATTCCAGAAACTTATAAACCTGTTTCTGAAGAAAGAAAGTATGCTTTATGTTTTACAACTTTAGTGGGAACCAATGGGCTTGAAGCTGAGAGCCATAAACAGAGTAAAGAAAGAACTGAGAGATGGATTTATTGAAATAACAAAAATGCACTTGGTCTGTTCATTACATTAGCTGCTCTTAGCAAAACAATTTTTATGTCAAATGTATGATAGTGGTCACTCAGTAGCACTGACTGCTTGATGGGAAATATATGATTGGAAAGACATTTTGCAATATTTCAGTGTGAATGTACAACCTAATTACAGCACTGTCAGAATTATCATTTACTGAGTTAATGGGTAGAATTTCACACCCAATTATTAGAATGTGTGAGAATGCTTAATGTATCATTTTACAGCTGCTGTCACCACCCGAGGACAGCTTTGCAGCTGCCTCTCTTGTCGGACATAAAAAAGTTGAATCATGCTTTTACTGTTGAGGGCAGGACCAAATGTGTGTCAGTCAGAATCCTCAACGACCAATCAGGAGCTCCATTCCCTGTGAGTTATAATACACCCTGGGTCTTCTTCAGGTTATGTTCAGATCATGAAGTTCCAATTAAGATCTGGGAATACATTTGTTTAGTGGGAAGTCCTTACAAGTATAAAAACACACTTGCTACTGTGTGTGTGTGGCTAAACATATCTACAGCTGACAGAAGACAAATGATTCTGCCTGTGGGGAAGCAAACACCCCCCACCCTCTTCACAAACTCACTCCTATTCTTATCATTACGTAGAGTTTTTGAAAAAGAAAAAACAAGAAAAAGGTATCAAAAATAAACATCTCATCTTTTGTCAGGCTTTAGCATGTGTCGATTCATTCCATGCCTCTTGAACCTTTGATTTTCCAGCACTCCCATAGTGATTAATAGCTCAATCTCAGGCTGGCTAATGAGTTTTATCAGGAGCCGCTGGTGATTAATTAGTGACAGCAAAAAGCATGTCACTGCTTTATTCTGGCAAAGCCATTTCTTCCCTACTCTAAATCTTGTCTGTACAAAGAGATAGCTCAGCCTCAGGTGACATTTTCAAACATCCCTGAGGTTTATAAGAGCTCTGGCTCTGTCGGCTGTCGTCAAATCAGTACAAATACATGGCCCTTCGCCAGTTAAGCTGTGACAATGAATGTGGTTATTAAACATGACACTGACTTATTCATCTCATATAGGGAGATATCTATACTAATCACTAATAACATCAAGATTCCTGTGCTCCCTGTTAGCCAAACCTCACATGTTTTGGAATATGCTGTGAATATTAGAGGGAAATTGTGTGTTTTTTTTCAAAGGGTTATGATCATTGCATACTGTTGTCCTTCCTGAATGTTGCACTTAATGTTCTAATAATAATATAATAATGCTTATATAGAGCTTTTCAAGATATTCAAAGATGCTTAACAAAGTAGGTAGGGACACACACACAAAAAATTAAACTAAAAAAATAAATAGAATATAGTAGAGAAGTGAACATATAGAAAAGGGGATTTATGAGTTGTTGGCAGTGTTGAAAAGATGTGTCTTTACGGATTACTTGAATATGGAGAGTGAGGAAGATTCTCTGATGCTTTTGGGAGTGAGTTCAAGAGGATGGGAGTGCTGATGGAGAAAACTGCCATTCCAGGTGCTGTATTTGGTCCGAGTGGTGGTAGATACGAGGCTAGCATCAGCAGAGCGGAGGGTGCTGGTGGGAGTGTGCCAGTGGAGGAGTTTAGTCGGGGGGGGGGATGTGTTGAAGAGGATTTTAGAGTGAATTTGCTGGAAGACGGGGAGCCAGTGGAGGTACTGAAGGATGGTGATCAAGAGTGTGGTAGTGGGTAAGCAGGTGAGCAGCAGAGTTCTGGATGTATTGAAGTTTCTTGTTGATGTGCCATAGAGAAGACTGTTGAAGTAGTGAAGTCTGGATGTGATGAATGCGTTGATAAGAGTTTCTGCAGCTGAAAAGGTGAGGGATGGACAGAGACGAGCAGTGTTTTTGAGGTAGAAGAAGGCTGTTTTAGTGATTTATTTGGTTGGAGAGGGTTTGGTTAAAGGTGATGCCTAGATTTCTGATGTGAGTAGAAGTGAGTGCAGTGGTGAGGGAGAAGCTGTGGGAGGATTTGGTGAATGATTTTGGACCAATTTTGATGATTTCTGATTTGTTACGGTTTAGTTTGAGGAAGTGTTTTTGCAGCAATGACTTTATTTCTGTGATGGAGTTGGTGAGGGTTGAATGGGTGACAGTTGTGATTGTTTTGGTGAAGATATAGAGTTAGATGTCATCAGCAAAACTGTGAAACTGAAGTCCATGACGGAAAAATAAGTGGCCAAGGTGGGAGCATGTAGAGGATGCAAAGGTGGCTGAGAACCGAACCTTTGGGAACATCTTGGGAGAGGGGAGCAGTGGAGGATTTACAGTTACTGATGCTGATAAACTGGAGTCTGACAGAGAGGGAGAGTTTAAACCAGGAGAGGGCAGTGCCGGTAATGTTGAAGACAAGGCTGGTGAGAAAGACGGAATGGTGGATTGTGTTGAAAGCAGCAATGAGGTCGAGGAGGATGAGAATGTTTACATATCTGGATTCACAGGAGCGAAGAAGGTCGTTGATAACTCTGAGGAGGGCTGTTTCAGTACTGTGGCTGGAGCAGAATCCAGATTGGAAAGATTTATATAGGTTACTGGCAGAGAGATGGGCTTTAGGTTGTGATACAACAGCACGTTCCAGTATTTTCGACAAAAACGGGAGATTTTAACTAACTGCACAAAGCATTACACCATCTTTTATACCTATGCAAATTCCTTCTAAACACACCTCTTCCATTCTGGAAAGCCACAACCCATAGTCTTAAGACCTGATCAAAATGTATATGATGTAGTCTTACCAAAAGTTAGACCACCTCCTCTTTTTTATTTCTGCTAAGTTGGCATTTTTATCTACTTTACTTAGCATGCCCTAGGCTTCAACTCACAAGTGCAGACGTAGAGAGGACATGAACTTCCTGTCTCATGCCTTATATGGGCTCCATAGACTTCAGCTAGGTTGTCGCTTTCCACAGAATTATTCAGTGTACTCATAACATCAGTTGGCATGTTAGGTCTTCCGATCTTATCTTTGTTAGCTCCTAAATTTGATTCACACATCCCATTTGTCTAATTTTATCATTTGTTCAATCATAAAATACCACAACAAATGACTGTGCAACAAACACACGATACAAGAACAATGTCATGGTGAAATACAGAAACACACACTTACAGTGGCAGAGTGTGGGAATTAACACACTGACATTAATACTAGCAAGACATGAAAAAAAGCTACTTACACAATGTAGACAAACTATATATTGGCAGCCCAAGCATTCTTAGCTGGCAGCCTGAACTGGGAGAGTGACTGAGGGAATGCAGGTGGAGTGGGTGTGTGGTGCGGCTGCAATGGTCACTTCCATCAGGTGAGGGGTCCAGGAGTAATCGTGGAGGAATCCAAGATGAACTGGGTCTGAACAGGGAAGACAGAAGCCGTGGCTTCAGCAGGAGACAAGAGGTGCAGGCAGGGAGGGTCGCAGAGGAAAAATCAGGGTAACAAATACACAACAACAAAGCGACAAGGGTTAACTAATTGAAGTTGTTCAAGAGTCTGGTGTCGGGTGGTGGTCTGAGCCCAGCTTTTATAGTGAGGGATGATTGTTCACAGGTCGACCACCACCAACCGCAGGTGTCCTTGATGTGGTGATTATCCAGCCCTATCAGCACACACACCTCACTCTCACCCACATGAAAGGAGAGTAAAAGGAGGGAGCAGGAGAGGAAAGACTGCTACTAGACAGAGCTGGAGGTGGAGGGCGAGACACTTTCCTTGCCTTCTGACATATTTATTTAGACTTTATTATACAACTTTTGTTTTTGCTTAGTACCAAATTCTAGTGTATATTAATGCTTGAGATGAAAAATACTTCAGAAGTAAAAGCAAAACTAATGTTTTTTTATACCGATGTCCTGAGCAGAGTCATTTAATATTTAGTATCTGCTGATACCAAGGCCCAGTTTAATGGAGGTGGTCACTCAACAACAAAGGTAAACTCTACTACTACTTTGTTCTGTGTGCCTTATGTTTCAGGTTGAACATCGGTAAGAATGACCTATTGACGTTTTATGATGGAGATGACCTTACAGCCAAAGTGCTGGGTCAGTATGGAGGACCAAAGCCACGCTTCAAGCTCCACACCACTACTGCAGATATCACCATCCAGTTCCAGTCTGACCCTGCCACTAATGTCTACGGCTATGGCAATGGCTTTGTGGTTCACTTCTTTGGTAAGCCTCAAGCAAATACTGATTTACACCTCAGGATGCACTTGGGGAACACTTTCATAAAGCTGATATTTAAAAGCAGATACTGTCATTGTAAAGTTTGTTAAAAACATCTGATAGCAGTCATCCAGGTCATGGTAATCCTCAGAGCTTCAGTAGAAATCAACTGGACTTGTAGCCTCTTCAAGACGTTTTCACCTCTCATTCAAGAGGCTTCTTCAGTTCTAACTGACTAACGGGGAGTTACAGAATTTATAGCCACTCCAGGTCACATGGCTAATGACCCATAAATGGCCAGGACTCACCTGTCTCCAGGTGTGAGTTGTTGTGAAACCAATCATGGCGATGTGGCCAGTTTACACAACAAAGGATGTGTGAACTATTCTGCTTCTGCCATGCGAGATTGTTGTTTCTGATGGTCGTTTCCATGGCTGTGACAAGGTCCACCACTGGTATCTGTTGTGGCAATACTGTAAAGTTCAGTCCTTTGGCTAAAACATCATTTTTTGGTTGTGTTAGTTCCCTATTTGATAGGTTATTCACCCACCTTTCAGGACTGTCTAATGGTGTGGAAACCTTAATTTTTTTTCTCGCTGATTCGGACATTGTCCTAGTGTTACTTATCTTGACCTGTAGTATAAAAAAACTTCTGGGTTTGTCGTTTCTTGCCCTTTTTTTTAATCCATTTCCTCCATGATTGTGCTGGGTAAGTGTGTTGCCAATTTTTAGTCTGTTCGCTCCTGTCCTGAAGTGCTTTGATGATGAAGTGAATTTTTCCTAATGTCATGTTTCCTGCTATCACATGGTTACTTAGTAAGCAAACTTCTGCTAGAGACTTGTGGCACAGTCATTTTTATTATAACTGAACAAGTATCTGATGAGTCGATCAAATATAGCCGAGTGTCATCTGACTGCCACTTCAGTATAAGGTTACAACTCCAGAAAATCTGATTTTGGAGCAATAAAGAAAAAAGGGAGCAAAGCAGTAGAATGAAGAGGAAAGCTGTGAAAAGGAAAGTTAGACAAAATGAAAGAGAGGAAGAAGGAATTTGTTTTTGCTGGGATGAGACCTAGAAATGAAGCAATAAGAGGCTGTCCCTGGTGTTGGGACTTTCCATCAGTGCAGCACCACACCACAGCCTATATCTGATAAGAGCTAATGAATTCAGAGGGAAGGAAATGCTACAGAATACAGATGATCAGCAAAGTGGAATAAAGGGAGGGAAAGCTTTTATTACAGTCTCTTCATGAATCTCATTGGTGGAATGTAAACACAGGACAGCAACGTTTGCAGGTGTCGGATAATTTTGCTTGCCTAGTGCCCAGTTGCAATTACTTTGGTGTGTTTGTCCAAATTTGACTCCTAAGCAGAAGGCCTGAACCTGCGGCTGCATGCCTGGGAATGAGCAAAGCCAGCTGGCCTGGCAGGTTGCGTTTTGCCTGGAGGAGAGCTCATTTCAATTGCTGGAAAAGTATTGCTCAATATATATATATATATAAATATATATATAAATATATATATATATATATATATATATATATATATATATATATATATATATATATATATATATATATATATATATATATATATATATATATATATATACAAAAAAATTTAAAATATCTATATATGTACCATTCAAAAGTTTAATGTGGTAAATGACTATCCTAACTGGAAACAGCTGATTTTTAATGGAATATCTATGTAGGGATACAGAGGAACATTTCCAGCAACCATCACTCCTGTGTTCTAATGCTACATTGTTAGATAATGGTGTTGAAAGGCTAATTGATGATTGTAAACCTTTGTGCAGTTATGTTAGCGCATGAATAAAAGTGTGTTTTCATGGAAAACATGAAATTGTCTGGGTGACCCCAAACTTTTGAACAGTAGTTGATATATATATATATATATATATATATATATATATATATATATATATATATATATATATATATATATATATATATATATATATATATAGCGAGAGAGAGAGAGAGCACTGTTATTTCTTTTATAGGTGCAGGTATTTATAGGTAATCCAACAAGACAGGCGCTTCTTACACTTCCGATTAAACCTACAGATTTTTAAGCCACTTGAAGACAATTGAATGAAGTTGTGAACACAGTACGTTGATATGGAGAACTTGTTAGCTCAGAGCAGACAGAGACATGCACATTCCTCTATGACCATTCCCTCCACTCCTGTAGAAGTGGCTCGTAATGACACCTGCCCTGAACTCCCTGAGATCTCTAATGGCTGGAAAAGTACATCTCACCCTGAGCTGGTTCAGGGCACCGTGGTCACCTACCAGTGTTATCCAGGTTATCAGGTGGTGGGCGCTGAGCTGCTCATGTGCCAGTGGGACCTCACCTGGAGTGGAGACCTCCCAAGCTGTGAGAGAGGTGAGAACAAAGATACTACCATCACTGCTTGCTACACTATGCACTTGTGATGGGAAAGATACACTGTAAAAATGAAAACTTGTGATTGTTCATCTCACTAAACTTTTTAAATTAATCTGACTCAGAAATAAAGCTTTGCCAGTTGCAACTAACAATAACTAGTTTGTCCAATAAATTTCTCTCTGTGTTGCCCAAACAAAAATTTTCAAGTCATCATAACAAAGAGTTCTAGTTTGTCCAACAAATTTCTCTCAATGTTGCCCTAACAAAAACTTTCAAGTCATAATAACAAAGATTTCTAGTTTGTCCAACAAATTTCTCTCAATGTTGCTCTAACAAGAATTTTCAAGTCATCATAACAAGTACAGTGATGTTGAGTCTCCACCAGACTCATTTCCCTTTAAGTAAACCACGTAGGTGCTCTGCGCCCCTCCACTATGGGCTTTGAAACCCCATAGATGAACTTTTCAATCGTAAACACGCTGTCCACATCCAAACGTGGTCTGGTCGTCTGAGGTCGAGTCACGACGGACATTTTTTTTGCAACAGCAATTCAACGACATGGCCGAACTTCGACATTAAGTTGGAAAATACTGGAGAATTTGTCAGCAGGTTAAATTTTCCAAAGGAGGTAAGTGGGGTTTTTTTTCTATATTTTGTTACTAGACAAGGAATGTGTACTGTATTTTCGCCCCGAACTCGCAAAGCTAATGCAGGCTGCAGGTTCACCTTAGCAGCACGACGTGCCGAACATTGTAAAATGACGATAATAAGCAAAGATGTGCTGTAAGTTGATAAGTTGTTTGAAACTGTCAAATGTCTAAAGTCCGAGCTCTAGTGGGTAGAACGCATAGAAAATCCATTTATTGTGGAGTCTCTAAATCACCCGTTCAGAATTTGAATGGTCCGTTAAGTTTTCGGTTGACCATTTAGCATGTTCTCGTCCCTGCAGGGATGGGTTTTTTATGGCTTCAGTTGGGCTAGCTAGCGCGGTATCTGTTTTTCTTGTATCCTCTCATACCTTTCTAACATTATATCGAGGTATACAGTATTATTATGGAATTTGTGTAAAATGGCGTAGTACCCTACGCTTAATTATTTCGCTCAATGCTAACGGAGCTGGTGGTCAACGATACTCTTCCCACAGGGTTGAACACACACACATTGCAGCTATACTTCAGTCCTCTCAAGCTGTTGCGTGTGCGTGTGTGTGTGTGTATTGTGTGTCATATTACCATATGACACCCAATATTGATAAATTGCCCAGCCCTACTGTAAAACTATTATAACACCCAGACCTAGCTTCAGTATGGTGTGTTGCATGGTGGTGAAATAGAGCTGTATGAGCTGTATTGTGTCATGTATTTTAACAAACTATTTTTGTTTACAAGTTAAAAAGTCAGCAGGAAAAAAAATGCTTTCACTAAAATTAATATGTCCTTTATGTGTATAACACAGCCCATAAAAACACTTTTGTTTATGTATCTGTTACGAAGGTACTTGAGACTTTGCTAGGAAAGACTGATTTTTTTGACCAAATTGTATTTGATCAAAAAGAATCACATTGTGGTAATTTTGCATCTTTTCAAGATGGCAAGTATTACAAAGATAATAACCTACTGGGTCAGCAAAATATATGTATCAGTTTAGCATTGTATATTGATGACTTTGAAGTTTGTAACCCACTGGACACCTCTAGAAAATTTCATAAGATAACTGCAGTATATTGGGTTGTTCTAAATTTACTATCCAGGTTCCAATCAAGTCTCACTTCTATTCAGCTTGCCTTATTAGGTAAAAGTGTGGATGTCAAACAGTATGGTTATGAAAAGTTTCTTGAGTCATTGATAAAAGACATTAGGAGTCTAGAAGAAGTGTGAATTTTTGTTCAGGGTGTAGGTCAGTTTGTTAAAGGTACTGTTTTTTTGTGTGTGTGCAGATAACCTTGCAGCACATAGTTTTGCAGGCTTTTTTGAAAGTTTTTCTGTTGAGAAATTCTGTCGGTTTTGTTTGATAAGTCGGAACCAAAGTGCAACTATTGAAGTGAATGATTTCCAGTTAAGGGGGCCTGATCAACACAACACTTTGTTGGAAGAGCTTAGGCTGAATGACAGGCTCCACAAGCAAAGGGTAAAAAAGGATTGTGTTCTGAGCAAAAATCTACTGTTCTTTCATCCTGTAACTGGATTTCCTCCAGATGTGTTACATGACCTTTTTGAAGGGGTTATTCCAGTAGAACTGTCTTTGTGTTTGAAAGAACTGATCTCAAAAGGTTTCTTTACTTTTGATATGTTAGATGACTGTATAAAATCATTTCCTTACAAGTATTCAGACAGTGTAAACAAACCACAAAAAATTCCAAAAGCCAGCTTTGATAATACAGGCTGTCCGTTCCCTGTATGACCGGTGCCAGAGCTTGGTCCGCATCTCCGGCAATAAGTCGAACTCGTTTCCAGTGAGAGTTGGACTCCGCCAGGGCTGCCCTTTGTCACCGATTCTGTTCATAATTTTTATGGACAGAATATCTAGGCGCAGCCAGGGTGTTGAGGGAGTCCGGTTTGGTGACCTCAGGATTCCGTCACTGCTTTTCGCGGATGATGTGGTCCTGTTGGCTTCATCATGCCAGGACCTCCGACTCTCACTGGATCGGTTCGCAGCCGAGTGTGAAGCGGTTGGGATGAGGATCAGCACCTCCAAATCCGAGTCCATGGTCCTCAGCCGGAAAAGGGTGGAGTGCACTCTCCGGGTCAGGGATGAGGTCCTGCCCCAAGTGGAGGAGTTTACGTACCTCGGGGTCTTGTTCACGAGTGAGGGAAGGATGGAGCGAGAGATCAACCGACGGATTGCTGCGGCGTCCGCAGTAATGCGAGCGCTGTATAGGTCCGTCGTGGTGAAGAGGGAGCTGAGCCGAAAGGCGAAGCTCTCAATTTACCGGTCGATCTACGTTCCTACCCTCACCTATGGTCACGAGCTTTGGGTAGTGATCAAAAGAACAAGATCGCGGGTACAAGCGGCTGAAATGAGTTTCCTCCGCAGGGTGGCTGGGCTCTCCCTTAGAGATAGGGTGAGAAGCTTGGCCATCCGGGAGGATCTCAGAGTAGAGCCGCTGCTCCTCCGCGTAGAGAGGAGCCAGATGAGGTGGCTCGGGCATCTAATTAGGATGCCCCCCGGACGCCTCCCCGGTGAGGTGTTTAGGGCACGTCCCACCGGGAGGAGACCCCGGGGAAGACCCAGGACACGCTGGAGAGACTATGTCTCTCGGCTGGCCTGGGAACGCCTTGGGGTCCCCCGGGAGGAGCGAGATGATGTGGCCGGGGAGAAGGAGGTCTGGGCTTCCCTCCTAAAGCTGCTGCCCCCACGACCCGACCCGGACCAGTGGTAGAAGATGGATGGATGGATGGAGCTTTGATAAAGGAACTGTTGGTGGTAATGGACACAAAAACTGAACACTGTTGCACTTACTTCCTTTTATAATTGGACGCAAGATACCACAACAGGAGGCTGCATGGGAGATTCTCATGTACCTTAAAGAAATAGTTGATATTGTTGTGTCTAACGTCTGTTGGAATCATTGTGCTATTTATCTTGTAAACTACTGGATCATTGGAAGTTGCTCACCAGCACCTTTCTGGATTTTAGATTGAGGCCAAAGCACCACTTCATTGACCACTTACCCACATGTCATCTGCTGCTATGGGCCTTTAGTAGAATTGGGGACAATGAGGTTTGAAGCACAACATAGCTTCTTTAAAAAGGTGATCCATGACACTCACAATTGGAAAAATGTGTTGTTCACGCTTTCCACAAAACACCAGCAAATGATGGCATACCATCTGGATAGCTGTAACCTATTCAAGCCGAAACAGTTTGTTGAAAAGTGAAAGTAATCAGAGTGTCAGAGTTGTGTCCATCACTGAAATGTGAAATACAGAAGAAGTACCGACATCTAGACAGTGTGTCTCTGTCTAAAACGATGCACTTGCATGGAACACAGTATACAGCAGGAATGATTTTATCTGCTGGGGAATGCAGCGGCCTCCCAGAATTCCATAAAATTGAGAACATTCTTGTCAATGCAGATGAAGTGACATTCATTTGTAAAAGACTCTCTTTCTGGTACATTGAAGATTTCAGGTCCTATGAGCTTAGTGAGCACCCCTCTGCAGAAATTGTACTCCTGGATCCAGATGTGCTGACGGATTACCACCCACTAGCAGCATACAGAGTTGGTGGAAAGCTGATGGTGACCACAAGGACATTCCTTCTCCATTAAAGCATCTCAAAATGGTATGATATGTTTCCAGCTGTTTGCTCAAAATTTGAACATTTCCATAAAATGAAAGTTTACATCATACTGTAGTGATGCTAATCTTTGATTCTGGCCTGAAACTCGGTAAGAGAATTATTGTGATTAATTTTGTGAGTGATTAAATATAAATATCAAACAGTCTTTCACCATATACAACTGTGGAGTGTAACTAAGTGCATATAGTCAAGTACTGTACCCAAGAACTGAAGTACAAATCTGAGGTACTTCTACTTGAGTATTTCCATTTTATTCAATTTTATACTCGTATTTCATTGCATCTCAAAGGCAAATGTTGTACTTTTTGTCCACGACATTTGTCTTGACAGCTTTAGCTACTAAATACTTTTTTGATTACAATTTTTCATACCCTTCAAGTCCAGTGAAAACATACAGATTGACTCTGTGATTTGATTTTGAATGTTTGTGTTTAGGGCTGACACAAATGATTATTTTTATACTTGATTATCTGTTGATTATTTTCTTGATTATTCATTTGGTCTATCACATGTTTTCACATCATCTCTTTTTCTTCTCTTTTCAGACTTTGTTACTTCGGGTAGTTATCTCCTCTAAAGAAGCTTGGCGAATCCAGCTCCTGAAGCACCAGAATCTGTGGGCCAGTTGATAGATATTCTGAAAGAGAGGCTTGAACTTGAAGGTGATTTCTCACTACAGTTTGAGGATCCAGATTTTGGAAATGCACTGTGCAACTTGACAGCAATGTCTGAATTACCGGCTGAGTGTGCAGTCCTGCATATTAAGTGGAACTGTGAATTAACTCCAGGTAACCAATCCAGTGACATTTCAGTTTCCTCACTGGACACAGCCAGTGTTCACTCTGAAGATTTCACTTCTAGCTGTACAGATTCAGTCCAGGGTAATTTGAGGCGTGTCACCGAGTGGCCATTTCCATTTCCCATCCCAAAGTTCTCATACGATGTTAAACTGAAATTGCGCAAGGCTAATGAGACATACGAAAAGTCAAAGAAGGGACTTGATACTACAAGAGACATTAAAATGGAAATTTTGGATTAAATTGCACAGGCAGTTTTTGAAATCAAAAGCTACCCCGAGAAAGATGAACTTGAATCAGTTGCCTCTTCATTGGTTCTCAAGTATCCATGCCTGAAGGAGCCAGGTAGCGTCACAGGCTACGAAGGATCGAAAACAAGAATCAAGTACAAGCTTGGAAACTACCAGGCAAAACTGCGTCAGGCAGGTTGCAACGAGGTAGCAATAAACAAAAAAAGAACAGTGGAAGACGAGGATGTGACAGTCCATGCACTCTGAAAAAGCCCAAACATGGAGAAGTCAACCATATCCCAGATCATCCAGAACACCATGATGATTCTTCTCTAGAAGAAGAAAGAGTTGCTTTGGTTGAAGAAATAAAGAAGAAGAATAAGAACATGACGCTGATATGGCACAAGATGGACCTGACATTTTCCCTTTGACATAGAGACGTCGTAGAGGGACAGCCAATGGTATCAGAGGTCCAGGAGAGATGGCCTGCACTGTTTTCTGTTGAGGAGGTAAGGCTGTTTTCATTTTAGTAACTGTCTAATTCAAATGCTGCTGCTGTTATGGTTGAAGATATATTTGCGAAGTCTTCCATACCCTCCTTTATGACTCCACCTCAGATCCCTTAAAACACTGCACTCCATTACACCATCATTCTGAAATTACCTTTTTTTAAAAAAAAAAATCAAAAATCTCATCCGAAACAGCATGTTGCTTACTGCAATTGTCTAATCAGAAAAACAATGGATGTGTCATAGAATATCTTTTATTTGTCCCACAAATAAAAATTTGCAATGTCACAGCAGCAAAGTGACAAGAAAAGTCAAGAGAGCACATCTATATATTAAAGACACAAGATCTATACATGACATATACAATATAAATAAGAAATAAATAAAAGGATATTAACAACACAAAATTTAAGAATATGTACATAAATGAATTTCACTTCGGTTTTATTGTCATTAAGTGTGTGTGTGTGTGTCATGGTCAGATTGTTTAAAAATGAATGGTTGTTTTGTCCTTGGAACAGCTAAATGGTGTATATATACTATAAGCATACTGAACTTATATGCAAATACCAGTTGCATTTTTGTGGGGGGTCTTGACTGTTCCTGTGTAAAAATTTAAACATAAATACTTACCTATAATGGTGCATAGGTAAAGATGCACACAACATTGTCCATGTTAATTGTGGCAGAGCCTGCCACTGCTGACTGGCTTGTGAGAAGGTGATGCTACAATTAATTACAATCAAGTTTCATTGTCTTGTTCAGATATCAGAAGAATTTCATCAGATCACCAGCAAAGACCTCTTGGGGACTCTCAATGCATCCCTTGAAAAATATGTTCATCCCTTGCTAAAGCTGTACCGAGCTAGAAAGGCAGCTTTTGGTCCGAGGATGGATGACCTCCTGGAAACGCTTGATGGACATGTGAGTAAAGCAATGTAAGATAAAAGCATACAAAAGCTGGAGCTCAGCCAATGGCCAATTGTTACTAACAAGATAAAAGAGATGTTTGAATGTCATCTGACTGTTTGCCTCGGCTCTTAAAACTTTGCAAATTCTTGTAAATTTGCTGCTGGCTGAGACAAAGCAGCTGCTCCTCCTTCTGCCAGCTACCTGTGAATTACATCAGAGCAGGACAGAAGACTGAATGGAGAGACTGACTGAACAATTTAGAGTTTCTTTCAGTGAAATTAAGTTTATATAGACTTGTATGGTGTAAACATTACTGTTGCTGCTTTAGAAACATTTATTTATATTTAATATATTCAATTCTACAATTATTTATTGATGAATAAAACAACCTAAAAGTGATGGGTTTTTTTTTTTCAAGTGGCAGCAGAACCCAAACTGTGAATAAGCCTATTCCAGGTAATGAATGTGAATGTGCGTGTTGCAATAATTTAATTATTTATTTGCTTGGTAAATAGTTGTTCTCTAGCATTTAAAATTCATATGATTTTACATTGTATCTTTCATACTTTAGTCAGTATGGTCATGAAGTTGGCATTACATTTCATTCCAATTGGTACAGCAGTCTTAAAAACCCTTAAATTTTACTTGGAAAACTCTGGTGGTACCCTGAGTTATTACTTGGTGTACATTACTATTTAAAATTTTTTACTTTATCGTCATTACTCTAAATTATTTCTGACTTGGCATAAAGGACTATAGTGCTATACTAATTGACATGCTTGTGTGTTTTCCACCTCCCTCTTTAAACAGTGAACATTGTGTCTCAGAGGAAGCAAGTAGCATTGAGAGGCCTGCCCATTTTTGTTCGAGATGACCCAGCTGCGTTTTTCCTGAAGCGTTTGGTAAGTAATAGTAAGTGAAGGAAATACTTTAAAATGGAAATAAAAACACATATACATATTTTATGTGTAGTACTATTTATCCCTCTAGATGAATTTGATGTAAGTTCCGAAGTTTAGGGAGATAACAACAATAGAGATGTGTGCCTTCTCTCTGATTTACATAAACTAGATAGCACTTGGCTTGTGGTGCCATCTAGTTCCATGACCTTGGAGGGATGTCGACACCTCTATGGCTGGTATCCCAAAAACTTAGCAACTCACACAAAAAATATCAAGAAGGATAAGTAGCACATTTTGATAAATCACTACAGATGTGATAAATCTGTGCAGGAATTAATTTCTTTTCTCTTGGAGAAAAATACTCCTTGAAGTGAGGGAGTAGATAATTTGAATTGGGGTTGTGTGAGTCACTGAATCCATAGTGCTTGTCCACGTCTATCCATGTATTGCCTACAGTAGATGGTGGTCAATTTGACCCCATTTTGAAGAAGCAGCAGCAGGTTTACTGATGTAGGAAGCTAAACATGTTTTCTCCGCTTTACGTTGCTGTTGAGGCAGCCTTTTCTGACAGGAAACTATTGGTATATAAGCCAAATATAGGTCTGTCCACACTCAGGAGATTCCTTTGGCAGAACCAGTAATTTTACCTTACAGAACAGAGTTACCAGGTACCAGTGCCTCACTAACATAGTTTTTTTTAAATGGATGGCTGTTGCACAGTAAAGTAACAACACAAATGAACTAACTAATCAAGGCAGTGGTAGACCAGCAACTCCAGTGTTCTGTGAGGCAAAATTACCTTTTCTGCCAAAGGAGTGGTTGCTTTGGAGAAAACGATATTTGTCTCATATTATATTCCAATTGTAAAAGCTGTGCGGTAGCAAGCAGCTTGCATATTAGTAGTAATATTGATATTTCTTATTAAGCATCTTAAATATATTTTACTGTTGACCCTAGATGAAAGGGATGCTGCTGTTGCTGTTGTTCAAAACTTCCATCAGTTTATGGCAAGTGTCAGTAACATGAAACTAAGGATAAGCAGACATGTCTTCCATCTTTTAGTTTTCCCTTGCACTTAACCATACATCTGTTACTTTTCCTCAGGACACTGACCATGAACAAAGAGTGCTCAGAGGTGTGTCTGTTGGCCTCCTTGTTGTCGTAGAAGAAGATGATGCCACTACAACACCAACTGTGTGAGATGTGGCTGTGATGTTGGAAGGGGTCGTTGCCCTGCATGACCTACCAGACCTACCAGACCTCTGCACTGGATTTGCTTAATGGAAAAGTCAGAGATGCTAACCACGGTTGCTTTTTGGTACACCCAAATAGACAGATTCTTTATTAATACCAAGAGAAGTTCAAGAAATGTTCATCTAAAACAAGTAAAATAAACATCCATCCATCCATTATCTATACACCGCTTAATCCTCACTAGGGTCGCGGGGGGGGCTGGAGCCTATCCCAGCTGACTCGGGCGAAGGCAGGGGACACCCTAGACAGGTCGCCAGTCTGATGCAGGGCCACACACAAAGACAAACAAGGACTCTCACACTCACACCTACGGGCAATTTAGAATAGTCAATCAACCTTAGCATGTTTTTGGACTGTGGGAGGAAGCCGGAGTACCCGGAGAAAACCCACGCATGCACAGGGAGAACATGCAAACACCATGCAGAAAGATCCCAGGTCCGAGCTGGGACGTGAACCAGGGATCTTCTCGCTGCAAGGCGAAAGCGCTAACCACTACGCCACTGTACAGCCCCTAAAATAAACATAATAATACCAAAATGCCAAAGAAGTACCACAGTTTTGTGGTACTGGAGAAACTGTTTGTTCATTGTTCTTATTGTTGTTCATCCACTTCTGCCACTTTCTTTTTGGACAGCTGGTTGGCCTTATCTTATTAGTCTTTGTTTTACTTATAATGTACATGATTTGGGCTGCAGTGTGGAGCAATGGCTAGCAAAAGTGAAAGTGTCAGTTGCAATTTGACGAGGTGCGTATCAAGGGTTTTAATTGTTGAAGTTCATTGTTCATATTCAAACTGTATTGTACATGCTGATGCACACAGTCATTTTAAACATGCATGTCCCCTTTGCCAAAAAATTTGTACAATTAAGACATGAGGCACTAGGTGTTTATTTTATGATCTGTTTTAATTTGTTTGACCTGATGTGCTCATGCAGTTGACGCCCTCATGCTTACAACCATGTTTCACAAGGAATAAACAGCTAGTTTCAGCCAACATTCAGCTGTGTGCTTTTTCTTTTATTTTCTCATTTATTTATTGAGCTTTTCTTGAGTACAATTAACTTTGCCTTTATAAATCTAGTATTTATGTTATTTTAGCTTAGAATTGTTTGTTAATTCAACAAAAAATCTGCCTTTGTAGAGGATAGAAATACATGACATGGAAGCAAGAATTTCATTATTAGCCTCACAGGAATGTTACCATTAGATGGACAAGAATATTATCATTAGGGGAACAAAAATATCCAAGTTGGAAGAACTCGGATATCGTCAATATGTACACAAAAAGTTTCAAGTTGGCAGGACTCAAATATTGTCTTTCGGTGAACAAAAAGATCTAAGTTGGGAGAACTCTTGTCCTAAACTTAAAAACTCTAGTACAGTCAACAATGGTGGACAAAAGTTGAGAAAATTCAAAAATCCATTGCATCATGTTGCCTCAAAATTTAGAATTTCCTCAAGGATTTTATTTTTTTTTTTACACTGATAGCAGCTACAAGCATCAGCGAGAGTCTACCTCGCTTTTAGCACCAGTATGAAAATACAGAAGATACATCCACTAAAACTAAAAATGCTTTAATTTTATGCAGACCTTGCTTGTGTGCCCTCTAGGATAGTTCAGTTAGTCTTGACGTTAACCTGGGATTCCAAATTATTAAAAATCATCAGATATGAAGTGCTCCATCCAAGTCCAGGAAAGACATTTAACTATTCAGTAAGATGTAAATAAAAATACTGTAGGCATTAATATCAATTCATTGTTTATTGTTTTTAATTTACTAGGTAATTATATAGTTTATAACATTTCAGAAAATAGCTATTGAGTTAACAGTATTATGTACGACAGAGGAAAGCAGCAAATCTGCACAGAAGTTGGAGAAGTTGTCAGTACAAAAAGCTGCCAAATTTAATACGTTAATGATGACTTAATTCAATTACATTTCAGTAAACTAAGACAGTAACCCAGCACTAAAAAAACACTGGAACCTTCCCTAAGTGCAGCTGTCATTAGTTTTGTGATTTTCTCGTGAGCATAGGTCACAAAATCTGCAGTGAAAAAAGTGCATCATGCTACTATCCAGGAAAGGGAGTGACATTTACCGAGAAGTTCCCTCCTGTCATTAAGATGCATTCATGCTATATTGGAGTTACTTCGTGTACCAGTTTGACTCCTGTAAATAGAGTCCACATCAACATCTAAGATGTAATTATGACTGAAAAGTCACATTTTTCTGAAAGCTTTAAAGCGTCATACTTTGAGCAATAAAGTAGGGATGTGTCTGCAAAAGCAAGCAACACAGACATCTCGGGTCAGCCACAGTCTTTTGTTAAAGGCCATTGTAATGAAACTGAAAAGAAATGGATAACAACAGTTAGTTATATGGAATGTCCAGTAATGAAGGCCAGGCTGCAGCACACATTAAGTGACAGCTGCCCTCTTGAGATGAACGTAAATGCTTCAGACTTAAAAACATGCAAATCGTCTTTCTCATACATTACATATGATGTGCACACAGCAAGTAAAACAACTACATACATTAATGAATAACCCTAATACATTTCCTAATTAGTGGATTTTTCCCCTCCACTAAGAAGTAACTGAATCAAAAGCCTTCATAAAACATGAATTGTGTGCAGTACAAGGCATCTTCATGATGTGGGCAGTGTATATCTCTGTCTGTTGAGATGTCAGTAGAGTCATTTGAAGTACTGGTGAAAAGTGAAAACCTGGTAAAAATGATATTGTGAATTCAGGGCTCTATCTGATTCCTTCCTTCTGTGGTGTCAGAAAGAGGATTGTGAACTATGCAAACTTTAACCTTCAGAACTATCCTTAGCATGTACATGACAGTGAATCACATTTAAAAGGCCTTTAAAAGACAGTCTTCCCTTAGTAGAGACGTAAAATAATGATTCTTCATACGTGTCACCTCCTCATCACAGTGCTGAATAGAGCTAGATTTTAAAGTGTCTGTTTTTTTTTTTTTTGTTTTTTTTATGTGACAAACACATTTACCAAAGCAAGTAATGCCTCTGTGCTGGTGACCAGCACCATTAGACTCTGACCTATCATACATTTACTTTTGGCCCTAACTCACAAGTGAGTGTTTATGGACTCCTAAAGTGGACAGACTTTACAACATCTGATAATATAACCGAAGATTTGATAATCCTAAACTCAACTTTGTACCTTGGTGTCCTATTATTTCACTTCTCCATCAAAATGAAATAGATGTCATTTTACTTCCTTGATGAAGGTAGTCCACAAACATAAGGGATTGCCCATGATACTTGCTGGTTTTTGCTTGCTTTCATAGATATCTGTCTGATTACTTTTAAATTTCTAAACTTTGGGCACAGTGTGTTAAACGGATTATATCAGTTCTTTCTATATTATTGTAAACCAACTCAGATTAAAACTGAGACTTGGAACTCCATTCCTAATAACATTCACTTTCTTTCTTAGACACATTAAATATGCAATTCATCAACATCTCCATCTATTTAACCCATCTGGCTTCTCTTCTATTGAGTATTACAGACCAACTAGGAAATGCAGTTGACTGACGTTAAGTAATGCCTCTCCGTCTAAATGAAAAACAACAAAATAAAAGACTAGGAGGACAGAAAATATCTGATGACAATAACGTCTTTCTTTCTCTTTCTGTCCAGTGGTGTCGTGTGCTGACCCTGGAAAGGTGGAACACAGCAGGCGGGTTCTATCAGGTCCACATTTCATTGTGGGTTCAAGTATCCAGTACATCTGTGACAAGGGCTTCACTCTGTCTGGTAACAGTCTGCTCACCTGCTTCAACCGAGGATCCTCAGGCCCCATGTGGAACCAGAAGCTGCCGAGATGTCTGCGTATGTACCAAAGTGCTTCTTGACTGTTGACAGTATTTATAACTGAGTGAGAGAAGCAGTCAAATTTTATGTGATGATTGAGCAGGTATGCGGAATTGTGAAAGTAGGATTTCAACTCTCTTTAGGAACAAACATCAAGGCTGCCAATGTGACTGAATTAATATGTAGGAAAATGAAACAGAAACTATCCATCCATCCGTCATCTATGAACCACTTAATCTTCATTGGGTCATGGGGGGCTGGAGTCTATTCCAGCTGAATTAGGGTGAAGGCAGGGGACACCCTGGACAAGTCACCAGTCCATCACAGGGCTACACATAGAGACAAAAAATCACACTCACATTCACACCTCCAGACAGTTTAGAATCACCAGTTAACATCAGCATGTTTTTGGACTGTGGGAGGAAGCCGGAGAACCCGGAGAAAACCCACACATGCACAGGGAGAACATGCAAACTCCCTGCAGAAAGATCCCAGGAAGGCCGGGATGGAAACCAGAGATCTTCTAGTTGCAAGTCGACAGAGCTAACCACCAACCACTGTGCAGCCCAGCAGAAACTAGATTTTTGGAAAAAAAATATATCTGTATGTCCACTACAGTAACATTTAAAAATATTTTAATAACTGAGTATTATACCACTTCAAAAACACAACTTTGTCATGCCGTCACAAAAGGAAGAACAGCCCACCTAAGTCCAGTTTTATAACAAAAAAATTAATACCCTCACAGTAGTTTTACATTAAAGAGATTGAAAATGTATATTCATGCAGATACGACAGACTATAGCTTCAGAGTTGTGAGCCTGCTGGGTGTCACAGAGACCAGGAACATATGAGGAAACAATTTTTATCAGTAGGAAATGAATTAGTGATGAGACCAACGAGTGGAGAGCAGAACATGTGTCTGAGTGAATGATAACAATTGTTAACACATTTCATGACAGTTCCCTAAAGTTTGCCATCATATAACAGGATATAACACAGGCCATGTAATACTAGAGTATTGATGCTAACTGTAATAGAAACAAATGCACGAGGATCAGCTGCTGTCAGTCATAACTCCTTGTCTGTCTCCTTATTTATTGTAACTGAACTGTGTGTGTTTAACTTCATTGTCACCCACATTTTGCTGCTTTAAATCTGCTCAGTTGTTCACAAAAACATTTACTTTACTCAGCCGCTTTATGTAACCACTCTGCAAAAGTCATTTTAACACACATTCTATTGACTTTTTTCTATTTCCTAACATGTCTAACAATCACAATGAGTTTTTTTTTCATTTGTGTACACAAGGTAATGTACTTTCACATTATTTCAGAATATCATTTTTGTAGGCAGTAAATCTTACTGACCCTTACTCCCATAAGGAATATTTATCTTTTCCACTACCTTTCCTCAGCTAACATCCTCTGAACTTCACAAGTGTATTCGTCCTCCGCTTCATTCCTTTCCACCTATTAAATTGGGGTATACTTAACATTGTACTCCCCAGGGGCTGCTAGAGGGCCTTTAGACTTTCATTCTGGCTTTGATACGCCATTTTTCTCCCTTGAAGAGCTACTAACATTGTAGGGAAGTTAATTAACCTGCTTTTGAATGAAGAGTTCTGGTGTCTTGTGATGGCCTAAATCTGTGAGAGACTTCAGGCATATCAGTCATGTTAGATGAGATTTCATTTTCTTGATGGCACCCCCATCTCTCAGTAAATCATCACAATACCATTCAAGTATCTGTTGATCTGTTGAGAGAGCCAAATAAATCTGGTGTAAAGCGCTGAGGTCAGTGTAGGCAGAGCAGACGGCATAAGAGCCACACACTCTGAACAACTCACAACAACTCTTCTCTGCTGCTTTGGTGTCCTTCTTATGTAATTCACAAACATGAACACATGTCTACATGTGTTGTCCAGAAAACGTCAGCGAGGAAAAGTACACTATTATCAGTTTGCTGGTTAGATAGTGTATGAGCTGCTTAGCTGCAGCTTATTAACACAGCATGGACACACAGTTACAAATCTCACTTTGGTCCAGTTAGATGCTGCTGTCCTCCTGACGCTTCAATACAAGGCCGCCACCTGGTGGAGACACAAATACAGCACGTTTGTTTAGTTTCAATTCTCTCTTTGTCTCCAGTGCAATAGGATAGCATTCTTCTTCTTCTTCTTCTTCTTCTTCTTCTTCTTCTTCTTCTTCTTCTTCTTCTTCTTATTATTATTATTATTATTATTATTATTATTATTATTATTATTATTATTATTATTATTAGGGGTAGTAGTAGTATTGTGATGTCGATGTTTTTAGCTGTCTGGACATCCTGCCATTCCTTTGTTTCTGTCAAAGCTGGGGAGCTATAAGTGTGTCAATCAGATTAATATATAATTTCCTCTTCAAACAGCCTTGAAGGTATTAACTTCATTTGCATTAACATCTCATCCTCTGCCTCATCTATGTTAGAGGTGGACACATACTGTATGCCGGCACTGACTAATAATTCATTTAACTGGACAACGGAAATTACTTTGGAGGAGACACCGCCACGTCTTTGTTATGCATGAGATGAAACTCATCAGCAAAAGACAATTATTCTGTCAAAAAAAGAAATCTGTATTTCCATGAAATCTTCTTCAGCTTCAGAACTGACAAGGATGTGCCATAATGTGGAACTGGAGCAGTTTTCCAGAGATCCCAGACACAATTTCATTCCCAGTGCAATTTCTTTCTTCTAGGCTGATTGCTGTTGCAGTTGAGGCCTAGAGTCTCCTAGCACAATTCAATTTAATCACGAAGTCTAATAATTAGCGTTGGTGATTTTACACATCTAAAATGTATGAGTTAGAACTTTCCTATATTGTATGTGATTGAAAAATGAGTTTTTCAGGCATCTAGGCCAGTGGTTACCTTATGTTTTTGTCTGGCATCTTCCTACTATTCTATCAGATGAACTCAACACCTCTCATGCTCAAATGTGTTCATTATTTAACATTACATGCATAACATAAATTATCTAAAGTTGTTATTAAAAATAATATTTTCAAAAAACTCATCTTTCAATGTCAACCATTTCTTCATAAATTTTAGACAAATATTTAAACGTTTTATCCATTCCATTCAGTTTTTCAGGTGCTCTCAATCAAAACCAGTCCAACACACCCCTCCAGCTGCTGTCAATATGTTCATTTTGGCATCTGATAATGACGTAGTCTTAGTTTTAACAAATTTCAGTTTATTCTTAACCTATTGTTCAGTTCCACTCAGTGCATTTTCTAATTAATTTTTCTAATTCCATTTTTTTCATTTTAGTTTGGTAATCTTGGTTGAGGTAGTCTTTTTGACGTGATTGCTGAACATCATATTGCAAACTGAAAATCGTACTGGTCATCCTATGAAGACTAAGATGTTCACCATATTTTATCATTTTGACATTTCCTGCATGTAGGTGAACATCTTTTGCTTGATGGCAATGTTACTAGAAATATGGTGTTATTCTCTTCAGATCATCAATATCCAGTCTGTTTTGATGGTAGTCTGAACAGTGCTATCTTCCAAAGAATGTTGTTAAGAAATATTAATTAATAGCATTACCTACAATGGATTTGATTTCCAATACAAACAGTATGTTTCTTCCCTTTACCTCCAGCTGAGACCTTCGAGCCCTGCAGTCACCCAGGAATCCCCACCTACGGGATCCCCAGCTCCAACAAGATCCACTTCCAGGCAGGAGAGACCCTGCACTACTCCTGCCTTACTGGCCATCAGCTCCTGGGTGAGCCTGTTCTCCACTGTGTCCCTGGGCACCCATCGAAGTGGAGTGGACTGCCACCTGTCTGCAAAGGTAGGGAACTGCAGCCTGATCTTGTTTCTACATTGTCAAGACAATTTCAGTTATGTAGTGACCTAGGTTTAAATACATTATCCAATTTAAGGGAAAAAAAATCTATTAAATTATACTAAATGCAAATGCAAAAATATACGAATTAACTGATGAATAATCCCAAATTTTCTTTGCTCAACACATCTGGTTGCACCTGATACATTATTCATTTGATTGAGGAATGTTCCATGATATATCACAAATTTTACAAACAAATGAAAACCTATCTGTAACGCAGAATGTTTAACATTGTCATTCAAATACCAGCATGCATCTAAAACAATGCTTAAAAATCATTTTGGGCCTTTTGGAATTAAACCCGTAAATTTACACAACTTGATATGACTCTCTTTAAAAGACCTGGATTCACACCATCAAAATAGATAGTTTTTAAAATTTCACTTAATAGTTATTCAATTTGACACCTCAAGATATTCATTCACTTTGCAGTTACTCAAATTAAAAAATACAGTTCTGAAAAAAAATTCAAATAAAAGAAAAAGAAATTACATTTTGTAATACTGAGTTGAGTTTATGGTTCATGTTAATGTTTCAGATTCTATTGGTCCATTTGTTTTATTATCCACATTTCTACATGGGATTGACCAGATGAAACGTATGAATTCAAGGTTAGATTAACTAGCCCTGGGGCCCTGAGATCCTCATGCCCTGGGGTAGTTGCATGCATCAGCTTTTGCTGAATGTGTTCAGCATGAACATTTGGTCTTGGTCAGCGTGTGTCCTCAACTGTTCCCTGTACCCTACCACTGGTTTTCAGACAGCTGATGCACAGCAGTGAGCCTCTTGGTTTCAACTTTTTATAACACACCATTTATTTGATTTCATTTCTTAAATAAAGGACTCTGCTCTCTGAGGTGTGAATATTAAGCCGTGTCATACACGATGACACAAATGTTCTCCTTCCTTATACTTTCTACACCAAGAAAACCTACCTTTTACTCAATATTGAGCAAATAGTTTTATTTTAAACTTACCACTGTCACTGTAATGTGGTACAGATCAAAGATATGCTATCATCAGTAACTTTCTCTGAGCTCTTTTTCAGGGGATACCAGATCAAGACAATACAACTTCAGGTGCACAAAAACAAAACTAAAATCAACAGAGACAATAACCTGTTTTTTTGTATAAGGAGAACTAAAATGGACACAATACAGACAGTTATTAAAAGAATCATTCACCAATTTCCAGTAGCCAGGTATGCAGTTTGTGATACAATGAACTTTAATTTGATTTTCCTCTGCAAACTGTCACACATCTCTGCAGCAGAAAAAGAGAGCTTTCTTTTTCCCTGTAACTAGGGAAAGAGCCCATACCTTTACTGTTCAGGTCATATTTGGTTGAAACTAGACTTTTTTTTGTATTCATACACTCAATTTGCACATTCTGGTCTGAGAATCACATAAACCTTCTGACTCAGTGCCTCCAACAGAAGACTTTGAAAGCTTCAAAGTCAGCTTACAGAACAAGATACACACTAAACAAAGAACAACTGATTATCTTTGAGAAGAGCAGGAGAAACACATCACACACAGTGAAAGGCTGGGGAGGAAAAGTGTTGTTTTGTTTTAATAGGTTTTGTTGTCCTGACACTAAAAGTTTGTTCCGGTCTAGAGGCTAAAATAATTTAAAAAATTGCAGCCTTTAGTTTGAGTCTGCTCCCTGATCGAGACACCTCAAAGAGACAGGGTGTAGTCAGGACATATTAGATAAGCAACCAGACTGAAGGTGTTTTCCAGAGGTTTCTCTGAGGTTTGCCAGTCCAGCTGCTGTACATCCCAGACATGATGGAATGACTCTGTGATTGTGTGACTCATTCCTGAGCATTTTATTGGACATTTTGACCTCAGAAAAAGTTTTTTTCACAAGTTCATATTTTGTTGAAAAAAAACCCAATTTGGGCACACAAATCTATGTTCTCACCTTTCTGTTTAATTTATCCTGTGGAGGGTTGGAGAGGGCTGGAGCTCTAGCTGTGAGGAGGTGAGACATGTCCTGGACAGATTGTCAGTACATTGTTGATAATCACAGAGACTATGCAGGGTGACCATTTAGAATGACCAGCTAACTTATAATGAATGTCTTGGGACTGTGGAAGGAAGCTGGAAGACAAAACAAACCAAGGCAGACACAGGGAGAACATGCCAACTTTACAGAGCACTAGAACCAGCAGGTTTGATCCTTCTGTTTGTGAGGCAACAGTGCTAACTCCTGCACCACTGAGCTGCCCTTTTTATTAGTCGGTGATCTGAAATATTCTGAAATGTGTTTGCTGTCCACATAAGGGCATGATGATTCCACGTTTCTCTAAATGCTCCAGGACTGGTGACTCAACACTTGTTTTACTGGGTCACAAATTCAGCCAATTTACTAGCCAGCCAGTCATTTCTAAATAGCTGATTTGTCTCTAGTCAGTTGGTAACAGTGTCATTAGTTACTTGTTAAGGAAGTAGGGAAGGACTGGGAGAGAAAAGGCCCATCACATGCAAATGGTTCCTAACATTATAGTTTCAGGTACCAATTTTAGAGAATTTTATCTTTACCATAATAGGTTGCACCACAGAATTCCTAACCTTTAGTGGATGTATATGCACCTCAGTCTTCCAGTTCTGATTATTCGTATTGCTATACAAATGAACACCCAGGTTTCTCATTGTGTCTACAGTAGTGTCTTGATTTCTCAGCCACACCTACAAAGAGTGTTTGGATCAGGTATTTAGATGATATGGCATGAAGTCCTCCTCTTTTATTGGATCTTTGTCTGCAGTTTGTTCTATTATCATCACACATGGTCATAATTTTCAGCATTTGAATCATAAATAAACTAACAATGCCTCACCTATGGGTTAACATTTTGCCCTCAGACACTCTGCAGCTTATCTCCTGAACTGTTTTAGAAGGTGGTCACCTTAATGACCAAAAGGTTTACTTTACCTGTATTAGTTTATACGCATTAGATTTAGCAATAGTAGTTATTAGTAACATTAATTAATATTATTATTCCCTAACTCTCATATAGGCATAGTTTTGGATAAGCCCCTATACTACAACAGCAGAATAGAATACCTGAAATTCAGATATAGCTTTTGGTTTTTGTGTTCCAGCCCATGATTTTCAATGGCCCCATCTGGCCAACCATATGAAAAATGTATGGCGACACACTGCATAAACCACTCAAAGTGGTTGTAAATGAGCTTGAATGAACTGTTTTCTTGCTTTCCTGTTTTTTTTACCTTTTTACTTTATCCAGCCTACCCCCTACATCTAACACGTCCTTTCTCTGTTTTCTCCTCAGCCCGCCCAGCAGAGCATGATGGGAACAGATTTGATGGTAAGTTTTGCCAAGTTTGTTAGAACGGCACACTCTTAGTATCCGAGAGAACAGGAGATTTTAAAGTATGTTTTGTGCTGCTGATATTTCCCATGTTGCTGCTGAAAGGAAAACTTCAACACAGTGTCTCATGAAGGTGAAGTGAAAAGCAACTGTAAGAAGTACCCTAACTTACTATGCCCATTTAAAATAGAGATTATTGGAGTGGAATTCCCCTGAAGGTCATGTAAAAAACATTAAATCAAAATCCATATACTACCAGTCCCACCCGCTCATTCAAAGGTATTTCTTTATTTCTCCTAAATTCTACTGTGTAGAGCAAAATTGAAGACATCAGAATTATGAAATAATGCATGGAATTGTGTAACTAACATCTACACTGTGTCCACTGTTTGTTTTAATGACCACTTTGCACGTTGTTGGTAATGGTTTATCCTGCCTCATGAAGTTGTCACCTAAGCCCAGTTTAGAGCTCAGGTCGAGTTGGTTAACAGCAAAGTCTTTTTCAGCTATAGTAATCCATATTATGGCAGGAACCACTCACCTAAGCAAAGAGAAAATAGACAAAAAAGGTCAGATACTTCTTTTTAGAACATTGAAAGTTTCTTCAAGTGTAGTGGATGGCTGCGATGAATCTCGCTCTCATGAAGCCTTAGGAAAGGAAAGCTCTCCGTGATGTGGTGAAACAAAATTTCCTTCAATAAACCAGGGGTTCATTTCACAAAGCAGGTTTAGTGAAAACTCTGAGTCTGTTAACCCTGAAATGAGGGAAACTGAGTTTTCCATTTCACAAAGGGAGGTAACTCAAACCAGAGAAAGAGGGGTAACTCTAGCCTGTTTCACAGAGAGAGGTAAGTTAAGCTCTCGGTCAGTTACCGGAGTAACAGTCTATGAACCTAACCTGGTTGGGACTAGGTTTTTCTCAGTAAACCTCGAGTTTCTCTCTGTCTCTGCCCTCTTTCAGCCACACACGCTATTTGATTTCCCCATTCATTCAGTCAGCAGGCGAGTTTTGGCGTAGCCTAGTTCTGCCGTCTGTCAAAATGGCATGTCCTTTCGTTAACGATCCAGTCGACTAAGGAGCAGCATTACTGCACAGAGAATTAAATATTCGTCAGGAGATTGTTATCAGACCGCGCATAGATGTTCTTGCATTTCTGGACAATTATCTTTTGAGCGGTACCGTTTCATGTCACAGTCCATAATCTACATACACAACCTAATCCATCCTGACATTTGCAACATTACCAACCGCAGTCACATCCCATCATATTTTGTGTGTTGCGCTGCGGTTCTTTGCAAATGGAGGTTTTTGTATAATGTCGGAGATGCAGAGCCTTAAGTAAGGCAACTGTATGCAGGACGGTCAATAAAGTGTGCCTGGCCCTGAAACAGCTTTTACCCATCTTTGTCATTTTCCCTGGACATAAACCTGTCAGAGCCATCAAAGAGGAGTTCCACAGGATTGCAGGTGAATGATGTAGAGATCTGTTAAATTCATTTTAAATCATATTCTGTTAATGACATTGTGCTGCAACCTCAGACTGGGATTAGTAATTTTAATTTCTTTTAGGATTTCCCAGTGAGTGTTTTTGTATTTTATCTTAAACTGCTGCCACTTGCGCTTCTCCCCTGCCGGACTGCACCTAAATGAAATAACTTACTAGGCTACCATTCAAACAGTTTTCCCATCCATCCATCCATTATCTATGCACCGCTTAATCCTCACTAGGGTCGCGGGGGGGGCTGGAGCCTATCCCAGCTGACTCGGGCGAAGGCAGGGGACACCCTAGACAGGTCGCCAGTCTGTCGCAGGGCCACACACAAAGACAAACAAGCACTCACACACTCACACCTACGGGCAATTTAGAATAGTCAATTAACCTCAGCATATTTTTGGACTGTGGGAGGAAGCCGGAGTACCCGGAGAAAACCCACGCATGCACAGGGAGAACATGCAAACTCCATGCAGAAAGATCCCAGGTCCGAGCTGGGACGTGAACCAGGGACCTTCTCGCTGCAAGGCGAAAGTGCTAACCACTACGCCACTGTGCAGCCCCTTCAAACAGTTTTCCCCTTTAATATTATTGTGATTGCAAAGGACTACATTTAAACTAACGCATTGACCCGGGCAGCAATGTTCTCCCATTCTGTTTCCCTCTCTTTTGCAGCTGTAGCGGTGTTTCACTTCTTTCTAAAAACGTGTTCAAACTCGCCATATAAGTGCATTAAGATGTCCAAGTCAAGTAGGGTGAAAAACGCAGCCCACTGCTTCCCCGTTGCCATGGTGACTCATCGAATCGTGGCTCCATTGTCTTTTTATAGTTGTGGTGCACACGCTTAACTCCGGGTGAAACTACTCCGAGTTGATAAAACCAACTCAAATCAGCTGTTCTGGAACCGGAAACTCCGAGTTTCCTATCTCAGAGTAGATCAACTCAGAGTTCAGGGTTACACTCAGAGTTTGTTGAACCTGCTTCGTGAAACGGACCCCTGGTCTATAAGCCACTGAATGGTTTAAGTCCAGAATACATGAATGAAGTGTTAATGGAATATAAACCCAGTAGGGCTCTGAGATCTATGGACTCAGGTCAGATAGTGGAGCCCAGAGTTCAAACCAAACATGGTGAAGCAGCATTTAGCTGTTATGCTGCACACAAATGGAACAACCTACCAAGGAAGTGAGGTCAGCACCAAACGTTTATGTTTACAAATCCAGGCTAAAAACTTTCCTTTATTCATGTGCTCATGGTGAGCTCTTTTAAATCACTGACATTTTAATCTTTTATCAGCACTGTTTGTTCTGTTAATCAAAGTGCCGTGCCTTGCCTTGCCTTGCTGCAGAGAGCCTCAGGAATCACCAATTAACAGGAGCTTAGATGAGAGCTCACATCAATGCTTCCCAGAGTTTAAGTTGCAGATACATATCAGCTGTTGGAGGAGACTGTCTAAATTCATAGTGGAAAGAAGAAATTCATTTTATCTAACAGCCAGCTTTTTTCTTTCATAGTATCTACAGGTCACCTAAGGATGGAGGGAGTCCAAGTAGCATTTGCTACCTTCATCCCTCTCATCCTTCTCCTCATTGTCATCATTGGGATCTACCTCTACTTCTCAAAGTATGTTCAAAGTTACGCTTCAAACTTATGCTCAAACAGCTTAACAGGGGAAAAAATCTTGACATTTTGTTTATGTATTGTTAATTTGTTATCTTTCTTCCTGCTGGGGCCTCTTTCCAGGTCATCACCATAAGTGATAAATTGTTCTCAACTGATCTTATCTGGTAAAATAAAGAATAAAATAATAATAATAAAAAAATAACACCTACTTTTTAATTATTGATGTAATACTATAAATCATAATTTTCTCAACTATCTTAGCGAAACATGATTTCTTTATAATACAATTCAGTTGTCTTTATTTTGTGAAGTAACAAAACAATAAATCACTTAATACATGAATGGGAAAAAAATCATGTAACATATTAACCTACACTGAGAAATATTCATGCTTTTTGGAAAAAAAAAACAGATTTTTATGACAGCTACAAATTATTGTAAAACTACTGTTTGTATGTTTGTTATTGTTGTTACTACACTCTGACAAAGGTTAAAAACAATGCAATTTTATTATACAGCTTCAACTGCTTCATAGAAGTTTTGGATTGTCAAAATAATAGTGTTCGCAAATTGGCACATGCATTTGAGGGTACAGCAGGTGCAGATATACCTTGCTGAAAAAATAACTCAGATTTAGCAGCATAATAGCACAGCCTCTCCAGAGAAAACAGCAGGCTTTAAAAGTATTCAATAAATAGAAACCATGTTTTGCAGAATGCCTCTTGAGACTTTTGCACTGCATATGTGATCTTTTAATAACAACATTATTGTCTGATGTCTTGGACAAAAGAGGAGATTTGGACAGCTTCCACTTGAAAGGGATGAACTTAACGGGAGGCAAATATAACTACATTTAGCTTACAGGACTGACTGCAGAAATAGCTGTCACTGGATTAGGATCAATGATTTCAGCACACAATGGTGACAAACAGAAGGTCAAAGTAAAGCCCAACTAGAACATGCAACATGGAGTACAAAGAGTAATGAATGTGGGGTCCACAAATCCTTTCACTACATAAATGCTGGTGTCATTATTTCACAATGAAAATGACTTTAAACCATCCTACATGGTACTCTACAAGTGTTTTCTGCAAATCTTTTTCAAGAATGTGTGCTTTCTGTGTCTGTGCTCAGGGCTCAGAGGAAGCCACAGCAACTCTCCCTGTCCTCCAGTGTACCATATGAAAACATCACTGGAGAATTTACATTTGATAGCTCTATTCATGAGACAACGGTGAGTCAACATGCAGTGCTTTGGGAGTTAACTTCTTGTCCTAGGAATTAGTGTACACAAGTTTATACCTTTGACTTCCTACCACAGAAGCACATATTCTGTAACAGTTGTTTATCACTTCTGATGACTGAACTTGGTTCATGCTGATCCAAGTCACAGAAAGCCCCCCCACTGTTAGTTACCTGATACTGTATATGGGAAACATGAATGGGCCACTTACTTCTCGTACCAGAGGTAATTAAAATGACACTTTCCACTTTGCAAAGCTATTGATTTTGCACAAACCATTTGGGCCTGGAGCTTACAGAGGCACCTGGACAGAGTAGGTGATAACCAGGGAGCAACAGACCTCAAGTGCATCAGATGGTTTTGTAACATATTTTCATGAAAACTGGAGCCGGAAAACTGTGATTACATGAAAATGTCTTATTTGATGAAAATAAATGTATCAAATAACATATTCTCATGCAATCACATAGTTTTCTGACACTGATTACATGCAAATATGTTTTTTGATACATGTATTTTCACCACTAAAGTACAAACATCACTTCTGTCCTGTGGAAATTCTCCCAATTTTTCAAGATGTGGTGTCAGACCATTACTGTATGTGGTCCAAAAGCCAGAGGAACAAAAAGAGGCAATGACTCATTAGATGAATAAAATCCTCTAAAAACACTTTTGTGACAGTAAATCTGGTCTTTAAAGTATCAGTTTTTCTCTCAGTATTTAATACTTTTGGAAGCAGCTAGATGCTGTGGGCACTAAGTTTTCACACTGAACATTCCCCATCAAACCTTTTCAAGTCAAATTGAGAAAACATTTGGATCTTTGGAAATGTGGATCATAACTTCCATAAGGTGATGATTCCTTTTAGCAACCATTGAGCAGAAGCAACACCTTTGTGTCTGTGATTAAGAAATAGGAAATACCTACCAAGATATGGCTGTTTGATAAGGTGCAACAATATAACAACTTATGACATTCTTTCTTTGTCTTGAGTTATGCTTTTTCTTTATCTTACATGCTGGCAATCCTGAAGAACAATGAGGTGAGTTAATACTGTCATAAATGCCTGGATGCTACACAGTTAATACTTTGCAAATACCATTAAGTGTTGTGGACTTAAAAAAAGACATCTGATGACACTATATTTGTCTCATTTGCAAACCACCACTCAGTGTATCCTACTGACAGTACTATGTGTTTAGCAATGCCATCAAGGTGCAAAAACTGTTTAAAATACATAAGTGAACCACACGTACGCCTTGACTATCATGAACACAAACATTGTATTTTATTTTCAGTCAGTCCCACTCACACGGCCCTGCTGCTTCAAATATTGTCTAGATCACCAAATTGGATTTGACTAATCCATGGCTGAAAATAGTGCACCATTTTCTCCTGTTTAAATAGCATTTGTTAAAAACCAGTGTCCAGCTATTTTTAAGGCTTTTCAAAAAAGTGAGCCTATATGCTGTCTTTCTGCACCCTTTTTCAAGAAAAGAATCAGTGGAATGATTCAGAAAAGACATAATCAGGAACAGTACAAAATCGTTAAAAAAAAAACAACCAGCTACACATTATTGCATGAGTGATAATAACCTTATAACCTGTACAATTCAATCTTAATACTTTACTTCGCTTCCATATCATTTTCATTGACTTTACTTGCAACAGCATGTTTTAATGTAGTGGTATTATTATTTTTAGTCAAGTAAAGGACAGGAATACTACCACCACAGCAAAAATGTAGAATAACACTTGTTTTGTCACCATTGTATCATTTCTTGTACATTAGGATTTCATGTTTCTATGAATTTGAATTATGACATTGGTATTCATTCTATGCTGCTATTTTGTGCCAGTGTAGAATCTACCTTACAAAAAGAGTTCAGTTTCACTATAATTGAAATCACTAAATGTACTGAATTGGGTTGTGGATTTGGGGTTGAGAAAACATTTGGCAACTGCTTCTGTAACCAAACATGTTCATTCTCTTCACAGGAAACAAGAGAATATGAGGTTTCGATCTGAAGTCGCCCTTGTATGTGTGCGCATGCATGCATGCATGCGTGTGTGTGTGCGTGTGTGTGCGTGTGCGTGCGTGCGTGCGTGCGTGTGTGTGTGTGTGTGTGTCACTCCTTTGGTGACTCCCTGGACACCCTCACAATGTTCTCTGTACACTGAATATGAGCCTCCCTTTATTTACCCAACAGAGGACACATCAGCACCCCAGGAACACCTGGGCCAACCGGATTATTTTTCTAGCTCTTCAACAGTAAAGGTCCAGCAGCATCAACTTGTACAGTTTTTAATCCTATGATCGCATCCTGGGAACTTTCAGAGGTAACACCATCTGAGAAAGCAGAAGGAATCAGTGCAAAGCTAGTGCCATTATGAGCATATAACCACATATGTTAGGTTGTGTTATGTACATTATACACTATGTCTTCTGCCACCATCAAAAGATTAATGCTTTTGGGATGTATAAGATCTTAGAAATAAACGTCACAGACACAACAGTATTAACTTTTATCAAAGTATGCCCAAAACTGCTCTTTGAACTGATGAACCTTATGAGAAAAAAAATCTGAATGTGCCTTAATGTAAAAGGCCCTTGAAGAAATAACTTAACAAACTATGTTCAGATTGATCATTCTCTTGTCTCTATATTCAAGTATAGAGGTGAAGTCAGAGTGTTGTTAACCTAGCTTAGCATAGAGACTGGAGGCAGGAGGAAACAGCTAGCTTGTCATAAGCCCAAATACACCAACCAATAGCTTTGAAGCTCAATAGAACATGCTGTACCTGTTAGTACACACTCAAACACAAAACCATGAAAGCAGAATTTTGCAGTTTTATGGATGTAATGTTTTCTTTACACATAATACTTCATCCATTTGCCAAGTATGGACATTGAAGATTGTTCTGTTGTGACATGCTGAAAAAAGCTGGACCTAGCAAAGTCTCTAACACTGTGGAAACATGCTGTGCTACTTCACACCAAAGCAACACTACCTTACTAGACCTTACTACTTTACTACTACCAGGTCCATACAGAGCTAGCATTAGCTACATTGTGCTAACAGGGCAGATGTTGTTTTTACAGTACAAAAATTAAACTGTCAGGAATGTTTCATAACAGCATCCTGTGAAGGTTTTGTTAGTGTAACTCCTGAACATCAAACACAGGAGAACTACGTGTCTAGACACAAATCCCTGCTTATGGTTTCCAGAGGAAAATTTTACTGCTCAAAGCTTGCTCGTCAGAGACAAAGGTGCGATTCTCATTACAGCCCAATTTTATTTTAAATAAATAAATAAAATGTGTTTGTTTCTATTTTGTCTGAAAACTCACAAATTCAGAAGGAGAAATCGGTGAGACAGTAGGACAATAATTAGCAACAGGAGTCATACTTACCTTACCTCCATTTATTTCTCATATGAGCTACATGTGAGCTCTGTGTGAGATTTATGTGGTGCACATCATATGTTATATAATATATAGCATGAATCCTGTTGCTAATTGTCCTCCTCTTGCCTCACCTATTTCTCCTAGTGAATTTGTGAGTTGTAGGGGGGAAAAAAGAAACATATTATCCATCCATCCATCCATCCATCCATGATCTATACACCGCTCAATCCTTATTAGGGTTGTGGAGGGCTGGAGTTTCTATCCCAGCTGAATTGGGGTGAAGGCAGGGGACACCCTGGACATGTCACCAGTCTGTCGCAGCCACCAAGCCACTGTGCAGCCCAGAAACATATTAGACAAATTTTATTTATCGAAAATAAAATGAGTCTGAAATGAGAATCACAATTTTTCCTCCCGAGCTATAAGTCGGAACAGAGCCAGGCTCGCTGTTTCCTTCTGCTTCTAGTCATATGCAAACCCAAGCTGATCCAAACCTGTCTTTGTACTTATACACAGACATGAAACTGGAAGCACTTTTGCATATAGTAATGGTAGCAGACACACTTATGTTATGTGTCATATTGTCAATAAATCTCAACACAACATCCACTTTCGATGGAAATTATTGAAGTTTGAATTAACTTTAAGAAAGATGACACTGATTCCACATGTTCATATATAATTTGCAGAAATAAAGACAAAGGAGTTTTGATTTCTTATTGGGTGATCATCATCACTTTAGCCTCACAAATTCAGTTTGAAAACTTATAGTGACATTGCAATGTGACATTACAGCACATTAAACTTTGTAAGGCTATAGGAAAGTGCACACTGGGGCAGGCTCTTGTTCTTTTTGCCATTGCCTGTTTGGAGATAGTGTCTAAATTTATACCATTGCTGTCATTCGAAAATACAGTATTTATTGTCCTTTGATAATATGTCTCCATGCAAGCTGGTATGATGACAATGATAATAATCAACCTATTTTTGAATCATTGTACATAAAGTACTGATTAACCTACTTCACAAACGTCTTCAATAAAAGCTATTGTTCAGAAAAACAGTGATGTGTGTGGTGAGTGAATGGTTTGTATACTTCACTGAATTAAATGTAAACCACTTGACTTTGCTTGTATTTATCATTATTCGTATTAATAAGAATATGGACAATAAGAATAAGAACACCAATGCAAATCAGACTCAGAATCTGAAATACAGAGGGGAAATTGTTTCAAAGCAGCTTCTGCCTGCTGTGCATCTAGAAAATGTGTTCAATAACAACACATGATACTTTCTACTATTGCACCAACATGCTTTGATGGTAATGGCAAGAACACCACGCATGTTGGTGTCTTTATAAAAGTTAATGAAATGCCCTACATGACTCATACATCATTAATAACCTTATGCATGAGCCACAGTGATGCAGATACAAAAGACAAAAACTTTGAAATGCAAAAGAGCACCCCCCCACCCCTCTCTCTCTCTCTCTCTCTCACACACACACACACACCCTAAAAAAAAGAAAAAAAAAATCCTAAATCAGATTTCTAGGGAGTTCATGTTCTGCTAACAGGAGCTAAGCTCACCTGGACCTCCTGTATGAGCTTGGATGATTATTAAATGTTTGAATATTTCATGTGTATCTTATAGCAGTAACATAAGCATAACATTGTGACTGTCTCTGTACCAATACTGTTTGCTATAGTGGATGAAATTGATCCATACTGGACCTCTCAAACTGCTTAAGAAAAACACACACATGCAGTTATCTAAAATAAAAGAAGGTATACAGAAAAGCCTAATTGCATGAACTTGAATTTAAAATAATGGAACCATTTGAGCCCCAGATGATTTGTTAAGTTCCTCCAAGTCAGGTGTTGGACTTAGACCCCCTTTTAATCTGTATGTTTTTTTGTAACAGGCTCTTGGTACAGTATATGTCATGTAAAAACAAGGTACAACTGTGTGCTCTGGAGGGTTGCCTAGCTACCTAGATGACAAAAAACCCACTAAAATGAAATATCCTGTGTAAATAATTAAAAGAAGTCCTTCTTTTCACTGTACTTGTGATGAATGTAGTCATAAGTAAATATTTTAATTTTGTTAGAATTGAATGTGGAGTGATCACTGTTTTCTAGTTGTACACACACTGGCCTCAACAAAATGAATCAGGAACAGTAAAAAATAATGAAAATGTGAAAATAGTCATCTTGAATGTGATAGTGAGGCTGTCTAATGAGGTGAACATGACATGAACACACAGCAATATATCTGCTTTTCAACTTTATGCATTGTGTGTGTAAGAGCAGCAGTATGCTTCTCTTTGATCTGCTTTTCAACTTTATGCATTGTGTTTGTAAGAGCAGCAGTATGCTTCTCTTTGATGGATCTCTGGTAACACTGAAAAACTGAGTGTCCAGGCTCTGTAAACCTGCAGCACAACACACACCTTCTGGACTTATGACTGGGATTTTAACCTGAATTCTCCTGCTAGTCTGAGTACTGGGGTCCGTTTCACAAAGCAGGTTCAACAAACTGAGTGTAACCCTGAACTCTGAGTTGATCTACTCTGAGATAGGAAACTCTGAGTTTCCGGTTCCAGAACAGCTGATTTGAGTTGGTTTTATCAACTCGGAGTAGTTTCACCCGGAGTTAAGCGTGTGCACCAAAATTATAATAAGGCAGCATTAATGGAGCCACGATTCGACGAGTCACCATGGCAATGGGGAAGCGGAGGGCTGTGTTTTTCACCCCACTTGAACTGGAAATCTTAATGTGTTCATATGGCGAGTTTGAACACGTTTTTAGAAAGAAGTGCAACACCGCTGCAGCTGCAAAAGAGAGGGAGACTGCGTGGGAGAACATTGCTGCCTGGGTCAATGCGTAAGTTTAAATGTAATCCTTTGCGATCACAATATTACAGGGGAAAATTGTTTGAATAGTAGCCTATGAAGTTATGTCATTTAGGTGCAATCCCGCGGGGTAGAAGCGCACGTGGCAGCAGTTCAGGATGAAATATAAAAACATTGTTCAAACAGGTAAGACCTCAGCATAATCTCATGGAGGTACCTCATTTTGATCATTATTTTACATTGTAAAGTAGCCTAAATATTAAGTGGCTGTTTGACTGTGCAGTTGTTTTATCCCACACATAGCCTAGCCTAAATGTCTTCATCCATATCATGTTCTGTTAAATAATTAAGCCTATTTGAACTAACACAGACTTCTGCTCAGCCAACAGAAAGAAAGCAGATGGGTAAAAGTCGTTTCAGGGCCAGGCACGCTCTTCTGACGGCCCTGCATACACTTGCCTTACTGAAGTGCTCTGCATCTCTGACATTATACAAAAAACTTCCATTTGCAAAGAACTGCAGTGCAACACAAAATATCTTATGGGATGTGAGAGCATGACTGCGGTTGGTAATGTTGCAAATATAAGGACGGATTAGGTTGTGTATGTAGATTATGGACTGTGATGTGAAACGGTACTGCTCAAAAAGATAATTATCCGGAAATGCAAGAACATCTATGGTCTGATAACAATCTCCCGACGAATATTTAATTCTCCGAGCAGTAATGCTGTTCCCTCATCGACTGGATCGTTAACGAAAGGACATGCCATTTTGACAGACGGCAGAACTAGGCTATGCCAAAACTCGCCTGCTGACTGAAAAATGAGGAAATCTAATAGCGTATGTGGCTGAAAGAGGGCGGAGACAGACAGAAACTTGAGGTTAACTGAGAAAAACCTGGTCCCCACCAGGTTACATTCATAGATTCTGTTACTACGGTAAATGACTGAGAGCTTAAGCTACCTCTCTCTGTGAAACAGGCTAGAGTTACCACTCTTTCTCTGGTTTGAGTTACCGCCCTTTGTGAAATGGAAAACTCAGAGTTTCCCTCATTTCAGGGTTAACAGACTCAGAGTTTTCACTAAACCTGCTTTGTGAAATGGACCCCTGATGTGCAGGTAAATAACCTCATTGCTTGACTAACTAAGCATGGGTGGGAGCAGGACATGACCTGTTTTGTGTAAAAAGTTGACCTCTCATTACACAACACTTTAAACATGATACTTTTCAAAATACTTTGCTGGAAAACAAAAACATTTTTATTTATGTTGAAGTTTATAGTGACTATGTGAAATCAATTACCCATCCACCCCTGTCTTCCCAAATATAAAGGATTGATAAACATCTTAACCTCTTCTCCTAATGATGAATAAATATCAGCATTTTTTCCTTTTGTTAATAATAAACAATACATTTATTCAGGATGTTTTTTTTCCTGTGTTAAAATGTAGGAAACCTCATTGACCCATAGCCTTGCAGGTCTCCATCACATGAGAACTGTGGGTTAAGAAAGGATAACCTGTGTCGAAAAATTTTTTTAAGTTCTCCATTATATATGGTTGAAAATGTGTAAAACATGCTTTGCTTTGAATGACAATTAACTATTAATTTCCATATAAAACACTCAATCCCTCATTCCTATCACTCACACCATTTCTTGGTTAATCTGAAAGATTTTTGGAAGCACTGGTGCTGTATATTGTCTGCTGGACCTGGACTGGTTTGCAAAGTAGTTGTGAATTATGATGGAGGTCTACACCTCCAACTCAGGTTATAGGTGTGCAAAAAAAAAAAAAAAAACACAAAACAATCTTTCAGCTAAAGCAAACAGCAGTTTTCACGTGTCAAACTTTGAACATCCATTGAAGCTTAAACATCCAAAAGAGGAGACAAAAAAGAAAACCAAACATTTTTAAAGGGAGTCGACTTCAATCAACAGGAAACTACACTATACAGGCTCTGTGGTCAGTTCCTTCAAAGCTCATAGTGAAACTGGACTGACATTGGACTCCACATTCATAAAGCTGTCTTAAATTGAGAATGTCTATGTGATTGATTTTTAACAACATTTTTAAGATCAGGGCTGCACAGTGGCTCGGTGGTTAGCACTGTTGTCTTGCAGCTAGAAGATTCCCAGTTTGCCTTCCCAGGATCTTACTGCATGGAGTTTCCATGTTCTCCCTGTGCATGCATTGGTTTTCTCCAGGTTCTCCAGCTTCCTCCCACAGTCCAAAAACATGCTGAGGCAAAATGGTGATTCTAAATTATCCGCAGCTGTGCATGTGAGTGTGATTGTTTGTCTCTATGTGTAGACCTGCGATAGACTGGTGACCTGTCCAGGGTGTCCCCTGCCTTCACCCTCAGTCAGCTTTGATAGACTCCAGCCCCCTATGACCCCAATGATGTTTTAGCGTTGTATCAATCATGGATGGATTTCTATGATCAACATGTAAACAAAATAAAGCTGCTGGGGCTTGGTTGGACACAAGTACGTGAAGATTAATAACAATGGGAGATCCGGAAATGTGAAATTCAAGTGAAACCAATATTACATATATGAATGTGCCCATGTTTACTGCTCTTTGCACACATTAGCTTGAGCAAACTTCTAAATGTCAGGATCCATTTGATCATACTCCTGAAACACAACGGAGCAGTGCCTCCCTCTGCTGGCAAGGGCTACAAACTACCCATCATCCATCAGGCAGGCAAGGATCACTTCAGCCAGCTGGCATTTAATCTTTTACCTTTTACTTTGGTCTCTGAGGTAGGAATAGTTTGATGCAGTCCACAAGGAACTGTATGTTTTTTTTTACTAATTATCTGAAGGATTCATTATCAAGACTGAAGTATAAATGTCTTTCTATTGTTCATTATTCCGGTTGAAACAGGTTTAAAGTACACGGATTAATTCACAGTCTTTAACTCTGCAAACAGACTAATGTTTCAACATTCTGGTTTCTTCATCAGAGTACACCTCTGCACTTTCTGATGAAAACGCAGTATTGAAACATTCGTTCAACACCACTGCTGCACTACTAGTTGAAACGTCACATTTTTGTCATCTTCAAGTCCTCAAGGTGAGGTACACCAGATTTAGCTGAATTATTCTTAGTTGCACTGATGATGCTGTTTTTGGAGCCATTTGGTTATGTTGTGGTGTTTCCCTCATTTTCCTTGTAAAGAGTGGAAATCCCTTGAATGCTTCAAGTTGTTTATTTTCAGCTGCCTCCTCAGTCATTTTTGTTTAATAAATTCCTTCTCAATTTTTATTTTTATATATATATATATATATATATATATATATATATATATATATATATATATATAAATAAAAAAATAAAAACTGTGCCCAGCTAACAGCTGTGTCCACTTTCATTAACAATGTTGGAACTTGTTAGTAGTCTGAGTGAAATCTCAGCAGTGCTTTATTCTGTTTTTGTATCTACAGCTACAGACACAATTACAACATAATCAAAGAAAATTATGAAGAATAAACTTCCACTAAAAATTAAAAAGAAAAAAGTATGAAACAAATCAGTAAAAATGGACAAAAAACAACAAAATTATTAGTAATTTAAGTAATTCATACAATGAATTGTATATAAAAATTGATAGAGTTCTTGTGGAAATCCTCCATACATCTACTAGTAAACTGCCAGATTTCACTATGACAAAACCAGAGTATTCTCAATTTTGTTGCATTTTTCATACTTTCTGTAACTTTTATTGAACTGACTGAAACATGTTATAAGGAAATTGTCCACCTGTAGCACTATAAAATACCAAAGAACAATAATACAATACCTCAGTTATCTAGGCCTAACATACTGCAGTGTGAGGTCATTTTATTCTTATTATGATTGTTATTATTCTTATTAGTAGTGGCAGTTAATTGGAGAAAAATGAGACGCTCTCCAATCTCGTTATACTCGTTATAATGACAATAAAGCACGTTCTATTCTATTCTATTCTATTCTATTCTATTCTATTCTATTCTATTCTATTCATTGATGGCTAAAGAAGCACTACTATTCATGGATGTCATTACGTTGGCTTTCATTTACTATCTACGGTATATATGCTATAAACTGTGTTTTCAGAGGATGTCTTATTTATTTTAGTTACACTTTGGTAGAAGTACGAGTAGCAAGCGACAGTAGTTTTAACTCAGCTGTCGGAGCAGCGGAAGCTCACTGTGCCACAGCTTTAGAAGGAACAGCTAATAGCTAAGAGTAACAGTAACGCTCGTTAACAGGGCCATTCATGCAAGCAGCAGATAGTGCTGCTCCCAGTAGCAACAGTATTTAAACAATAGTAACGTGTAGCATTATAGGCAGACTGAGACGAGAACAAAAGCAGCAGTCGGTTACCGTCCACACAACCTTAGTAGCTCCTTGTTACATTGTATGTATCTCCCTAATTAGCTATATCCGTTCCAATGCGCATGCGCGTCCGACGGTTCGCGGTTGCGCCAACTGGTTGAGGATGTTGCTAGCAGCCAGTGTAGATGCAGAGCCTTTTTCACAACAATAACATCAACCGAATTTGCATCCTCAAGTACTGGATTTGAGGATTATACATTCCCGACGCTATCGGAAACCGTGCTTTGGACCACGACACGCCGAATTGTCTCCTGTATTTTTGGCTACATCTTCTGTTGACAATGGGAGCGGTGGGGTTTGCAGATTTACAAGGCTCCTTTTTGCAGGAGCAGAAACAAGAATCATGGCTGGCCAGCTAGGCCGCAGATGGATTTTGCAGCTGAGTGCAACAGTCTATTGATATTAAATACTGTATGTATTCTCAGCACTTGTACCTAAAAGCGGTGCTAAAGAGCCAGCATTTTCATTCCGGGACTCCCTTCGGGTTTTGTTGTCTTTTTGGGGCCAACAACAGAAGCTAGCGAGCCCGCTAGCTTCACAACCTTGACTGGTTGACGTCTTGCCTTCGTAGTTAGCTCCATTAGCCAGCTAACGATAGCTATCGTCGCTTCGCCAGCCATCCGCTGGTTAAAACACTTTGGGAAAAGACATTTAAGTATTTTCTCTCGTTGCTGTTTACCCCAATATACTTGTATCGCAAATTCCTTTTGCAACGTCTGCTACTGGATGAATGTGGGACAAAATGGAGACCCCGACGATTGTGTACGATTTGGATACCTCTGGGGGCTTAATGGAGGTGAGGTTGCTATGCTCGAAGGCCGTTATTTAGTAAAATATCCCCTTATTGCTATATCTTCTCAGTATTTCCCATAATTTAAATTGTCGCCATCATCACCACGACAACCTGCTATTAAGTACTTAGCTCAGCTAACTAACGCAACAGTTTGGGCTGATAATGGAGGCCACAAGTTAATGTTACCGCTCTCTTTAAGCCTAACATAAGACAGCACAGCGGGCACAAAGCTACACATTTTACAACTGTGTAGACACACAATCAGACATGGCAGCCGCTATCTTGTACTAAACAGCTGGGTAACTTTTGCAGCAAATCCAAACACTGCTGGCGCCCCCAAAGTCCGAGGAGGTAGAGAAGAGGAGTCGGAAGTTGGTGAGAGACGTCCGGAGGAGCGGCAGGGCCACTAACCACGACACCTGCGATAGTTGCCGGGAAGGGGGAGACCTGCTGTGCTGTGACCACTGTCCTGCAGCTTTCCACCTCCAGTGCTGGTAAGATTCAGTTACAGTAGGTACTGGAAGAGACATAATGCCCAGAGACCAGCAATGCATGTCAGTGCTCCGTTAGCAGCTTGTACTGAGAGCGATGAATGCTAACTTATTTGAGGGTTGTTTCCAGTTTGCTGTACTGGGTGCTACAGAGAAGCAAGTAAATGAAATTCTGCTCCTGATAAACCTGGTTTAAAAGATTATAGTTTTCCATTTGATATTTTTTTCAGTACCTATTTGCAGCACAAATCCGCGGCAATTTAAATGAAATTTCAACTTCCAACAGTAGATGGTTACCCTGTATTCACATTGTATTCTCCCATACAAGTGAACCGAGGAGGGCGGTAGTGAGCCCTGTGTGGACATTAATGCAGGAAATATTAATCCACAGTGTTTCCCGGGGAGTTTCTTGCATGCCGATGTCACCGATACACATGAATTAAGTAAAATATCACGAAGTTATATTTTGGGTATTATTTTTGTTATATAAAGCAGCATAACCCTTACATTTAATGTTAACTGACTGGAGCTTGCTAAGCAAAGATAGCAAGGTCTAATGTGTTCTCTGTCAAGCAACTCGAAGTAATATACCGGTATGTTTCCTAACTCGGAGGGCAATGTGTACCATTAGATATGTAGGGTCTTGTTAATCACGCTTGGCCTTCTATTAAGGAAGTTTATTGTGAGCATGAACTCGTGCGTTACTGTCATTGAAAAGGTATATTAATAGTCGTACGTGGATTTGAACGGAATGTATACGTGTAGCCTTGTCTGTGAAAGAGGCTAGAATTAGCTTGCAGTCGGTTCTCCCCTCCTGCCGCGGCTGCAGCCAGTGGAGCCGCTGCTGCTAAAAATGGAGTCGAGTCTGCCTCTGTTTACAATATGGCGACCTCCCTGCTCTTTTTTCAGTTTCACCGCCATCTTACCAACCTTTAAAATTCAGATTTGAAAGCAAAGGGGGCTCACGAATAGCACAGATGAAATGTTATGTCAATTTCTAAGACGGGGTAGCGGCAAGACATCGTTTGTTATGGACATGTCAGAGCTCGGCCCACTGTAGAATTTGTTCGGTACCGCTTAGCACGACTCGGCTGCACATCTTCTTCCATGAATGTTTTACCTTTGGCATTTGAAACAGTTGCATTCAAACTGTCACCTGGAAACGAGCAAACAGAAGCGGTTTGTCCATATATGGTAAAGCCTGTGGATGGCTTTATTTGTATAACTTGTAGTTGTCTCACATCAGTTCAGGGACTGTGGTGATTTTTGTTTGTTTCATGTCCAACTGTCGGTCTTAATTTTAGTTCTAGCGTTATAAGTGGTTGCAGTACTAAACTTGTTCAAATTTGGCTCCTTGATCATTATCAAACAGATATTTCTATGCATTTGGTGGTTTTTTTATGATTGTTTTCTGTTTTTTTGTTATGGTTTTGTTTGTAGCCCTGTTTATGTAACTATAGTGGTAATGTTCTGACTGTGGTGGTCCACCACTCCTGAAGCAATGTAAAGGGAGCTCACTTTGCTGTTTAGTGTCATGTTAATGAATCTAAGTTTTGCACAGGTTGACTTTTGATGATTATTGCTTGTGAAAGGGAGATTTCAGGGTGTGGATGATAGTTCAGCTTTAGTTATGTCCTGCATGTTGTATATCAGCCATTATGTTGCTCTCTGACACATTGTTCTCTCAGCCACTGGCCACATGCATGCTTGTACTATGAAAGCAGTATTTAAAAAAAAAAAAGCTTTTTCAGCCTCAGTCCATTTTACTTTGAATTGTGGCAAAATTTCTCATGGCCATTTAACTGTAAATGTGTAATTATTAGTGTAATCTGCAGTTGATTAGGATGTTTTAAGTCTTTAAAGGTGAATTTTTTGATGATTAATTAATGTTTCAGCTATTTTAAGTCAAATGTGAACAGATATCGAATAGACATTACTTTTCACATCATTGTATGTCTTTTGCATTGCAGTGTAGTTAACAGTCCGCTAGATGTAGGCAGAAGAACTTAAGTTGCCTAGCTGAGTTGCTTATAGTCTGAGGAAAGTGTTTTATGGATTTTTTTTTTTGCATGTGGAATAAAACATTTGTTAATCCAAAAGATTCCTTTGAGTGAAATGAGACAATAGAATTGTGAAACATCATATCATGACTTTATACTCACATGTTAATTATAGTGTTAATTAATTTGCCAGCATTAAGTATCAGCCTGTTCTTTGATTGTTTTGTTTTATCCTCTTATCACAGTAACCCACCTCTGAGTGAAGAAATGCTTCCTCCCGGCGAATGGATGTGTCATCGCTGCAATGTTCGAAAAAAGGTGAATGATGGATTTTCTGTCCTACACACCCATCCTTAACCAAAATTCTTTTCATTGATGAAATTAGGAATGAACAGTATGCTATGTGGACTGATAAATCTGTCTTGGTTTTTGTTTGCTGCTCCTAGAAGCGAGAGCAGAAGTCTGAACAGACCAATGGCCTACCAGAGAGATCCTCATCTAAGTGCTCTGTGTCCCCGGCTGTAGAGCTGGAGCTCAGCGCCGGCCCGCTGCGGCTCGATGGCCTTCCTCCGGGGGCAGGAGCGGCAGGGCCTGGCCTGCGAGTGGCCCAGGTACGCCTTTTGGACCGCAGGACCAGCAGCAGGCCGAGCAGCCGGCCTGGGACACCAACCTCCAACACTTCATCCACGCCGACCCCATCAGAGGAGCAGAATGATGGGGAGGAGGAGGCAGCAGAGCCTGAGGATGAAGTTCAGGGCACAGAACTTGAGGGTGCCATGCCATCTGCTCCGACACCACGCCTTCTCAAGAGGCCCTTTCAGCTCCTAATAGCAGCTGCGATGGAGAGAAATCCCACACAATTTCAGCTGCCCAGCGAGCTCACCTGCACCACTGCACTGCCAGGTCAGTCAGTCAAATTGAGCACTGTCACTTTCACTGTGATACTGTGCTCTATTTATTTCAGATAGTATTCAAAGATTAAAAATACTTAAGGAATTTTAGATATGGGGGAATGGGCTCTTCAGGATGTATTTCTGCAATGTATACCCCCATGAATTACAAATCAAATAGTAAATGAGGAAAGTTGTGCAAAATAATGCACCTTATTTCCAACATGTGTTCTGTGTTCTGAAAGGTGTTGAGCATTTCAGCTTTTTGATACACAAAAACTGAGATACATATTTGTTGGTTTGTTCCTGAAGTGTTCCTATGTTGTTTGGATTCTAGGCAGCAGTAAACGGAGAAGGAAAGAAGAGCTGCTAGGGAAGCCATTCAGGAGACCTCAACACGAACTGGATCCTAATGGTCTGGTCCCTCTACCAGTCAAAGTCTGCTTTTCATGCAACAGGTTAGAACTATCAGAATCCACTATGTACACAGAGGTACACCCAGACATGAAATGTTTTACATCATGTGCTGATTTCCTTGCATTTTCTCTGACAGGAGTTGCAGGTTGGCTCCACTGATCCAGTGTGATTACTGTCCTCTTCTCTTTCACATGGACTGTCTGGACCCTCCACTCACAGCTTTACCTGCAGGCAAATGGATGTGTCCAAACCATGTTGAGCACTTAGTGGTAAGAGTCTTTAGTCATAAGTCTTTGCTCAGAGATAAACAGACTTTATCCATACCAAATTCTTTTTCTCTAACAGTGATTAGTTTGTCATCATGTTTGTCTGCTGTACAGCTGAATCAGAGGAGCCTAAGCCTGTCCAGCCGCTGTCAGCTCTTCGACCAGTTCCAAGACAGGATGTCCCAGCATGCGGTCAAGTTAGACTTCCTACGTAGAGTCCATCGGCAGAATGCACCTAACCGCCGCACTGCTCACCAGCACAACAAGAAGACCATCAAGGTGCACTGGCTCAGTGCATGCGTGCAGACAGCCTGAGACTTTTATCTTTTACCATTTGCATTGATTCACTATATCAAAATGTATTTTTGTGCATTAGCAATAGTTGGGTTTTCTTTTGTTAAGTGCTCAAACTGATAGAACATAACACTGCAACAAAGCACTTACTCTTCTGGTGTATAGGTGGCTCTTCATGTCTCAGCAAAATTAAATAATTTGTAGTAAATCTGCATAAAAAATTACATTTGAACATGAACGCTCTCAGATTTTAACCTCCCTTGACAAGGTATCGAAACACAATGAATATAAAAGATGAGCTTTTTAGTCAGGGTATTAGATTATGTTAAAACAGTTCATATAATCACTAACAGTCCTTGTTTTTACTCAGGTGCCAGATGCCATCAAGTCCCAGTACCAGAATCCTCCCCCTATGTTGCTTCCTGCAGGGGTGCGTCAGTTGGAACTGGCTTGTAGCGGCGTTCCTGACCATCACTCAAAGCACCTCACCACAGAAGTGGAGCAGCAGGAGGTAGGTTTGGTGTTATATGTTTTATGACTCAGTCTCATAACAGCAGTGCAGTTCAAAGGTGTTTACTGTAGATGTGTAGATTCTTCTCAAAGTTAAACTTTTTCAGCATTTGATTACTAATTTAATTTCATTACATAATTACATGAAGTGGATGTGTTTATCAGAAAAACAATAGATTTAAAAAATATATATATTTATTTGGAAGGTCTTCAAGCTGAGTTAACTTCACTGTCCACTACAACCACAACAGAGTCATAACAAAGTATAAGTAACTTTTTATTTCACTGACTCTGGGTTGGCTGTGCAAGAAGCACACTAGCTTTAAGATTTTAGAATATTACTTGAAAAGAAATATTGTGATAAGTCTAGTTGAGACAACTTCTTTGTCATCCTAACTCTACACACTAGGCAATGTAGATATCGGTTTCTCCATCTGATCTAAATGTGTCTTTCAGTTAAGACAGGGTTTCTAAATAGAAGTGATGATGTCTTAGTGATAAAACATAATTGTGCTGTGTTTAACAGTGGCTTCAGGATGTCATCGCACTCCAGTGCAGCATCATGCGTCACCTATCCATCAAGCAGAAGGTCTCATCCACAGCATCCTCAGCTGAGTGGGGCTCTGAGCAAAAAGTTAGTACAAAACCACGCTTACCATCAGAGGACATGAAAACTCAGGCCTCTTTAGGAAGGACTTCCTCCCCTGAGCCCTGCTCAAAACCTTGTAGTACACCAGATGACCCCCAGGGGGCCTCTCTTTCCAGGGACACTCCAGCAGAGCTGGGTGTGTGTAAATGCAGGATGACACCTTGTCAGAATTGTAGGAAATCCAATGGACCACTGGCAGAGAGTCAGCCTCCCAAAGCCAATGGACCTGTAGACTGTAACAATGCCTCAGACTCCTGCAGGCAGGCTGAGCTGCAGCACAGACTGAAGCCTAGTACAACACCTCGAGACTCAGCCCCTACCTCTGGGCTGGTAAACCACATAGGAACAGAAACGGTTAAAAAGGAGTCTGAGAGCAGTACAGAAGCCTGTGCTCAGAAAATTTGCCCCACTGCCCCCACGATATGGACTCACAGCAGCCAGCAGAACCATAGGAGCCAAAAGGAGCTCCGGGAGGAGTGTGTGAGCAGTGATGAAAAACCATTGTACTCCGTCACCAGCAGTTCCCCTTCACACACACCACCTAAAGGCAACCAGAAGCATGACTCGACCAAGCTGGGGTCATCGTCACCCTCTCCAGGTATACATATCTCTTCGCATTGCAAAAGTAATATCATAGCAGTTGTTTTGCATGAACACTTTTGATGACCATTTAAATAATTGCATTGCACCTACATGTTAGCTAAAGCAAAATAAAGTGTGCTGCCCTTCTCTGTAAGGCATACATTAACACAAGCCTTCCTGCTTTGGTTAAATAGCTCATTTTCTATGCCAGATGTGTTCAGGACTGCAAGCAGACATAAATATTAGAAAGAAATAGAAAAAAAACTGGCCACACACAAGACCTCTGTATTGCTAGAATTTTTCTGAGAGCATTAACTTAAAAAAGGTACAGGAGGGCGCCCAGATAGCTCAACTGGTTGAATTGGCGACCCATAAAAAGGGGTATAGTCCCCAACACAGCAGCTCACGACCCTTTGCTGCAGGTCTCCCTCCCCATTCTTCTCCCTACTTTCCTGTCTGTCGCTACTAAAACCTGTCAGATAAAGCCAAAAAAAAGGGTACAGGTAATGCTAGTGTTAAGTTAGTCTGTCACCATGCTCCATTTACCCAGTTCAAAGAAACATGGAAATGAAATGTATGCAGATGGATAAAGCAATTAAAAACACTTTAAAAGGTGGATAATTTAATGACAGGAAATCTAAAACAATTCCTTTTTGCAGTCAAACCTGCAGCTTCTGAATGATGTCTGGGATCAGTATAACCTCCTAGACTGTCCTGATTGTAGACCTACATTATCATCTTGCGTGTCCTTTAACATGACTGCATTACTTTAGATTGGTCACATGTTCATTCCCTCATATGGCATTGTCAGAAATGCAGCCTTTTTTTTTTTTTAAAATAAATGCAGCATTTGTTTATTAGTTATTGATGATCAGAAATCATGGCAACATAGAATATGTCCATTTAATATCGATGTATCGACAAACAAAATGACTTTGCGCTGAGCACAGACGTGTGTTACGCATGTGTAAGTTGTGATCAGATACTGAATCACGTGATCTAAATATGTAGCAGGCAGCGGGAATTGGTGGGACTCAAACACCCCTACAATTTAATCAATTGTTCCTTGTATCATTTCTGACAGATAATCAATCATCATTTGTGTAGCCCTTTACAACAGCCCAAAGGGTGACCAAAGTGCTTCACGGTAAAAAACAAGAAAATAACTTAAAAACAATAGAGTAACTTAAAGCAGGACAAACACACTCACACTAACACCTAAGTCCCAATAAGTCCACGGCGGTGGATTTGTCAGCAGGCAGCTGACGTGTTTACTTGTTGTCATGCTACAGTGAGGCCATGCCGCTATTTCGCAGTGATCCACAAATCCGTGGATCTAGACTATAAACCGCATCACTGCCAAAATCTAATCAGTTGGTCCTTGGTGCCATTTCTGACCTTCCTTGACAATCTCATCCAAATCCATTAGTCCGTTTTTGAGTACTGTTGCGCACAGATGGACGGACAAACGTAGGCTGATCATCACATTACTCCACCGCGTTCCTTGGCGGAGTAATTACGAAGGCTTTTCTAAATTCTAGTTAATATATACGTTATTATTAATAATATATTATTACAATTGTTTTTTCTTATATGATAATGATAATAGTATAGTATTCCTCTTGTGATTTGTTTTGGAGAATGTCCCCATGAAATAGTAATAAGGGCTCACATTAGCTTCTTCAGAAGCATTCATGATACTAAAAGGAAATAGGTAAATCTGAGTGATATTTAGATTAAATACTGCAGTATATCAGTGTTGCAAGAAACCCTGCCTTCATATGTCTAGATTTGTTAAAGGACTATGTGAAGTTAAATCAAGTCTGTTTTGAGACATTCTTCTAAGTATCGTATACCTGTAAGGGAGAGAAAATAAATGGAGCTTGACTTGTTCAATTTGAAATGGATACATAAAAACACATTTGAATAGTTAAACTTCTTGTTTAAAATAGGTTAGTGTTCATGAATGAACAAAGTTCCCATCCACTCAAATGCCCAGTGCCAAGTCCCCCAATTTAGGTTTAGTTCATTGACCACATCTTGTCTTTGTCCTCTCCAGACATGAAGGTTGGTCCTGGACTGATGGGCTCGCTGCTGCCCACCACTCTCTCCACCATTGCAAACCTGTCCAGCTGCATGAAGGATGGAAAAGAGGAGGATGGGGGTAAGTGCACTTACTCAGTTGTGACTTGCGGCAATATTGAACCACTGTTGCACTGCAATGTATGTGATGAGGTAAGCAAACTGTATAATTGGTTTCAAATGGTTGTGTGTGTGTGTGTGTGTGTGTGTGTGTGTGTGTGTGTGTGTGTGTGTGTGTGTGTGTGTGTGTGTGTGTGTGTGTGTGTGTGTGTGTGTGCGTGCAGGGATTGAGCTGGACAAACTGGACGCAGAGATGATCAAGCTCCTGGCCTATCAGAGGATCCAGCAGCTCTTCCCCCCCAAAGTGCCCAGCACTCCACCTCCCCCAGCCAGCAGCGCTGCCCCCAAAACCCCATCACCCCGCCCTGAAAGTAAGACCCTAACCTATCTCTGACACCACTTTTCTGTCTTGGTGTTTTTTACCAATAAACAGAAATTCATGGTCTAATTTAAAGAGTTTTTTTGAAGTTCTTCTGAAGGGCAAAACCTGCACTGTCTTTCCAGGTCAGAAGAAAGTGCAAGCCCGAGCTGTGTTTTACCCTCTGACAGGAAAAGGAGGAGCTGTCAGCATGTGCTATAGGACATTATATATAGGATCTGGTAAGATACACTGACTGTATCACACTGACTTCACAACTGTTCATCCACCAGATTCACTGGTGCTTATATGCTAACCTTCAAACACGTCTATGATACAGACTGAAATAGCACCAATTCTAAAGACTTGTCCCAATGCTGAAAGCTAACTTCAAATTCTTTGTCAGTTTCATGCTCTTCTTTACTTAATTTGTGATCAGTTTCTAATTCAAATAATCTTTTTATAGCAATTTAAAATGTCTTATTAAGACAAGCCTCTTGTGGAGCTGCTTCTGTTTGAACCATAGGTTCCCTCCCTTTAAGTGAAGCAGTGTGTACTTGTGACCGCCTACATGTTTTATTTATTTTATGTTTGTTTGAGTTGTGAGCTGATTTTGTGAACCCTCAGATCCAACATCTGGTATTGAATTTGGTATTAAATTTGAATGTTGTTGAACCTAAATTTTCATGACAGTTCACACCGTGTTTGTCCATTAGACTGTTTAAAGCAGGATGTTGGTGGAAGTCATAATTTCAAGACCACAGACTAATTTCTATTGCAAGGTAACCTGTGAGAAATCATACAGGCCCTCGTGGAACAAGCATTTCTGCCCTTGTGATTAAGTAGGCCTGGGCTGTAAGTTGACAACAGTATATACCAGTGATACACTTCAGCAATAGCAGTCAGAAAATTGTTGAAAACAGTTATTCGTGATACATTTTTCAGCTATATCGGCCAGCCATATAATTAAGTATTTTTAGCAATTGTATGTAAGTTACCAAAAATGTCTCATATTTCAGTGGAACACGGTACATTACATTATACAATTAATTACTATATTTTGACAAAGTTAAAAGCAATAATGAGGAAAATGCCATGTTAATTTCATGATGAATTTAAAGCTCCTGCTGTCGGAAATCTATTAAATGCTCCAAGTAAAGGTCTTCAAAAGCATCAAAGGTGATTTTCAACAAGTGTACAGACACCATGCTGCAGAATATCTTTGAACACTTGGACCAAACTAAGCAATGTATTTGATATGTGGAATAATGTGGCAGGTGAAGCACTGCATTAAAGTCATGAGTTAAATTTTGTCAGGATAGTACCACTCACTACCTTTCTAATATTTTTTGTGAAGGTGCTGACATGGATGTGTGCCTTACAAACTACGGCCACTGCAACTACATATCGGGAAAACACGCCTGTATTTTCTATGATGAGGTATGGGCTTGTAAACTGCTGCATTTCCTAAATGTTTTGTAGTTGAATTCTCCAGTTCTGCCTGTTAATAAGTGCTGTCGTTGTTGGACATGGTGTAACTGAGTTTTGTGTGTGTGTGTGTGTGTGTGTGTCTGTCTGTCTGTCTGTGTGCGCGCGCGCATGTGCGTCTTTTCAGAATACCAAGCATTATGAGCTGCTTAACTACAGCGAGCATGGCACTACAGTGGACAATGTCCTCTATTCGTGTGACTTCTCTGAGAAGGCCTCGCCGTCTCCACCCAGCGGCCTAGTGGCAAAAGTTCAAGGCATTATCCGTAAGTCAATCTCAGTCCTGTGTTTTGACATCTAGCCTTTTTCGTACAGGTATTCAAACATGCCTACACAGGTCTCAGCCTTTGTTTAAGTTCATTTTTTGATATTGTCGTCTTGGTATGTTGTGATCCTCACTCGCAGGATTTGAAGAAATCCCTGGAAGTGTGGGCTTTAGTTCATGGTTGGAATGCTAGAGACGATAAGTAAATAGTGGGGGGAGATGAATCTAACATGGAATGGGAAAACAACAACCTTCCTGTTTGTCCAATTGCTCCTCCAGCGAAATCACAACCTGCAGTAGGCCACCTGTGACAGCTACAGTACTTTCAGAGCCTCCATAATCATAGAAAATACGTAGTGTCATGTCAGAAGTTTGGTTTTAATGTCGTATTGAAGTTTTCCAACTCCATGGAATTTACGGCTGTGACCGGAGGCATTAAGTGTGTGGGTTGTCTGTAGGGCTGGACCCGAATATCGGAATATTTGGTCGTGACAATGGTATCCGAATATCTATTTTTAGATCCGAATATTCAAATACCCCCGGACGTTACGAACCGAGCCGAAAATGCGTCTCCTTCCTCCGTTTGCCCACCACGTCGGACGTTACGGCAGGGATGAGAATTTTCCGCGGATCCGCGGAATTCCGAGTTTTTTTCCGCCGAAAGTATAATTTTTGTGACTCGTGTAAATCCGTTGAGAAAACTGTTTTTTCCATTTGTCATTCTCATCCCTGTTACGGACCCAACCGAATATTTGGCTCGTTCCTCTGTCCGCGTTGGAAACTGTTATTCGGGCCAGCCCTAGTTGTCTGTCCATCCCATTGTTGTGAATACATTATCTCCTGAATGCCTTGAGGGAGTTTCTGCAAATTTGGCACCAAAGCTTACTTAAGGATGAATTGGTCAGATTTTATTTTTGGCCATAACTCAAGAATTCCTGTTAGTTCTGACAAAGTTGTACACAAATATCCAAAAGGATATCAATCAAATGATATCATTTCATGTGCAGTTGGGACAGACTTGAGTGTAAACTGCAAATTGACTGATTAACAGAGGTGTATAAATGTGAGGGTTTTTTTTCTAGCTGATTACTCGGAGACTAAGGTTTGATAGCTTCACACAAATGACTAAAACAAGCCTATAAGGATGCTCTGCAACCTGTAGTGCCCTTTCCTAAATGGTGGTGATAGTGTTGGCTTGTCACATTCTGTACAGGTTTTCTGTATTATACTACCGTAATGTTCGGACTATTGAGCGCACCTGAATATAAGCCGCACCCACAAAATTTAAAAAGAAAAATAAAATTATGCATATATAGGCCTCGCTTGTCTATAAGCTGCAGGTGTTCACGTAACATGAGATATTTACACAGAAAGATTTTTTTAACTTTTAATTAAATGCTTTTTCTGAAACAGTGCCTGTAACACGGCAGTACAACGGCAGATTGTTTTGGCTTTCAGTCGGATCTGCACAGTGGAAACACCTCGACTGTCTCCTCTTTGTGTGTTCACCCAGTCTTCAATAACGTTTTCATGTTTGGGCCATCTGCTTTTATTGCCTCTGAAAGCTTTTGTCGTCTTTTTCTATTGAGTCAGTTCTTCACGCTGCCATCTCCAACATCTCACCATCGATTCGTTGATGCCAAGCTTGCGTGCAGCAGCTCTATTTCCTTCTTCGACAGCCAGATGGATTGCATTTAACTTAAAAGCTACATCATATGCATTTCTTTGTGTGTGTTTTCCATGATGAGGGTGTGTGCATGAAGCATAAAATGACTGATCTGAAGAATTTAGTTTGAGTGCGTTTGATTTAATTCGAACAGTTTCATTGGTCCATTGTGACCTGTTTGGTAATTTCATTGGTCTGATGTGACGAGGCTAAATGTATTGACGGCATGAAGCTCATTAGCCCGTAAAAATCTATAAACTAGCCGCATCATTGTTTAAGCCGCAAGGTTCAAAACGTGTGAGAAAAGTAGCGGCTTATAGTCTGGAAATTATGGTATTGTATGTACTGTGTGTGCAGGTCGCAGTAAAAAGCGTGAGGAGGACGAAGGCCCCAGCTCTGTGGTGGGTTTGTTGCCAGCCTGCGGGGTGATGAGCAGCCAGTCTCAGTGCAGTGCGGAGCCATATTGCAGCTGTAAAGCCAGCAGCTCCAGCCTGATTGGTGGCAGCGGGGCGGGCTGGGAGGGCACGGCCCTGCTCCACCATGGCAGTTACATCAAACTGGGCTGCCTCCAGTTTGTCTTTAGCATCACCGAATTTGCCAGTAAGCAGCCCAAAGAGGAGCAGACCGCTATGCCCGCTGCCAGTTGCACAAGCACCACCACCAGCAGCAGCACAGCCAGCACCACCCTCACCACTACCACCATCTCTACACCACCATCCACCAACACTGCCGCAGTGAGCAGCCCTTCCAGCCAGGACGAGGCTGACGCTGAGACTGTCCCTCCCCACCAAGTGCCCGTACTGCGCTCGAACTCTGTTCCATAACCTGCACAGGAAGCTCCGCCCTCCCTCCTTTTGTTTTGCACCTTTCGAGTCACAATGAAGGGAAAGCTGCACAGCTGGTTGGTCAACAGGGAAAAGTTTATTTTTTCATTTTTAATGGTTTATATCTTTGCATGACCTTGAGGTATTATTGACAATCTCTTCTGTTTGTGAATGACTGACAGTAACCTTCTATTCACTTCAGACCATTAAGACTTTGAGCGAACATTATTTACCTGTGCTCAGTTTTTCTTTTTGCCAGTATATTAGTTATGTATGGTGTAACCTTACTTTGTCAGTCAGCCCATTTAGCACAAATCGTTTATTTTGTAGTATTGAATTCCATACATTCTACTTTATTTTGCTGCTTTTGCACCACAGGTAGCTATATATGTATGAAAACATACATGCTTACACACTATATGTATATATAATGTAAATATATATAATTCAATGCCTCTCAATTGGAGAAACATTGGATTTCATGTAGATTTACCATTTTTTGGTTTTTAACTGTACAGTTCATGAATTTGTGATACTGTGTAGAGTACCAGACGTTTTGTGATAAAACTTGTTCTTAGTCTGTACTTTCCACTGTAGTCCATCTGTAAATACTGTATTGTTTTAGCACTCATTTTAACATCTTGTGCTGCTCTGTATATAAGCACTCTTTGTCTGTACCTGCTTGTCTGTTCAAACCTGTAAATACAGAAAGATTTTCTAAGAACGAACTCACATTTGTGTCCTCTGTAATTTTCAGTCTTCTGTGGGTCCACCTGAGATTTTGTAGGTTGGTTTTTCACGTTCTGCCGTAAGTCACAGTACTGATAAAGGTTAGAACTGGCCAATCGAAGGTGGCTTTGAAAATGACTGTAATCCATTTTCTTAAAGGTTAGGTAGCATGTGGAAAAAAGAATTCAGGGAAATTAGATCTTGGATGAAGGCGATGTTGACAATGCTAGTAGACCTCTGAGTCAGTGGGCAGTTTATAACAGAAGTGAGTACGCCCTATGTGCAATGCCACTTGAATGTTGAATTACTCAAAATTCCCTTACCTCTTAACAATAGCATGAATTTTTAGTTAAACGGTTGATTATGATTAATCAAAAACTAATTCTTTAGAAAGACTATATTGGAAATACAGGTAATAATGTGGACAGTCCGTGCAACAAATGTATATACACATCACTGCAGTACACCTATGATTTCTAATCTCAGTGCATGAACATAGTTCTAAAATGAGCTGTGAACACCAGAACTTTTGGATCTGTGGGCCATGTCTATCTGAATGTCTGCATCACAGCACCACATGCCAGAGGCACTGATAAATCTGATGGTGAGACTTCAACTCAAAATAAATGAAACACAGTTGCAACAGCAATTGAGAAACGCAAAACAAGTCATAGAACCAGTAATCAGTGCTGTGGAGGCCACCCTCCTAAAACAATTAGAATATTGTGAAAAAGTTTAATGTTTTCTATCTGGTATTTAGGAAAGTGAAAATTCAATATATTCTAGATTCATTCCATGTAAAGTGAAATGGTTCAAATATTTTCTATTTAAATTTTGATTATTATGGCCTACAGTTAAACAAATGAATCTCAAAATATTAGAATATTTCATTTTCACTTTCAATAAACTAATATTCAAATTATATAAATACCATGTATTCACAAGGTGGTCATCAACACCCACTACAAAGACAGTAGACCACAAAAGGTCATTGTTAAAAAGGCAGGTTGTTGGTATTGAAGCATATTAATGGAAAATTGACTAGTAAGGAAAAGGTGCACAAGCAACAGGGATGAGCACAGCCTTGGGAAGATGGTCAAGAAAAGTTGATTCAAGAACTTGAGAGCTTCACAAGTACTGAGGCTGGTGTCGGTGCATCAAGAGCCACAAAGTACGTCTTCAGGAAAGAAGATGCAAGTGTCACATTCCTAATATAAAGACACTCCTGAACCAGAGACAACGTTAGAAGTGTCCTACCTGGACTCAGGAGAAAATGAACTGGACTGTAGCTCAGTGGACAAAAGTTCTCTTTTTGGTCAAAGTCAATTTTGCATTTTATTTGGAAATCAAGGTTTTAGAGTGGGCTGTACAGTGGCGTAGTGGTTAGCGCTTTCGCCTTGCAGCGAGAAGGTCCCTGGTTCACGTCCCAGCTCGGACCTGGGATCTTTCTGCATGGAGTTTGCATGTTCTCCCTGTGCATGCGTGGGTTTTCTCCGGGTACTCCGGCTTCCTCCCACAGTCCAAAAACATGCTAAGGTTAATTGATTATTCTAAATTGCCCGTAGGTGTGAATGTGTGAGTGCTTGTGTGTCCCTATATGTAGCCCTGCAACAGACTGGCGACCTGTCTAGGGTGTCCCCTGCCTTCGCCCGAGTCAGCTGGGATAGGCTCCAGCCCCCCCCGCGACCCTAGTGAGGATTAAGCGGTGTATAGATAATGGATGGATGGATGGTTTTAGAGTCAGGAGGAAGAGTGGAGAGACACAGAATCCAAGGTGTTTGAAGTCCAGTGAGAAGTTTCTACAGTTTGTGTGGGTTTTGGGTGTCGTGTCATCTGCTGATGTTGGTCCATTGTATTTTATCAAGTCCTACACTCATCATCCACCAGGAGATTTTAGAGAACTTCATCAGCTGACAGTCTTTATGGAGATACTGATTTCCTTTTCCAGCAGGACTTAACACCTGCCCAAAGAGCCAGATCTACTACCAAATGATTTGTTGACCATCAGAAGACGGATACGTAAGGATTCACTATTGTCAATATAGACTGTGCTTGACTGGCCATTCAACTCTCCTGACTAGAACCCCATATGGGATGTGGTCAAGAGGAAGATGAGAAACACAAGATTCCAAAAGTACAGATGAGCTGAAGGCTGCTGTCAAAGTAACCTGGGCTTCAGTAACACCTCAGCAGGGCTACAGCCTGATCACCTCCATTATACACTGTAATGAAACAATAGGCTGTGGTTAAAAAAATAAAAAAAAAATCATATAAATAAATGTACTTTTGAGAAGTTGGACATTTATGTTTTGTAAATCCTTTTTTAAAAGATCTTGTTTATTATAAACATTTAGATCATTTGGATTGCAGATTTTCATAAACTATTAGCCACCATCATCAAAAATGCTTGAAATAATTAAATATACACATAATTAATGTAGAATATATGAAAGTTTACCTTTTTGAAAGTACGAAAAAAAATAGCTCCTGGAAACAGTCAGACAGGTGGTTTAGTGTTGGTAAAGTGGTCATCAATGAACATCTAAATTTCTGGGACAGCTCAGACATTGCAAAACACCAACCTCTATGAATGCCTTCCAACAAAAACACCCTTGCTGGTTTGTCAAAAGAAAATTGCAATGTGAAACTTTGCTAAAGAACATGAAAATAATCTTGAAAATGTATTTTTAGAGAAAGGCAAAGCAATACAACCCACAGACAAAAGAAAAAACAATGTCTCTGTCATCAAAAATAATAGCAGACTTGAACCTCATCAGTGAAAGATATAGTGACTTTTTTGCATTGAGCTCCTACTGTGGAGCCTGTATTTTTAATGTAGCAAATTTTGCTCTATAAATGTTACATCAGCACTACTGTTAACTGTAAGATGATACAATTTTAGATCATTTGACTTTAAAATGATATTGTGCAGTGTGCTGTAAACTCATTTCTGTTGTGTGCTGTATATACAAACAAAAATCATGTTGGCGTTTAAATTGGTTCTTATATTTACATTTAATAATATATCAGATGCTTACAGAACGTGTACACATGGTTTAAGTTCCCAAATGATAGCTGCCGAAACTGCAGCTGCACACTTCATACATTTTGGATGTGTGTGGTGATAATCTGGTGAAAGCGTATTAGGATATGATCATTTGTCAGTGTAAATCTTTCAAGGAAACATTTTATTTTTCTTTTTTGTGAAAACAAAGATCTTAAACATAGAAACTTCCTGTTCCTCTCACTGAAAATAGTTCCTATAACTCCTACAGTCATTTGAATAACATCCTGCATATTGCACATATTATGGGATCCATAGTTTCTATCAATACTTTCAAAATAAAGCTATATTAAGCAATATTTATTCTTGCATTACTCAATATACTGAATCATGTACACTGACAAACACTAATCCTGGGTAGGATTCTGCTCCATGCTACATATTCCTGCTACCAATCTCCTGTTCTACCACATCCCAAAGGTGTTCTACTGAAGTCACATCTGCTGAATGAGGAGGCCACTGAACTCACTGTCAGGCCATGAAACCAGAGGTTGATGTAATGCGTTATCCTGCTGAAAGCAGCCATTAGATGATGGTACACCATGGTCATAAGGGATGCACATGGTCAGCAGCAATACAAAGACACACTGGCATTATTACCATGGTTGATTGGTAATAAGGAACCCAGATCATTTAGTGAAACATTCTCCACACCACCAACAGCAGCAGTCTGGAAGTTAACACAAGGCAGTTTGTCTCAATGGATTGTTGATGTGAACCTAATAATTTTACTTAAGTCTAAAGGCTAAAAGTAAGTAAAAAGTTTTGAGATTAGAAGAGTTTATTTGTTTTCTCTGGTTGTTACACATCAAAGTTGTGAGTACAGAAATTTCTATCATTCCTCACTTTAACTGTGACCTTTATGTCATTTCCCACCTCGGTCCACACTGATTGTGGCAGTGTTGTTCCTCCTACGGTGCCATGCATGTTCTCCACCACTAGGCTACAGGGAGTGTACAGTTTCTGTAGGTATTGAATGGCAGTAAGGCAGCCAATGGAACTGTGGTGCCACCCAGTGGTGTTATCAGAAAAGACACAGTGGCAGACCACAGGAACAACCTTACACACTGACTTGAGTACTATGCAGTGGTGAAATACACACACTGAGTCAACTGGTTTCCAAGGCTTTAATGAATTACAAGACACAGATGAGGTACACCACAGCTATGAGGTACGGATACAAAGGGTATGTCAGAGAGAAATTCCCACAGGGATGAGAATCTGTCCATCATACTCTGACTTTAGAAATATTAATTCCAAATATTAACTAGAAGTACTCTTATGCTTTGGTAAAATAGCTAAAGAAAATCACTGATAAGATATATTCATATTTTTAGTGATAATATTTCGACCCTGTGTTTTAATCAATGCATTCACTGCTTACATAAAAACTAACCACTGACAGGCATGTTTGCAACAGATCTATGTATAATTTCTATGTATAATTTCTCATCAGTAATGTAGTAGCCTTTTAGTGCCACCATTCAAAGGGGAACAGTTCTCAATTTAGATTTTATTTTTAAGCTTCATTTTTATCCTGTCTTTGTTTTTAATCAACAATAGTGTATGGACCTTTAATTGCTGTTGTTTCCTGCAGCTCTGCTTTAATATTGTATCTGGCACTGGGCTTCAGCATGTCCCTAACAAGACTGAAAGAAAAGACAGGGAGCACACACATCTTAAGATAGAACTTAACCTTTGCCTATCTCAATTGGGCCTCCATTAAGTTAGCAAAGAGATCCAGAAAAAACAGTGCAACATCAAAGTGAGAAGAAGCGAAGAATAGGCGGAACACTCAGCCTGAGTGTGGCCAGAGTTTCTGAGACAAAGATTTTCTTCCAAACATAACACCCGCTGCAATTCAGACACAGCAACACTCAGAGACAAAAACTGGTTCACTAGATAAAATAGAAACTCAAGCTCAACAGCCTTACATGTGCAGTCCAATAGAGTGAGGAATTCATATAGCTATATATAGGGGAGTCTAAACAACTCCCCACCCTCCTCTTCTCCTATCCCTCCCACTCCCCCTCCATCTCCCTATCCCTCTCCCCCTCTACCTCTCTACCTCTTCTGTCCTTCTCAATCCACCGGCCAGCAGGCAGATGGGTCCCCCACATAAAAAGCCGGGTTCTGCTCAAGGTTTCTTCCCTGTTAAAAGGGTGTTTTTCTTGCCACTGTCGCCTTAGGGCTTGCTCTGGTGGTTCAGACATATGGGTTCTGTAAAGCGTCTTGAGACAATTTGACCTGTTATTGTCGCTATATAAATAAAATTGTATTGAATTGAACTATTCCACAAGGTTATGGCTCAGCACAGGAGAGCAGCTCCTCAGGATAACACTCAACAGTCCACCTGTATCTGAAGGATAAAGGACGTTCATCTGAAGATAGCAATGTCCACATTTTGGACAGAGGCATGAAGGAAGTCTTCTATGTCAAACTGGAACAGCCATTTATAGCCTTCATGTTTATCACATCTGAAGACACTCTGAAGCAGAAACCTGTGTGTAAACATTGAAGTTCAAAAGCTGCAGTCTTCATGATTTTTATGGCCTTAAAGCGTTTCACAGCCTGAAACATCCACTTTTGCAACGTGGGGTGTACTGTCAATTCCCTCACACAAAATGAATTGAAGCAGCTTTTACAACAACGCACTGCTTATACTGCTGTCTTGAGATCTCTCCCTGGGCAGTTGGGCAACAGTGTTAGCAGATGGAGTCATCTCTCACCCTAATTATGGATCATTAGCTATGTGATTTTAGAGGGAACATCACAGTATGTACCTCAGACTCTCCATCAGAGGTTTCATGTCTTCAAGAACCAAAGGAGAAGTCAAGTTGTTTTCTACTGTAGCTCTTAATCTGCACAGAAGTGTTGATGCATATCATTCACACAGAAAAAAGAATGACCAGTGCAACAAATAAGATGGTAAATCATGCTGATATGGGCCACAATGAGGCAGTGAAAGAACTGTATTTGGGTTTTGTGTATTTGCAGCTCTGTTTCAGAAATACAGCATAGGTGTTCACATGTTTTTTCTTGAGTTACAATGTTCTCTCGGACACTATGATTTTATTTGGATTATTGTCTCCTTTATTTAGATGCTTATTAATTTCATTTTTAAGCACTAATAAGTGATTTTAAACCCTTTCAATTACCCACAGTCTTTTAATCAAGTATTTATTTAAAAGAAATATAGATTTGTTCAGCTTCAGGTTTTATTGCTGTCCTGCTGCTTATGCTCTCAAAATAGTTTAAAAAGATCTATCACTTTCACAGAAAATAAAGGATTATGAAAAAGCTAAAATATAAGTTATGTGTCTATAGCTTCAGCAGGTGCTGCCCTTCTGTTGGGACAAGAGTTCATTCCAGTTACTATTTTGATTGGCCACACCAATATACATTTGCTTGTGCCCATGAAGGTTAACCCTAATGTTGACTGTGCTATTGAATGTAACTTTCCTCAAAACACAGGGCAAAGTTGAAATAGATTATCCACAGTTACTTAAACAATTGTATCTGCTGTTGCTACCTCGGCTGACCTCACTGATCAGCCAACATGAGTCAGGTGGTTCTGGTCCTCTTCCAGTTCTTTCGTTCTGCTCTGACCTGATAACAAAGAGAGCACTCACAGTCACACCCATGCAGGAAAGGGGTGTGTTTATTTGAATGTGTGAGTCTAAAAGCTCAAATTGCTCGGACTTCCTCTGTGCAACCAGTCTGCTGTGAGGCTCTGAAGCTGGAACAATGTCTACCTGTTGTCTGCTGGCTGTGGCTGTCGTTGTAGGAGTTGCCTACATTTTCCGTCATATTGTAGTGAAGGGAAAGAGATGCACAAGCGAAGCAAAGCTGCATGGGAAAACTGTGATTGTGACTGGTAAAGTAAACATTCTGGTTTGTAGTGATTGTGTTTCACCATGTCTGTTTTGGTACAGATCCAGTATCAGAATCTTGGTAGAATAAAAAGAGTTACTGTTTGCCTCTAGGCAGCAACACAGGCATTGGGAAGACCACAGCTATAGATTTGGCTAAAAGAGGAGCCAGGGTGATTCTGGCCTGTCGCAGTAGGCAGAGAGGAGAGGCTGCACTTGAGGAAGTCAAGAGGGTGAGTAAAGATTTAATCTATTGTTTCTTCACTGATTAATAGAATGTTCTTTGTCATAAATGACCTTCTGATGTCATGCAGCAGCTTCTAATTACTCAAAATGCTATGCAGACAGTATTGTATAAAAGAAGCACTGCATATATGTCATTTGTACCTTGGCAAAAATGTTCCTACATGAGGCTAAAGCAGGACACAGACAGATGAACACTGTATCTGCATCACTTTTGTTTTTAGTAACAATTTCTGTGCACATCTTCCACAGGAAAGCAATAGCAATCAAGTTGTGTTCATGCAGCTGGATCTGGGAAGTCTCAAGTCCGTTCGCAGCTTTGCTGATACCTTTCTGAAGTCTGAACCCAGACTGGACATCCTCATCAACAATGCAGGTTCATAATGTCATGAACATTAAAAAACTTTATTTATTTTTTTTTTTTTTAGAGAATTTTGTCCTCTATATCTGTATTGACTGCTATTTTAGTTTAATTTTAGTAGAAATTTCAAAGTTAAATGCAAAATTCTTCTGGATAATTTAATGTCCAAATGCTACACTCAATGTACACGCTCGTCTTGCTGATATTCCTCACATGGTTTGATAAAGAGAGTAAAGCATGCAATAGTGGTGTGACAGTATTTGAAAAATGTCCCATATAGTTATTGGATTACTTGGTATGTCATATTATGCAGTTGTAAGTGCCTTCTAATTACTTTGGTATACAACTCAGTACAAAGAAACAAATGTAAACAGTGAAATTATTACAGAAACAGTCCATTGCAGGCACCTTCCATATTAATGTAGCATGATCAGTTAATAGCTATGGTGTTAATCATTTGGGACCTTTGGATTTGCACAGAAGTGCAGAAGATGTGCAAGTTTTCGTGAATCAAGACTAAGATGATATCTTGTGACACTAGCTTGTCTGTGAATCTAAGAAGTAGTTATTCTCTCCGTTAGAGTTTTAAAACCTAGCATGTTTTGATGTTGACATGCCAACAAACAAGAGGGATCTTTCTCCATGTTTTGCTCCAGGTATTTACATGCAGGGTCGAACAGAGGATGGACTGGGGATGATGTTTGGGGTCAACCACATTGGCCACTTCCTGCTAACCAACCTGCTGCTGGAGCGACTGAAGCAGTATGGACCAAGCAGGGTGGTTAACGTGTCCTCATTGGGACATAACTTTGGAAAAATAGATTTTGACTCCTTGAACACCCACAAAGCTCTGGGGCTGGGGACCTCATTTTGGGAAGTCTTCCAGACCTACTGTGATAGTAAGCTGTGCAATGTCCTCTTCACCCATGAGCTGGCCAAGAGACTCCAGGGAACCAAGGTGACCTGCTACTCCCTCCATCCAGGTCAGTAGTAAGAGTATACCTCTATTCTACTCATGTGCACATAGTATTGCCACTACAAGAACTTCTTGACCTTTTTGTTAGATTTTACATGAACTTGCATTTGATATCCCAAGTTCTGCTTTTGTTTCCACTGTTCTTTTTAGAGACATAGCCCTCAAACAAAATTTCGGCCACATTTAGCAAATGAAGTCCTGTTGCCTGTGATTGGTCAAACAACTGCTGCTTATGATTGATCAAACAGATAACAGAAACAGTAATCATACCTCAGCTTGCAGCAAACAGCATTGAATTCTATGTTTACACTGATGGGCTCTTTAGATTTTGTTCCCTTGTTGCCTTTTTATCAAGGTACATTGGTCCTTCTCAGTTTGTAAATTACAAAGCAAAAACCAAACACTTCTGCCCTACAAGTTAAAGTACATGTTTAGGAAAACGCTAGGTTGACTGTGAAAAGCAGCTATAAGTAGCTGGAACTGGTATTTTTACAATATCTGTGAAAGACCAAGCAATTAAATCCACTTTGTTTTACGTATTTGCAGGAGCTATCAACACTGAGCTGGGCAGGAACACTAGCTCAGTGTTGCAATTATGCCTGAAACCCTTGACTACTTATTTCTTTAAGAACACGGTCCAGGGATGCCAGACCACCCTGCACTGTGCCCTCCAGGAGGGACTCGAACCTCTCAGCGGACGTTACTTCTCCAACTGCACTGTGAGAGAAGTCTATGACAAAGCCAAAGACGATGCTGCAGCAAAGAAGCTGTGGGAGCTCAGTGAGAGACTGTGTGGCCTTGCATGAAGAAGCTTTTTATTCAGTTCATGACACTGAGTAATTTTTGTTTCAATAAATTTATTAATTACATGCAATTATAGTAATTTTTGTAAGGGCCCGATCTATAAAAATGAAAAAGTTAGCTGGCAGTTCAACATGAGGCAGGTCAAGTAAGGTCAAGATTTGACTGTCCCACCACTCCTCTCCAAATACAACAAACTAAAGGATCTGTCTGATTAGTACTATTAGAGTCATCAAGACTTTTGAGAGGACTGTGCAGGTCTTCATATTAAACATCATTTTGTGTACTACTGTTAGCATTAGATGTGTAGTCTGACTATGTAACAGTATGTTAAGTTGTAAAAAAAAACAAAAAAAAAAAAGATAGTAAGCTGTTCACTTGTGCATCGTACATCTTCAGTTATTGATGCCCAATATAAATGATCAATCAATTTTGCTATTGGTGCATGGGAGCCCTAAAAAGCAGCGTTCATGCAGGAAACGGTTGGGTTACACAAAAGGTTTCTGGATTTGCTGGTTTAGTGTATATAGATAGATGGGTGGGGTCACAGCAGGATGAATTTAACAATGTAACAAAACAAATGTGCTGACAAAGGGTTTCATAAATCAGTTAAAGCACACCCATGTCTAGGATTGTTGCTTACAATTAGTTTCAGAAGAATAATTAAAAAAAATCATTTGATCATCTGATTGTTACTTGTTTTATTTGTACACTTACACTTGTTTTTTCCCTCTCTATATGGTCTTTGCACAACAAAACAGAGAACCCCCATGTACAGTATTACTAAAATGTTAAGTTATATTATCTTACAATAACAATATACATTGTACAACTTAAAAATACATAAAGTGTGGGATACTGGGTCTGCACAGTAGCTTGGTGGTTAGCACTGCTGCCTCGCAGCTAGAAGGATGGATTTAAGATAAATGGAAGCCACGTCCACACTTCATTTTATGAATCAGACAGGATCGTTAAACTATATTAAGAACTGACCTTTTTACAGTGCATCTGGAAAGTATTCACAGCGCTTCACTTTTTCCACATTTTATGTTACAGTCTTATTCCAAGATGGATTAAATTCACTTTTCCCCTCAAAAATTCTACACACAACACCCCATAATGACATATAAATATTTAATATTATTATGAAATTGTTGCAAATTTATTAACAACAATAAAAAAAAATTTGAAAAATCACATGTACATAAGTATTCACAGCCTTTGCTCAATATTTTTGATGCACCTTTGACAGCAATTACAGCCTCAAGTCAGTTTGAATATGATGCCACAAGCTTGGCGTACCCATAGTTTCGCCCATCCCTCTTTGTAGTACTTCTCAAGCTCCATCAGGTTGGATGGGAAGGGTCGGTGCACAGCCATTTTCAGATCTCTCCAGAGATGTTCAATTGGATTCAGGTCTGGGCTCTGGCTGGGCCACTCAAGGACATTCACCGAGTTGTTCTGAAGCCACTCCTTCGATATCTTGGCTGTGGCTTAGGGTCATTGTCCTGCTGAAAGATGAACCATCGCCCCAGTCTGAGGTCTGGAACGGGTTTTCATCCAGGATGTCTCTGTACATTACTGCAGTCATCTTTCCCTCTCTCCTGACTAGTCTTCCAGTTCCTGCCGCTGAAAAACATCCCCACAGCATGCTTCACTGTTGGGATGGTATTGGCCTGGTGATAAGCGGTGCCTGGTTTTCTCCAAACGTAACGCCTGGCATTCACTCCAAAGAGTTCAATTTTTGTCTCTTGAGACCAGAGAATTTTGTTTCTCATGGTCTGAGAGTCCTTTAGGTGCCTTTTGGCCAACTCCAGGCAGGCTGCCATGTGCCTTTTACTAAGGAGTGGCTTCCGTCTGGCCTCTCTACCATACAGGCCTGATTGGTGGACTGCTGCAGAGATGGTTGTCCTTCTGGAGAGTTCTCCTATCTCCACAGAGGAACGCTGGAGCTCTGACAGAGTGACCATCGGGTTATTGGTCACCTCCCTGACTAAGGCCCTTCTCCCCCGATCACTTAGCTTTGACAGCCGGCCAGCTCCAGGAAGAGTCCTGGTGGTTCCAAACTTCTTCCACTTACAGATGATGGAGGCCACTGTGCTCATTGGAACCTTCAAAGCAGCAGAAATTTTTCTGTAACCTTCCCTAGCCTTGTGCCTTGAGACAATTCCTTTGTCTTCATGCTTGGTTTGTGCTTTGACATGCACTGTCAACTGTGGGACCTTATATAGACAGGTGTGTGCCTTTCCAAATCATGTCCAATCAACTGAATTTACCACAGGTGGACTCCAATTAACCTGCTGAAACATCTCAAGAATGATCAGTGGAAACAGAATGCACCTGAGCTCAATTTTGAGCTTCACGGCAAAGGCTGTGAATACTTATGTACATCTGATTTCTCAGGTTTTTTATTTTTAATAAATTTGCAACAATTCCAAAAAAACTTTTTTCACATTGTCATTATGGGGTGTTGTGTGTAGAATTTTGAGGGAAAAAATGATTTAATCCATTTTGGAATAAGGCTGTAATATAAAAAAATGTGGAAAAAGAGAAGCGCTGTGAATACTTTCCGGATGCACTGTAACTATCATTATTATTTTACTGTTTATGCGAAAATCTTTGTTTAAGGCCAGCAAGTGGATTTAAAACTACAGTAAATGTTTGCCATCCTTAATTTAAACAAAAAACTTCTTCTCAATAAAAAAAACAGACAAACAAAAAATATATAATATTCTTTACAGCATGACCAAATGTAATATTCAGATGACCAAAAACTCACCCAGAATGGACATCTAAATGAATTCATACCAAATTCAACTGAGTTTGCCTCAATTCAATTTATATATCACCAAATCAAATGTATATCACCTCAGGCCACTTCACGTAAAGTCAAAGCCTTAGAGAGAAACGTAACAGTTCCAACAACCTCTGACTGAACGAGCAGCAGGGAGGGTTAGGGTGAGGAGAGCACAGAGTAAATAAAGCAGCAATGGAATCTGATTTATATCGCACCCTTTTCTTTCATTGTTGCTCCACTCTTCACCTAACAAGATAAAAAGACCAGTCAAACTTGATGGATGAGTCATGATGACTTAGCGGTTTTGTTGCAATGCCATTCTAATAGGCTGTTTGCTGTACAAAGTGCTCCAGCCACAGCCAGATTGCACTACTGTAATCAAATGTCAAATAAAATGACACCATCTCCTTCATGTGTGTAATAGTTCAAATAGTTTGAATTTCTTGTATTGCATTGTTTCCTATATTTTTCTATCATTTTCCACAGTCTTGACAATCTGGAAAGTCTTTTTTTAATCCACTGACTATTTAGTCTTCTTTGTGTTTCTAATAGTCCTAACCTTCTGCCTAAATGGAAGACTGTATTATAACTACTAAGGTTTATTTTGTCTTATCTTGTATGCACTTGTAATTTGGAGTGTGTGCAGTTTCATTGCTTTTGGCACACATAGAGCAGTGGTGGCAACAAAAGTCAAAGTCTATGACTTGATATACAATGACCTTTGAGCATGTAAGAAAAAACAAACAAATAATCTATCAAACAGCCTAATGTATACCATCTACACAGGGTTGTTGCCCTGTTATGGAAGGTGCCCACTACAGTGGAGAGTTATTCAAACTTCAGCTTAAACCACATTGTTGTGCAATAATTGCCCAAACCAGCAGGGAACGTGTGTCCTTTTAGACTTGTGGAAAAAAGAATTTAAAAATGCAAAATGCAAAAAAAGAAAAAAATGTAGGTGGTCTACTACATTTTGTCTAATATGCACACACAAAAGATAAATACCAATCCAATCCAATCAACTGTGGATAGTATTTTCAGGTCAATGGAGTAATAGTAATAAAAAAAATATAAACAAAAAGCTGGCTGTATCCAGTGTTCAGATTTGTGTTCTGGAAATGAATTCAATTTAGTACGCATTTAATTAGATATTGTTAGATTTAATTTGAATATTTCAATATTACACTTATAATAATATAAAATAATTTCTCTAATGTAAATAAGCATCTTTTGAAAGTTTCATGTGATATCTAATACCTGAAATTTTAGAAAGACGAAATATTGAAAAAGGTAAAGATTTTGTTAAGTTTTAGGTCATGTTTGGTAGTGCTAGAAAAAATCGCACTCATTTTTAAAAATATCTAAAAATAATTAATGCATTGTTTAGTGTTCAAATTTGGCCGCAAGCGCAAATGACTCTGTAGGAGGAGGAGGAGGAGGAGAAGCAGAAGAAGAAGAAGAAGAAGAAGAATTGCAGTGACCGTTTCTCAATTCTAAGTACGCAAGTCCCTACTCGCGTACTTGGCGAGAACGGACTTGCGAGTCGGACTCCGAAGTACGGACTTGCGAGAAGGCATCGAGGCTAAAGTGCATTTGGAACACCAGCGTACTTAATGACGTCACCGCCTCGGATCATCCACTCCGGTTATTTTTACAGTGAAAAACAACGAAATGGAGCAGATATAACCCAGCCTTGCATGGTCACGTTTTAATATTCAAACAGTTACTGTGTATATATATTCAGGTTTGTAAGATCGTTATAAATCTTTTTTAAAATGTTTTACAGCCGCTGATTTATTGACAGCTGTAGTTTGTGATGCAGTTGAACTGAAACGTCTCATTCTCAGTTTTATCAGTTCTATCCATAAAAACTTTTCAGAAACTGCTGAAAAAAATATTAAACCTTCACGAGGACACCTCATAAACAGGGATGGATGGTTTACAGTTTTATTATTAACCATTACTAAAATACATTAGTCTACATACATACCTGGTGTTTGTCCTCCAACATCCAGAGGTTTATTCTGACAGATATAAAAACATCACTACACTTTAATGTGATCACCAGGACTTCTGTATGCTCTGAACATCATCAGTAATTAATGAGAGAATATTTCATGTCAACTACTGTACTAAGAACCTGAAAACAGGTGAGCTCCTGCAGGTGAGCTCTTCCTCTGCTCAGGTAATAAAACAGAAACCTTTTCAAAGATCAGCAGCTTCTAATCAAACAGTTCTGATGTTAGAGGAACATTTACTTCTGGTTTCAACAATAAAATTCATTTTTTGAACACAGTTGAATAATATTTAATTGCAAAATGCTTAAATACAATTCAGCATTTTCTATCCTTCAGTTTCCATGAACAGCATCATGCTGGCCCAGATGCTGAAGATGGAGCTGCTGATGTTCTGTCTGTGGAGTCTCCCAGCATTCAGTGAGGATCTGGGTTTCTTCAGATGTCCCTGGAATAAAATATTGCTTAAATGTTATTTTTAATGCACAGTAACAGTCATAGGAATAAAACAAAGTTGTACAACAGGTAGTGAAGACAAGACAATAATTCAGAAGTACACAGTCAGCCATCGAGTAAAACATTAACAATATTATGTTATGAATATTAACTTTAACTTCTTTAAAGCCCATTTTTCTCAGAATAATAATAAAAAAAAAAATACACCATGAGGCCAAAGTGTGACCATTAGATAAACGTAAAACTACTTATATCCCCGTTTAACCGCTGTAGAACCGTCAGAGCCAGCGGCACATTTCAAAAAGTCTTGCCGACATAAGGCTGCTCTCGGCGGCTACAGTGAGCCCTGACCGGCCGTTCATAGCCGATCCTGGGCGCTCACATCTCCGAAACCGTTTGAGTAAATTTTTAATCAGACTTTATCTTGATAAATTGACCACATATTTGACGTTTACACGACTATTTTCTCGCCTGAAATAATCTGAAAACTACATTTTGTATCATAATAACAGTAGTATTCCCAAAAAAAACTTATTTTACCTCTCAAAGTTTCCTTCCCGGCCTTTCCCGCTGGTCGGCGCGACATGCATTATGGGTTATTTGTCGACCCCAAGTCCACACAAGTATACACAAGTAACGGGTATTACTTCCGTTTTCGGTCAGACGCGTTCTTTGAATGGGAACGGTACTTGGGCCGTTTCTCAATATGCGTACTTGTCCGTACTTGCGTTCTCGCGTACTCGTGAAACACAAGTATGGTAGAGCTAAAGCGAGGAGCTCTACTGGAAGTTGCTCAAAGCTCTCGGAGCTGCTCTAAGGCAAATTGTCATTGATAAACTACCTGCTTTGTTCAAATAATGTCAGTACAGTCATGCTAAAGAAACAATAAGAGCACGCTAGTTTCGCTCATAAAGAGTTTATTTTGAAAGTCTGGACGGGACTGATGCGGTAATTGTAGCGTACTTGACTGTCCCGGTTAGTCCGGTGCTCTGAACAGGGAACATGTCGGTGCTGCTGGTGCTCGTAGCAGGAGCTGTTTCCGTCTATGTCATAGTTTACTACGGTGTGTTCAGAGGAGCGAAATGTTTGAGTTCTGTAAAGCTACAGGGGAAGACTGCCATTGTCACAGGTAACTAGCGGCTATCCTTGGCTATCAGCTCATGCTAACATGGAATGTAGCTTAATGTATACTGATTGTGTAACTTCAGAGCCACTTTGTGTCCCTCACATCCCAGCATACACTCAGGTCCACAGTGAACTATTGGGTTTTGGATTTTAAAGGAAATATATGACATCTGTAACACCTCAACTAGGATCTCCAGAATTCTCAAAGACTCTTCTAACCATGTGGATGATAAATACTCCATGCAGTGAATGATAAAATATATTTCTACCTCTGCTTCTCAGTGAAACACTTGGCTGCTCCAAGGTGTTGGCCAAAACTGATTCTGGTTCTTGGGAGAAATTCTGTTTAAGTCTCTGCATTATTTTATCTGCTCTGTGTCCTACATTATAACCTCATAGGTTGAAATAGCTTTAAAGGACTGTTTAACTGGACTAGCACAGGTACAGTTAGTGTCTTTGTTAATAGGGTGATCACTCCAAATGGCCCAGGAGAAGAAATACAGCAGAGTATTTAACTGGACAAAGTCAGTTCATAGGCAAGACATAGTTTATTTTGAATTTCAGTACTGAAGGTTTTCTTGAATTTACATCACCGTATGTAAGTGCGTTTTTGTTGTTACTAGACTATTTGTTAAGAGTTGCACCCATTAAACCTCCCTGAATGTTTTGCTGTAATGCAGAACAATATGTATTTTAAAAACTGACTTTAAGATAAATGTATTGTTTGTACTGTCTCTATATCAAAATTACAAGGGCAATGATCTGTTGATAGTGTATCTACAATCACGGTTTTACAGGCCATGCTTTCATCAGCAACAATCATCTGCCAGGGATTTGACCAACACAAGTGCATCTCATATGATTAGAATATGGTGGAAAAAGTCAATATGTGTGTGTTTCTGTAATGGTTAATCTGTCAGATGTGCAAGCTCTTTAATCAAAATTATATATTTAATGCTAAAATGTAATTATTGTTCTTGTCCATGAATTGTAAAATTTAGTGTTTTACAAAAAGAAGAAAAAATAGTAAACACAATCAATGATGATTTAGGTGTCATATCATCTGTTGATGGTCCACTTTCTATAATCAAGTCCAAAATCATTACAGCATCTACCAGCAGATTGTGGAGCACAAGTTTCTGGAAATGCAGATTTTGTCTTCCAGCAGGACCTGGCGTCTCCCAGTACTGCCAAGACCACTCAGAAATGGTCCGTGGATCATGGCATTGCAGTTCTAGATTGGCCAGCAGACTCACCAGATTTGAACTCCATAGAAAAGCTGTGACGTGTTGTCAAAAGAAGACTAGGATGAACCAGTCAAAAAATACAGAGCTGAAGGCAGCTATCAAGGCAACCTGGGCATCCATTACACCTCAGCAGTGGTACAGACTGATTGCCTTCATGCACACTGCACTGCTGCAGAAATCGAATATTTTGAAATATTCTAATTTTTTTTAAGATTGACTTTGCTTTAAGTCATTATCATTGAATTTAAAATAAATGAAGGCTTGAAATATATCAGTTTATGTGCTGATTCTAGAATATACACACACACACACACATATTTCACTTTAAACAATGTCTGATGAAAAATATTTAACCTTTTTAGTTAAGTTTCATGTGTGTGACTTGTTTGCTTGCACAGGTAGCAACACTGGCATCGGCAAGGCCACAGCCCTGGATCTGGCAAAGAGAGGAGCCAGGGTGATCCTGGCCTGCCGCAGCAAGGAGAGAGCTGAGGCTGCTGCTTTTGACATCCGCAGAGTGAGGACTGTTGCAAATCAGGCACACAGTGTTTTACCACTAATTATTAAGAGCACTGAGAATTCAGGTTGCACATACACTGGCCTGTCAGGACATTTAGTCTCTACTTTTCTTAACAGCAACAAGAGCAGAGGTAGCTGTCATGCTAAGTGCATTACATGCAGGTTAAGAGCTGGGATATTACTGCTGCATTTGTTATAAAAACACCATTGTGTGCAGAGCTAACTATGAGGATTATGTTTGCGGCGATGCAATAGAGTTCTGAAGCAGATGTTGAAACCTTGGATCATGAGAGACGGGTGACGGCTGGTGTAGTTACTTTGGTGACATTTCCCAGATGTTTCCCTACATTGTTAGGTAAAATTGTTTCTGTTGATGTTTTATTTAATTTAATATGGGTAAGTTCGAATTTATGAAGCACATTCTTGACAACAGTGTATTTAGTTCTTGGTCAAAGCTGGCTAAAAATTTATGAATTTGAAGCCCTCTGCACCGTTTGCAGGAAAGCCCACAAACAAGCCGCTTTAGGCATAAAGGCATTAGAGTTGAATGGAACATCAGAAAACTCTAAAGTTGCTGTAAAAAAAAAAACAAAAAAAACATCGGCAAACACTTGCCATCAGTCAGCACCATTCTGTTTTCACGTCAAGATCATCACCAGTCTGCATTGTGAGCTCTTACCATACTTGTTTCTGCCAGTATGATGTGGAATAGATCTCAGATTGCATTCACAGTGGTCTTAAAATACTTTCAACTTTACTTGTTGAAGCCTGTAGAAACCTTTCTGAATAAAAATAATTTTTCTCTATCAGTCTACACTCACTAACCCAGAATCACAAAGTTAAAGCTTGTTTTTAGAAATTTGTGTAAATTTATCAATAAGCAAAAGCTGAAGCTCTTGCTTACAAAAGCAGTGCTGTGATTAGATGTACCCATTTTTGAGGTCTCCCCTTTACTGGCTGCATTCCACCTAGAAAATCGATTAGCTTGGAAATAATTTGGAAAGACACACACCTGTGTGTGGTATTTCAAGTTCCCACAATTCTCACTGCATGTCAGGACAAAATCTGACTCCAAGGTCTCTTTGTAGTCCATGATAAAGTTGTGGTGAGGCCAGGACTCACCATAGGGTTTAGAACCTGCCACAGTAGCAGCACCCATCAATCAGGCCTCTTTGGTAAAGCAGCCAGATGAGAGCAAGTTTACATAAAGACAGCCTGTTTGCTGTGCCTTGAGTCATGCATCCATTTTTTAAACATGAAGACTACTTTTTTCCACAGTATACTCTCAGAGATGTATATAGATGTAATTACACCTGTAAGAAAACTAAGAAACAAATAAAAACACTTTCGATGATGCAACTGTCATCAAACAGTTGGGCAAATGTTTTTGTGATTTTGAAATGTATTTTTGAATATATGTTGAATATTGTTCAGTCCTGCCAGATATTTGTACTGCAGCTAGACTTACCTGGTAGTAATGTCCTACAGGAGAGTGGGAACAGCCAGGTGGTGTTCATGCAGCTGGATCTGGCAAGCCTGAAATCTGTTCGCAGTTTTGCTAAAACATTCCTGAAAACTGAACCCAGACTGGACATCCTCATCAACAATGCAGGTGAAATGTTAACACGGAATGGAGTGCCCCTTTCCATAACGTGTATTTCATTTTTCAGATGCAATTTTTCTATAAAAACAAAATGGAAAAAGTACAGTTAAACAACACAGAATACGTTTTGTGAGACTTAAGTAATTACAGTGTTCCACAAAGGTATTGAACCACACTGTGTTTCAGGTGTGATGGGTCCAGGACGTACCGAGGAAGGCTTCAGCATGGTCTTTGGGGTAAATCACCTGGGCCACTTCCTGCTCACCAACCTCCTCCTGGAGCGGCTGCAGCAGTGTGGTCCCAGTCGAGTGGTCACAGTGACTGGACTCCTGTACCGCTTTGGAAACATTGACTTTCCTCTCCTGGCTTCCAAAAAGGATTTAGTGCCAGGTCAGTTTACCTGGCACAAATTTCAGGCCTACTGTCACAGTAAACTGTGTAACGTGCTCTTCACCAGGGAGCTGGCCAACAGGCTGCAGGGCACCAAAGTCACCTGCTACACCCTACACCCAGGTCAGTGCCTACTGCTACTACTTTTGCTGTCTTGAAACATCAGCGGTAGTATGGCCCAAGTGTGGCTGCCAAAAACCTATACCATGTCAAAACAATGTGTGGGACTACCTATATACAAACTTTGCATGTGTTTGAATCATTTTTGTTCTTGTCAGGAGTAATCTACACAGACCTGTGTCGAAATTTGAGTCTATGGCTGCAGCTCCTTATCATGCCCTTTGCCAAGCTCTTCTTTCTGGATCCTGAAGGAGGGGCCCAGACCACTCTACACTGTGCCCTGCAGGAGGGCATCGAGCCTCTCAGTGGGCGCTACTACTCGAACTGTGTGCTCCAACAAGTGGGAGCCAAGGGACGAGATGATGCCTTGGCAAAGAAGCTGTGGGAAGTGAGTGAAAGGTTAACTAACTTCTCTTACGAGGCTGAATTCTAATCCAGAAACTCTCAGACTTTATGAATACTCACAGGCCTCTGGTCTTTTAATGTCTTATTGGTGGATTGTTGGTCTCTGCTTCTGTAAGGGCTGCTTTTATTGTGGTTTCATAAGTTCAAGAGGTAGAGGAGTGACCAATGTGGTTTTGTCAGGGCCAGTACTGATTATTATTAGTCAGGGAGACAGATGATGATATTTGGAACTTACATTTGCAGAAAAATTCTAGTCTTTGGGGTGAAAATTTTAAATAACATAACTCACTGGTTGTAAAACTTTGAGTCGAAGCCTGCTATTTCCTATGTGCATTTCACATTTATTTCTTCTCTCCTTTTCCTATCTGTGTGTTACCAATTTCAAAATCTTCTTCACTGCAGGAAGCAAAAGAAACAGCCTCTGTACAGCAACCAACAGGCTGAAAATGGCAAAGTTTATTAAGGATTTGGATTGTACAGTAGGGCGAGTCTGTGATTGTTTTGGTTAATCTGCCACCAAAACAGTTACCCTTTTACACTGCCCAAGATGATAATGATTATTTTAAAGAAATACAAACAATCTAATCCCTCTGGTAAAATCATGTTGAGGTGCAGCCAGTCTATCCTCCTGCATTGACACAGTGCTGTGGAGATAGGTCTGCATATGGAACTACAAACACAAACACAAACTCTAACAGAAAACTTTGTTTGAAAACAGATTTATTTAAAAGGGCACTTTTCAGCATGTATCCTTCAGTGTTGATTGGCTCTTAGATGTGATGTGTAACCAGTCACAGTGCTGTGGGCATCGCTTTGCTTGAGATCACAGACTAGAGACAGATAGAGAGCAGCTTCTCCATTAAAAGTAGCATGTTTTTAAATTCCACTCTTTATTAGGAATTGGTTAAAAGGAAGGCCGGGGAGGTTTATGGATGAAGTGAAAGAGGAGACGAAGATAGTCAGTGTGAGAGAAGAGAATGCAGAGGATACGGTTAGATGGAAGCAGATGATTCGCTGTGGGGACCACTGAAGGGAAAAGCTGAAAGGAAAAGAAGAAGATTAGGAATTGCTTAAAAAAAATAATGATATGGGTAAATATTAAAATTGCAAATACCATATCCAGTAATTAACCAGGCTAATAATTGGATAGCTGCTACTTTTAAAGTTTTTTCTTTAGTTTCCTTGCCTTATAATTGTACTGACTTTATCAAATGGCAGACTTCCACAGAGAGATTTCATGATTGCGCTTGTGATTAAACCACATTTTCTTAATGAACTTTATGAGGGAATGTTCTTCAAACTTTCCTACTGTCAGTTACAAATTCCAGCTTGGCCTGATTTAATCTACTGAATAAAGGTACCAGTGTTAATCCAGGGAAAGAAAATGCAAAATAGTTTCAGACCAGCCCTATTTGTGAAGTCATTCCAGAGTCCTGTGGAAATGAGATCTAGTGCTCTTTCCCCAGTCATTGTTGCTTGTTATCCACAGATGAGACAAAACATTCAATTCAACACTCAATATGGGAGCTCTGATTTGCCAAGGCTTCTGAAGGTGACTTGTGGTATCTGGTACCAAGTTAGCAGCAGATTCTTTAAGTCCTTGAAGTTGTTGTTTGCAGGCACCGCAGTCCATCCTCGGATCACGATTGATAGACGCGCACCATTGCTGACCAGGAGCACCCCCACAAGCTAGGTCATCCTGGAAATGCTCTTATCCAGTCATCTTGCCATAATTATTTGGCCCTCTTTGACCCTTGTCAAAGTAGCTCATTGCTAGTTGCCCATTTCTTTCACATCCAAGACATTGGCTGTAAGAATGAGGTGTTAACTTCCTGTCTAATACGTCCCACACCTATGCACTGAGTTCATTAGATAACCAACATCATTCACTTTATCTGAGTGGTGGGAATGATTTCGCCTATTGGCGTATTTGTTGGAGGGCTTATGTTTGGTAGTGAACTTCACAAAAGTAGGGCATTGAAATTCGTCCTCTCGCTTGTCATATGTCTCATGTCATGTTCCTTCTATGGAAATGTTTACACCACAGTGTTGTGTTTGTCATTAGAAATTAGGACTGTAGTCGTATGTGTATTTGTCCCAAACCACTCAGTACATTATATTGACTTCAAGAGGAGTCTTCCTCAGTTTAGATTCTTAACTTTCAGTTTTTAAAATATTATTTTAAGCACTGTACCAAAAAACTGTGACTCCTTGAGGTACATGTTGGACCATGAATTTTGTGTACCTTTAGACCACCATTGCTAAGTGTCCTTAATGAGCTTGGCTGCTTCTCTGTGGTTGGAGATGTTCCTAATAATTGAGAAATGTTAATTGTGTTGAATCTTTGCTAATAAAGTTTGGCCACTCTGGAATCATTATTAGTGATCTGTATCTAAACAGTTGTGTTTCTGTCCAATTTAACTGTTCGGCAGTTTTCTACAGGTTTGCATGTGCCTGATTTTATCATTGCAGCTCGCCTAGGAACATTGTTTAACCCTGGTTGGTTTCAGTCAGAAATTTCACACAATGTGTCACTCAAAATACCAGCTCACCAAATGGTAAACCAACCCTATCAGAATGACCTTGCAGGAATCGAGAAATTACATGGGAATTGTCTGTTAATCTCAACAATTCAAACTTGAATTGAACAGTGATGAATCTTTATTGACAGAAAAGTAACTTCTCGATTCAGAGTTAAACAAATAAACATCAAAATACCAATCAGCAAAATTCCTGTGAAAAGAGGGCTGACCTAGAGAGAGATCTTAGAGGCTGAGAAGCAGCTCTAAATTACTTTTTAGGTCTAAAAGATAGTCAGACATTTGACCTAATTTTGTCTACTCTGGAGTTAATTGTTTGCATTGAATCAACTTCACCCAGACCAAGAAGTAATGCTGCATTCTTTAGGAACATCCTCCACTGTCTGGTTTTCATCTTTGTAGAGAAGTATGCATACTGCAGTAGGAATGAGCCCAACCACGCCGCAACGTTGTGAGAACTACTTTTAGACCAAAGAAGACCAAGGAGTGCCAGCAGTCATCGACATCCCTCCACAGTCACCTGAGCTCAACCCTGAACATGAATGGGGCACTTAAAGAAACCCAAACACTTCTGGTGTGGCAGACTCCTCAGGCAAAACGCTGCACAGTTTAGGTGCCCTGACAAAAAAAAGACTAGGTCCCCTCTACTCTTAAATTAGACACAGGGCTGTGCACAGGTTGATAGGGGGATAGTAAGTCTGAAATGCAGTCTGGAGCCTGGCTGTGAAGAGCCTTAAAAGTATTCAATAAAAGCAATCTTAAACACACGGGTTGCTAAAAGTGGCACGGTGTGATCTGTTTTTCAAGTTTAAGTAAAAGTCTAGTATCGGCATTCTAAATGTAGGACAACTTCTGCAAGCTATAGAACATAAAACTTGTCAAATTGTGGGATATTTTTTAGGTGATACAACCAGGACTAGATGACTTTGCTGACTGATTCAAAGTTGAGGCCAGATTCATTGGCAGCAGATCTTGGTTCTGTGGGTTGCGAGGTACAACCTCCGTGGATTAGGCTTCTTACAGCACATCTCGAAAATGCTCAATCGGATTGGGATCTGGGCAGTTTGGAGTCCAGGTCCACACCTTGGGCTCATTGTTGTGTTCTTGAAGCCATTCCTGAGCAACTTTTATGGTGTGGCAGGGCGCAATAACCTGTTGGGGAAGGGCCCTGCTATTGGGGATTTCTGTTGCTACGAAAGGGCCTCATCAGTGTTTAGTTGGGTGGTATGTGTCACAGTAACATGCATATGAATGCCAGGATCCAAGGTTTAACAGCACTACATTGCATTGTAGCAAGATGAATGATGCTTTTGATTGAACCTGTCAGTGGTTGTAACATTGTGGCTGATTTATGTATAACTAGGTATTGACTGTGTAGCAATGAAAAACGACTCAGAGTCTGTGTATAATCCACAATTCAGACAAAAGCCAAACAAATAGTAAATTATTGCATTCTACCATGCAACATACATAAAACATGTCATTGACACTTCTTTGTAGCTGTCATCAGTATAGCTGCCCACACTGGGTACAAAGACATTTCTGTAGTGATGTGTCTATTTAAAAAGTCACGTAAGTAGCACATGCCTCATGCTGCATAGTGACATTCTGTCTTGCTGTTAGAATATTAGGTAAAATTGTAAGTATGTATTTTATATGATAGAAATGGACCCTATGCAGAGCCTAATCCTCTCCTGGCAAATCATGTTTAAATACAGATGATTGTAATGTGTGAATTAAAAGAAATTGTTTCTGTAAAGTAGTAATAATCAAAAATAAATTTAAATATAAATTTCCCTCAATATTGGAAGCCATTTGACTATCATTTTGTCGTTTTTTTGGACACAAAAACCCATTTACTTGATGCTGGCTACAAATGCATGCACACATGAACCTGTCACTGTACAGTGTGTCCACAAGGGGGCAGTAGCGTAACACAGCCGCACAAACACACCAGCATGTCTCCTCATACAGCTCCTTGGCTGTTGTTGCTTGGAGCAAGGTTGTTGAGGACCTTAACCCAGCAGACCTATGGATTCTGTTCATTATGAGCACTGATTATTAACACGGGTAGGCATGAAAGCCAGGTTAGTTGTGTGTGTTAAAAGAGGTGCTCTTGTAATTACTCAGTAGGACATTCCTCTGCGCAGGCTTCTCCTTTAACCTCAGCGTTGGTGGGGAGGAATACACCTCCACGATCGATTCCTATCTCCTCCTGCCTTCAACCATCACTCTGTCCCCTGCCTTCACCCTCACCACCTCCACTGTCTCTGCTGCCTGCTCAAATGACCTCATAAACTTCAGTTGCAGTTTTAATGACAATCTTCTTTATTAAGTTACAGTTTCACCTCACCTGGTCTAGCAAAAACTTTCTGGCTTGAAGTCAAGAAGTTCAACTCCAAGCCAAACACATGAATGCAAAGTTTAACATTGAAATAGCCTGCATGAGAACTCTAGATAGCAAACTCAGTGGAATTGTGGAAAGAGATGTTGCCTTTACATTTTTAGAATGTTTTTGTTTCAGTGCTGTTTGTACTGCAAACAGTTCCATTCATCTCTATGGTGATGAAGTTGAGTTGGAAATCTTTTATAAACTAGAACAAACAATTGCATGGCAGTTCTCTTACAGTGAGTAAGAGAACAGTTAATTTACCACTTGGGATACTTTCATTCATTCATCCATCCATCCATCCATCCATCCATCCATTATCTATACACCACTTTATCCTTTGTTGGGTCGTGGGGGGGCTGGAGTCTATCCCAGCTGACTAAGGGTGAAGGCAGGGGATACCTGGACAGGTCACCAGTCTATCACAGGGCTACATGTAGAGACAAACAATCACACTCACATTCACACCTACAGACAATTTAGAATAATCAATTAACCTCAGCATGTTTTTGGACTGTGTGTTGTGTTGGGTTCTTTTGCAAATAAAGACTGCTGCTTTGAGTAATCACGGAACCTCTTCATTAGCTGGCTACACTAACATCGCCTTTCTTCTAACCCTCTGTTGTGTCTATTCTCTTGCAGTACTCAGACACCATCTATGCATGGTCTGCCCCCCCAGTGGCAACACACGCAATGTTCCGGACAACACCACATCCCCCTTACTGAAGTTAGGTTGAGCCTTCTTAGCTGTAAACACTCAAAATACATTCGGAACATCAAACTGTCTCAGCTCACATGGGTCACCCAACCACACCAGGGCAAACACAACTCATTTGCATTTTGACAATCCCATAACATTCTTGTTTTTCTTTTTAAACAATCATTCCATGAACTATGTAACATTTTTATGCAAAAGCATCCTTAAACTCAGCATATCAAAAATATCAATGGATAACTTTTACAGATTTAGCCTTCTTGGTTTTATCACCTCTCTACCAGACCTAGTACGGACAACACCTGGTGTTTGTTGTGTTTTTGGCTCAGAAACAGTCTCTGTTGGAGTGTTCTTTTCATTAGACTGAGTCAGTTGTGGTTCAGTCTGAGTCTCTGGTATGAGTATAGGCACAAGATGGCTGCGGTTCCTTTGATTGTCCCTTGTGGCCCACTGACGACATAGGACCGTGGAGTTGTGTGGACAGATGTCACTGTGCCCTGTGCTTTTGCATCTGTAATCCAAACTGAGTGTCCGGGTAACATTTTGTCCAGATTTCTCGTTCTGTATCTTTTGTTGAAACATTCTGTTTGTCTCATCCTTCTCTCCTTCTCCACGTGATGCATTTGCTGCAGATTCGGTACACATGGCTGCAAAGCGTCTGGAAGCATTGGCAGGGTGGTATGGAGTCTATGCCCCATGAGAAGCTGTGCTGGCCTGTAGCCATTTGCCAGCACTGTGGTCCTGTAAGCCAATAGTGCTTTGTATGAATCACTGGCTTTCTTAAGGAGGTTTTTGACTGTTTGGACAGCTCTCTCCGCCTCGCCGTTGCTTTGGGGGTACCTAGGACTACTGGTCACATGTTCAAAACAGTATTCATTTGCAAAGTCTTCCATTTCCTGACATGGAAACTGTGGGCCGTTGTCTGTGATCAGTATCTCTGGTATTCCGTGACGTGCAAATATTGACTTTAAATGCACAATGACATTGGCAGAGCAAGTTGGGCTGAGCTGGGCAATCTCTATATATCTAGAGAAGTAGTCTACTAGTAACAGATAGTTTTTATCTTTCAGAGTAAACAAATCAGCTCCCAACTTCTGCCATGGCCTTTCTGGTAGATCTGTTGGCATTAAAGGCTCTCTCAGACCAGTAGGGCTTCACCGCCCCCTGTAACTGGTTACGATCCGGCCAGCCTTCTGCGCAGTGCTTCATGACTTGAGAGCAGACACTGTCGGATTGCAGCTGCTCTTGAAGATCTGCCAGGTATTTACTGCTAGCAGGGAGACCCTCTAGCACAGGCTCAACATAAATGTTAGTGTCCTCCATAAGATCTGTGTCTGCGCGAATAACATTGTTTGTGAGCGGTAAGCGTGACAGTGTGCCAGCTGTGGTGAGACTTTTGCCAGGAATGTGCTTTATTGTTTACGAGTACCTCATTAGGCGCATGCGAAATCTCTGTATCCGTGGTGGAAGCGCATCCAAAGCTTGTCCTCCCAATAGACTCAGTAGTGGCTTGTGGTCAGTTTCAAGTTCAAAGTGCAGGCCAAGAATGAAGTCATTAAACCTCGCCCAGGTGAGAGCCAGCGCTTCTTTTTCCAGCTGTGCGTAGCGCTGCTCTGTAGGTGTCAATGATCAGAAGCGTAAGCAACTGGTGACCACACATCTCCCTCTTTTTGTAGCATGACCGCCCCCAGCCCGAATGAAGAGGCATCTGCAGAGATTTTCTGTAGTTTGTTTGGGTCGTAGAGCTGTAGTACGGGAGCAGAGGACAGTTCTTGTTTGAGATTGTGAAACGCTTTTTGTTGGTCGTGCCCCCAGTACCACGTGTTCTTGGTTGAAAGCGGGTCTCTCAATGGTTTGTCCTTTTCTGAAAGTGAAACTCACATTTTGACATGTTTAATGTAACGCCAGCTTTCTCTGCCCACTCCAGGACGGCATGCAGTCTCTTGTCATGCTGCTCCTTGGTGGATCCCCAGACCAGGATATCGTCCATGTGACAGACGACTCCCTCAAGACCCGCTGTAACCTCTGTCACCATCATGTTTTGGAAATGTTCAGGTGCGCTGGAAATACCAAATGGCAAACGGTTGAAGTGGTATTTGCCAAATGGCGTAATGAATGTGGTGAGGAGGGCCGACACTTTGGACAGTGGTATTTGCCAAAAGCCCATATTTACGTCAAGCTTTGAAATGTACTGAGCACCTGGGAGCATGCCTAACGTTTGCTCCACAGAGGGGAGGATGTATCTTTCACAACACACCGACTCGTTTAAAGGTGTCATGTCCACACAGATATGCACCTTTTCTTTGTCCTTTTTGGGAGCTACAACCATGCCACAGCACCAGTCTGTTGGCTCTTCCACACGACTAATGACTCCCAACTTTTCCATCCTCTCCAGCTCTTCTTTGACTTTGCCCATGAGCGGCAGTGGCACACGCCTTGGCACCTTCAGTGAAAAGGGCTTGGCATCGGGTTTCAGTTTTATTGTGTATGACTTCTGAATGAGCCCAAGTCCATCACATAACTTGGGGTACACTTTTCTCACTGTCTCTTGCTATAAACTCTTGCAATTAGTTTCAGTCTCACAGAAGCTGTTCTACTCAGTAATGCTACATGTAGGTTTCTGACTACATAGATTTTCTCAGTTGTGCTTCTGTCACCATATGTAATAATCTCTGTGGTAGACCTTAACATGGGTATTGGAGTTCCACCTGGACCATAGAGTGGTTTTTGTGCCTTCTCCAACTGTTCATTTTTGCTTTTGAAGTTCTCAAATGTTTGTTCAGAAATAGCTGTAACGTCCGCTCCGGAATCCAGCTTGAAATTCACTTTATTTCCTCTCACACTTATGTCTGCCAGCCATGGTTATTCTCCTGAATCCACTTCACCCAGAAAAAGTCCATCTGCGTTGTCAGCGACCTCATTCACAGTCGGGTTGGACCTACAGACCCTACCAGAGTGTCCACGTTTCCCACAGTTATGGCATTCTGCATTTTTAGCTGGACACTGTACTGCTGTATGTGCTGGTGCTTTGCCACATTTGTAACATGTCTTGCTGTCTTTATTTGTCCGCTGAAGCTTTGGGGACTTGAACTGTTTTTGTTCCTTGCTTTTGAACTTGTTCGGCTTGGTTTTTGTGATGTGAGCCATATCCATAGCTGTTTTGCTTGTGCTAGCTTCGCATCTTAGATCAGTTTGCTGTCTTTTAATTTCTTCAGACTGTCTTGCCATAGTGATAGCTTTAGCCAGGGTAGGATCTTTGTCAAGCTGCATTCTTTCTGACAGTGACGGATCTTTCAGACCCACTACGAGCCTATCTCTCAAAAGGTCATTATGAAGTGCACCGTACTCACAGTTTTCTGCCAGTGCATAGAGTGCTGTTATGAACGCGTCCAATGGTTCTGACGGCTGTTGCACTCTCTTGTTGAATTTTGCCCTTTCATAAATCACGTTCTTTCTTGGGACAAAATGTCTGTCAAAAGCTGTTTTAACGGCATCGTTTTGCTGGCGCTGCACACTCGTTAGCTCGAGCCCTCTTAACACGTCGTCAGCCTTGTCTTCCATGCAATAAACCAATGTGTTTACTTGATTTGCGTCTGAGGAGTTGTTCAGGTTACTTGCCAGTCTAAATCGCTCAAAACGTCTTATCCACTTATCCCATTCTTGGGGTTTTGCAAAGTCGAAAGGTTCCGGCGGTTTGATGGTGAACGTTGCTGCCGCCATCACTGGACCTGTCGGCGCGGCTGCTTCAGCTGCTGTCCCCGCTGTTGAAACTGCCGTCACTTGTGCTTGGTCATTCATAGTCACTAGCTGGTTGCAAAGCTGACTTTTATCGCCTCAAAGCACACTAACTTCTGACCACATGTTGTGTTGGGTTCTTTTGCAAATAAAGACTGCTGCTTTGAGTAATCATGGAACCTCTTTATTAGCTGGCTACAAAAACATTGCCTTTCTTCTAACCCTCTGTTGTGTCTATTCGCTTGCAGTACTCAGACACCATCTATGCATGGTCTGCCCCCCCAGTGGCAACACACGCAATGTTCCGGACAACACCACACTGTGGGATGAAGCTGGAGTACCGGTGAAAACCCACACAGGGTGAACATGCAAACTCCCCACACAAAGGTCCCAGGCCCAGGGACACAAACCGAGGATTTTTTGTGAGACAACAGTGCTAACCACTGAGCCACCGTGCAGCCTCTACATTTAGAGGTTAGTGAAATTTAAAGTGTTTCATAGGTGACTGAGAAGCTGACAATAAGACAATTCACATTAAACAATAAATAATTTATTGCATATGCCAGAAAAAAAATAGTAAAAAATTATTATTAAAACCATGAAAAAACATACCTAAAAAACATTGATAATGAATAGTAATTGGAAACCAAGCTGAAAAGTTAGACTGGTCCAATGTCACAGAGCAAAAGAACTAATAGCTGCTGACTACAAGTTTGTGTCCTAAACTTTGGAATGGCTCAAAGAGTCTTGCCAGAGGACCAGACAGGCCTTCATATAGACAGAATGTGTCAGAGAAGAGAACTGGTGCAAAACCATGAAATGCTTCAACCCCGTAATGTTCACCCTTTCATTTTTCTAAACAGGTTAAAAGATGGGAGGCAATTTGTTCCTTAGATAGTGAAAATGTTGTACAGCATGCAGTGATTCAACAGGCTTGTTCTCCCATAGATGACATGTTATTATAACATAATGCTACTAAAACTACTGTTACTGTGCTGTTGTTATGGTATTGTTATTGGCATCTTATTTCTTCTTCCAGAATGATTTGCATGTTAACTGCAGGTTCTGTCTGTCTATCTGATCCATTTTTTTAATGGATCTGTATTTTGGGGGTGAGTGTTAAACGGGTTAAAGACAATTTTAGAATCAAAAATATTTTTTAAGGTTTAGACCACATATTCAGTTCAATTCAGTTTTGTTTATATAGCCCTAATGAGGATTAAGAGGTATATAGATAACTGCGCAGAGGGGGCTGGACCACCTGCCCCTTTGTTCCTTGATGCCCAAAGTGCCCTTTTGTCAAAGTTTTTTTTTTTTTTTTTAATTATTATTATTTTTTTTGTAAGTGTGTGTGAAAGTATTTGTGGGCCAATATAATAAATAAAATAAAACAATAATAATAATAATTCAGATCTACCCTCGGTCGGTCACATGATCTGCATAGACTTCCCTCACTGCCCTGAGGTGCCCAGACGGCCTGTAGCTCAGCGCTAGCTCTGCTAGTATAAAAACCGAAAACCCGAGGGAGGACATCAGCAACTGATGGTTCGGTGAGGAGGTTTTGTAGCGGGATTCGATTGTGCATGGTGTGTTCTTGCAAGATGACTGACGACGTGAAGTGAGCATGCTATATGTGTGTCTGACTCTACACAGTGCACACACCTCTCAACAGTTATAGCCGCTAGTTGAACACACACACAACGTGCTGAGGGGAAAGAGAATATCAGACTTGTTTTTGTGTCTATATGTTTCTTTTGTCATGGGCAAAGTGCATTAGAGAGATGTATCATTTTACCGTCAGTGAGTTGCAGTGTGTTTCCTGTGTTTCTAGAGGCAATGAGGCATAGGTTACGTTATTTCACTAAAGATATGTACATACAGATTCACATAAATTTGGACTATTGCAGTATAAATACAATAACAATAACAATTAGAAGAATTTGAATTGTGATTTTCTCAATCTCTCATTTAAACATATCAGTACTCATTTATAACATTTGTATTTATAGACACAACTATAATATGCATAAATATAAAATATATAACTTCTATAACTTTACTGTCTTGCGCAAAATGGTCATCAATATAAATAAAAGCACAAAATCATTTAAATACATGATTTCTGTATCATTTAATTATTTTTTTTTACTTAGCACTACGAATAATAAAGGGCAGATTATGAATCAGCACCATGGAGCAAATTTGTGTCTATACTGCATATGTCTTGAAAAGGTATGAAATTTAAAAGCAACTACTCCTGGAAGAGTAGCCACAGTTAAACAGTCCATGCCTAATGGTGATCTAAATTCAGCTTAATACCTTATCTTCCTGTGTCCTAAATAAATGCACAGCTTGAAGTATGGCTTTGTAGATATAGGCTGTACCTCAACTCCTCCTTTATTCTGGTCCCTCCATTAATGTTCCCCTTTCAGTTTACGAATGAGCAACTAGTTCTATTTAGTTCCAACAGTCAGCCTGGCTGCAGCCTCTCTCAGCAGGAGTCTCGTACAAACAATCAGCAGTCTGGCAGGTCACAGTCAGCCATTTTTGGTGTCGGTATCTTTGCATCTTGTCATGATCACATAACACTTGTTTAATCAGCTACTATCTCTCCCATGCTCTTTTTAGTGTCTACATTCTCAGATCAATACAGCTCACCTCCAGCGAAATCAGCAGCAGCAGCAGCCTCCTCACCAACGCCCTCAACAGAAGCAAGAACTCGGGGCAGGTGCGAGGTGGTGCAAATATTTACAGGAACGGCCCCATAATCATCCTTTTCAGCTTTTCTGTTTCCATGTCATGTTTGTTATGTTAGCCTGTAATGTGAATTTCACATTGTTGATGGTGATGTTAGAGAGGATTGGACTGCTACTGGATAAGGACACAGAGAGGGCTTGTTGTCCACTCTGAATTTAATCAGTTAGCATTGTTTTCTGGAGGTTTAACCATTCGGCATAGAGTGCAGCATTACAGTTTTTCAGCGTCACTCAGAAGTACCTATGTTGAATCAGGTACTTATTTCTCTCAAAAATGACCCAGAAAGAAGTCCTTCAGTGGAAGTTCTTGCAGTTGAACCTACATAATATTTTGGGCTGCCCTAAAATGGCCAAGTTCCTGTAGTGGAAAATAACCTATTGTCTTTTGAAAGAAATTTTATGTGAAATTGTTAAGAAAGTTACACTTATCCAAATGCAGTTGTCTCCACATTGCCCCATCATTAGTAAAAAGCCCAGTTCCCCAAAAATCTACAATAAGTGCTGTGGCTACACATCCTGAAGGCTCATTAGATAAGAAGGCAGTGTTGTTTGAGGCCGAAGGTTTGCAGCTCAGGAATGTGCATACCTCTTGCTTGATCTATAGTTCATGGATGTTCTGTCAGTCCTGCTCCACTCTCTTGTTTGAGAAGCAACTCATTGATGGCTTGTGTGCTGTGTTTGCTTTGGGCTGGCTCCACAGCACTGCAGTACTTAGTGACTGGATTAGTGCATCAATTAGGCAGCTATTGGATGCACAGAGCCATGTAGATTGATTCAGATGCTGTGGGAGCTGTGCGCAGGTTGTTTGTATGGGGACAATAAACACATCTTGATGAAATCACCATTGACTTTTGCTCATTATGTTTTATTATAGTACCATATAGATGGACATTTTCCGCATGTTTGCTGCCAACATTTCAGTGGGCAGAAGGACACAAGCTTACTTGACACACAGTAGTTAATCTTCCAGGTTAATAGAATAAATGCATTTATACAAGTTATGTGAAGTAAATTATGAGTATCATATGAAGTAGTACTAAATTGAGTTCAACAGGTGAGTCACATGGAAAAAGTAAGTACTCTGATTACACCTTTAGATCCATGAAACTAGCATCAGGGAACTTCCTAGGGAGTGAAAGGTGGAACTTTGTGACATCAGGATCTGGTGTTATCTTTATTGTTTAAGTATGTGGTGTAATCATACCAACTAAAGAATTTTCTAAAGCCCTCATACAAAAGGCTGCGTCTGCCTATGAGTCTAGCAGAGGATATAAAAGATCTCTAAATGATTTAATATAAATCATTTCACTGTGAGGAAAATTGTCTACAAATGATGACTGCCAATTTGTTCAGGACTGGCCAGTACAAAAAATGGAGGTTTGTGGAATGACCTAGTCAAAGCCCACATTGCAAACCCATTGAAATGTTGTAGGGGGGATTAAGAAAAGCAGTAGATGCACATTGTAACTGAAGGAAGTTTCCATGGAGGAGTGGTCAGAAATGTCAAGATGATGTCAGAGACTAATGTACAAAACTTTTTAGACCAGGGGTATACTTACTTGTCTTAGAAGAATAATTTTTATTGAATTAATTAGTGCAGAACTCACTCTGCACCTGGTATTATTATTATTTTTATTTATCTATTTGATCAGGGACCATGCAATTAACATAGAAATCATCTGATGTATTGCATATAGAGTGTATAGCATGAAGCTAATTTTCAATGAGTCAGTGGTTTTATTAGTGTATTGCTGTATGTTTTGAGAAAATAAGTATTAACCCTCATCTTCACCATGCCCATTTAGCACAGTGGATGAGACGATTCAAATTTTGAGGACTTTCAGAAGAGTGAGGTGGATGTCATCATGGAACATAGAATATAGTTCCATCTGCATTGCATACAAATGTTGCTTTTATGAATAATGTTGATATTTTTAAGAAAAACATGTCCCCCAGTAGCTCTGTAATCAGAACTCATAAAATTATGGGCTATATGTGGGAGGCACATAAACAACAAGGCAAGTGTTGGTGAACTCATACAACATTAACCCTCCCTGTCACCTCTTTCCTCCAGACACTCCTTACTATTTAGTGTGAGAACACACATACAGACCCAGACACACACACCTACACACACACACACACACACACACACACACACACACACACACACACACACACACACACACACACACACACACACACACACACACCATTACCACCACCCGTCCGGCCCTTATCAGCAACAGCGGGGGGTGTCAATAAATAGAAGCATCCTCTGGGTCTTGTTATTTCCTCCGCTGCAATTAACATTCCCATCTGCTAACCTGTGATTAACGGTGTTTACCGATATGCTGCAGAGTGTTCGACTGCTTGAGTCACAATACACACCTTCCTCTCCATTTCCCAACCCCTCCCATAAGCAGCTCAGGCTGTCAACACTCACTATACATACGTAAACTGTTCTCCTGGCACTCTGCTTTGGCCGTGCTGGTGGAAAGTTGGTAAGTTATGATTGTACCATCTTATTATACCATGTTACTGCAGATATATCAGCCTGATACTGTGTCTTAAAAGAACTATAATAAAATGTTTCATCTCTAAACTAACTGCATTATACTGCTATAATAACTATTTTCTTCTCACAAATTTGTCTCTCTTGACTCTTCTCCAGTCTGTGATGTCACCCATGGATTTCTGGTGCTGTGATTTGGGGTATTTGCTGCTATATACTTAGGAAATCCAAATTTAGACAAAGAGGGTGGAGCTCAGGAGTCCCCCAGAGAGTCATATTAACTTGTACACAAGAAGTCATCAAGTATAAGCAATCTGCAATGGAATAGACTCAGCACATTCATGTTCCACAGAAGAACTGTGTCTGAGGGTGGCTGTCGGTCAGATGGGAGAGCATGTCAATCTCCGGCTGCCTATGTGCTGAAGAGTTCATGGGCAAGACACTGAACCCCAAGTTGCTCCCAGTGGTGGGCACGCACCTTCCATTTTCCATGGAACCACTGCCATCATTGGTATGTGTAGATAAGGTTAAGTGCAGACCATTTACTTTGGCTACCACAAGCCCATCCCATCCCACTGTCCATTTGCCCCTATTAAGTCAAGGTAGCGTCTTTGTACAGGTGATGACTACTGTTGGTAGTGATGAACAACCATAGACTGTATATAAAGATGGACGTAGCACCCGTGACGTCACCTGTTGGTTTCTGCACTGAGAAAATGAAGCCCGGATTTTGCTACTTCCTGGTTGACATCTTGGATTTTTGGAGCCAGTGATGACAAGTGCGGAGCCAGAGAGCAGTGATTGGTCAGACTGACTGAGCCGAGGACTCTCTGTCCCTCCCTCGTTTACCGGATCTGCTGTTTACCGACGCTGCGGCTAACAACGTTAGCCTCCAAAAGTCGAGCTAAACTCTGCAGGTAAGTCATTTTTGTAACTAGTTGTACTCTTCTCCACATCTGGACAGCATCACATATAAAGCAGTGAAGTTACTGCAAGTTAACATCAGACTGTAACCTCTGATATAAACATGTTCTAACACTGTGTTTTAAACTTGTTCTGTAAATCTGAGGTTGCGTTTCCTGATTTAGTGTTAACGCTGATGCTAAATCAGGTTAGTTAGTGTCATAAACTAGTTAACTGTTAGCTGTAGCTAAATGTCCTGCAGATCACAGCTGACCAGTCATAATAGATCGATAACGATGCTGTTTTAATGATCAGTAGATATAAATAAATCTATGTTAATGTTCTTCCACAGAACTGTTACTGATGAATGTTAATCTCTCAGTTCAGTTCTGAGTTAATATCTCTGTTCTTTGCTTCAGAGTTTTTTTCTCTCCAACAGTGTATGGTCAGATAACTGTGTGGAGCTCATACTAATGCTAATGATACATTAGAATAAAATAGAATAAACTTTATTGTCCATCTAAGGCAGTAAAATGGTCTTTAGCCTCAACCAGAAAAACAAACATTTCCATAAGATTAAAAAATAGAACAAAAACGCAACACTCTATTGTGTTCCATTCATATCCTGATGTGTTCACTGATATATAATGTTCCAGCAGTTGGAATGAAAGAACCCTGCAGATCTTTTCCTCACTGTTAGTGTCTTTTCTTCCAGCCTTCCACCATATCTTAAAGACCTGATAGTACCATATTATCCTAGCAGAACTCTTCGCTCTCAGACTGCAGGCTTACTTGTTGTTCCTAGAATCTCTAAAACTAGAATGGGAGGCAGAGCCTTCAGTTATCAGGTGTGTGCTGTTCTCACTAAAGTGTGCATGTACTTCAGCTCAACAGCGAGCTAAACTCCACTCCAAAAATGACAAAGTCGTGTAGTAAGCTTGACCATTTACTGAAGACTCTTCATTTGCACATGGACATGGAGTAAAAACTGAAATAAACATAAATACAACAACATTACGTGCTGTCCTTTTCCATGTAAAAACTTGTAAATATAAATGCTTTTTATCCAATGCAAAACAATCACTTTTTAACATATATTTATAATCTATTTTTATCCTTAACTGATTTATGCAGCATAAGTTATTACTTACGGCATTGCCTCCTTGGTGTTGGTAATATTTATATTAACCGAGAGCTGAACCACGAACGTTTAACATCTTCTCTGTCTGCTTCTCATCGCAACTACACTTCCTGCTTCTCTAAGAGAGAGTGCTTCAAAATAAAGTACTTCCGCGTAGAGCGTTTATCAAAATAAAAGTTTGTTACGGAAATATCTGAACATTACAAACTTTATGAACAAACATGAAGTAACAACACAACGTGCCTCTCCTGTGGAACCAACTCCCAGTTTGGGTTCGGGAGGCACACACCCTCTCTATTTTTAAGACCAGGCTTAAAACCTTCCTTTTGACAAAGCTTATAGTTAGAGCTGACTGGGGGACCCTGACGGGGTGAGCTGGTGTTTTCATTTGCACAACTGACTTCCCCTCTTGACGTCTTTTAGTTTGCCCCTAGTTATGCTGCTATAAGCCTAGGCTGCTGGGGGACCTCTTGATGCACTGAGCCCTTCTCTAACTACCTATGTATTTACTATATATACCATTATTGCATTACACTCACTGTTTCTCCCTGTGTCCTTTCTCCGAGTGTCCCTGGTCCCCAGAGCTGGAATTGTTCTCCCACCAACTGGCCTAATCTCCATCTGTTGGATGCTGCTGCTGACCTTCCTCCAGCCCACTGCTTCCAGCTGCCCATTTCCACCAATCTACTCTGCATTGCCCTTACTATACTTGATTTGCTCATCTACATATTTTTGAATTTACCACCAGCTATATATGTAGTATATTTAATGCCAGAGCCGTACACCATAGCAGTAAACTATAATTAGTTTCTATGTCAGTTGTACTTTGCATGTATCATCTGTGTTATCATGCATGTATCAAACTGTGTGTTTTATGGTCCTTGTGTCCCCCCCCCCACCCCACCCCCACCTCTCTACCTCTGTCCCTCTACCTCTAACCCTCTACCTGTAACCCTCTACCTCTATCCCTCTACCTCTACCTCTAACCCTCTACCTCTACCTCTCTACCTCTTCTGTCCTTCTCAACCCGCCCGGCCAACAGGCAGATGGGTCCCCCCACATAAAGAGCTGGGTTCTGCTCAAGGTTTTTTTTCCCTGTTAAAAGGGTGTTTTCCTTGCCACTGTCGCCTTGGGGCTTGCTCTGGGGTTCAGGCATATGGGTTCTGTAAAGCGTCTCGAGACAATTTGACTGTAATTGGAGCTATATAAATAAAATTGAATTCAGTTGAATTGGTCTGGATCATTGGAACATCTGGTCTGATGGACTGAGAACTACAGAGAACATGAACATACAGCTGTGGTTGTCTGAAGAGTCTTCTCTCCTTTATCACTGTGAGGAAGAATAGCACTGATGTCCTCCTAATCATTCCAGTAATAACAATAATGCTGCAGATTCAGCTGCTCCTCTAGTACAACTTGTCTTGTGACTTTTCAGTTTTTACACTTCACTGTCAGCAACATATTATTTATTTCATCCATTTATTATATGTGTTTAAACATCTTTACAGTTCATAATTGTTAAAGAATGTAGATTTTAAATGTACAGTAAAGAAAATAATGAAGCTCCTGCTCTGAATGTGTTGATGTTTTAATGCAGCATATCTGCTATAAATAATGGCAACATGTACTCTGTATTATCATTATTGCTACAACAGCAGAGATGAAGTTAAAGGTGTTAAATGGAACCTGTCAATACTAGGAAAGAGAATAATAAACAGCTGAAAGAGTTGATCTGTCCTTCTGTAAGTGAAAGCTAAACAGGAAGTGGTTCGCTGAGGATGTCATCCATTCAGTCTCCTTCTTCACAACCAGATGAGGTTTTTCTTCTGTTGGCTTTGTCATAGTTTCTCTTAGACCTCAAGGATGTACAGATGTTGAAGAAAACGTCTGTTGACACTGTTGCTTTTATAATATAATTTATTACTTAAAAAAGACAGCATCTGAACAGTCACTATGGTCTCCCTGTGGACAGTTTCCCCAGCCAATATGAATCTCTCATTTGAACAAAGAAATCAGGTTGCTTTTATATACCCTCTGGTAAAGGATAGAATTACAACATCTGGTTGACCCTTACTCAAAAACAAGACCCACTCAGATGGAGCTCCTCGACTCTGCATTTCCCGAAGGACCACAAGTCAGCTCTGGCTAGACAGTGGACCCCAAGGTCAACACAGCATAGAGTTTCTTGAGCAGAAAAACACATACCAATGAAATTACTAACACCTGTGAGTCAAGTTCACTTTATGGTCAACAACTATCAGAGCTCATATCAGATCAGATACTTCACACCCCCCCTTCGAGACATTAGTCTCGCTAATTATCATAATATTGAGTACATAAGAGTCACACACAGAACAGAAATTTTCTTCTGTTCGAGCTAATCACAGCAGAAGCTTAGCAATATAGTAAATTTATGGAGTGTGAGAGCGAAAAACCTGCCCGGCAGCTATCTTTCCCAAATTATCCATCAAACAATCAAGACAAGAAAATTCTCTCACGGTCCCTCTGCCCTAGGCGACCCCACATATGATACTCCAAGCCAATTAGAAAAAGATTCAAAGGATTATGTGAAATAAGTAGAAGTAAATACATTTTTAATGGACCACCTCCTGCCTAACATTACTGTCCCTAAGCAATCGAAAAAAAGAAAACACCTGAGATCCCAGTGTACTCACCTCCTAGAAGAAAACATCCAAGTAAATGAAACCCCTTATCATAAACAGTTCACATCAATCATAGAGTTATAGAAACTCCAAAAACTAAACATGCTCGTGTTATCACTAATTCAAATATCTCCCTATGTAGGGAAGGAGTAAGCAAGAGTAAACATCTTGTAATAAAAGGGATCATACATGATAAACAACATCCAATCCTGTAAACATATATGAAAACACGAGTATATCAAACTGTCGCTCTTCAGCAGCAGCTTCTGGTGTCGTAGTATGGTCTCATTGCAATGTCCTCATTTCAGGATGTATGTTTGTTGGGAATGTATCTCTCAATGCTCTCCACATCCTACCTCTACTTGCAGCAAAAAGTTGTGCATCATTCACCGCAGTTGCCACATATCTGTTAACCCTTTAAGCGCCAAAGTCGCAATATTGCAACAAGCAACATTGCTGAACATAACAAGCCATAGCTGCAAATAGTTAGTCATGTAGTTACTACTTTACACCAGGAGATGGCGGACATCTGGAACTTCAATCTGAGCAACAATTTGTGGGCATGTTTTCATTCAAAGTTTTGCAGTTTATAGAGTTTGAAAACCGCCCCCCGGTCGAGGAGACGAGGGTCGAAGTCGGAGCGCAAAAGAGCGCAAGACAGCACGAGAAAACTCACCATGCCGAGAGGTTTGTTCACTGTTGACCAAGTACTTCGTCAAGTAATGGTTGACTCAGATTCTGAAGAGGAATATTCACCCTCTGATGAAGATGTACAGTCGTCCAGTGAGACACAAAGTGACGCTGCGTCTGTGCGTAACGGCAGCGAGTCCGTGCGCCATGACAGTGCACAAGCAGCACATATTGGAGCTGATGCTTTGCTTCACCATGTCCGGGGTGGCAGGAGGGGACGTGGTGGGTGTAGCAGGGGTGGTCAAAACACCGCTAATGGTGAGGTGGGTAGCGGGGATGCAAAAAAACGCAGAAATAGCGGCAGACACAGGAGAAGCCGCGGGAGAAAATGCACTGATAATAGCGGCGGAGGCCACAGTGGCATTCACGGCCCCACCGTAAATGACGATAATGATGGCTGGGTTTGCTTGAGAGATGAGGAACAGTATCACAAGTGGATCAGACATTTTGATGAGCCTGTTGGGTATTGTGGAGACAGGGATCTGACAAATTCTGAGCGAAGCAATGCCATCTTGATCGACAAACATCTGTAAAGGTTATGTAATCCATATGTCTGCCGCCTGGTGACGTCATAATATGCAGATTAGATGAGCGAATTTAGTCCCATCACACAAACTTTGGATCATACTGATGATTTTACTCATTTACAGTTTGCCTTTATCTCTAATCATTTTCAAGTTACAGCCTTTTGAAAAAGTGATATCAAAACTGAATATTTTATTGAAAAAACTGTGGCACCTAAAGTGTTAAGACCCGCTTGTTGTAGGATCGCCTCCATCACAGGAACTCCCAGGAGACTGGCTAAGAGTCGCTTAATGTCTCCCATGACAGGTTGTGTTCCCACCAAAACCTCCTCTAGCTTCGAAATCCAAGAATATGCCCCATCATGAAGAGTTGGCAACTTCTCAAGTATGTCTGACATATCAATATTCTGCCAAGGCTTGTATTCCAGATTCGGGCCTCTGACAACCACTGGACACATCTTATCTGATACCTTTCCTTTCCTACTCTCAACTTCTCTTACAGCCCACTGTCTCTCACTTTCAGAATCTCCATCACTGTCTCCATCCTCACTCTCATCAGTCTCCTCCTCTCCTAGACCCCCTCTCTGCACTTTCTCATCACCTCTCTTCTCGGCTTTAGCCAAAATCCTTCTAACTACTGGATCATATCCTCCAACAACATCATCACTGATGCAACAGTCACCCCCCTTTCTGATCACTGGGAGCTGAGGATAAACAGCAGTAAACTTCACCTCCTTCTCATTAGGTGGGAGCTTCTTCATTGAAGCCACATGTGAGAAAGGTGCATCAACCTTCTTCACTAGCTTCTCTGCCTTCTTCACATTCTGCTCTCTCCTTTCCTTCACAGCCTTCAACAACTTTTGTCATTCATTTTCAAACAACTTCATAATACCCAGCTCCATCTGTCTCTTCTCCATGTGCCTCTGTCCTTTCCTTCCTTTCTTCTGGCCTGCTTTATGGGTGGACACCAGCACCTGCATTGTTTCTATCACATCTGGATTGAGAGTCCCCTCTACTGGCCAAGGTTGGTCGATATCAGGCCACTGCTTGCTCCGCTTCTGCGACATCTCTGCAATACCTTTAACAAGTGGATTGTTCTTTTGGACTACATCAACCGGCGTAATCACTCTTCTAACTTTACGGTCCATCTTTGACATTGTACACTCAACAGCATTTAAGCCAAATCAACCTCTCTACTAATGTTTAATAATCCTCTAAATTATTAATGATCTATTAAGGAACTAAATGCCTCAGATGGTCAGTCTGTTGTCAAGCTTCCTCTCCAATAATTGAAACATCCCCTGTATGTGTACACAGATGTGTTTCATTGACCCCAAACTAAAGGAAACACTGGGCCTATATGTGAACAGACTAAATATGTATCACCAATATCAGAAATAAATGTGTGTGTGTGTACATAAGTAAAGCAAATACACATCAAAAACAGTTTGTGGCTATAATCACACTAGCCTTGATGACTTTGGACACCGTAGCCACACATGTTGTCATCTCAACCCTCAGTTCATGTAGAGCACAGTCAGCTGTCCTCTCATTTGTCCTTTGGGAGATCGGAATTCAAGCGCATTCCATTTCCTCACTCTCCTACACAATTCTCATACATCACAGGAAAAACACAGAAAAAACAAACAACGGTTTAAAGTTTCATGATCACCATCATTCTTATGCATCACCCAAAAAAACAACTCATTGCAATTTGCACACATCTGTCAACATTTAGATCATTTCTATCTTCCCCAACCAATATTTTCCCTTAAGAGTCTCTATAAAGACAACTACTAACCAGCTCAAACAGATTTCTTCTCATGGATTCTACATTAACCATACTCAATTCTACACAGAATGCATCATCAGTCTCAGGAATGGAAGGAATGAGTATGCTAATCTATTGTTAGTCGAATGACATCCTACTGTTTTCTCCATCTCTCTCACACAAGAAGAGAAGAAAAAGGGAGGGGGCTCCTCACTGCTCTTCACACACAGAAGAACTTCTCAGCATCAAAATGGACCACTCCTGGCTCCTCCTCTTAAACTTAGCAACAACTTCCAGTTTACACTGGACATCACGGAGTGAACATCTAGTCTCAGCTACCTCTAAGTCAAACTAACCCCATGCAAAAAGCACCACAGTCAAAAATCACACATAGATGCCAGAAAAATATCCTCCCCTCAGCAGCTAAAACACTGAATTCAGAATGTGTCCTGTAACAGTTAAACCCCATCTACTCCTCCTTCATTCTAAATAAGACTTCATGTTGTTTATTCAAAGTCTCATCTAATGCAGTCTCACACACACGTGCAGAAATAAACAAAAGACAGAGAGAAACTGCACACCAATCAATCAGCCAATCAATCAATCTGCTAATCGGAATCTATTTTCTAGTTCTAACAAACTTTATCAAGAAATTTTCTCTTTTACTACTGATCATCTTAAGTATTCATGCGTGCTTATGCACACAGAATATCCTCACTGATCTCTGCTTCTCCTCAGACTCAGCAAAGGCTCCAATATATTCATCAGATGTATATACATCCACTGTAAGGCTCATATACATTATCAATTCACAATAGTCCTCTTATAAGGCTCATAAGGTCTTAGGAGGCAACAAATCTCTCCTTATAAGTCATTAAATCTCCTATAACCAATCACAACCTCTCTCTATATAGATCTACCCATTTAATAGGAAATCTATTCTATATCAGACAAAGACATACTACAGCCTTCCAGACTCAGCTATAGCACCACACACACTCACACAGAGAGAGACAGACAGACAAGACATTTAAACAGACAAAAGTCGACTCAATCAGAAATTTCCCCTATATTTATCTACACTATATTGCCAAAAGTATTCGCTCATCCATCCAAATAATCAGAATCAGGTGTTCCAATCACTTCCATGGCCACAGGTGTATAAAATCAAGCACCTAGGCATGCAGACTGCTTTTACAAACATTTGTGAAAGAATAGGTCGCTTTCAGGAGCTCAGTGAATTCCAGCGTGGAACTGTTTTGGATGTCACCTGTGCAACAAATCCAGTCGTGACATTTCCTCGCTCCTAAATATTCCACAGTCAACTGTCAGCTGTATTATAAGAAAGTGGAAGTGTGTGGGAACGACAGAGACTCAGCCACGAAGTGGTAGGCCACGTAAACTGATAGAGCAGGGTTAGCGGATGCTGAGGGACATAGTGCGAAGAGGTCGCCAACTTTCTGCAGAGTCAGTCGCTACAGACCTTCAAACTTCATGTGGCCTTCAGATTAGCTCAAGAACAGCGCTCAGAGAGCTTCATGGAATGGGTTTCCATGGCTGAGCAGCTGCATCCAAGCCATACATCACCGAGTGCAATACAAAGCGTCGGATGCAGTGGTGTAAAGCAAGCCGCCACTGGACTCTAGAGCAGTGGAGACACGTTCTCTGGAGTGATGAATCGTGCGTCTCCATCTGGCAATCTGATGGACCAGTCTGGGTTTGGCGGATGCCAGGAGAATGATACTTGTCGGACTGCATTGTGCCAAGTGTAAAGTTTGGTGGAGGGGGGATTATGGTGTGGGGTTGTTTTTCAGGAGCTGGGCTTGGCCCCTTAGTTCCAGTGAAAGGAACTCTGAATGCTTCAGCATACCAAGACATTTTGGACAATTCCATGCTCCCAACTTTGTGGGAACAGTTTGGAGCTGGCCACTTCCTCTTCCAACATGACTGTGGACCAGTGCACAAAGCAAGGTCCGTAAAGACATGGATGACAGAGTCTGGTGTGGATGAACTTGACTGACCTGCACAGAGTCCTGACCTCAACCCGATAGAACACCTTTGGGATGAATTAGAGCGGAGACTGAGAGCCAGGCCTTCTTGTCCAACATCAATGTGTGACCTCACAAATGCGCTTCTGGAAGAATGGTCAAAAATTCCCCTAAACACACTCCTAAACCTTGTGGACAGCCTTCCCAGAAGAGTTGAAGCTGTTATAGCTGCAAAGGGTGGACCGACATATTGAACCATATGGATTAGGAATGGGATGTCACTTATGTTCATATAAGTGACATCCCTCACTCAGCCGCACGCGTGCTGACGAGGACCAGAGGGCGGGAACACATTACGCCAGTTTTAAAGTCGCTGCATTGGCTCCTCGTCCGCTTCAGGATCGATTTTAAGGTTCTTTTATTAGTTTTTAAATGTCTTAACGGCCTTGCGCCTTCTTATTTATCTGATCTCCTTTTAACATATCGACCCTCGTGGATCCTGAGGTCCTCTGGCAGTGGCCTTTTATCCATACCACAAGCCAGGACAAAAACCCACGGTGAGGCGGCATTTAGCCACTATGGCCCCCGCCTGTGGAACAGCCTGCCGGAGAACCTCAGGACTGCAGAGACTGTCGAGGTTTTTAAAAGAAGGTTAAAGACTCACCTTTTTAATCAGGCTTTTAGCTAACCTTTTAAATCCTTTTATGTTCTTATCATTCTCTATTTATTTTCTTGTGTATTTTTACTTTTTTCAACCTTTCACCTTTTTACTTATGTTATAGGTCTTTTATTCTATCTTGTAGTTTTAAATTTTTAGTTATTTAACTCCAGTGTTTCCTCAGGGGGGGTCCTCCACGCTGGGGGCTGTATGCGGTCTGCTGCTGGTGGTGCTGTCCATGAGTCCCTTCGGTCCAGCTGGTTGGGGGGGCTCCCCACCTTGGTGTGGGGGTCCCCCTGCCTAGCGGGATCGGGGGGTCTGGGTGCCGGCGCTCCCAGTGGTCATGGCCTGTAGCTCCTCCCAGTGTGGACGACCCCAATGGAGGCGTTTTCCACAATCGTCAGTGCCATGCCATGTCTCCCTACTGTCAGTGGTGGGAGTGTGTGTCTGTGGGTGTGTGTGTGTCTGTGTATGTATGGGTGTGTGTGTATGTATGTGTGTGTGTATGTGTGTGTGCTTCTGCAGTTGTGTCCATATATGTATATATGGACGGAGGGAGGGACGGGTTTCCTTGTTTTTAATGTTTTTAATGTTGTAAAGCACTTTGCGTTGCATTTTTACCTGTATGAAAAGTGCTCTATAAATAAAGTTTGATTGATTGATTGATATGCGAGTCAAGGCAGGTGAGCAAATACTTTTGGCAATATAGTGTATGTATTCACTATTTGTTTATTTATTTTTTATTAACCCTCTCATTTTGGCAGAGATCTCCCACACAGTCACAAAGCATCACGCACACACAGAGCACACACAGACAGAGCAGGGAGGAGGGGCTGGGACAGCCACTCCAGACACAGACCCACAGGCGCAGGCACCGATCAAACTCACAAAATAAAACACATAGGCCTATTCAACCTCCAAAACACACTCAGCATCCGACCCCAGAGTCAAGTCATTCATACATATCCTAGTAGCATGCTTAAACCGCTCCTTTAACTTTTACTCTTTCTCTTATTGTCTAAATTTGTTCTACCGTTTCGGGATATAAATCATTCAATCAAGAAGCTGCACCAGACACCAGACGTCTCCAGTGGGAACTTGAGAGGGAACTTATTTACGATTGAATATAATCATTTAACTCCCCAGGTCTACGAACTGACCCATTACACATAACAGGGTTTGCGGATAGTGCTAACTGCCTCCCAGAGGCGCTTTGTCCAAATCTGCGGCTTCCGTTATAATCCTCATTCCTCTTTTTCTCAAACTCTATTTTCCTTTAGGCCTCTTTTTCACTTTTTCACTTATTCTCTCTTTATTTCATCTCTTCTTCTCTATATTTTCATTTTGCCAATTGACCTTTGGGCCCAAAGGTAAAATCTACTCTGCCCTCTTTTGTTTTAAACACCAATTCGACTACTCAAAAGCCAACTTTCACTTAAAGCGTCTAATTTACACGTCTTACTGTTAAGGAGATGTGGGCCCTTTCTTCATTAATCTTGCATGGTTGTTCAGCTTGCTTCATCGTTACGAGTTCTGCTATTCTACATCTACCTCTTTAATTTCCATTTATCTCTCTTCAACTTCTATTTCTCTTCTCTACTCTATTACTGCAGCATCATTTCTCTTTACTTTTAAACTCTTTCTCTCTATAAACTCCTTTTCTTTTTAACTCTTACCTCAACTTTATGCACAATAAACCCCCCAATTTAGACTAAACGCTATTCTAAACCTCAACACATCCTGGAATATACAAGCATGATCCGTTACAGTGCAGCCAGCCAAAATAAACACCCCCAGCTTCCACGCATTAACCAGTGCCCCACATTGTGAGAGAAACATACTCACTACTGACATGTCCTTTTTCGTTTTTCTTCGAAGCAGTGTGAGAGTGCTCTGGAGCTGTCGGTGACCTCAAAGGAGACCACAAACTGATCCATCCTCATCACCAGCTTTTGTCATAATTTCTCTTAGACCTCAAGGATGTGCAGATGTTGAAGAAAACGTCCGTTGACACTGTTGCTTTTATAATATAATTTATTACATAAAAAAGACAGCATCTGAACAGGCACCATGGTCTGCCTGTGGAGAGTTTCCCCAGCCAATATGAATCTCCCACTTGAACAAAGAAATCAGGTTGCTTTTATACCCTCTGGTAAAGGATAGAATTACAACATCTGGTTGTTATTTGAAGACCCTTACTCAAAAACAAGACCCCCTCAGATGGAGCTCCTCGACTCTGCATTTCCCTAAGGGCCACAAGTCAGCTCTGGCTGGACAGTGGACCCCAAGGTCAACACAGCATAGAGTTTCTTGAGCAGAGAAACACATACCAATGAAATTACTAACCCCTGTAAGCCAAGTTCACTTTATGGTCAACAACTATCAGGACTCATATCAGATCAGATACTTCAGCTTCACTCAGAAGATCCTCACAGGGAAAATGAGACACCTGAGATGAAGGCAGACGTCACAGTATCAGCATCAACAGCAGAGGTTCATTTTAAAGTGACCCTGGAAAGATTTCCTATTTAATATAGTTTTCCAAGTACTGAAAGACAGGAAGGCCTGTAGTCACTTTAGCTTTAGAGGAGAGGATTTTATTCTTCAGCTTATCTGTGCTACAATTTAAATGTAATAACTGTAGTGTTCATCATTACTTTGGTCATATTCTGGGAGGTTATTTTTCTAATCTGCACTAAAATGTACTACAACATGTGAATCAATCATTACGCAATGTTAACGACTAGAGAGTAGATTTACTGTTTTCTCCAGTTTAACTTCAGAGACTCAGCAGATATTCAAGACTACTGACAACACAGAACCTTAACCTTACTGTTTTAATCACATTTAGGTTTTTTTAAACATTAAATTAATGTGAACCAGTGTCTGCACTGACAGTTTTATTAACTAAATGTACCACATTACACTAACACACTTCAGCTGTTTACATGAAACACAAACATCGTTAGCTTAATGCTACATTAGCTTTAATCAGGCTACGACTGAGCAGCTAGGTCGGTTAGCATCATGAACATTAAAGCTAATATTTACTGGATGCTAACTCTCTTCTCTGGTCAACACACACAGAAATAAACTCCACCAACATCTGGAGTGCATGGCACACATTATATCTGACGCTAAATTTGCATATAAAGTGCATTAAAAGCGGCACCGTTAAGAAAATAAACACTTACCGAACTATCAAAGTCCTTTCAGTGTCTGCTGGTAGGATCAGCCGAAGGTAGAAAAGTGGTTAAAACAAGCCAACAGGCAGAAAAACAGTCTGTGGAAAATATTCTGCTGCTTCACCGATAAATAAACCAACAGTGATCATATCAGAGTTAATCCAAACGAGGAGAGCAGAGTCTCGGCTGCCCTCCTCCAGACGACCTGTCAATCATTCCAGACCAGACTGTCAGTCAAGTAACCACACCCCCTGGCTCCGCAAAACTTTAAAGCTCTATATAAAATTCAGTGTTGATTTATTTTAAGATCGGCCACCTGATCTCTCATTTTGACCATGAAAGCTAACGAAAAGAAAATCCTGAACCGTAGAAAAGCAGTCTATCAAATTTTAGTTTTTCCCGTGATGAATTGGGGTCTATGGAGCCAGAGCTTTTTGGAGCCACCCCCTGGCAGACGGTGTGATATTGCAAGTTTTTGACACTTCTGGCTAGGCTTCATTTTTTGGAGCCAGGTGCTTCATCCATCTATATATCAAGTCTATGTGAACAACTAGGCTTATGCTGAAAAGCTCATTTGCTTCTAAATGTTACATAATATAATTAAGTGATTCAATAGCATGACATTTGCTAAAAAATATCTGTACTCCCAAAAATAGGAACCACTTTGTTTTTGAGGATTTTTCTATTGTCTTTATTTTCACAGACATTTCAATAAGTGGTCGAATCAAAAATTTCCGAGACTGTGCCTATAAAAATCTAAGCATGTCCTAAACTTGGCTGCTATCCCTGTCGAAGTTGTCTCATCATGCAGCTATACAGCATTTCTAGCACGTCTGCATTGCTCCCTGGAAATCCCATTGTGTAAATATGTCTAACACTGCATAATCTCAAACATACCAGCATTATTGGGTGCCTCTGTATCTCAACACGTTGAGCAGGAGACCCACTAACAGGTTCTATAATCCCTGACGCAGCAGTCATGGGTTCGAGTCCATCATGATCATTTACTGCATGTTTGTCCTCCACTCTTCTCCCCATGATTGCTATCTCTCGCTCCACTGTGCACTACAATAAAGACAAAAAGGCCAAGAAAATAACTTTAAACAAATATTTAAAAAAAAACAAACAAAAAAACCCAACAAAACATACCAGCAGTACAGACCAAAAATATGTCAGGCTTGGCTCTAAATATTTGGGACAGAGAATCAGTGGCAGCAACCAGGACCTACCCAATGTATCCAAAGCTTTAGCACTGTGTTCACAGCAGCTGCTTTCACCTTTGCTGTAGAAATCAACACAAAACACACAAAAATAAGTGCAAGAGTGTTAACTTCCTATGTGAGGTAATGTGCTATCGCGAGAGTCTGTGAGACTTCACTGTTACTGTTTTGCCCGGCAATGAACATGATGGTGAAATAAACTTTCTCTGAAACCAAGGACGTCGTGTTTTTGGAATTTGCATGGTAGCAGAGGATGGTTAGCAATTACAGAGTGCCGCCAAAGTTTGATGAAGCCAGGTCATACAAGTGCTGGAAAAATGAAGTTAGTATTTGGAGACGTGTTACAAACTTGACAAAAAGAAGCAGGCACTCGCGGTGGTACTGGGGCTCGAAGGGAGAGCCATAAAGACTGTGTTGGAAATACCCGCGGATGATCTGAATAAAGAGAATTGTACGGAAACCTTGCTTGCGAAGCAGGACGTGGTATTCTTAAGAGAAGAAAAAGACCACATTTATGAAGCATACTCCTCATTTGACTCAATATCCAAAGACAGACTACATAATAGACTTTGAGCAAAGACACAACTGTATGAAGAAGTACAACATGACCCTGCCTGATGCTGTGTTGGTGTTTAAACTCCTGGATATGGCTTGTCTCGAGAAGAAGAGAAGGCAGCTAGCACTCACATTCTGCACAGATTTGACATTTGCCTCCATGTGAAGTCAGCGTTGAAGTGGATTTTCGGAGGAAAAGCTACCGGAGTAAGCAATGACAGCGAGACTCAAGATGCAGCCTTTTTCATGGAGCAAAGACCACTGGGCAAATTCAGACGGAGCTCGCCACAAAGCGTATAATGGCAGCCACAGAAAGGTACTAATCCACTCAACAAATATGGCAAGCGAACAAAATGCACCATTTGCCAGAGCACATACCATTGGGCTAAAGCTTGTCCTCATCGGAGGAATGAAGTTAAGTTGACAGAAGACAAAAATATGGAGGAGTGTACCATTACACTGTTTACCAAAGCAGTAATTACGGACTCCGAGATCTTCCTTGCTGAATCACTGGGATCAGCTATCATTCACACTGCATGCACACGTACCGTTTGTGGTGCGAAGTGGCTGGATAGCTACATAAAGGACCTGAGCCAATGCCAAATCAACAAATTACTGCAAACAGAATTTCCAAGCTGCAGACCTTTCAGACTTGGAGATGGTAAAGTGGTACACTAGAACAGAAGAGTGAAGCTTCCTGCCAAGATCAGGCAAACAAAATGCCGCATTGAAACTGAAATTGTTCCAACTGATATTCCCTTACTGCTCAGCAAAATGTTTCTAAAGAGAGCAGGAACTATTGTAGACATGGAGAATGACAGAGTTGCCATGTTCTAGCAACTGATGCCTCTTGAGCTCACTAGTTCAGGACACTATTGTGTGGACATGAGAGATGCAAGTGCAGAAGTGAGCTGTAGTGAACATGAAGTTCTCATTGTCACAGCAGAGATGTCTACAAAAGAGAAGCGTTAAGTTTTCCTGAAGCTTCACAAGCAGTTTGGCCATGCCTCTGCAGACCGGCTGCAGAAACTCATCCAGAGCTCTTCAAATACTGACAAAGACTGACTAGTGATTCAACAGGAGATCATTTGTGACTGTGAGATATGTCAGAGACACAGTAGGACCAAGCCCAAACCTGTCGTTGGTTTGCCCTTAGCCTTGGAATACAATGAAACTGTGGCAATGGATCTACATGAGCTAGATCCTTGCATATGGTACCTCCGCATCATCAACCACTTCACACCCTCCAGCGCTTCAAACATTGTGAGGACCAAGAATCCCTTGGAGATCATCATCTCCTTCATTCACTCATGGATAAGTGTCCATGGTGCCCCCAAACAGATCTACACAGACAACGATGGAGAGTTCAACAATGAGGAGATTAGAGACATGGCAGAGAAATTCAACACCGAGACAAAGACTACAGCGGGATATAGTCCTTGGAGCAACGGGTTGCTGGAGAGACACAGCATGACACTGAGATCCTCTTGAAGGTGAAAAGGGAAAACGAATGTGGTTGGCAAACTGCTCTAGACTGGGCTCTTCTGGTAAAGAACAGCATGATCAATGTACATGTTTATACCCCACACCAGCTTGTGTTTGGGCAAAGTCCTAATCTCCTTTCTGTTTCAGTTGATAAACTACCTGCTCTAGAGGGCACTACTATGAGTACTAGAGTAGGGCATCACTTAGCAGTATTACATGATTCCAGGAGAGCTTTCACGGAGGTGGAATGCTCAGAAAGAATACGAAGGGCACTATGCAAGAAGCTCAGGCTTACAGATGAAAAGTATGAGAGAGGAGACAGAGTGTACTACAAGCAGACAGTACACAGTGTAAGGGTGTTGGTGTAGTGTTCATAAGACATGGTGGGATTCTTGTCAGAGTACACCAGTCCAGGCTGAGTAAAGTAAATGCACGGGATAAGGATAAACTTGTACTGCCCAGTATTCCTGAAAATGGTAAAGAAAATGTAACACTGAAGTGTCACAGAGTCCAGATGATCAAAGGAGTGTTAATGGAGAGGAGCAAATCCCTGAAAACACAGAGACAGATAAGAGAAAACGTGAGACAATCTAATGAGACGTATACTGAAACAGAGAGTGATACAACTAATACAGTGGGTTCTACTGATATCAAACTGAGAACAGGTCAGACAGTCAAATTTACAAATAGAGATGATGGTCTTCAGCACATTGCCAGAATTTAAGGCAGAGCAGGAAAAGCCAAGGGGCAAAACAAAAACTGATACAATGTGCAGTATCTTGAACCTGATGGCAGTGAGGTTTGTCACTCACAGCCATCCACTCACACTGTAACAGAAACACATCATCGATACTTGTATCTGTGACCATTAGCCAATGTTCATAGCAGGTGATGGGTGAGAGCTGGAATATACAATACAATACAATACAATGACTCTATTAATCCCCGAAGGGAAATTCAATTGTCTGGTCTCATCTGTTTACTTTTGAATTAAATGGTCTGATTGCTGATGGCAAGAAAGATTTTCTGAATCTTTCAGTCCTTGCAGCACAGGGATAGGAGCCATCCACCGATGTTTTGTTGTTCACTGAGGCAGATGTGAAGTGGATGATCCAGGTTTGTCAAAATGGCCTCCATCTTTCTAAGTGCCTGTCTCTCCATCTCATCCTCCAATGTGTTCAATCTGATTCCAACCACAGAGCCAGCTTTTTTTTTATCAGTTTGTTCAGACGCCTTGCATCCTTGTTTTTATACTGCCTCCCCAGCAGACTGCAGCATAAAACAGAACACTTGCTACCACAGACTGATAAAACATCTGCAGCATCTTACTGCAGATGTCTAATGATTGAAGTCTTCTGAGGCAAAAAAGTCGGCTCTGGCACTTTTTGTAGATGAAGTCTACATTTTTAGACCAATCTAACTTATTATCAAGGTGGACACTTATATCTATATATCTATATGCCTATAGACCACCTTGTGCATCAAGAGTTTTACTACTACTACTCTGCCAACCCTGTGTCATTCTATTATTATTCATGAGCAAGACGTTTTTGTTGGTAGAGCAGATCATCTCATACCAAAGAATGGCAGTCCACAGTTTTCCAGCACTGTACTATTTTCTGAGATCCTGATGTGCTGAATCCCAGGCCAGACATTCTGCCTTTTGTACAATATGTCGCATTGTCTCTGCTTCTTGTCATTTACAGGTTTTGGGGCTTTCTGGCTTGGCTTTAAAAAAAATTATGGCACGTTTGGATTTGTTGCCTTTCTCAGACTAAATAGGTTGTTAGTCTGGAATTTTAATTTTTATTATTATTGTTATTATTATTATTGTCTTGATTTGTCCTGTGTTGTGAACATTTGCACATATAATATACACTGGCTCACATACAACACTGACAAAGTACATACTGTACTCATTGGCCAACGCTGAAATGACAGTAAAGACCAATTTCAGACTGTGACAAATCTCTGCATCTCTGTGTGCAGGTGCTAATACAAACTTTAATCATGGTAGGTCTTCATTTGTCTTGGAGGTGTTATAATTATCTTGCCTGTTACCCACTGTGTCAGGAACCAACATGACACAAATGTGGAGAGAGAGCAAACCTTCAGCATTCTAAAAGCCTCTTAAAAATACATTCAGTCATAGCACTTAGGTAAATGAGCACACGCTCATGCTTTTTGCAATTTGCAACAACCTAATGAGAAAATGCTGCTTGCTGAGCAGAGACTGTAAAATAACAACATACTAGAGAGGTTACTGCTACAAAAGCTATTAATTACATAGAAATGATACTGCTTTGTTTGTTGCTATGGTAACAAATTGCCAATTAGCTGCACAGACAAAAATATTTATCATGTGTTTATATGACTTCCATCCACTTAGTCACAACAGCTTTATTACTTGAGGGCCCTTCTTTTATTGTTAAAGTGCAAGTACAACATTGAGCTGAAGCTCCATGTCTGCTTGGATTGATAAAACTAAGAGATTTGTTAGTCACTGTTGTTCACCAACATATATCACATGTAAGCTTCAGTGATAACTCCTGTGGACATTAATGCAATTAATACTTACTAAGATTTCTTTGCATTGAAATAGCAAAAATATTAGAAGCTGAAAACAAGCCATAGAGTCAGTCTTAAAAGACTGATGTCTGAAGCAGGATATGCATCTTCTTTGGTCATTCATCCAACTCTTCAAAGCCGGACCAACCTTTTAAAGTTGATATGACTCATGTGTTACCAAACAGTTGATGCAGACCAACATTATCACTGTTTGTGGCCTTCTGACAAACATAAGTACATACAGAAACATTTTTTTAGCTCTGCTTTTGTCTAGCTGCTCCTGAGAAAAATATCTGGCTCTTTACCTACGAAATACTTTCCTGTTTTTTGGTATACAGTACAATGTACAATGTCGCTTAATCGGTAGGTGTTTATGGTGATTCCGTGAAAACACCTATGTGTTGCTGTTACTGATAAAGAGGTAGATAAGCCACGCCTTTCATAATATACTCTGCCATTTTAAAACATTAATATAAGTATTGATGTTCAACTTTAAGAAAAACGTCTTAAAACTATCATTTTGTATTTATCTACTCAATCTTATCTGGCCACTCTCCAGTTTTACAATATCCCTAAATTAACATCCATCCATCCATCCATTATCTAAAGACCTCTTAATCCTCATTAGGGTCATGGGGGGCTGCAGTCTATCTCAGCTGACTTAAGGTGAAGACAGGGGACACCCTGGGCAGGTCACCAGTCTATCACAGGAATACTTATACAGACAAACAACCACATTCACACCTACAGACAATTTATAATCACCAGTTAATCTTAGCATGTTTCTGGACTGTGGGAGGAAGCTGGAAAACCTGGAGAAAACCCACACATGTACAGGCAGAACATCCGAACACCATGCAGAAAGATCCCAGGAAGGCGAACTGGGGATCTTCTAGCTGCAAGGCGACAGTGCTAAGCACAGAGCTGCTGTGCAGCCCTACATTAACATTGTGAATGAGCTCATTGTGGCACATTAGTGACATAGATATGCTTTTAGTTCAATTTTATTTAGTTTGCTTTAAATTATAGCTTTAAATTCTAGTCCCAGGGCACTCTACACATAAAAGATTTGTATATCTTTTTAACATTGTAGGCTTCGATTTCATTATTTTTCTTTCCAGCCAGTGCACTTTAATGTTTTGCAGTTAGGGTTAACTACTGAACAAAATAACAAGGTTAAGTGCTGCAGAAGCCTTGAGACAGGTTCTTAGTGCCTCAAGTGACGATGGAAACAGCTCAATCATTGAGTCAGCATAGGACAATGAAGATCACATGACTGTGATGTCTTGAGGTCCCGAACATAGTAACAGGGTGTTTCTGCACAAAGTATTTGAAATATTATACATCTCCAAACAAGATGTATGCCTAGCTTTCCTTTTAAACAGTATGAGAGTAACAACTAATTAAAAAAACACCCTGACTAATGTACTATTCGCACAGGATTAGTATTACCTGGGTATCTCTGGTGTTTTGTGAATTACTCCCCCACGTCTGTGTTTCTAGCAGTGCAAAGTCTGTATTTTACTCGAATTTACTGACATTACAGCCCGGATATGATGTCAAATCTGTGCACGTCGCAACATCTGCTGTTGTCACGCGGTATATAGTTGTTATGGCAACAGTAAATATGTCAAAGCAACAATGTGACTTTAGAGCAGTGGACAGCATTGTCAGGATTACGGGCTGTCAGGGTGTTTGTATTAAGCCTGTTGAAGGATATGCCTAGAAAAATGTTTCTTACTGCATGCTGTTACGCATGTCATCCATCTCCCTATCCTCCCAAATTTCCCTCTTCTTGTTGATCTGATTTTGCCGTTTTTGTGAATGGTCCATAGGCCTGTTGTGTATAGGCCTACTCCTGCATTTGCACCTAAAATGCTGTCAATAATTTCCACTGCAGCCTCCATAATTCAACCGGGAAAGAGGTAGAAAAAGGCGGACAATAAAAAAACAACTAAAATTCCCCCCAATCACTGAGATGCAGATTCGCACGGTGCTAGTATTATCACAGGACGTCGGTGTTTGGTGAACTATGGTAGATAATTTACAGTGGAATTTTTACTTTACAAATTACAGACATGGGATTAAGATCACAGACATCCTCCACAATTATTACAAATCACCACTGGTCCAGAGGTAATACTAATCCCATGTGAATAGGGCTTAAGATGACTTCATTGTAATTTGTTGTTGATCAAAATATTAAGGAATTACCAGTTCTTTTTATTTTGGTGTTAAAATGATAGTAGCATACTGTAATTCACAATTCACCCAAACATACCTTCATTTTGAAATGGATGTTTTTCCCAGTGTAATACAAATAAATAAAAATGTTTTGTACTAAGTATCAAACAAGGATTGTCTAAAAAATGTAATTTCATTTTTCCAACGTGTGTTTTTTAACATTTTGTATTTAAAGATAATTAAAGACCATAATTACTTAAAATAGAACATTATAGGGCATCTGCCATAGATTAAAGAAGCAGTGTGACAAAGTGGGTGAGAACTCCCATTTCACCTCACCACTTGTCCCTTAATACTTTGATCTTACACATTACACAACAAAAACCATCCTTCTGTGTATTTGGCTTTAATTTAACCATGCTAGTGTAACATTGTAGCACTTACTATCCCGGGTTTGTTTGTGTTAATTTGTTGCAGTTTACATCCATGGGTTAAAGGAAAACACACAGCCATAATTAGTTTCAGTTTCCTTTATTAAGTTACAGGTTAAATGTTGTTGAATTGTTTGTTCCTTTGTTCATACTTACCTTTCTTTGTTCCTTTGTTCTGGTTCACCGTGCAGGACTAGTGTTTGGGAGGAAGCCGGCCCAGCACTTCCTGAATTTATGGTGTTGCTGATGTCAGCGTGACATCACTGGACCAGACCAAGTGGAGGGTTTTTTTTTTTTCTGTGAATTATTGTTTCACACACTTGAAGTAGGTACGAGATTATTTTGAAATGATTTTTCTTCGTAAAGTTTTTTTGTAATTGTTTTGTAACTTTAATTTTCACATTAATGGAGAAGCACTGTAAAATAAAATCTGCACCTCTTTGGCACTCAAGAAGTCTGCTGAGTCTGTCTGCCTACCACCTTCCTTGACTATTCTGGCCAGGCTACATTACAAGCAGTATAGCTACAATGTACACAAATAGTACAATTAAAAAACGTATTCCCATATATATATAGTATCAAGTCATAAAAACCCCACTATGTTTTATATTGAGTGTGGGTCACTTTGGTTGCTGAAGAGTTACAATAATAGTTTGCTTCCCTCAAAATCAATATCATACTGCGCATTATGAAAGTGTTGGTTTGGGAAGCAATAAAATCAAAATGCAAGAAAAACTCATCAAAGTCTTGCTGTATGAATGTTGCTTAAAGAGCACTTTTATCCCTTCAAGCTGGAAGTGAAGACTACCCTTATATGTGTGGGTGACACATGACCGCTTTAAACAGACACAATATAAAAATGTCACAGATGTTCACAGCTTGTTGATGTGAGGCTTCGCACAGCTACTGGTTTTCTCTGCTTTTCAATGAAAATTGATTGAGAAATTCCGCAAGAGCGGCACTGTTGATTAGACCCTGACTGTGGTGGGTGATAAAAGCCAAACTTGTTGGGCCTGCATTCACAGATCGAAGTCAACATTCTGTGCAATTAACACCACACTGGATACACAATAGCTTGTATACAAGAGTGTATCTTTGTAGGTGTAGGGCTATTTTTCTGTGAGCATAGTGCAGGAATCTGGTTCCATTTGTGAAGATGGCTTGTTTACACAGCTCAGAGCCTGTTATTTTTCAATTACAACATCTGAAACAAGGTCAACAGTGTAGATTAAACAAACTCTTATAAGAAGTTAAGGTTGCCTTGAAAGTGTTTGTGGGCAATTAGTCAACATACACATCCATAAACAGAAAGACAGCCAATGTTCAGACACATATGTGCAGTTCATGCTGTACATCCCAAAGTAGAAATCTTGAAATGTCAGTCTGTAAATGTTGTGACCTTTTAAAAACTCAAGGTTAGTGAGCTGAAGTTGCACGTCATCCCCAGCTGAGAACATATTCTAGTTTAGTTTCATTCATATTACACTTTTTTTTTACATTTGTAACCTCAGAGTACTTTATATAGTAAGTTCAAGACCTTCAAGAGTTCATTTTTATTGAAGAAACTGAATAGATCTCCTCTTGAGCATCATCTGGTGTTTGATGATTTTGCTGAGGGCGCCACGGTGGAGTAGTGGCTAGCACTGTAACCTCACAGTTAGAGCTGTGAGTGTGCTTGGTTGTCTGTCTCTGTGTAGCCCTGTGATAGACTGGTGACCTGTCCAGAGTGAACCCTGCCTTCACCCTAAAGGCTGGGTTATACTTTCCGCATGAATGAGCCGCGCGGAAATGCGCCGCAAGGAAATCTGCATGAGAGAACGTGTGTGCATTTGTACTCCATGTGGCGTCTGCTCCCAAACTGCAGGGGGCAGTGTATCTCAAACACACGTCTACCTGGTCTACTCTGCTACTAAACTAGAATAGAAGAAGTTTGCCATTGTTTACACCACGTACAACATGGCATTTTACTGAATAAAAGTATTTCAGAAGTTAGTTTTCATTTCACATCATGAATTGTTCATAACACGGTTACCACGGTGATCTCTGTGTGATGAATCGTATAAGTGCACATATTTCTAGACTTCAGCTACGAGTAGGTCCTGGCCCTCTGCCATATTTTTCCGCGCGGCTCCGTCTACGTAGTTAGAAAAATGTGGAGGTGCATGGCACGGAAATTTTCCGCTTGAGAACGGCCGCTCGAGGGGGCGTAGCTGCTAAAATGACGCAATTTTTCTGCACGGAGCCGCACGGACCTCGCGGATGCATAGAGCATAAAACAGGCTTAAGTCAGCTGGGATAGACTGCAGCCCCCCATCGAACTCTTCCATAGGTGTTCAGTTACGTTGAGGTATAATTCACGTGATGTATATGCTCATCAAACCATTCATACAAGTGACCACTTGTCACTTGTATGGAAGAAACCGCTCATATCAGGATAGATACCATATCGGTGTTTTTCCACTTCTCTGTCACCATGTGCCGATGGTTCAACCTTCAAATGTGCATTCACCTTTGTAACAATGGTTTATGCACTGCAGTCCTGATACAATATCATTCTCTGTGTAAATGTTGACAACTGTTCTTGCTGACAGTCTGATCTCATCCTGCATTGACATTCTCAGTCACCTGAGGAAGAGCTGTTCTGCTGTTTTTCATTATAAATCTCGTTCATCAAATGCGTGCTGTCAGCTGCAATGTTTGACCCTATTCAACAATGCGTGTTCAATAGTCCAGTTTAGTCATTGTTTCTACAGAAACACTCTTCAGTTGTTCAGTAGCCTTTGTCACTGAAGCTCCAGCCATCAGTGCCTCAACAATGAACCCTTGTTCAAAGTCACGTAGCTATCTTAAAGCAATGGGACAATCAAGTGAGCCTCTTTACCATTGTTATATATGCTTAATTTTAGTGTCACTCTTGTTTGTTCATATGTTAATACCATGATTTTGATAATTACTGTTTTTTTCCCCCATCTTAAAGTTTTTGAAAACATAACATAATAAAGTAAATGTTGCAGTTTTTTTTTCTTCTTTTTTTTCTTTTTTACTGTTGTCAAAGGTATGGTACGCAACAGAAATGAGTACACCTGTAAACAATATCAGTTTATTGTCAAATCATTGAAAATTGTATCACTTCTCAATGCCTTCATTAATTCTAAGTTGAACAGTAGAGTATTTTCTTTTATAAACTTAATGCAACAAAAATGAATACACCTGTGACCACTGTGTACACAAGTACATCTGTCAGGTCCAAGTAGCGTGAACATGGTTAAACATTGAATACGAGAACTTTCTCAATTTTGGACCCATAGACTGTGATGCTATCTGCATCTGTGCATCACAGATCCACATACTGCTTTGGACAATCCTCAACACGATCTAGCCCTTAAAAATAAATGGGCAAATGCTTCAAAATTGGCTCACGGGTACTCACTGGAGATCAATTTCTGACACAGTTTTAACAGTATGAAGGACCCTGCATAACATGAACCTCTATCACTACCTCTAAGAAAAACAACCCTTACTTGCTTTTAGGCACAACACAGAATAAATTAAGATTTTGCTAAAGACCATGAAAGGAAGCCTGATAAATACTGGGGGCACAATCTTTGGTCAGATGAGACTGAGATAAATTGGTTCAACTCAGATTGTGTCGAGCATGTTTGGTGTGAGCTTGGCCATTGAATGCATAGTTCTGATAGTGAAGCACAGAGGTGAGAGTGTGATTATATGCATATATGGTAAGGACATATCCTGTTAATTTAAGTAACTTGATAAAACTAAAAAAAATATATAAAAATTACCCCTTTCTACCATCCCGACATTTGAAAGAACTGAATGACACAGGTCTTTTATATGGCTTCCATCCTATACTACTTTATTTTATTTTTTATTTAACCTTTATTTTACGAGGTAAATTACCTCTTCAAACCTCTTAATCTCCCCTCTTCTAACTTCCTGCTAAGTGACTCTAATTGTTTTTCCATTTTTGGTTTAATAAACCACCAACGCCAGTTGCTTCAGTCTGCTTTGTACTCTCAATTTAGGGGAGTCATCTTTGGATCTATGCAACATGGGATGTGGAAAAGCTTGTGAAGAGAAATGTGTCAGGAAACTGCATCTGCAGTACAGGATGAGAGGACCCTCAGCTAGGCTCCTAATTGCACTTTTCTTCAGAGGCATCCTTGCAGGTACTTGGATGAGCTATAAATCTGGCGGCCGCTCCAGATAAGCTCTAACACAGCCACCTGGTGCGCCTGAGCTTTCTCACTATTTCCATCCACTGTCCAATGTCCTAGTAGAAATGCATATTGTATGTCTATAGATTGTTTTTGTTTTTCTTCTTCTTTTTCATCTGCCCCCACTCCCTGCTTTGGAGGTCAAGGCTTTAATTCACATGCTGTATATTTGTCCAATGGTTATTTGCACTTTTTAAAATCGTTTGGGATATGAAGTTAAGCAAGTAGTCATTTCAGGTAATATTCTGCTGTTACTTCAGTTTATTACCAGAGAACTACAAAAAGTGTGTCTTGTGTAATTTAGTAGAGGTGGAGAAAAAACTGTCAGGCCCTCCACCTCCAGCCCCAGTTAGCTGGCAACTTCCCTTTTCCACTCCTTCCCCATTTCCCGCCTGTGGGTGTAAGTGTGGAATGTTTACAGGTGCGAATCATTGGCTGATTACCTGAATGTGCATGCCTGCAGTGGGGAGTGGTCAGCCCATCTACTCCTCACTCTGCTCCATAAAAGCCTGGCTCAGACCACTATACAACGTTGGCCCGTTGAATAACCTCAGTCAATTGAGCCACTCTGTATGTTCTACTCAGTCTTAGGCCATGCACTAACCATTGTTTCCTCTGTACAGTCCATGACCAGTCCTTGCTTTGTGTGCCTGCTTAGCTCACCAGTGCTGCCTGCCAGCTCAGCCTGCCTGTCTCCTGGAATACATGCCACCGCCTTGGGCCAGCCAGATCATCTTGTCATACTCCACACCTGTCTGCTCCAGTCACTGATGTCACTCCAGCTGCGACACCAAGTCTGCCATGCCACACTCCATCCACATTCCCTTCGCTCCTCTCCCTGTCCGGCTGCCAGCTAAGTTGCTATCCTCCTGTCTCGTAGTTGGTCTCGATTTTATATTCTTGAGTAATAGCTGCTTATGGTAGTTCCTGTATTTACTCTTTACCCTTTACAGCCCGAACTGCTTAATTCTTGTTGCCGCACTAAGCCCATTATTTCTGCCTACCTTGCTTTCCTATCTTTGTTTTTACCAAGTCCTGGTTAGTCCTTGTCTTGATTATTTAAATCTGTAGGAATTTGTTGATCTGATTGTTTAGTGTACTGAATTCATACTCTCCTATGTTTATGGTCAGTTCAGCCTCTGGCTGATAGCAGTCACTCACGTTTGCTTCAGGCTTAACCACTACTCTTTGTGTTAGTCACTTTCAGTTTTCCTTGTTGCCGTGAGTGTGTTACTGTGTATATAGCCCATCCATTATCTATACACCGCTTAATCCTCATTAGGGTCGTGGAGGGCCGACTTAGGGTGAAGGCAGGGGACACCTGGACAGGTCACCAGTCTATCACAGGGCTGCATATAGAGACATTCGCATTTATGGACAATTTAGAATCACCAATTAACCTCAACAAGTTTTTGGACTGTGCAAGGAAGCCAGAGTATCCAGCGAAAACTCATGCATGCACAGGGAGAACATGCAAAAAGATCCTGGTCCAGGATGCAAACCGGGAATCTTCAAGTTGTGAGGCGACATTGCATATAGTCATTCACTGTAAATAAATCACTTTTGTATTGAAAGTATTGGTGTGCTTTTTTTTTTGTTTTAGCTTTATTCAGTAGTCACAGTTGAGAAGCAGACAGGAAAGTAGGGAGAAGAATGGGGGCGAAGACATGCATTAAAGGGCCGTGAACTGGAATCAAACCCAGGCCGCTGCGTACATGGGTCGCCCACTCAACCAGTTAAGCTATCCAGGCGCCCACGCGTGCTGTGTTTTTGCCATCATGCATGTGACACTGACCTGCTCTGTAACAAAAACTTAAGTTGTTTAAACCACAAAAATACACAACTGACCTTTAAGTTTGAATATTAGTTCAAAATCAAATAGAAACATAAGACGAGTTCATTGATCAGTCACATGGAAGTCAAGGTCTGCTGGGTAAATTTTCAAATGGCTTCTTGATCTTTTTGGTATCAATTCATACTTTCCACTATTAGGTGATGCTGCCCCTGCTATTCCCTGCTTAATGTAACACGCAAGTACTGGTGTTCAATAAGTATAGTTAAGTTAAAAGCACAACAAAATGTGTTAATTACATTCCAAATAGTAGTTTGTCTTTGCTGACCTTATGTAATATTTCTCCTTGACAGTTTATCTTCTTCACATATTTCAAAACTGCAATATATTGTATTTATTTAGAAAACAATAACAGAAAAAAAAACAAACCGATTAAAAAAAATCACTGCCTTTTTGTCGTTTACGTGGATGACAGTGTGCATGTATGGGTTTTCTGAAGTTATAGTTTTGTAAAGACACCTGCTCAAAGCGTAAGAAATCACAGGTTTATTCTGAAAATAATTGTTTTATTTTCCACACAATTTGAGAAATAAATGAACAAAAGCAAGCACCAAAATTCTGGGCTAATAAGAGCAACATAATTAAATTCAGACTGATAAAGTAACTTGACAAACCAACTGACCAATAAAACTCCTCACCTGACAACCAAAGAACAAATGGGAACATACAACATACTTGCAGATCAGACCAGGTACACACAAAAGGTGTAACATCAAACACTAACACATGAACAAACTACAAAGGAAACAAAACAGTATAGGTAGTCTACTAGTTTAGAAAGAAAATCCTGGTTTGAATTCTATCCAAAAATATATAAACAACTAATTTAAGTGAGAGAGAGAGAGAGAGAGAGAGACAAAGAAACACACTCCAGTTTGAAAGCCTGGCTCTCAAAAATTGTGTGCATGTGACGGCTCTATCTTTCCCAGCACCACCCTAGCTGGGAGAATGAAGAGGAGCCATCAATATCAGTCACTAGCTATTGATTACCTCATTGATGAGGCATTGTGTATGTTGGGTGGCAGCAGGAAGAGGAGGGGAGGGCTGGGGTTGATGCTGAGTTGTCTGTGGCCAGGGCCTTTCATGGGAACAAGCAGCTGATGTCGATACTTGAGTGACTTCGTCCATTTAGTAGCTGTCAGTCACAATTAGGCCCAAAGTCTGGGCCTGGTGCCAGGAGGCTACAGTGTTAGTAGGCCAGCTCCATATCAGAGTGAACTGTAGGGATATCTATTACTTTGAAAGACAATAAAGCATACATTTTAATAACTATAGTCTTCATGATATAAGTCAAATCTTGCATTTATTTAAAGATCAAAGATGTGTGTCACATAGCAAGATACATCTGTGGTGTGGCAGTCCACTGCTGTCAGGTTGGAAAAGTGTACTAAAGGTTTGGCCATGTTAGTAGGCTGAAATACCCGCATAGATGAAACCATAAAATGTGGTACACTCATTTATGGTTTCACATAAAAAATTTTCAAGTCCTCAGTACCTTCAAACTAATCACATTCTCACTAGCCTCAGCTGCCTGATTATTGCTATCTAGCATGTATTTTCATGCTAACAAGTTAGTGTACACATCTTCTGTTTGTTAGCATTGCCATTGTCACATGCTTTTTGTTCGTATTTAACACTAAGCACTGTGTTTTTTACTCCAGCATCAGAGAGGTGTACACTTTTTGCCTTGTTATTCTAAGTCGTAGAATCTACAGAATATGGCACATAAAAGTGTATGGAATCAGTCTCCTAATTCCACTTTATAAGCCATGAAAAACTGTCTTCCCAAAAACAACGACTCAAATCAACTCATAGTTTGTTTAATTACTAAGCTACCTACAGTCAGTCATTTCAGAAGGCTGGAAAAACCGAACCACACTAAACAGCAACAGTCAGTCGCCAACATTAAAGCCACTGACAATGAAATGAATTTAACAATTATTTACAATACAATGCTCTGGTGGGAAACTTTGCAACCTGCCAGAATGCAGCCACTTTACAGGAGCGGCTTTATGCAGCTGACCATTCAGTGGGTGTAAATACTGGATCCTCAGTTTCAGAAATTTGCGGATAAAGATCGACACAGACGACCCATGTCCAATGTCCAAAAACTGCAAAGCGACAGGGTTTTCAGTGGTTATCAAGCATTTAACCGTTCAGACTGTGAATCCAGCTTAAGTAGTGTCTAATTAGTAGTCACAAAACTTCATAAGGAAAGTGTTGGTATGAAATAATGGGTGAAATAAATGACTATGTGTAGCAATACGTCATCTGCATAGAGACTGATAATGTAATTTGTAATAGGTGTTTGAATTTCTTTAATGTTAATTTTCTGACAAATAGCTGTTGCTAATGGTTCAAAGAAGAAAGCAAACCGGGTAGGCGAGTTGGCATCATTGTTTGGTTCCCCTATGCTGAAATTTGGCATTGTTGTTTGACCACAACGACACGGACCAAAGATGATGGGTAGAAAATCTTAACCCAGTGAATAAATAAATGATTCTCCAAAGCCAAACCTCTATAGTGTAGCAAACTGAAACTTCCAATTCACCTTATCAAGTTCTCTGTGAGTGAATGTCTAATATTAGATCAGCATCTACCTTTAATAAAATCAGTTTACTCTGCACTTGCAGTCATATAACTACAACAGTTGGTAACCCCATAAAAAGCTTTCCTTTCTGTAAGTTGACACACTTTTGACACCCATATTACACAAACACAAACATGACAACACACTCGGTTTTTTTTAAGCATTTGTTGGGGTACCTACAGTAGCTTCTCTCTGTCTGTTTTTTCTTAAGTTGTATTAAATCTAGTTTGTTTTATGGTGCTGGTTAATTCAGGCTTCTGCTGCTGTGGTCATATGGTTGGCTTCATGCAAAACATAATGCCAAAGAAGCAACAGGCTTTTATGCCAGAGTGACCCACCAGGCTATACCAGTTCTTGTCATATTAAAGGGCGTGAGGCATGAATTTTTTTAAATGTAAATATTGCGTGATTCATTTGACTTATATTGAATGTTAAATATTTTAGATTTGTTTTTATGCATTTAGTTTGGGTGTGATTTGGTCTGATCAACCAGTATATCTGCCCCGTTTTTTCATAGTTTGTCAGGTCACTTGTGAGATTTGTTTGATCAGTGCAGATGTTTTGCCAAATCATTTTGTTACTATAGCCCTAGTTTAGTTCTGTTCATTTGACATCTTTAAATAGGCCCAGAACTTAGTACTTGCTTTTGAAATTTTGTTTGTCATTTTTTGAGTCCATCTTCATGTCTATTGCTTGTATAGGTCAGTCCCTCACAACACGAAAATAGACTTTTTAGTTTATTGTATAGAACTTTTTAACCCTAGCTAGTCCCTACAAAGTACGTTGCAATGTGTTTCTCATTCATCTAGTCCTGCAATGGATCGGCCATTTTGAGTAAATGTACTTAGTTACATCACACCACTGCTTTTCTCTGGTTCTTTCCACCAAGTTTGTGTGTGAAGCAAAGTGCTGATTCATTAGCTGCAGGTTTTAGGTTATAAAGTCCAGTGAAAACATGTTGAGGTCAAGTGTCTCACTTGTAAACTTAAAGGCTTTTGATTTTGTTGGTCCAAGCACAAGTTGTCACATTAGAGTTATAAAATCCTCAAGCTCTCCAGCATGTTTCTCAGGACAAGCAATTACACACAAACACCTACACTCACTGCTGGCTTTCCCAGACTCCCTGTTGACCCTTTTAGACTTTATGTACCTCTGTTTCTCCACACACACTAACAAATACACCTGCTTTCTGTGGACCTCCTCAGCCTGTCAGTGACCTTGCTACTTTAAATCCTTGTCCCATTTGAACAGACTGAGCTACTCGTTTTTCGTTTACTGAAGCTCCACAGGGACTGTCGTGCCAAGTGGACTGTCAGTGGGTGGAATGTAGGCCATTCAAACTTGGCCTCAGCAGGTCTGTTGAAGGGTTTCTGGGTCATGTTCATAATCAATTTTTCAATAAAATTGTAGCTCCACTGAGGTTTATGTGATATCACGGAATACACACAGCACATCCATGTAGACATGACCTCAAATAACATGTTAACTGAGGGCACCACTTTCAGAAGAGGGCTTATAAATTGCAACTAGAGGTTTTATTAATTGTTGTTCAAGTCCTTTTTGCTTTAAAAAACTCTTTTGATCAATGTATGGGACAATGTACCAATTTTATACGAGGATCAGTTCACCCACCATGGAGTGCACATACTAAATATGAAGCCAATTGAATTCTTTATTTATTATTATTTTAAATAATCCATATATTATAAGCTGAACACATAGAGTTGCAAAAAAGGATTAGAAACAATTTACCAAGCAGCTGTATGTGCTTTCTTGAAAATGTACACTTGCGTCTCTCCATATTTTGTGACTTTTCTATTTTGTTTTTGTCTCTCAGCTTGAAGACTATAAACATGGATAGTGGACATACACACAGTTCCATTCATACTGAAACATACTTATTGCAGGCAGATGCATATTTTGGCACCAAAGATGGAAAGCATGTAGAAATCAAAACCCCTTCTACAGTCCTGCAGTGCTCACTTCAATGACAACACTTTTAATGATGAAAGGTGAATCTCTTTGCACTGCTTGAGCTCAGTGTGTCATAGACTTAATACTGTCATTGTATCAAAGGGCTGTGCAACCATATATCAGACTTTATCATTTTTATTTTCTTTGACATTCTTACTTTTGCCCATGTTAAATAAAAAAAAAAAAAAAAAACTAAATGGGTCTTTGTATGAAATGACAAAATATAAGCACATTTAAATAGCATGAATTAAAAACTAAAAGCCAGTCTGCACTTTTGTCTCACTGTCATATTTTGATTTCAAATTCAAATACTAAAATATCATAAACAACATGAATAAATCCTTAATCTATTTGACATTATTTACAGCTTGGAAGCCCTTTAGAAAGGCTTCATTAGACTACTGGACAGAGGCACCCATCTGAGTTCAGCCTCAGTGGTGCTCTGTGAACAGTGTGATAAGCCATCAAGCATCCAGGGATCACAACAGACCAAAATACATTCATTGTCCACAGACACAAGTGATGCTGCAATGATCATATTGTCCAACAAACACTCAAATACAGAGTTCTCCAGCCTCTGCAGCAGTGGGAGTCGCTCTGCTTCCTCCTGTCAACAGTCAGTGTCACAGAGCAGCGGCGGTCATGGCGGTTTTTGAATTTAAACTATGGCTTGGGGCACTTCGTTAACTTATAATGGAAAACAGAGGCCCTCATGAACGCCCTCTCACAGACACACACAAACACACCCTTGTGTCTTTTGATAAGGCTTGTACCCTTGTCAACAAGCACACATTTTAATTAGTGTTGATTGTTGTTGGCGTGTTCAATAGTTATTAATTAGAGCGGGGAGGGGTCCCAGTCTTGATTGCATGCCCGAAGCTGTGATGCATTGTGTTGTCTCACACTCCAGAATAACAGAAGTGCTGTGAAAAATCAAAGACTGGGGGGAAGGGGGGCATGTGGGAGTTGTAACCCCTCAGATAATGTCTTCTTAACTAAGAGCACATTATTAAACAGTGAAATGTGGACAGGGGGTACTTTATCAGGAATGTATTTTAAGTTAATGTAGTGATCCTTTCTGGTAATAGGATGTTTTTGGTCAGAAAAATATGTACAGCATTTTCATACTGCCAGATTGGAGAAACCTGCAAAACTGAAATTAATATAATAACTAATACGAGAGCAAAAAAGTCAGTGTTTTAGAATTAATTTAGACTTAAGGCAATGGCAACTATAAATACAGTTTAGAGACCTGAGGCTGTGACATATTGGCAATTAAGCTGTGTGTGTTTCCTAAAACTTTATATCAGATTTTTAGTTTACATCCAACTTACTACAACATTGTCTATTTTCAGTCTATGTATGGCAGTAATTGTGGCATTATTTTACAGTGTCTACCACAACTTTAAGTGGCATCAAGAGTGCTGCAGTCATTTTGGAAATTCTGCTTTTACTTTTGGTGAATGTAGTCCAAACACATGTGGAGAATCACATTAAAGCTTAAATACTGTTCTATCCAGCAAAGATTTCCATGGTAGCACAATATGGCTAGTTAAAAGTGTGGCCAATACTTGAGACACTTATCTCAGAGGTCAGATCTTTGCTGTAATGTCTGACTAGCATTTAACAGAGATTTTTACTTTAGTCATACTTTAGTTTAAAGTTTAAATTCAATTTAAAAGAAATCTCCCTTTTCACCACATGGGCACATAGTGGTGTGTGTCTTCCTCAAACTCGTGTCCTCCACCAGAGGCTCTAGCATAACAAGGAAAAAGATAGTGTTGCAGTTGGAATTAGAAAGGCTTTAACACAGAACACTCCTGAACAGAATTGAGATACTGAACTGACTGCAGTAGCAGAGGACAGCAGTGCCATAAAACCTGATGCGACCACACCACAGTCATCACACCTGCATCCAGCGAGCTGAGGATGAAGACTGTGGACAGACTAAACAATGTCAACCCCTGGATGAGACTGCAGCTTACTGATAAAGTCTTGCCAGTTGATGTTGACACAGCTCTACTCAGTATCCCCAATACCACCATAATAGAAACAAATTAACTCATATATGCCACAGCAACGATCCTGGAGATACATCAGTGAACAAAAGTTTTTTTACACTTGTAAAGACCAAGTATGTCATGGCAGTCTTGAGGTCCCAATGATTCCTATAACTCAGAATTTTCTGTGATGGGATTATTGAAATCCATGCATCTTTGTCTCACACGCACACACGCACGCACGCACGCACGCACAGACACACAAAAAGCACTTTCATTTATTTATTTTAGGCCTTCTGTAAAAATATACATACAGTAATACAAATGTTTTGTCATTCAATTCAATTCAATTTTATTTATATAGCGCCAATTACAGTCAACTTGTCTCGAGACACTTTACAGAACCCATATGCCTGACCCCCAGAGCAAGCCAAAAGGTGACAGTGGCAAGGAATCCACCCGTTTAACAGGGAAAAAAACCTCAAGCAGAACCCGGCTCTAATGTGGGGGGACCCATCTGCCTGCTGGCCGGGTGGGTTGAGAGGGCAGAAGAGGTAGAGAGGTAGAGACAGAGGGATAGAGATAGAGGGGTAGAGGGATAGAGGTAGAGGGTTACAGTTGGTGGGAGAACAACCACACATCTGAAGCATCCAGCTCTGGGACCAGGGACACTCGGAGAAAGGACACAGAGAGAAACAGAGTTACTGTAATGCAATAATGGTATATATAGTAAATACAAAGGTAGATAGAGAAGGGCTCAGTGCATCAAGAGAGGTCCCCCAGCAGCCTAGGCCTATAGCAGCAGAACTAGTGGCAGACTAAAGGGACGTCAAGAGGGTAAGTCATTTGTGCAAATGAAAACACCAGCTCACCCCATCAGGGTCCCCCAGTCAGTCTTTGTCAAAAAGTAAGGTTTTAAGCCTGGTCTTAAAAATAGAGAGGGTGTCCACCTCCCGAACCCAAACTGGGAGATGGTTCCACAGGAGAGGCGCCTGATAACTGAAGGCTCTGCCTCCCATTCTACTTTTAGAGATTCTAGGAACAAGTAAGCCTGTAGTCTGAGAGCGAAGAGTTCTGCTAGGATAATATGGTACGATCAGGTCTTTAAGATATGATGGAGATTGGTTGTTAAGAGCTTTATATGTCAGAAGAAGGATTTTGAATTCTATTCTAAATTTAACAGGAAGCCAATGAAGAGAAACCAGTATAGGAGAAATATGATCTCTCTCACTAACTCCCGTCAGTACTCTGGCTGCAGCATTTTGGATCAGCTGTAGATGTTTCAGAGAGCTTTTGGGACAACCTGATAATAAGGAATTACAGTAGTCAAGCCTAGAAGTAACAAATGCATGGACTAGTTTTTCTGCATCACTCTGAGGCAGGATGTTCCTGATTTTCACAATATTTCTCAGGTGGGAAAAGGAAGTCCTACAGATTTGTTTTATGTGTGAGTTAAAGGACATGTCCTGGTCAAAGATAACGCCGAGGTTCCTCACAGTAGTACTGGAGGCCAATGTAATGCCATCCAGAGTAACTATATGCTTTGAAAGCAATTTTCTAAGATGTTTGGGGCCAAATACAATGACTTCAGTCTTGTCTGAATTTAGTAGTAGGAAATTATAGGTCATCCAGGTCTTTATGTCCTTGAGACAATCTTGCAGTCTGCCTAGCTGATTAGTTTCATCTGGCTTCATAGATAAATACAATTGAGTGTCATCAGTGTAACAATGGAAATTAATACAGTGCTTCCTAATAATATTGCCTAAGGGAAGCATGTATAATGTGAACAGTATTGGTCCTAAGACAGAACCCTGAGGAACTCCATGATTAACCTTAGTATGCTCAGAAGAGTCATTGTTGACATGCACAAACTGGAGCCTGTCTGATAAGTAGGATTTAAACCAGTCCAGTGCTGTCCCTTTATAGCCAATACAATGTTCTAGTCGCTGTAATAAAAGTTTGTGGTCGATTGTATCGAATGCTGCACTACGGTCCAACAAAATAAGTATAGAGACCACTCCATTATCTGACGCTATGAGAAGGTCATTATTAACTTTCACCAGAGCTGTTTCTGTGCTATGATGCACTCTGAAGCCTGACTGAAACTCTTCAAACAAGCTATTCCTTTGCAAATGTTCACATAATTGATTTGCAACTGTTCTTTCCAGAATTTTAGAGAGAAATGGGAGGTTGGAAATTGGTCTATAGTTGACTAAAACAGCTGGATCTAGAGTGGGCTTTTTAAGTAAAGGTTTGATTACACAACCTTAAAAGCCTGTGGTACATAGCCTGTTACTAGAGAGAGATTAATCAGATCTAACATTGAGGAATTAATTAAAGGTAAAGCCTCCTTGAACATTGTAGTTGGGATAGGATCTAAAAGACATGTCGATGGTTTGGATGCAGAATCTATGGAAATTAGTTCAGAGAGATGTATGGGAGTGAAAAATTCTAAATATCCAACTGGTCTTACAGCCAATTCTAAAGCATCTGTACTCGATGATACATCTGTGACATTTGTAGGAAGGGCCAGATAAATTTTTTCTCTAATCGTAATAATTTTATTTGTAAAGAAGCTCATGAAGTCGTTACTGCTCAAAACTAAAGGAATACAAGGTACAACAGAACTCTGACTCTTTGTTAGCCTGGCTACAGTGCTGAAGAGAAATCTGGGGTTGTTCTTGTTTTCCTCTATTAAAGATGAATAATATGTTGTCCTAGCATTATGAAGAGCTTTTTTTAAATAAATTACTAGACTATTTTTCCAAGCTACATAAACTTCCTCTAAATTAGTGGAATACCACTTCCTTTCCAGCTTTCGGGATGCCTGCTTTAAAGTCTGCAGCTGGGAATTATACCAAGGAGCAGGTCCTCTCTGAGATATAACTTTCTTTTTTACAGTTGCAACACTATCAAGTGTTGTACGCAGTGAGGCTGCAGCATTATTAACAATAATGTCATACATACATCAAACATATGTTCTGTGGCCGTTTTTACCTTAAACAGGCTTTTGGTAGCTGTCTACAAGCTTCTGCTGCATTTTTGAACACTTGTCTTGACAGACTTGCTGCAGTTAAACAAAATTTGTTAGCTTTCTGACACAGACATGTTTCTTAATCATAGTCCACAGACTTTTGATGGGTTTTAAGTTTTTTTTTAGGGAGACCAGTCTAAAACCTTTATTATAGCCTCATTTAACTATTTATCTACCACTTTTGATGTGTATTTGGGTCATTGTCTTGTTTGAGCACAAATTTCAGCGGCACTAAAGCATCCCCAGAGCAGAATAATACCACCATGCTTGACAGTAGGTTTGGTCTTCTTGGAGTTAAAGCCTCACCTTCTCTCCTCCAAACATGTTTTTGGTCATTGTGGCCAAATACATCAATTTTCTATTTCATCCAACCAAAGAAGTTTCCTCCCAAAGGCCTTGGACCTTGTGACTAACAACAAGCTTCAGTTGATCTTTAGGGTGCTTATTCTCAATGATGGGCTTCCTTCTTGCATGGCAGTCTCTCGGTCCATGAATGCTTGACTCTGGACACTGACACTAGTGTTCTAGGAGTTTCTAACTAATTGCAGACCTGTTTTTTGGTGATTCTTGGTTGACTCTAGAGACTGCCAAACAAAGACTCACAGCTCTGGTTGATCCATCTGGAAGATCCCTCAAGAGTATTTTCCCAGCTGCAAAGGAACAGCAACACAATCAGTGCTGAGACTGGAAGATATTCCTTAAAGATGGTGCCGCTCTAGCAGCTCTCGCTTGTTTAGTATTCGTTTTCTGTTTACTTTCTTTTCCTCTTGCCTTCTCTTGTTTTTTTTTCTTTTTTGGAAGTTGTACTAGTAATAAGTGTCAATAATGGACATGAAATTAGTGCAGTTTGCTCAGATTTTTCTTCTGCTTTTGAATCTGCTGTCTGCATCGGTGATAGCAGACCCAGTGCGCAGCGGTGAGCTCGTTGTTTACTCTCGAGACCAGCTGTTAGCCCTCTGTAGCACTGCGAGGCTAACCAGTGAGAGGCCTGATGTCCCCTGCGAGCTAAAGAGGAGGAGAAGGGGAAGCCGTGCGGGGGCAGAACGCCGCAACAGAAGGAGACGGTACAAACCCGTCCTCCCCTCAGTCATCACCAGGAACGTAAGATCCATCGGCAACAAGATGGAAGAGCTTATGGCACTAACATGACACCAGCGGGAATACCGGCAGTGTAGCATCATGCTATTCTGGCTAACGGAGGTAACAGCGGACTCTAACATTGCGTTGGACGGCTTTCAGTTGCTGTGGGCAGACAAGACGAAGGAGAGCGGTAAGAGGAAAGGAGGGGGACTGGCTGTGTTTGTTAATGATAGATGGTGTAACCCTGGGCACATCACTGTCAAGGAAAAACTTTGCAGCAAGGACATTGAACTGTTAGCTGTTAGCATGAGACCATACTACCTGCTGAGGGAATTCAGAATCAGAATGACTTTTATTGCCATTGTTCATGAGGTTCACAAACGAGGAATTTGACTCGGTGCAATGCTGCTACATTAAACATTTAACAAATAGTAGAGATAAAAATAAGTAAATACTATAATAAAAGCTAACATCTAAGTACACTATACAACAAAAAAGTGACTAAGTGACATCAACAAAGTGACAGAGTGACATTGTCTTGGGGATGGTTAAAGTAACCAGTAGCAGCAGGTGGTGGGAGCCACCACATAGTGCAAATATTGTAGTGCAAGAATAGTGATAATTGTTGATGAGTTGGTGCTGAGCTGCTGAACATAGGCACATGTGTGTGTGAGGTAGAGTCATCTAGTGTTCATCAGTCTGATGGTAGAGGGGAAGAAGCTGTTCATGTAGCGGGAGGTTCTGGTCCGGATGGACCTTAGTCTCCTGCCTGAGGGGAGGGGGGTGAACAGTCTGTGTCCAGGGTGAGAGAGGTCGGCAGTGATCCGACCTGCACGCCTCCGGGTCCTCGAGACGTACAGATCCTGCATAGATGGAAGTCTGCAGCCGATCACCTTCTCAGCAGTGCGCACAATGCGCTGGAGTCTGAATCTGTCCCTGACGGTGGCTCCAGCGTACCACACAGTGATGGAGGAGGTGAGGATGGACTCGATGATGGCCGTGTAGAACTGCACCAACATCTTGGTGGGCAGCTTGAGTTTCCTCAGCTGCCGCAGGAAGAACATCCTCTGCTGGGCCTTCTTGAGGAGGGAACTGATGGTCAGCTCCCACTTGAAGTCCCGGGTGATGGTGATGCCCAGGAAGCGGAAGGAGTCAACGGTGGAGATGGGAGAGTCAGTGAGGGCGAGGGGGGGTGGTGGGGCTGTGACTTTCCTAAAGTCCCCGATCATCTCCACTGTCTTCTGGGCGTTCAGGTCCAGGTTGTTGTGGCTGCACCAGGACACCAGCCGGGCCATCTCCCTCCTGTAGAAGAACTCATCACCGTCTGAGATGAGCCCGATGAGGGTGGTGTTGTCTGTGAACTTCAGCAGCTTCACAGACTGGTGGCTGGAGGTGCAGCAGTTGGTGTACAGGGAGAAGAGCAGGGGGGAAAGTACACAGCCCTGGGGGGAACCGATGCTGATGCTCACAGAGTCCGAGACAGTCTTCCCCAGCCGCTGCCTACGGTCCGTCAAGAAGTCGATGATCCACCTGCAGAGGGAGTCGGGCACGTTGAGCTGGGACAGCTTGTCCTGAAGCAGAGCAGGGTGGATGGTGTTGAAAGCAGAGCTGAAGTCCACAAACAGGATCCTGGCATAGGTTCCTGGGGAGTCCAGATGCTGCAGGATGGAGTGGAGGGCCAGGTTGACTGCGCCGTCCACAGACCTGTTGGCTCTGTAGGCGAACTGCAGTGAGTCCAGGAGGGGGGTGGTGATGGTCTTGAGGTGGGACAGGACCAGGCGCTCAAAGGACTTCATGACTACTGAGGTGAGCGCCACAGGTCTGTAGTCGTTGAGTCCTGTGATCCGTGGCTTCTTGGGGACGGGGACAATGGTGGAAGATTTGAAGCAGGCCGGCACGTGGCATGACTCCAGAGAGGTGTTAAAAATGTCCATGAAGACAGGAGCCAGCTCCTCCGCACAGTGTCTCAGAGTGGAGGGAGAAACACCATCAGGACCTGGGGCCTTGCACGGGTTCAATCTGCTGAATTGTTTGTGCACATCCTGCTTACAGAGGGAAAAGGCATGGGGGGATGGGGGGGGGTCTGCCTTTGATGAAGTGACAGTGGCAGTAGTGGAGGTGCTGGGGGGAGGGGAGGTGCTGGGCACAGCTGACGAGACATCAAAGCGGGCTTAGTGCTGGGATAGTCTCTGACAAAGGGCTTTGTCGTCCTGTCCTTTAGGAGCCTGAGGCCGGTAGTTGGTGATCTGCCTCAGTCCTCTCCACACAGAAGCAGAGTCATTAGCAGTGAACTGCTGCTGGAGTCTCTCTGAATACACAGTCTTAGCTCTCCTCAGCTCCCTGCTAAAACGGTATTTAGCCTCCTTGTAGCAGTCTCTGTCTCCGCTCCTGAACGCTGCTTCTTTCTCCTTCCTAATCTGTCTGAGTCTGGGTGTGAACCACGGCTTGTCATTGGCATAACTCACCCTGGTGCGCGTTGGCAGAATGCGCTCCTCACAAAAGTGGATGTATGAGGTCACAGTGTCCGTGTACTCGTCCAGATTGTCAGTGGCTCCTTTAAACACGTCCCAGTCAGTTGTCTCCAAGCACGTGCGCAGCTCCTCCACAGCCTCACCAGTCCACTTCTTTGCTTTGCTCACAACAGGCTTTGTGAGCTTCAGTCTCTGTGTGTAAGTGGGGATGAGGTGGACCATCACATGGTCTGACAGTCCCAGTGCAGCACGGGGAATCGCGCGAAAAGTGTCCTTCACTGTAGTGTAACAGTGATCCAGCGTGTTCTCCTCTCTGGTGGGGCATTTAATAAACTGTTTATACTTGGGTAGTTCATGGCTCAAGTTCGCCTGGTTAAAGTCGCCAAGTACAATAACCAGGGAGTCCGGAAGGGCCCCCTCCACTTGTTGAATCTGATCCGCAAGAGCGCGTTGAGCCTCATGCACGTCTGCCTGTGGCGGGATGTAAACTGCGGCCAGAACAAAGGAGGAAAACTCTCGTGGGGAGTAAAAGGGCTTACGGTGAATGAAGAGATATTCCAGAGCAGGAGAACAGTGTTTTGAGATCACAGTCACATCCGTGCACCAGCTGTTGTTGATGTAGAAGCACACTCCTCCACCTCTGCTTTTCCCCGAGAGCGCATCGCGGTCGCCTCGCAGCAGCTGAAATCCCTCGAGTTGGAGCGCGCTGTCCGGTGGCTCCCGCTGAACCACGTCTCCGTGAAGCACAGGACACACGAGGAGGAGAAGTCTTTGTTCTTCATCAGCAGAAGCAGCTCGTCCACCTTGTTGCAGAGTGAGTTGGCGTTGGTCAGGAAGATCCCAGGTAAAGCCGTGCGCGAGCCTCTCCGCCGAAGTCGTGCAAGCACACCCGCTCTCTTCCCTCTCGTTCGTCTTCTCACTCTTTTGATTAAAAAGTGAACCAAATCAGCAGTGGAAGCTAAAAAAACTGGAAGTAGGTCCGTAGGGGTGATAGTCCTGATGTTCAGTAGCTCCTCGCGAGTGTAAGGGCAGGCGGACACACAATTTACGCACAAAAACAGACAAAACAAGGCGCAGCGAAGCACCAAGGTGGCCGCTCGGGGCGCCATCTTGGGCATGAATTCTCGCATGTTATCGCGATAGCTGAGTACATTCCCCCCTCTGCTAACGCTAACGCTGCTTGTGATGTCCTACACTCAGTAACAAGCAAGCTGCAGACACAGCACCCACAGGCCCTCTTCCTTATTACCAGGGATTTTAACCATGCCTCTCCATCGTTCACACTACCCACCTTTACACAATATATCACCTGCCACACCAGAGACAATGACATACTGGACCTTTTTTATGCCAACACCAAGGAGGCATATACATCATCTCCCCTTCCACCACCTGGCAAATCCGACCATAACCTGGTTCACCTCCTTCCTGTGTACAAACCTCTGGTACACAGACAGCCCGCTGTCACCCGCACAGTCAAGAGATGGTCCGAGGAAGCTGAGGAGGCTCTCAGGGACTGTTTTGACACAACCATGTGGGAAGTGTTCTGTGAGGATCATGGGGAGGACATTGACAACCTCACTCACTGCATCACGGACTACATTAACTTTTGTGTGGATTCCCCCGTGCCCAACCAGGACTGTATGCTGTTTTGCCAACAGCAAGCCCTGGATTACTCCTGACATAAAGGCTCTCCTAAAGGACAAACAGAGGGCTTTTAGGTCAGGAGACATGGAGGAGATGAGGTCTGCACAGAGAGAGCTGAGGAGAAAGATCAGAGAGGGGAAAAGCAGCTACAGGAAGACGGTGGAGGGTCAGCTGCTGTGGAACAATGTCAGTGGGGTCTGGAGGGGCCTGAAAACCATCTCTGGTCACAAAGATCCCAAGACTGATCTGAGACAGGACCAGGAGTGGGTGAATGACCTGAACACCTTCTTTAACAGGTTTGAACAGGCAGCCACCCCTCCCCCGGACCAGTCCACCCTGCAGCAGCCACCACTGCATCTGTCTGCATTCCCGCTGACTGCACCACCCCCGCTGCATTCCCCCTCCTTACGGCTCCACCACAGTTCTCCTACCATCACACCTCCCCTCCCCCACAGGGCCCCAAACTCACAACCAGCACTCAGCCCCCCTGCCCCAGCTTGTCCCTATCGACATCCCAGGTGAGGAGAGAACTGAGCAGGCTGAAAATCAGGAAGGCTACGGGTCCAGATGGCATCAGCTCCAGGCTCCTCAAATCCTGCGCAGATCAGCTGAGCAGGATTGTGGAGCACTTCTTCAACTTCAGCCTGAAGCTGGGGAGGGTACCACAGCTGTGGAAGACATCCTGCGTGGGTACCAGTGCCAAAGATATTGCACTCCAAGAACCTCAACCACTACAGGCCAGTGGCACTAACATCCCACCTGATGAAGACCCTGGAGAGGCTGGTCCTTTGTGATCCGCGACCCCTGGTGAGCTCATCATTGAACCCGCTGCAGTTCGCCTACCAGCCCGGCATTGGGGTTGATGATGCAGTGATTTACCTCCTGCACAGATGTCTCTCTCATCTGGAGAAGACGAAGAGCACTGTGAGAATCATGTTTTATGATTTCTCCAGTGCCTTCAACGCCATCAAGCCTGTGCTTCTGGGGGACAAGCTGGAGCAGACGGGAGTGGACTCTCACCTCACAATGTGGCTGCTGGATTACCTCACCAACTGGCCACAGTTTGTGAGGGCAGGGGACTGTGTGTCCGACACTGTGGTCTGCAGTACGGGGGCCCCACAGGGGACTGTCCTTGTCTCCTTTCTTTTCACCCACTACACAGATGACTTCTCCCATCACACCACAAACTGCCATCTTCAGAAGTTCTCTGACGACTCCGCCATCGTTGGCCTCATCACGGACGGAGATGAGGAGGAGTACAGAGAACTTAACCGGGACTTTGTGGACTGGTGCCTGCTGAACTGCCTCCAGATCAATGCGGTGAAAACCAAGGAACTGGTGGTGGACTTTAGCAGGAACAGACACACTTCTCCTACACCAGTGAACATCCAGGGAACGGCCATTGAGACTGTGGACTCTTACAGGTACCTGGGTGTTCACTTAAACAACAAACTGGACTGGACTACAAACACCAATGCACTTTATAAGAAAGGTCAGAGCAGACTCCACTTGCTCAGAAAACTGAGATCCTTCGGGGTGCAGGGAACACTTCTGAGGGCCTTTTATGATTCTGTGGTGGCATCAGCTATCATGTATGGAGTGGTCTGCTGGAGCAGCAGCATTCCCAACTGCAGACAGGAAGAGACTAAACAAACTGGTAAAGAAAGCCAGCTCTGTCCTGGGCTGCCCCCTGGATCCTGTGGAGGTGGTGGGAGACAGGAGGATGATGACAAAGCTGTTGTCTATCATGGAGGACACCTCCCACCCCCTGCAGGAAACAGTAACATCACTGGGCAGCTCCTTCAGTGACAGACTGCTTCACCCGCGGTGTCTAAAGGAGAGATACCGCAGGTCCTTCCTTCCTGCTGCAGTCAGACTTTACAATCAAGCCTGCTCCCAGTAGCTCAGTTCACCCACCTACAAACTGTGCAATAAAAATGTACATAATGATGCTGTGCAATTTCATAAGAATGTTGCTGTAAATATTGTATTGTATTTTTTTTTCTAGAAGGAGAAAATATTTATATCTACGAACTGTGTGCATTGTGTGCTGCTGTCCTTTCTATTCTGTTGTATTTGCTGTTGCTGTTAGGTTGTAAATTTCCCCGCTGTGGGATCAATAAAGGTTTAATCTATCTATCTATCTATCTATCTATCTATCTATCTATCTATCTATCTATCTATCTATCTATCTATCTATCTATCTATCTATCTATCTATCTATCTATCTATCTATCTATCTATCTATCTATCTATCTATCTATCTATCTATCTATCTATCTTTGAAGGACATTTAGGAGAAATAAGCATCAGACAACACCAGGCCCAAGTGGGTGGTGGGCACAGCAACATCCAAGAACAAGAGCCGGTGAACGTCACCAAAGCAGACATCCAATGAATCTCAGGTATTAAGAGCTGGACAGCACCAGGACCTGACATGACCTGACATGATCTACTCCTTCTGGTTAAAGTAGCTAATAGTGCTCCATGATCACCTGGCAGCACAAATGAGTGAGCTGCTAGCAGCAGCTACTCACCAAGATGGGCTAACACATGGTAGGACAATCCTGATTGCAAAAGATCCCCAAAAGGGTACAACACCTTCGAAATACTGGCCGATAACTGACTTCTTGACAACATGGAAGTTCCTCTCATACATCATAGTAGCCAAGCTTAGAAGGCATGTGTCAAGACAAAAGCAAAGCTTAGACAGGCATGGGATAGGTCGAAGCACCAGTTACCGGCTGTCAAAGCAGTCACACTGTAAGACAAGACAGACCGCCTGGTCAACTGGATTGACTACAAGAAAGTCTACAGGACATTAATAGCATTCAAGAAGAACTCAGTGCAGTTCTGAAAAAGAATGCTGTATGCCAATTCCAAGGCCACCACACAAGTCAACATATATCAAGGTGATGCACAGTTTCCACTGCTTTTCTGCATTTGCCTAGATTGCTTCAGGCAGATCATCTCAAAGAGTGGCTACAGATACAGAAACAGAAGAGGAGCAACCATCACCTATTAGATGTACGTGGATGACATCAAGCTAAATGCCAGGAGTGACCAAGACATCAAATCACTGAGCTCCCTGATCAGGACCAATGCAAGGAAGTCAGTCACAGCCAAATACCTCAGGAAGGTAAGAAATGTGCTGCAAAGCAGGGTCACTGAGAGGTTATGGTATTTGGACCTAAACACCTCAGAAACACACTACCTAACTAGATAGTTGTTCTAGATGGCATTGCCTTGGCCTCTAGTTCTACTGTTAAAAAACCTTGAAGTTGTTTTTGATCAGGATATGTCGTTCAACATACATGTAAAACAAGTTTGTAGGACCTCATTCTTTCATCTATGTAATCTAAAAATCAGGAGCATATTGGCTTAGAGTGAAGCTGAGAAACTAGTCCATGCATTTATAACTTCTAGACTGGACTATTGTGACTCCTTATTATCAGGATGTCTCAATAACTCTCTTAAAAACCTCCAGCTGATACAAAACGCTGCAACCAGAGTTCTGACAGGAATCAGCGACAGAGATCACATTTCTCCTGTATTAGCTTCTCTTCATTGGCTTCCTGTAAAATCCAGGAGAGAATTTAACATCCTGCTTCTCATATTGCACTCTTAATGTTCAAGCCCCATCTTATCTCAAACACCTTATTGTACCATATCATCCTAACAGAGTCCTTCTCTCTCAGACTGCAGGTTTACTTGTGGTTCCCAGAGTTTCCAGAAGCAGAATGGGAGGCAGATCCTTCAGTTATTAGCTCCTCTGTTGTGTATTCAGCTCCCAGTTTTGGTTCAAGAGGCAGACAGCGAAAGCAACAACTGGAACAGATGTGGGAGGTGAGGGCCAAGGTGTTCACAGTTGCAATGGAAGTATTCAAGGTACCCGGGCTTAAAGAAGACTCTTTCACCCCCAACAAGGTGCGGTGAGAGAGTTTTATGTTTTATATATACTGTATTTTAATACTTTTCTGTGTAGCAAATGTACTGTACACATGAAAACAAATAGTTACTAACACATAGATGTACTCTATTTGTTTATTTCCTCATATCATTGATTGTGTTTACATTAGCCATTAGCAGCAGTGTCCAAGTTGTGAGGCTTACCATATTCAGGATATGATGTTTACATAGAGCACAGAGAGTTCTGGTTCCTCTTATCCTCATATACATGATTAGTATCCCAGTTACTGGTTATTATTTTCTGTTAGCGTAGGTACCTGTGATGTTCAGAATACCAACTGGCAATTTATTCTGACATTCCTGTAATTGTTAGCTAAACTATAAGTTAATTTGACTGTGTCTATTGAAAATGAGGTCACTTGGGCTTACAACAGGCATAGAACAATTAAATGTAAACATCACATTGCAGATTTGGTTTATCGTAACGCCAGTGGCCGCAGATGAGAGTATCGAGAAACATTGAACACTCTGACCATGTCAGGCTACTGCAGTGGACAAGGAAGCAGTGGTCAGAGATTCACAGCTATGACTGGTAGGACAACATTATCATGATGGAGTTCAGTGATCCCAAGTGGAGAGAATTTTTTTTGCTTTAGTAGGACATCCTTTTATCAGGTATGTGATACAGCTGAACCATTTATGAGACAAGAGGAAACAGAAGTGTGAGCACCAGTTTAAATATGAATGAGCGTGACCACAATGTTGAGCAGGTGCATTAAAAATTGTTTAGTTGCTGACTAGTTTGTGGTTCACAGAACCACAGTCAAAATTTTGAATTTAAGTTCTTGTTGCGGTATGGTGGAGAAAGCTATGAGCCACAACTCTAAAGACAGAGCTTCCAGATAGTTTGAGTTTCTGTTCATCACTTAGCTGAAACCATGCCTGCGCAGGAAGTCAACAGTAATCAGAAATAAGAACAAGATGTCTACTGACAACAGTATCCCAGTTCTTTTTAAGTACTTAAAAGTGGGATAAGGATTTATGCAGGATTCTGAAATCAGAACATGATGCTTATATGCAGAAACACAGAAACAGAATACTTCAAAAACTAGCTGATCACTAGGATATCCAAGTCCTTGTAAACCAAGTCGTTTAACTTATTCTAAAGAAATGCTGTTTGTCTTCTGTATTTACTGAGTGTAAACTGGGCTGATCAGACAGATTTCATATTTTACAAAATATATACTTATATAAATCATATTGTGTGAAAAGTTGTGGAGAGCATCCGCCAACTGCCCCAATATACACTGTTTGCATGATGTTTTGTTTCCCCAAAGACCAAAAGTTGAGGTGGAGAGTGCAAAGTTAGCATTGCCCATGGAGACACATCAATGGGATATTTGCCAGGTAGACATAAACCAGAATTATCTTTTGAAACCGAACTTTTGAGCAAAATTTAGATGATCCAAATCACCAAAATGGGTAACTCAGAGTATACATGAAAAAGCAAGCCACAGAAAACCACAGAAGAAAAATTTGGTATACTATATTCATTCATTGTTCATTGCAAGCAAATTTCAACATTCTCAGTAAATTTGGAATTACGACGTGGCCGTATAACAAGCAGAAGTCTGAATGCTTTTAAGAATTACTGAGTATAAAGTAAGGAACGTGTTTTTGCTGTTGTTGTGATTCTTCTTCCCAGTCTGGGTTTAGCTGAATGAAATGTGGTGCTATTGCTCCACCATCTGTCACTGATATGACAGCATTTCTGCAAAGTTCTGTTTTCTAAGCCAATATTTTCAGATTTATGTTTATAGGCAAGATTTACGGTTTGGGTGTAGGGCTGACAGAGAGATAAAAGCTACAAATTTAGCTGCCTTAATGTGGACACAGCCTGATACAGTGTTAAACATGTTAGCAAACGTTTGCCTATGCTAACATCCAGCAGACTCAGAGCAACAGTATCATTCATTTGAAGTAGCTTTGGCTCTGTTTTAGTCTCCACAAGCTCCTCTCTAACTGTGTCTGTCTTACACTTATTAGAACTTGTTTTTTGAAAACAGGCTGGCTGGATTTCAAAATAAAAAGAGTGAAAGTTTGATGTTGAAAAGTGTTGAACTGGTGATAAACTGGTTAGGTATGTCACAGTGTCACCTTTCACACTTGTCCCATTGGTTATGTAGAAGTATGAATCACTGCAGCTTTAAATTGAAGAAAATCAGTTATGTTTCCATGAAAACACCCATATAAATTTTTTTTTTGTATAATTTTGGTTAAATTTCATAGGGATGTTTATTTGATGAAATTGACTTTTTGAGTCAAATGACCTAAAATGATATAAAAATAGCTGGGGGAAGCTGTTCAGAGCAATTTAGAAATGCAACAAAAGAAAACAACATAACGACATGGCCTCAGTGTTAAAAGATATCTAGAGAAACTGGACTCGAATTCCCCTTTGCAGTCTATAGCTGTCCTACAGAGCTGCACTCGAACTGACCTCCCTACCCAGGCTGTGGGACTGACACTTCATCAAGAGGCCTTGTGACAGAGCAAGAGTGACGAGGACACCCCCCCCCCCCCCCGCTTCTTCCTCTCTGTCCTGCTCTTGATGTGCCTTTTGTTTGGTGCCTAACGACAGCTGTAATGGAACCGTCATGCTCTGTGATTACGCCGGCCTGCAGCCAGGCCGTCTCTCTGCTGCTGTCGTCGTCGTTCTGCTCATTCTCTGTCTCTATCCCCTCCGTGGACCAGAGAGAGCACTGCAGGTCAAACAGGGCCTTGCATTCTCACCCTATCACCCCTGATCTCATATGGCATCATATCCAATCTAATTTCAGAGGAAATCTAGTGTGTTCTATAAATATGCATTTGTGTATATGCATGCATGTATATATGTTTATGTATATGTTGCCATAAGCAGCAGATAAGGAGGCCCAGTAGCTAAAAATATCATTTTCCTTTGCCCAGGAATTCTCTGGAGGGTTCATTGGAAACTTGTGCAGCTGGGTGCGTTTCCCGCTGTTCGCCTGAACACATACCCCTCATTCGGAGACGGTGAGCAGCTCTCCCTATTAAAATGTAAATTCCTTCTCGCTGCAGCAGCAGCAACAGCAGCGACGGGCGAGCCCAGACGGCTGCAGCAGGAAAGGAAGGGGAAACTGGTGGGGGTGAGAAGTGTACGTGCTATAGGCAGGATCTGTCTTTCACCATGCAGAGGCTCCCAGATAGACAGCATGTGGCTCTATAATATGCTCCACTGGCCGGGCCCATCAGCGGATTTCAAAGCTCAGGCAGGAAACAAAAGGTGACTGGGCCATTCCTCTGATGCAAGCTCACTGTAATCAACTTCACTGGCTTTATTCACGCCTGTGACTTTTATCCTATATTAAAATGCTTCTTTTTTTAGAATTTATTTTACTCAGTTTGCACATTTTTTTAAAACAAATTAAGGTTATTACATTTTATTCCTAGCACACATTTCAAAGGATCAACACTTCATGAGCGACCATATCTTTCAGAGTAACAGTGTGTCTGTTTGAAAAACGGGGGACACGGAGGAGTTATGGTTACAAAATAAGCAAACTAACCTTAAGCTTTATTTGAGTAATAGGCTTCTAAAGGGTTTTTGCTGGCAGGGCTTTGCATTTTGTTCTATTACTTCCATCATGCTTGTTTCATCATGAAACAGACAAATTCCCACTTTTATTTAACAATTTTTACACATTATTGATTATAAGATAAGTCCCTCACAATGCATAATTATTTTCAGCACTAACTGTTCTTGATGCTAAATACAAATGAAATAAATAATAAAAAATACAGAAAAGCTGTAGTTGAAAATAAAACAAATAATAAACAATGAAACAATCATTGTTATGTGTCTAATTAATAATGATAAAAGTCCAAGCCTTGAATGATACACTGGTTTAAGCATCAGCAAAACACACACACACACACACACACACACACACACACACACACACACACACACACACACACACACACACACACACACACACACACACACACACACACACACACACACACACACACACACACACACACACACACACGCACACACGCCCATATAAAAACATGGACACAGATTTAATGTGTAAAAGTAAGTTTTTTAAGATGCCTACAAACCCCAGGAACCTGTTATTACATAATTGTATAATTGTTGCCATGCTAAGAATACTTCATAAGGGTCTGTACGCAGCCCTCTTTCTAGAATAACTGTATACGATCATTGAAAATGCCCTCTGATAAAACTGAAAGCTATTATTAAACATTAAAACTTGTACTTATGCTTGCTTTAAATAGTCTGGAAAAAACCTAGGTGAGAAACAAATGCCTAATGGTAATATTGACATTTATGTTTTTTGTAAGTGTCTACTTATATGATACGGAATAATAGAAAATAGAATCCTGTGTTGCATACATGTATTATTGTCATTATACTAGCATATATTGAGCTCCCTGGAAGTATGTTAAGTATATGAATTTGCAGTGATGCGTGATAATGTTCTAGATGTGAACATAAAAACTGTATTTTATTTAAAAAACTGTATTTTTGGTTTATTCTTCTGTTTCCATTTGAGTGTTTTCTTACTGTATATGTACTGTACTGAAGAGCCAATGATAAATGAACACTGAATGGAACAGGAATTGCATATAATTTTACTTCCCAGTTGACTTACATTCTGTCCTCGACTTAAGTTTATCTCCAGTGACTGAAATGATGAGCAGAAATAAGGCCAATGTATGAATGATAACCTGCAAACTGACAGCACCTACCTTTGTTGTAGTTGGCGTCATGTTGGAGTTCCGAGCATGTGTCACTAGATGGAGCTGCGATTATACTGTAAGCAGCTCACACACCTCGGGGCAGCGGCCACATTCACAGCCTCTACCTGCATGTCCTCTACTTAAACTGAACACAAGAAACAAAGCTGGCTGCTCCAACTGTTGGCCTCTGTGCTTAATGAATTTTGTATTAGACTTTTTTTCTCCCTTTTTTCTGCCCAGCATTTTATTATGCAGCAAACAAACGGAGAAACCAAATAAAAAACAACACATGAAAATGTATTTTTAGTAAACATCCATGATCACCGGACAGTGGTGTTGATTTTTTTGCTGTATGTGTTTTGGAGACTGTGGTGCCCCAGAGGGCTTGGAGGACACAGAGTATTGTAGCAAAAGCTCATTATTCCCTGAAACAGAAAGATCGTGTTGGAATTCACCTGATGCTGTCCAGTGTGTGACAATAAGAAGCATTGATTTAGCAATAACAGGCTGATTTATGTGGGACCAAATGACAGTGTAATGTCTGCTTCACTGACACAGCCTGTGTCCTTTCTCTGCCTTTAGAGGTGATTAGACGTGTTTTTGTGAAAAAATGCAAATATGTATGTTCAAATTTATGCCTGAGCATTATGCATGTTTTTAAATTTGGATAAAGCTATTTTATTTTTTTTCCTATTGTACAAATTTTTTTTCCTATTGTACAAAAAATTTGTGATAACACCAAAACCAACAACTCACATGTTGTCTGTGTAGCCAAAGCCCAATAAAACTCATCCTGTGTGTAGATCACCAGAGGTTGTAGTTTTGCTGCCAAAACACAATAGTGTCATCAGTAATCATTACTAAAATCATGGAACTGATCTAAACAAAGAAGTAAAGATAATGTCATTCAACACATAGTCGGCTTCATAAGAGTTGTTTATGCCCAGTCTATAAGTTACAGTATTTATTTTGATTGTGTCACTGAAACATCAAGTAAATTCAAATAATAATAATAATAATAATATTAATAATAATAAATCACAAATAAAATCAAACCAAAATGAGAATGATCTGACTCCTCCCTGGTGCATCTGGCTGTTTAGACAAAGAATACTCAGATCATGACAGTAAACAAAGATGAATTTCACTCATTTCTGGAACACACTTGTTTCCGTTTATATATAAAATCCAGCATGTGCCCTGGAATATGATCAAAATTCACCCATGGATTTCACAGGTAATTTGCAAGTATTTTTAGTGGATTTTATTGGTCATTACTTAATAATAGTGAAAAATTGTGTTGTTTTAAAATAAGCATGACAGTGTGATTGGACCTTGTTTTGACAGACTGCACGTGCCATTGGTATTTGACCATGCATTGAATCACAAGTTTGTTTAAAGTCTCCACAATGGAATGAGATCTGTAGAGGCAATTGCTTTCTCAATACTGATTAGCTTACACTTTGTCTGATAAAACTGTTGCCTGACCCTGCAAGAACCAGCAGATGCACATGTGAACTGATTTCTCCCACAGAAGAGGAGAGTACACATGGTTCCTATCTGCTATAATTAAAATATTTCAATATGAATACATAAAACAAAACAAAATGGTCTAAAATCTAATTCATTAGATACATGTCCCGTTTAACCATATATATATATTTTCATTGAAAAGTACAGCTGAATTCTTGAGTACCTTATACCTGCAACCTTTCAGCTGCATTAAAGTTACATCTTGCACAGGTTCATCAGTTTTTAGTACGGTTTCTTACATTATCCAAAGTTATTGTTTTAAGTGAAATTATTACACAATCAGTACAATGGCACAAATGTATACAATGGCACTGCAGTTTCATGTACAGATGCCAAGTTTGCCTTGCATTCAACTCAATCCCTGGCTGGCTTCTTTTCATAGGAAACACTTTTGAACAAACCAATAGCTACATTTTAAAACTGCACAGTAAGCAGGAGGTCGTTGGGGTGGATGGCAGGTGTACAAAGCAATCAAACCTAAGACTTGACGTCATATCGATATATATATATATATATATATATATATATATATATATATATATATATATATATATATATATATATATATATATATATATATATATATATATATATATATATATATATATATGAGCAAGAACAAGAAGAACAACAAAAACACTATATTTTCTTTATGTGACTTGCCAAATAGACAAAATAACAACATCTCATCTAACTTGGTTGCTTTTCTTCAAAGCACACTTACTTCTACAAATTGTTTCAACTCTAGTGGTCTTCACTGCCCAACCACCAGAATGTTTCTGTAACTGGACATCAAAGAACTCCTCACCTGTACTGAGCTGTCCCACAATTCCATCTACAAAATGGTCCTCTTTCTCCTCACAGTGAAATGGTTTATTCTCTCCCAGAGGGTTGAAAATTGTCCATCTGTCTTTTTCAGAGAAAACGAATTCCAGGTCTAACCAACTGTCAGGCCTTGTGTAATTTAAGAGACTGCTTCAAATATCTTTTAAGTAATGAGAAGTCATTTTCGTGGCTGTTGTTAGAGCGCATTGCACAAAGGCTTCCATTCTGTCTGAAATGGTACATTCAACCATGATGAGGGGAAAAAAAGAGATAGCCAAAGTCTGAATGACTCTAAGGCCTTTTGAACCCCCAGTCAAATATCATTGTGTGAGCTCCTCTCCTGAGTGGTAGTCACCAAATACTGCTGTTAGTACTGATTGAAAATCCATGAGGACCTTTGTGAAAGCAGCATAGTGCCCTTGAAAAATGATACAAAAAATGTCTCTGTCCTTCCTATCAAAATGTTGTGTCTGCGGTCTGCAGCACCTCGACTCCCAGCTCTCTTCTTTCATCTGAAAAAAAAGAGTGGCTAGAGAGAGTTCAGAGACAATTTCACTTTTATTTGAAATGACCGAGACCACGACAGTTACAATAGACTTTTAGAGGCCATCAAGGCTGTTTGTGGCCCCTTCGCTCACTGATTTTTCATAGTTGTGTTGCTGTAGCGGTGTTTGTTTAGGTGTGTGTAATGTACTAAAGAGTAATGTCTCCAGTGGATGGGATCAGATCACCATGGTCATTTGTTTTCAGCAACTTTTTGCAAATTTTATAAAATTAAGGATTTTGCTTTTACCCAAAACATTATTAAAACCTTATTGGTGATACACTGGTAAAAACATGTCAATATACAGCATAGAATTTTCAATTCTGCAAGGTCTGATTTAATGCACACGCACTGTTAATAAAAGTTGTGGGGGAAAAAAACTGTATAGGGGTTGCAGAAAGGTGTAATTTGAGGAAAAATATTGCACACTGTACCCTATGGAGACATTTAAATTTTTATATGACTTGATTTTCACATATGCTCTAGTATCTCATCAACTCCTGGAAACTACCATTGATGTGTAAAATTAATGGTGTTCTCTTTTCAAGGTTTATGATGCTCCCACTGAATGTCGCATTTAAACGCAATCCATGTAATAAAAGCATGGCCAAAGGTTTTTTCCCCCCAAGTAAAAGTCAAATTATTTGTGTAAAAATGAATTCATGCTGAATGGGTTGTAATATATCAACGTAAATACACCATTCCCTGGTGAAGATGGTGCTTTTCTTTCCAAATCAACAATAAGTTACAACTGAAAAAAGCAAAATAACAAAACATAAAGAATTAACAGTAAACTTACCAACTTAGTGCCAGCATTGGGCCCTATAAATTTAGTTTCATTTAGAAGTTAATGTAATTTATTTTGTTATATGAATTTTGTTGGATTTACACAATGAAAAATAAAATCCTATATCTATAAAATGCTCAAGAATCTGATCTAGACTCTACTTCTTCTCACATGTATTCTCAGTGTTGTATTTGGTCAGTCTAATCAGTCTCTATGTCTCACTGTGCTGCCTGTACACCATGTCCCAAAAATTCATTCTCCCTAGAAAAACAAAGCTCAAAGATTGAATATGCAATCATGGTGGATACTTCTGCCAAGGACTTCATCTACCTGCTGACCAGTTTTTCCTGCATTTCAAAGAGCAATGGCCTGTGCACGAATCTCAGACTCTGAAAAAGTAGCTTTTCCACCCTTATTCTTGGCCATAGTAACAGCGCTTCCAAAGTTTGGTTGTGAATGTAATGGATTTTGATCAAGCAAGAAATTTATCAACTGGGACCTGACAGTTTGACCAGACAAACAACCAGACAGTACCTGATTAACCAGGTGTAACCCATTTTGGTGACAAACAATCAAACATGTTGTCCAGTGCGGAGAACAAACTTTTGGGACACAACGTAGTTTTCATTCTATAGTTTTATTAAGCAGAATGGTTGATGCACACATCACTGTAGAAGATCATAAGCGAGAGTATCACTCACAAGTGGGGGATCCTCTGCTAGAATTTTAGCCCAGTGCAACATTCTGTGTGTGATTAGAGCCACTAAATGTAATCACCAAGTGTTGTGTAAACCATGGATTAATAAAAGTTGATGTGACATGTTTCTCTGTAGAAATCAAGGTACAGAGTGACGCAAAATGAAAGAATAAACAATATAAAGTCCCCATGTACTACCAGAGCAGCCTTAGCATACCCCGCCTTAGCACTGATTCTCCAAGTCTGTGGAGCTCCACTGGAGGGGTCAACACAATTTATCCAAAAGATATTCCGACATTTGGTGTTTTGCTGCCTAACACCTAAATCCAAAATCTCCCAAAGGTGATCAGCTGGACTGAGATGTAGTGATTGTGAAAGCCACAGCATAAGATTCACATCATTGTCAAACCCACCACACATCCAGTGACCTCTCACGTTTTATGGATGGTGGCATCCGAGGAAGATCATTCCCAGGAGGATAGAAAAGTTTCAAGCTAAAGGTGATCACTTTGAATAACTTTGTATTGATTGCAAAGATCCTTCCCTCTAAGGGGAACAAGTGGACCTTTACCATCACAGCAAAATGGCCCCAACAGGATAACAGCCACTAGATACTCCACCCTCAATGACATTCTTTTTAATTTTACTACATCATTGTGTAGTTTTTTCATACAGTTCTCAAATGATTAGACCTGGCCCAGAAGGAAATGCTACTCTTACTCCACCTGACATTCATTATGAAGAGAAATCTTTTCCAGAAAATTATCTGAATGCAGCGTGACAGCACTGATATGGAACTTGTCCTACTCATTCCACTCATTTTTTTAAGTTCCATTCCAACACTGTTTTTCATGGCTTCATTGTGAAACCTCAGGTTTTACTGTGTATCAACAGCAACTTTAAACGCAGTGAAGAGCATTACTTTAGATAAGAAATTCTTCAGTAAAATGACTGAATTTTATAAAATACACACAAAAATACATTTATAACTGAGTATTTTGCTAGAGTAACAAGGGTAAATGCAAGTTGCTACTTTCTCCCTGTCAAATTAAAATATAATAAATGCAGGGTTTTTTTTATTCGTGTTATTTTCTAGATGCTGTATTGTCTAACAAATTGAGACTGACATCTGTAATATCCCGGGACACTTTGAGACACTTTCTGATGGAGTGCTGTGGATCTGAACTAAGTTTGGCTGCCCAGCAAGAGCTTTAACTGAGTGAACCACTGGAGGATCAGTGACAACCACTACAGTTTTATTCTGTGGGCTTGACTATACATGAATGCTGGAGCTTAACTTCCAGAAACATAAAGTAGTTAGATGCGAGAGTGACATGTTCAGTTCTAACCCAGAGTAGAATTATGTTTCTGCTGTGCCATACTTAAATGTTTGATGTTTTTGTGCTTACTGTTCGAAGGTGAAGCTATCTGTGTTTCACCTGGCTACAGTGGGCAGCTCAGTCGTACCTGGAGCATACACGCTGTGCTACAAAATAATCCTGGCTCCCATTAGGAAACACCAATAAGCTCTCCTCATATCTCCTCCTCACTGCTGATGCATGCATATAAATCTGTCATTAGTGCTACCCCCCCACAACACACACACACACATTTCCATACCTACTCACACTGTGACACCCCTCCATCTGCGTTCCATCTTCTTCCATCTCTTCCCCCCTCCTTCTTCATGATGATTTGAAGACACCACATGGGTGGTGCAGTTAAACACCTTATGATTTATGGAGCTTTAATTTGGTTGAGGCCCCATCCATTGTTTTGGAGCTTGTGGTGCGGCGGGCTGCCCCGCTGACAGTAATTTCCCACCAGTTGGGGAGGATTGTGTATCATGAGCTAATGGCATCCTTTTTTTCCCCATCTTTAGAGGAGGAAGGAGGTGTGTGTCAGTGTGTGAGAGGTTGAAAAGGCTAGCTTGTGTTTGAAATCAAGTAAGAAGGTAGCGGCAGAGTAGGAAACAAGCAGCAGTCCCTATTTACTCTGCCAATTGCACTTGACGGCGCTGTGTGCATTGAAATGAACCGGGCTGTCTGCAGCTGGAGGAGGGCCGGGCTGGCAGTTGTTGAATAGATGGTTGCAGGTAATTACGGCAGCCCGTTGTCTGATTAGAGAATTGTTGTAGCTGAGCCCTCCCATTCGCCTCAGACCTCCCTCACCTCCCTGTGGCCTCTCATCCTGATGGGAGTGGACAATTGAGCCAGACACTGTTTGATTGCTATCACACACATTTACTAAACAGCAGCTTCATGCACACATCCAGTCAGCTCACTGAGTTCAAAGGTTGCAGACTGCACAAAATCTGTTTCAGCTCACTCCTCCTGAACGCTGTGTTTATTTCCTCTCATTGTTTACTCGATCCAGAGTGATTTTTTTATTTACTTATTTTTTTTATTTTTTATTTTTTTTAGCTCTGTGAATCAGATTTATCCTCTTCTCTTTTTCAGAGTTTTACTGGGTTACCTGGGTTTGGAATTCTAGCATGGGTAAAAATGGTAATGATTCATTTAATGGGTCCTGAATATTCCAGTTAAGGACCTGGAAGATCTACTCAAAATTTGGAATGTAGATGTGAACTATAAGGAAAGGGTTACATAAAGCCCAGCACAATTTTGTGTCAATCATAAGTGAAATTTTAAAAAAGTGTTTCAAGTCTGTACAGAATGATGTACAGTATGTATGAGTTTAACAGTTTTTAATCTGCAGAAAATGTAAAGTTTCTTTGAACTCACCTAGTTGAAGACCTCCAGTAGGATTTGTGACATCACAAGTAGATCTGAAGCCAATCCTGTTCCAACACCACTGACAAGACTTCAACAAAAGGTGTTTATTTTCAGTTGATTAGACAGGAAATGAGCCACTTTATTTTAGAGATGTGCTCTGTGAAAATTAGGCAGAAACGTGTAACTATAACTGTTGAATAAGAGAGGTTTTATAACATGTAGACTTTATATTTATTTTATTTTTTTTGGGTTTAGTGGTCAGTTTAAAACCATAGCGTGCATATTAAAGATGGACACAGTGATCTTGAAATCACTATGTCCATAACTGAAAAACGACTGTTACTGTCACAACCACAGTGAAGACACAAGTTTGGAATTTTGGTCGTTGGCATGTTCATCTTTTGATACCGGATGGAACAGGTGAGCAGGCGATCAGACTGAAAACATAAGGACACAATGCAGTGATATGGAACATCTTCTAAGCAGAGGTATCTCACACTGATGGCCAGTTATTCATGTTTATGGCACTTCTCCTTTAGCAACTTGAAATGTGTCTTTTATATACATTCTATGTTGGAAGACAACACACCAGCTGAAAATTACAGGTAAGAATGCAGTTGTGCTGCATAGACATCAATTAAATAAATATTTACTGATCACCAGGTGGATCTATATTATATGACAGTCGTGCAAAATCATAATCAAGTTTTTATGTTTATTTTTCCAGAAAACTCAGATGAGTGTCGATGTCAGTTTATGAAGTACTTAGTGGAAAATCAAGGCCCCATAAATTAAAGTGTTACTTGCACGGTTGCACAGATGCATTTCTGATCAAATAGTGGGACCACAATATCCACTACTGTTACCAGACAAGGACATCTGTGCTAGAGGATTCTGCACAGCCCAGACTTAGGCCATGGAGGATGGTTGGTTTTTAGGTCTATAGTGCCAATGCATTTGAGATGTCTATAATTTAATTCATGAATAGGTTGTGCATGGTAACAGTGGTGTAGAAAGGGTTCTCAGAAGTCTTCTGGTTTATAATGAGGGGACTGTTAATTGTAGTTTTGTGACAAGACATGAAGGTAGGTTTCCTGCATCAGTCAGATACGCTACATGCCCATTAAGTACCCTATCATGCCTACCCTTCTTTTTCACATTAGTACTCATCTCTGGCACTCAGCATTGAAATACTGAGGCACACATTAACCAAATATATACAATATGTAAGTCCTGCAAATACTAGACTTGTCATTGATTTGTCATTCAATCTATCATTACACAACAATTAACCATCAACATCCTGTGAACTTACTGTGAACATGGTGCACATGACTCCATGTCAGCACTAGCCTAGCTAAAGACTCTTATCCTATTTCCTCATGTCCTCGTCAGCAGAACAGATCTCAGAACACCTTGTACAGCTTCCTTACCCAACAAATATACTTTGTAGTGCAATAAAGCTGAAGAAGACACTACCTGGTCTTCCTAATTGTGTTGTTATCAAATATTGAGCAGCATTTGAAAACGACTGAGAAAACAGTTCATTACTTGCATTCTCCTGTGGCAGCTGGATGACATCCTGCCTTACACCCTGCTTATTCCCACCCTGCTTATTTTTACAGAACTGGAGTTAGTTTTACTGCTTTTGTCTCTCTGAGCAAATGTCTGGGCAACAAAGACAAAGCTTTTTACTCCACCAAGGAACACGGCAAAGTTATGTGACGATTGGCGTACGTTTGCCCGTCTGTTTGTCTGTCTGATTGTCCGTTCGCAAAATTATTCAAAAATAGACGGATTTGGATGGAATTTTCAGGGAAGGTCAGAAATGACACAAGGACCACCTGATTAGATTTTGGCAGTGATGCAGCTTATAGTCTGAATTCACGGATTTGTTAAAGATTTCTGTCTCGTGAGATAGCAGCACAGCGCCACTGTAACTATGACTACAAATGAACACTACGTCAGCTGCCTGCTGACGATCACATGATTGCAATCCTCCTATAAATTTACCGCTGTGGACTTATCGGGACTTATCCATTGGAAATGATACAAGGAACAACTGATTAAATTGTGGGGGTGTTTCTGAGTCCCATCAATTATCGCCGCCCACTGCATATTTAGGTCACGTGATTTGGTTTCCGTACATAACGTACGCATGCATAACACAAACCTGTGCTCAACGCAAGGCCATTTTGTTTGTGGGTGCATCTACTATATTAAATGGCCACATTCTATGGCACTATGATTTCTGTTCATCAATAACTAATAAAAAAAATGCTGCATTCCTACAAAAAAATGCTGCATTTCTAACAATTATATATGGGGGAATGAACAGCCTTGGCGGAGTACTGCACTCTCTGAGTGCTTTTCTTGTTTGAACAAGACCTTTTATCAGTGCAGGAGTAACATGGTGTGGTGGAGTTGAGTAAAATTATGCTTTTCTTGAGGGTGAGTGAGGTTGTCCACTAGCATATCTTTCATCTCGGGGGAGTTGGGCTCAGGATGACTCTGGTGTCCCTATTACATCATAAAAGCACTCATTATTAACAGCTTAAGAATAACATTCAAGGGCAAACGACTTTGAAATGGGAAACAATGCTTTTTCTTTTCTCTTCACACCACATATTTGATTTGGCTACCCCTCAATAGTAATTCACTTTGATATGGTTTTCCACATAAACAAAACTATGTGGCTGGAAGCAAGCCGCTGGCCGATGGAGTGTGTCGGCCATAAGAATCCATATCGCCACAGCTACAGAGTACTGTCTCTACAGAAATGGAAACGGTATCATCAGCATTAAGGGAAGGGGAATGCCCATGCTGATTGCTCTCAGTGTGTGAGTGTGTGTGTGTGTATGTGTTAGTGAGAGAGAGAGCCATGGGGAGGGAATGATTGTCTGTGTTTATTGAACTGTGTTTGTGTTTGTGTGAATGTGTGTGTTCACATTCCTGACAAGTCTCATGATAGCTTGGCTGTGTGCTGTGGACTGGTGCTCAAAGCGCACTCCACTAGATGGGCGACAGTGTGTGCTGTTAGCATTTCACCTTCAGGTTGCTGCAACAGTCAGTCAGTCATTGTGTATGTCGGTGTTGTTTTTCCTGTAGAGATCTCGGGTGAGGAGTTACAAAAGATATAGAAAAGACAATCAGCTTGACTTGACTTTGGTTTGTTAATGTTCCTGTTCATCATAATGCCATTAAAGCACATGATTAGGAGCCCCTGTAAACACCATAATATTAATATGTTTGTGGGTGAACTAGCTATACAGTAAGACACAAAGACAAAAGAGTTTACACAATGTATTGTATGTGGTAAACACACATTTGGAAGTACATTAAGCCATCCCCGAGGAAACTGTTTGACCTCAACAGCCAATTCAGCACACTTTTCACAGAATCAAATTCTACATATCTCTTTGTTACGTGACTTCACTAACAACCAAAGTCATCCTAAGTACTGACATAAAGCCAGGTTATCAACTCGTTAAGTCAACCCAGGGCTTCTGAATCTTGCTGTCGCACCAAATGACCAGTTGCAAACATGAACAGGTCTAGTGCTGCTTATTTCTTACAAGATAAACAGAATATAATATAGACAAATATAGCATTAACTGCTGCAGCCATTAGTAGAAAGGAATACTGGCAAAAAAATCTCTGTAAGTGAATTCGTAAGTAACCAGTCTTATCAGTATCACTGCCCTATCATTAGAGCATGAGCAGATCTGAACAACTGTGTATTCCATTTAGTTATCATGTTGCTTAGATGTAGCCTATTCTTTAGGTGTGGTCGACATTTTTAGTTTTATTGTTTCAACTACAGCCTCAGCTGTGTTGAATGATCTAGGGAGCAAGTAAATAACAAGGATTAAAATATCATTCAAAATGGTAAGTTGGCTCAAGAAGTGCAAGGCTTTAGTGCTTTATTCAGTCTCTGTATTATTATTAAAGAATGCTGCTATCAGGGAATAGAACATTGTTCTGAAATGGAAGATGAGAGACTACGTTGAAACTATTATTGTCTCCTATCTATGCTTGTCATCAAAACTAAAGTGTTTAGACAGTCTCTAAAAACCCTTACTCTTACTGTCTGTGCACTGAGCTCCAGGAGATCTTCTTCGAATGGTGATGTCATTTTTCAAGAGAATTGTTGTCAGTAAGTAGTGATTTTATACACACTGATCTGACATCTGGAACATAACCTGCTCTGGAGCATATGTGTTTAAGAGTCATTAGTCAGCAATGAGATTTTTTTCACCACATCCCATGTGTCCCCATTATTATTTGTCTATTTGATTTTCACCTGTTGACTTGAATGTTCCCTCACTGAATGATTAGGTTTCAGCACCAAAAGTGATTAGGTTTAGGAAAACATTAATATTTTGGTTGGTAATTTTATAATGATAACTACGTTAGAAGCTTGATGGAACTGAGACACCCAAAACAATTTGGTTTGGGGTAAAATATGACCCTATCACAACATGTTTGAAACTTCTTGTGTATTTTCTGGGCTACCTTTGTAATGAGTCATACCCCATGTATTTGGTTGATTAGCAGAAAAAGACTAATAGTAAAGCAACAAAATGAATGAAAAGGATTTGCTGATTTGAAGCATATTTGTGATTCGCAATCTGACAAAAAATACATTTGCCTCAAAACATAATCAAGAATGCAGTACATAAAATGCTTTGGAGAGAGAGTTGGTAGTTTGACAGCACTGAATGTACTATAGCATAAAAATGACACCAATACAGACATTTCAAGCAAATGCAAAAATTCTGTTGTTTTATGCAATTAGCACATCCAGTGACTGAAATTTCTGGGAGACAACGTTTTGATGACCAGTCTGGCTGATATTAGAAATTGACCAGTTAAAACTCCATAAGTTCCATGTTGCCTCAGCAGGAAAGAATCAACATTGTTTTTTTTAACTACCCTGAATCACTAATTTCATAGATTTATGGACTGTGAGAGTCTGGATTTAGTAAAACCAGAAAGTATAAACACAGCCTTGGATTTGTGCAATCTAAACAGCTATATATGAAGATCAGATTTAGATTTAATGGATGTGTATGGGGGACTGCTCAGTAGCTTGGTGGTCAGCACCGATGTCTGACAGCTAGAAGAGCCCCGGTTCGTGTCTGGGCCTGGACCTGGATGCTGCATGGAGTTTGTATGTTCTCCCTGTGCATGCGTGGGTTTTCTCCGGGTTCTCTGGCTTCCTCCCACAGTCCAAAAACATGCTGAGGAGATGATGCTAAAGTGTGAATGTGAGTGTGATTGTTTGTCTCTCTATGTGTCCCTGTGATAGACTGGTGACCTGTCCAGGGTGTCCCCTGTCTTCACCCGAAGTCAGCTGGGATAGACTCCAGCCCTGCGACCCTAATGAGGATTAAGCGGTATGTAGATAATGGATGGATGAATGTGTATGGAATCCATGTGATGGGTGTGCCACAACCTTTTACTTATGACTAGTCATTAGGATCTAGTCTCCCCAGAAATGTCCTTGTAGCATTCCTGTATTTGCTTGTGTTTTTGCACTATCAATGTCCCGCTTCAAGCTGTATGTTGTCAGACTGGTTAATGTGATTTTATTCATTCAGTTTGATTTATTTTCTGATGTTTTTTAAAATGTAAAAAAAAAAAAAAAAAAAAAAGTTTGTAGTGCATTCAGCTTTCTTGGCCTTCACACTGATTTTACAAATCAAACCATGTCACACAAGTATTAAAATGCCATGTTCTGTTCATTGGTAGTACCTAAATCATTATGCACATTTAAGCTTAACCACAAGAGTTTAGATGACTGGATAAATTTCATTTACTTTTCAGAAAACGGTATGTCTAAAAACTTGATTTATTTTATACCACATTAATAAACACAAAGGGGGCAAAATATTATTTAGAAAAAAAAAACAAAACATTTTCAGTACAATGCAGTTGAATACATGTCCACTACCCACTATGACCTCAATAACAAACATAAAGTTGAATCATTACCTTTCAGCAGAAACTGAGATTGTTTAACCTGAGAATTTATGGCAGAGCTGCCATGTTGGATTGCACCAGACTGCACAGGTGTTCTTAACAAAGCAATTCTACATCACACTGCAAAATATAGTTGCCCAGCCAACGTGTGCTATTTGTCATTTTATCTTACTACTCCCTCACTGCCAGATGTTAAATAAAGTCACTGATGTTACATATTTAACAAAATAATTTTGTCATGCATTTGAAGACCTGCACTGATGAATGAATGCACTGCTTTACTGTATAACAAGAGGTTGCTCAAAGCTATACATTGTGCTAGGGCATTAATCCTGTACATCCAGGCAGACATGTTCATCAAGTTTGATTTAGTCCTGAATCAGTCTGGAAAGGAATTCCTATTCTGAACAGTCCTTAGTCTCCTCAGGTCCAGGGAGGGTCTGCCTATGAATGGACACAGTGAAAAGAAGTGCAGTCGCAAGAGAAAACCTCCATACAACTGTACTCCATCCTATCTTACACTCACCCACCCAAATCCTACCATGCATTGTATTTGGAGGTGATATATTCTAGCATAGCACAGTTCACAGCCAACAAGGCGATAAAACGCTTTGAATTTGGGAACCTTGGTGGAAACTCAGGTTTTTGGGGAGTGCCGGAAAAGCCTTAATTCCCTTATCACTTTGTACATATAGGCTATTATGTCTTGTAACACCATTTTAAGTTGCATTAGCAACCCGGGCACCCCCTCCAGCACCTACACAACGTGAAGTTTCAATGGAAAGGCCCGTCCCACCATTTATAAAAGCGTCTGCAAAAGCCCTACTTTTTAAAGAGTGCCACCTCCGAGAAAGCTGTAAGCACTGATCCCAGCTGTGTGTATTTGTAAGGCCTCCGGAATTAATCCCGAGCAATTTTTCTGCACCACTTGTGTCTGTGATAAAGGAAGCCTGAGCATTCAAATGGGCTGGGTCCCTGGTGGCATTAAGTTCTTACCATATTGGGCTGCAGTCAGGCCTGCAGTGTGAAGAGGTGACTGAAGCAAACCATTTTGAGCCTTACTGGGCTTAAAACTTTATACCTCTGTATCTCTCCTCCCTCACACTCTGTGTGTCTCTTCCAGCCAATCTTCCTATCTCATAGATAAGAAAACAAACACAGCAAGTGAAGAAGTAGAATCCTTTACTACAATCGATAGCAGCATAAGGTCTTTTCAGTTATTGTGTGGCTCACATGCATTTACCTTCGTACCTTAACTAAACTAATTACAGGCAAGTTAATTCAAGTGGTCATAATCTTCACAGGCCTTTTAAGGCTTTTTGTGACTTAGTTGCCTTTTTTCAATTTCACAGCTTGCCTCACTAATTTGAAGCTACTTATTGCATTTAGCATGGCTGTATTTTTAACCTCTTCAACCCCAATGACCCAGTGACTGGGCCTGTCATTACAAATCAATGCCATGCTGCCAAACTTGAGTCAAAAAAATTTGTGTTTTGTTTCTGGTGGCTATATAAAAGTTTCCAAATATGATCAAAGGCTGGATCACTGGGAGCAGAAATTCTTAGCTTATATTTTAATGTTTCCACACTAGAACTGTATTACTGGTAGAGTTGAGGAAGCCTTTGACACTGATTTGATTTTTGTCTGAGGGTAAAATTTAAACAACACAACATATGCAGAAAACAGTAATGTATATATATATATATATATATATATATATATATATATATATGTATGTGTATATATATATATATATATATATATATATATATATATATATATATATATATATATATATATATATATATATGTATGTATGTATATATATATATATATATATATATATATATATATATATATATATATATATATATATATATATATATATATATATATATATATATATATATAAAATAAAAAATAATTTTTTAATGTATTTATTTTTAAATTTTTTTAATGGGAATATTTCTAAACATATGAGACTTGGCCTGAACTTTTGCAAAAACAAAAAAAGAAAAAAAAGAAGAAAAAAGCAAGAAACTCTATGGCATTTGTTCCCAAAGGTCCCAGATTTACGGTTTGTCAGTTGGTTTGCAGTAAATTCTGTAAAATTTTAGAAAATTCACCACAGACCAAGACAACTACAGTTAATTATAGTTGGAGTTTCATGCCCTTACCTAACCCTGAGATCTCAGGACAAGGAGCAACACTATGACATGAAAAGTACATTACCATCACTAAAACAGCTCTTCCATAAATTCTTCTACATTTTCACTTTTTTTTTTACATGATCCAAAAGGAGATAATTCTACTTTACCTTTAAACACAAAGAAACAAAAAAACAGAATTACGGCAGAGCTGTTGCTTTAGATTGCCTGAGAGCTCACAGGTGTGGCTAATAAATTGGTTGGTGGACTGTATGTTGGCAGACTTTTTTTTTTTAAATGTCAATCTTTCTACAACAGCACCAACACTATGAATAAGGTTGGGGAAATACTGTTGTCATGGTGAAAACATTTTGGTTAGGTTTAGGAACAAATCTAGTTGTGGTTAATGAGAAAACAAACAGGCAGCTGTCTTTGTCATTACATCAGGGCACATCTCCTGTGCAAAAGTCACATATGACTCACTTATAGTTTGACCACCACATAAATTTACAACAGTTTAACTTGATTACCATCTTACTGTAATTGTTTGCATTTCTTGTTTTACCTAAGATTTTGTTTTAACAATGTTGCTACTATTCATAGGTTTAGTTAGTTTGGTGAGTGCTATGGAGACAGACACCACTGTTACACTTTTGGACAAGTCCTGCATCACTTCACCCACCCTGAAGCTTCATCATATTCAGAATTTGATTGTGACAGATCTGTCAGGCCGGCCACCTGGTAAAAGACACGCCATCAACATGTATGATGATGCTCTGAGGAAGACTGCAGACAGCAGCCGAGACATGTCTGCAAAGTAAAAACCATCCCTACTAATTTGTCGGTAAAAAAGAAACGCTAACCTAACTTCTTGGAGACTCTTGGAGGTGTCCTGGAAGGAGTTCAGAAGACACCACAGTTCCACTAGGAGACTTCAACTCTCACATGGGCAATGATGGAGGAACAGAGGAGTAGTGATCTGTTATTGGACTTCTGTGCTCGTCATTAATTGGCCATAATGAACATAATTTTCAAGCAAAACTTGGCTCATCAGTGTACTTGGTACCAGAATACACTGGGCTAAAAGTTGACAATCAGCTTTGTAGCTATATTATCATACCTGTGGCCGTATCTTTTGGATACTCTAATGAAGAGAGCCCAGTCTGTGAAGTTGTCATCTCCCACTTCCATAAGAGGTTCTTGTGCATCCTGGGGGAAGTTAGGGACATGGAATATATGTTAATTACCAACAAACAGACTGTCTTGGGCCCAGGGTCTTAAAGAAAATACAGTATTTGCATGTATTTCCTGCAGATAGAGGTGTTTGCTGACATGCCCAGAGAACAGTGGGAATTGTGGACCAGGAGTTTAGTTTTGCCCCAAGGCTCCAAGCTGAGCTAAGCTAACCCTAAATATGTCAACTGAATTATGAAGCAAAATGGTACACGAAATAATGTCAGATATTTTCATCTGAAGCAACCATACAAACACGAGGTTTAGATTTTTTCACTCAGTGTAAAAATCATAAACAGTAGCTTTAATGCAGAGTGGAAACAAATGAATACAACAAGTAAATTAAAGAGGACAACTGGATTTGAGAGGTTAAGGAGAAGGGTGTTGGGTGTAGAGGTGGGATTTGGTGTTTGTATCATGTTTTTGTGTGTGCGTATTGAACAGACTGTGGGCCTTGACGTTTCCTGTGGTATATCTAAAATGTAATCACGGCAGTTCTCACATATGCCTCAGCTCTATAAACTGCTGGGTTCACAGATAGTTGATCGAAGGCCGGAGAGCCAGCTAGAGATTGAGTCTTGGCCTGGCTTTGATAGATAGAGCTCTTTATTCAGACGGGGAAAAAAGGGGAGAGAGACATAGTGTGTGTTGTGTGTAAATGTGTGCGTTTTGAAGGGAGGAGGGCTGAAAATCAGCCGAGGCTGCAGAAGAGAGAAGAGGCAGCATCGCAGCTGAGGTGAAGGGTTTTTGGAGAGTGGGCACAATAGCCTATCACAGACAACCTGCCGTTGCAACAATCACACTGCTGCAGAATTGAGAGCTGCGATGGCGCTCAGCGAGACAGAAACGTATAAAACTCTCCAGCCAGCCCTATTATACCCACTGTAATAAAGCCCAATAGTCTGATAGCGCCTCTCCTCTCACTTTCAAGCTGTAAAAGTCACCACTGAATGCCGCAACTGCTGCAGGAAATTTATGTCACACTGTTTATTTGTCCTTCCACACACTTGGTAAAGAATTGGTTCCCTTTTAATGCTATTTGAGTCCAGGGTAGTTTGAGACAGCTGCTGATTTTTCTTCTGTTGTTTACAAAAAAGAACAAACAAACAAAAAAAAACAGCACTACTTTATTACCTATTAGTTGTTTGTTTGCATACTGACTATAAAATAAAATAATAATAAATAAAAAATAATTCATCACGTTATAAAGCATGTTCTGTATATTAGCAAATGGCTCAAATAGACGAACAACCTTACTGACACCACCTCTACATCATCATCATTATCAATAATGATGATTACAAACTTGGTGAAGTAATGCCCACCAGCTGGACCACCCAGGTGCACAGTAGAAAGAGTAATAGTGGACTTAAGTACCAAGTGCCCTAGCATACATGCATTTTTACCCATAAGTAAACAATTGCCACTTATAATTACCATCTCTTCTATCCAAGACAATAAAAGTCAGTCAGGGGCAGAAGTAGTTTGTCTAAATGCAGTACTAACACTGATGCTGATGTTGAAGATTGTAGGAAGATATCCTGTCTTTTGAAAAAAGGAAAATGAGGTGACCTTGTGTAGCCCATCTGACCTTACACTGCCGTTTTATAAACTCTGTGTTGTGTGTGAAGAACAAGATGAATACAAATCTCTTGCCAACTGGAAGGGGGTTTATTTCCATCGGAGCACTATTCAAAGACAAAAACATCAATACAGCAGCTTTTCATGACCTGGCTTCTTCCTGCACACCGTCTCCTCAGTGGGGCCTCGAGCAGACTGATTAACATCCATCATAATCAAATTTTTACAACCAATGAAGGACCACAGTAGCAAACATACATTATACTCTGATCGCATAGTTACAATTTCATATTAAGGAAAACCATACATCATGCTTAAAAAAGGTAATCTCCCACCCGCCAGGGCCAATTTTTTGTATTTTATTACAAGAAAATTATTCAGTTTTAACAAGTGAATATTAATGCACAAATTTCATCATATTACTGAAATTAAGTAATCATTAGTAATTTAAAGAAACAAATATACACAACAAAAATGTAAAAGTTAACATACCTGTTAAGAAACAAAAACAAGTACAGCAGTTTTTCATAACCTGGCCTCTTCATGGACACCATTAAAGATGAGGTAAAAGAAAGTGAACAGTGTGAGAAACCACTTGCGTGCGACAGTACCCTAACTTGAAATCGATGAACTGTACTTCATAAAAATGACCTTACACTTCAGTACAAGATAACATGAAGCCATTAAACATTAAACTGTGAGACTAACAAAATCAACTTTGAACTTTAAGTGCATTTTTAAATCGTGATTACAGGAACAACTGTTTAAACTCACCTCTCGTCAGTGCCTCGAGCCGGCTGAGGAGAGAGTGCAAATCGACAGATAGCGCTGTCACCGAAAGACAAAAAGTCATTTAAGAAAGTAAAAGCTTCCAAAAGAAATTACTAAAATGGATGGAAATGTATACATAAAAAATAAATAAATATAATATGTTATTTTAACACACCTGTGGGCGACCTGTCTAGGGTGTCCCCTGCCTTCGCCCGAGTCAGCTGGGATAGGCTCCAGCCCCCCCACGACCCTAGTGAGGATTAAGCGGTGTATAGATAATGGATGGATGGATGGATGGATAACACACCTGTGATATCTTTGAGCCCATCAGTTGTGTTGTGCAGAGGTAGGGTTCGTACATAGTGGATAGCCCTGTTTGACTACTGTTGTAATCCATAGTATGGCAAGAACCACTTAACTCAGTAAAGAGAAACAACAGTCCATCATTACTTTAAGACATGAAAGTCAGTTGATGGGGAAAATTTGAAGAACTTTGAATGTATCCTTAAACCTCCACAGGCACCCATCCAGTTGAGATGGTTTGGGATGAGATGGACCGTAGAGTGAAGGAAAAGCTGCCAACAAGTGCTCAGCATCCCTGGGAACTCGTTCAAGACTGTTGGAAAACCATCCCATGTGACTACTTCAGGAAGCTCATCCAGAGAAGGCCAACAGTGTTCAAAGCTGTCATCAAAGCAAAGGGTGGCTATTTTGAAGAATCTAAAATATAAAACATATTCTGATTTGTTCAACACTTTTTTGTTTACAACAGAATTCCATATGTGTTCTTTCATAGTTTTGATGTCTTCAGTATTAATCTACAATGTAGAAAATAATTAGAATAAATAAAAACTTCTGAATGAAAAGGTGTGTCCAAACACTTGACTGATAGTATGTATCCTTCAGTTGTGTTCTGCTGTGGTAGTGTTAGTAAACAGCAAACAGTTCAGTTGCTGTACTTATCCATAGAATGGTAAGAACCGCTCAGCTAAGTGAAGTGAAACAACAGTCCATTGTTACTTTAAGGACCAGGTGAAAGTTTCTTCAGTTTGCAAAAACCACCAAACACAATTATATTGGTGGCTAATTATGTAGAATTCAAGTATACTCTAACCCAGAATAGTATTACAACATTCTATAGGGATCAGCATTAGTTTTTTTTTTTAGCAAGACAACAAGTCAAAACACACCTCCAGGCTCTTTAAAGGCAGTTTGACCAAATAACAGGGTGATGGAGTGCTGCTTTAGATGACCTGATGATGATGAACGTCTCCAATCCCCACCTTAATCCAGATGTTCCTTGAAGATGTTTCACCTCTCATCCAAGAGGCTTCTACAGTTCTGAACTGAGCTCAGCATATGGGAACTCAGTTTAGATTGATGGAGAGTCTCCAACTGACAACCTCAAAAAGCTGGTTGAGAAAATAAAGAGCATGCAAAGCTGATATCTTTGCTTCCGGGCATTAATGTACACTGGACAAGATTTATTAGTGTTGTGTTGAGCAGTCTGAATCACTTAGTTTTCTTTCCCATATACAGAGCCAGGGCTGCATACAAACAGATTTTTTTCAGTGCACACACAGAACAGACTTCTAATGGACCATGAGGAGAAATTCACTGAATTTGACAGGTGTACGAGTAAAATCACATACTTCACCTTTAAAGTAACATGTTGAATTTATTGCTCTGACCATTATCATAGTCACCAAAGAGTCAATACATTAAACAATAACATAGATCGTATTTCCTCTTCAAACTTAACTAAGCTTGGTCTGGAATGTTTACACCTACTGGTTTATGGTTTCTAGAGAAGGGCATTTGTTAACCACACACCAAAATACATCTTTAACAGAGAATATGGAAATGGACAGCTGATATAAGTCTCAGAGCAGAGTTGTTTAAAAGATGACATAGTCCTTGGCGTTTTGAGGAAAGAGTTCAGCCCACCTCGACAAACTCACTTGTTAAACTTAACATCAGTCAGTGCCTCCCTGATCTGAAAAATATTCTGTTTAGCATTTAGTGTATGGAGAGTGCATCTGGAGAACATATGTACACAAATAGCTCTCTCTGAGGCAATGTTGATTGGCCACTTAAATAGAAAGTGATATGTCGATTGCAAACATGATGGTAATAGTGCATCAGTGGGAGCTGTTAGACTGTACTGCAGTGATGAAGTAAAACTGGAGGAAAATGCTTTACACAGGCATGGTGGCTGCTGCTATCATATGTCCAATCAGCAATTCCCTTACATCTGGCCACTAACAATTCATAGATAATATTCTGTCTTTCTCTCTCTGTCTGCCTGTCTGTCCTTTTTAGTTACTGTTGCTATGCTTGTTAAGCAGATTACAAAAGGCCTTTCTTCCGCTTTGGATTACTGTACATGGATTTCCAACTTGGTAAATTTAACACAGTTGTACAAAATGCCCAAGATGACTTGACACTTTATCATTGGAACAACAGTTTTCTTGCCAGTGGTGTAGCTGATAACCAGTTGGCCCACTGGCATTTTTCTGAGTTTTAAAACAACAGTGATTTCCACTGAACAGTTTCAATGTAATGTGTATTGAGAATAAAACCAAATGTTATAGTTACATATTGTCCCATACTGCAGATGCCACATACCTGATTTGTGCATTGTACAAATGCTGTATATGCAGTAGAGGGAAAATTGTCTAAGTAGATTTACTGTGTATACTAAACAACATTTCTTGCAATATTAAGTTTTATATACAAATAATATATGATGTTATGTAATATCCTAGTATTTATTATTTGTATTTATTACCAATAAGTTTTCTTCAGGGCCAAATAATTGTAACTGAGGGAACCAATAAAAGAAAACAGATAAATGTGCAGTTAAAATAAAAATCCTGGTGTAAAAATTTAGAATAACACAAACTCCTACAATTAACCTCATTGAAATATCTTTATTTATGTGTTACTTTACACAATTAAAAGACAATTTTTCACCATATATCCATTAGTGTCGATTGCATTTTTCTCTGTTGTGTAACCAATCAGACAGTGCTGTATATAATAAATATTATAAGCAGTCAACACCATGGCTGAGCTGTTCCACCTTGAAACTGCAGTGTACCAGTGACAGTCTAAACATCACAGGTTTAGATTCCCAAGGTCTCATAGATAACAAACCAAAGGAACCAATCCAGTCAGCTTAATCCTCTTCAGAACCTGTTACTGGGTCAAACATATGTCACTGAATTACTTTAATGTTACAACTTGTCATTGTGCATTGTTTTAGCGGTAGTTCTGCAGTGTTTGATCAGTGTCGTAGGTGAGCTGGTGTGCTCCAATAAGCAGGGCTGGGTACAGAATGAAACTTCACAGATCGTTCTCTACATTCTAGAGGAATTCTACAGGTCATTTAAAGACATGTTTGAGTTTGTCTGCTTTCCAGCTGCCCATTCCCACCAATCTACTTTGCATTGCCCTTACTATACTTGATTTGCTCATCTACATGTTTTTGAATTTACCACCAGCTATATAGGTAGTATATTTAATGCCAGAGCCGTACACCATAGCAGTAAACTTTGTACTAGTTGTGCTTTGCATGTATCATATGTCTTGTCATGCATGTATTAAACTGTGTGTTTTATGCCCCCCCCCCTCTCTATCTCTACCCCTCTACCTCTAACCTTCTATCTCTACCTCTCTACCTCTTCTGTCCCTCTCAGCCCGCCCGGCCAGCAGGCAGATGGGTCCCCCCACATTAGACCCGGGTTCTGCTCGAGGTTTTTTTTCCCTGTTAAAAGGGTGTTTTCCTTGCCACTGTCGCCTTTTGGCTTGCTCTGGGGGTCAGGCATATGGGTTCTGTAAAGCGTCTCAAGACAATTTGACTGTAATTGGCGCTATGTAAATAAAATTGAATTGAATTGAATTTGTTCTTTAATGAAATGAAGGTTTTTCACATGCTTGAGTTTGCTTGTCTTTGTTTTTTTTCATTTCTCATAATATGTTATTTACGTAAAGCTTTTCAACTTGTCCTCATAAGGACACAAAACCCAAAATACAAGACAAAATGTTCAGTAGAACTATAAAAGAAAATAAGGCAAAAGTCAAGTAAACAAAAATAGAGCAGATATATAAAAACAGACAAATGGACCAGATGAAGTCTGACTGGGTCATGTAAATTACGACAGAAATGCAGTAAGCTAATTTGGATGTATTGTAGCCTATAGTTCTGTTTGAATAGTTAGAAAATGCCGTCTGCTTTGACACCATATTGTGTGTTCAACAGTATCTACTTTACAATGATGTTTGAGAAAAAGAGCAGGGTCCACAGAATGTATAGCAGTTTTTCTTAATAAATCACTATGGCAGTTAATACGTTTTCAAAATCCACCAGTCAATCAGCAAAACCGTCTGAGACATGGACAGTATCAGGGGGAAAATATTTCTCCATATTCATTCATGTTTAGTAATAGCCACATCACTGAACTGCAATATGTTAGATGATATGTTTTGCACACATCAGGAAATCTAAAGCCGCTACTGCAGACAAAAGCTAAAGAGGGACTTTGCATCTGTTGTAGAATAATCTACATGAGAAAGACTGCTGCAGCTCTCCCCCACCTCCTTGGCTGCCTCCCCTCTGCTCTTCACCCTCATGCCCCCTCCTCTCCCAGTTGGCTGACAGAGGACTCCACCTGAATGACATTTACAAATTACCCGGCCCAGAGTGCTCGGTCCCCTGACCCGTGAGCCTCTGCTCAGCACCCGGTGAGACTCGCTAGCGCTTTGTCATATAATTACTGCAAATCCCCTGAAAGTAGCCCCCCTCCACCCACCCTCAACGACTACCAGCACCACACACACATCGCATTCCATTCCCTAGATGTATGCGGACAGATGCATGTAGGTGCATAAGAACAAATTCATAGAGCTGATGAGATGTTAATATGTAATGAGCTGCTATTTGACTGACCACCATACTGACAGACTTCAGGTCAGAAACAAGCAAATAAAGCAGAGAAGTAACAGAACAGAAGAGAAGAGAGCAAACATTAGGTGGACACTAGTTGGATTTCCATCCAAAGGTAGAACAAATGTCCATCCTATAAACCCCAGACAATTTGAAAAAAAAAAAAAAAAAAAAAACACAAACTGAAACAAATACTCTAATTCATTCAGGAACAGCTCCACAACTGTGAGACCAAAATTTATGACATTTAAAAGACCTTTGGTGAGAAATGTGAAACTCCACAAGTCTTTCTCTCCTTATCACCCGACCAGAGTGAAATCAGAAAAACTCTTGTGTAAATTTATGTTTTTATGTCCATCTAATAGTAAATGTGATGCTTTTCTATCTCGGCAGTACTCAAAGTATTTTACAGTGTTCCCCATTCACTCATCACACACACATTCACACTCCAATGGCAGCAGAGCTGGTATGTATATTTGTTTCATGTGTTAATGTGAGGAAGGCAACAATTTCCTAATTGCTCGTCATAGATTTGACATATTATTTTACTGATGCATAAACTTTTCGGGCTTAGCTCTATTTCTCTTGCAATATCTTGTGATTTTCTACTGAAATTTTTGATGCTTCCTCTGAGTGATATTCGAGAATATGAAATTCAAAATGTTACTTTACACAGTATGGCCAACATTGGTATTGTCATATAGCCTCTAACTTTGTGATAATATTTACAGACTAAGCAGCTTAACCCAACACCAGGGGTCCGTTTCACGAAGCAGGTTTAGTGAAAACTCTGAGTTTGTTAACCCTGAAATGAGGGAAACTCAGAGTTTTCCGTTTCACAAAGGGAGGTTACTCAAACCCGAGACAGAGGGGTAACTCTAGCCTGTTTCACATAGAGAGGTAACTTAAACTCTCAGTCATTTACCGTAGTAACAGACTCTATGACTCTAACCTGGTCGGGACCAGGTTTTTCTCAGTAAACCTTGAGTTTCTCTCTGTCTCCGCCCTCTTTTAGCCACACGCCATTTCATTTCCTCATTCATTCAGTCAGCTTGCGAGTTTTGGCGTAATCTAGTTCTGCCGTCTATAAATGTCATGTCCTTTTATGAACGATCCAGTAGATGAAGGAGCAGCATTAGTGCACCGAGAATTAAATATTCGTCGGGAGATTGTTATCAGACCGCGCGTAGATGTTCTCGCATTTCCGGACAATTATCTTTTTGAGCGGTACCGTTTCACGTCACAGTCCATAATCTACATACACAACCTAATCCGTCTTTACATTTGCAACATTACCAACCGCAGTCATGCTCTCGTATCCCAGCAGATATTATGTGTTGCGCTGCGGTTCTTTGCAAATGGAAGTTTTTTATATAATGTCAGAGATGCAAAGCACTTCAGTAAAGCAACTGTATGCAGGACGGTCAGAAAACTGTGTCTGGCCCTGAAACGACTTTTACCATCTTTGTCGTTTTCCCTGGACACAAACCTGTCAGAGCCATCAAGGCTCTCTCTCTCTCTCTCTGTGCGCGTGTGTCTATATATATATATATATATATATATATATATATATATATATATATATATATATATATATATATTACATTATTGGCTGAGTAGAAGTCTTTGGTAGTTTAAATAGGCTTAACTATTTAACAGAACATGATATGGATGCAGACATTTAGGCTATGTGTGGGATAAAACCACTGCACAGTCAAACAGCCACCTAATATTTAGGCTACTTTAGAATGTAAAACATGATCAAAATGAGGTAGCTCCATGACATTATGCCAACTTCTTACCTGTTTTAAAAATATTTTTATATTTCATCTTAAGCTCCTGCCACATGCGCTTCTCCCCCGCGGGATTGCACCTAAATGAAATAACTTAATAGTCTACTATTCAAACAGTTTTCCTGTAATATTATTGTGATTTAAACTTACGCATTGAGCCGGGCAGCAATGTTCTCCCACGCCGTCTCCCTCTCTTTTGCAGCTGCAGCGGTGTTGCACTTCTTTCTAAAAACGTGTTAAAACTCGCTATATAAGCGCATTACGATTTCCAATTCACGCGGTGTAGTCCTCCGCTTCCCCGTTGCCACGGTGACTAGTCGAATCGGCGCTCCATTGATACTAGCTTTTCAGAGTTGTGGTGCACGTGCTTAACTCCGGGTGAAACTACTCCGAGTTGATTTAACCAACTCAAATCAGCCGATGTGAAACCGAAAACTCAGAGTTTTCTATCTCAGAGTAGATCAACCCAGAGTTCAGGGTTGAACTCAGAGTTTGTTGAACCTGCTTCGTGAAACGGACCCCAGGTGTGGTGTCCAATCCCTGATCTAAATGGTAGAGAAACATTTATTGTCATTCCTGCTGGAACTCGAAATGCACAGATAACCACTAATGTGATTTGATCTTTTGCACACTGTTAAGAGGCGTCAACTTGCGTTAGCCTTCTGAATAAATGCAATGATCATTCCTCACTGTCTGTTGTCTTACTGAATGTATTTGTTATTCTGTTGTCACATTTATCACAGCAGGGAGCAATAGATCTCCATCACTCATACTTTTTTTTTTCAAAGTAAATTTTTGGCCTTTTTAGCCAGTATTATATAGGACAGGGGAGAGAGAGACAGGAAATGTCTGGAGAAGAGTGAGGGAAAGACGTGGCTGTGGGCTGGATTCAAACCTATGACCATTGCACCAGGGATGATAGGGCCTGTTTATGGGTCACCCACTCAGTTGAGCTACAGGGACGCCCTCATCACACATACTTTGTAAAACATATTAAAATGTATAATGCATAATTCTCACAGGTGTTTACAGGTTCAGGTCAGGGAAAGTCAAAGGTCACAGTTTGAGAAATTCACTTCATGGTACCAGAGGTGGGTAGTAACGAGTTACATTTACTCCGTTACATTTGCTTGAGTAACTTTTTGAAAAAAAATGTACTTCTGAGAGTCATACTTTTTACTTTTACTTGAGTAGATTTGTTAAGAAGAAATGCGAATCCTACTCCGTTCCACTGGGCTACACTCGACTCATTACTTTTTAATTTACTACATTAGATATGCTTTATTTTGTCAGAGAGATGCCCCCAGTGGATCTACCATATGACTCTGTTTCACCAATCAGACGAAGCAACAATCATCACATGACTCGTTTCACCAGACGTCGCATGACCACATACGAACTGTGGCGGCATAGCGGCACAAACTCTACACACATAGCAGACAAGGAATGAAAAAAACGGGGGCATTTTCGAAAAAAATTTGATCTTGCTTCGGAGTCCGACAACATTAGCATAGCATTAGCATGGATATCTTTGGCTTTTGTCTTGTCTGTTTACTAACACGGGCGAAGTGAAGCGTGACGTCAGGCTTGATAGGTCTGCGTGATACAGCAGGGGGGAGGTGAGGCGAGGTGTGTGTGTGTGTGTGTGTGTGTATGTGTGTGTGTGTGTGTGTGTAGGTGTGTGTGTGTGTGTGTGTATGTGTGTGTGTGTGTGTTTGCGTGTGTTGGTGTGTGTGTGTGTGTGGTGGTGGGCGGGGGACTACACTGGAAGTAGTTTGCACTGTTCAAACATACAAACATTACCTTACTACAGGTATTTGTTTCAAAAGCTTTATGTTGTGGAAAAAAACTGAGATTTGGAAATTTGTGTTTCTTGTGCCTTAACTTGTCATTTTGTAAAGATGTTGTTTATTTTTACTTTTTTAATTATTTTATTATTTGGAAATGCCAGAATTTGCACATTATTTTACATTTTTGTCTGTCTGATCACATCATTCCTAAAAAATAAATCGGACATTACAATCAAATAGTTACTCAGTACTTGAGTAGTCTTTTCACCAAATACTTTTTTACTCTTACTTGAGTAATTTTTTGAATGACTACGTTTTACTTCTACTTGAGTGATATTATTTTGAAGTAACATTACTCTTACTTGAGTATAGTTTTTGGCCACTCTACCCACCTCTGCATGGTACAAACTGGATGATCAACCAGCTGTCATAGTTGAAGTATTTCTGTATTTCTTGTACCCCATTTCTTATGTTTCTGTTTTCTGCCTTTTCCTTTTGTCTCCTTTTTGTCCCCATTTGTTCTCTCTGACTGTGGTATATAATATATACACAGTATGCTGGAGTAAAAGTGATTGAGGGTAACGCTACAGTTTGACCCAGTAATGGCAGTGCTGTCTCACTGTTTCACTGCCTAAACCCAGACACAATGAGTTTGGTTTAAGCTGACTCAATGGGACATGGAACATTGCTGGGTTCATCAATCCGTTGAAGTGACGGCATTCTGTCATTTAGACCCTTTCACACATAGCTTTCTGTTGTTCATCGCGGCTGCATTCACACATACCTGCTGCTGTTTTAAACAGATTCATAGTCAACAGTTCCAAACAGCTGGAAGAAACAAGCTTCAGCTCCTCTTAAAATCTCGAGAGAAAAAACAGTCAGATTCCATTTCTTGGTGAGTCTCAGTATTCTTTAAACTGTTGGTGTCAGTTTTCATCGCAGTAAGGTTTCGTTACAAGAAGTGCAGAGATCCAGGCACAGACAGAGACACAACAGACCAAGAGTAAAAGTTTCAACAGTTTAATTACAGAATGCACAACATACACTGTACAAGAATGTCTGGGAGCGGGGCAAGTACGACACTTGCTGGGAGGTAGAAGATTTACACGAACTGGGAAACTGGCACACAAATCTATGGAAGCCCACAAGGAACACACAGCTAGAAACAAAGCTCTAAAAAACAACACAGACTAATCATGAGATGCTCAGATTTTCATAGCAGAGGAACTAACCAGAACCAGGTACCACTAGGTGAGGAAAACTTGCACAGGACAGAGATACAGGAATTACTCACGGAAACTTGGAAACCTAACTACTGGGCAGAAATGTGCTTAAGCAGCGCAACAAACAAATTGCTACAGACAATGATTGTTCTGTAAGGGGATGCAGAAATACACAGTGCTAATTCACAAGTTTAGCAAAAGCAAGAAAAAACCTACACAATGATGCTCTGAACACTCGGCACCGCAACTAAACTTCTACTTAACGGACAGACTAGTGAGGGGGAGCAGGCAGGGAATGCAGGTGGAGGAGGAGCATGGCGTGACAGGAGGAATCCCAGAGTGTGAGTCTTCACATGTCAGCGGGCACAGAGAGTGTGGGGATGGCAGGCAGGAATCTAGACAGGTGTGGATGGAATGCAGCATGAGGCAGGAATCCATTGGAGAGGCACAGAATAACTAGACAAGGGAAACAGTGGTTAATCAGAGCAGAGACAAGAGAGTACAACTGAACTGAGCAGGTCTGGGTTGACTAACTGGTTGCCATACAATGGTCTGAAATCCAATGGTGAGCCAAACCTTTCTTTTATGGCAGGTGGTGATCAGTGAACAGGTAAGGTACGCCCCATTACAGGTGTCCTCACGCTGATTATCCAGTCGGAGCTGCAGGAAGAAATACATGCACACCTACCTCACTGACACACAGGTGGTAGGGGAAAGGGGGGTGAACTGCCAGCTAAGCAGTGGTCAAGGTGGAGGGCATGACAATATTATTATAGACATTTAATTTTGTTGCCAGATAAATTTGAAATGGGAGAGGAAAGTGCTTGAAAAAGGTGTGTTATGATTTTGGCACATGGACAGCATTTAAGGTGTCTCTGTGATGTTTTCGGATGAATATCAATGCGAAATGTGAAGAAATCCTTCAAATCACTTAACACAGCTCAAATACTGCTGCTCGTTCTTGTCTATCCATTAATGTGATGACTCACTTCACACTTGTGCCATGTTAAAAGTTATGTGGAGACATTACTAGATCCGACCTTGTAAGATTGCCAGTAGAACTTCTATAGATAAGCGACCAGGGTGCACATTCACAAATGCAGCCAACCCATTTAGTAGCCATCAGATTAACGCAGGAGAGTGCATGTGTTAACGGGCTTTTATTGTCACAGTAAGGCGCTAGCTTTGCAGCAGGTGACAGGTTCATAGCAGTGTGTTCTTTGACATATTGAAGGTTTGCTCTGCAGATAAAGATGTACCCAAAGTTGCTAATATTGAGGTTTTAATTTTTGTGCAATCAGACGCCTGGACGTTTGATTTCATGTTGTTTTGTTCTGATCAGCAGACTCATGGAGTTCCTCAGGGTTCTGTCTTAGGACAAATACTGTTCACATACACACTTCCTTTAGGCAATATTATTAGGAAGCATTGTATTATTTATCATTTTTCTATGAAGCCAGAGGAAACTAATCAGCTAGCAAGACTGCAAGATTGTCTCAAGGACATAAAGACCTGGATGACCTGTAATTTCCTACTACTAAATTCAGACAAGACTGAAGTCATTGTATTTGGCCCCAAACATTTTAGAAACTCTATTTCAAAGCATATAGTTACTCTGGATGGCATTACATTGGCCTCCAGTACTACTGTGAGGAACCTCGGAGTTATCTTTGACCAGGACATGTCCTTTAACTCACCCATAAAACAAATCTGTAGGACTTCCTTTTTTTCACCTGAGAAATATTGTAAAAATCCGGAACATCCTGCCTCAGAGTGATGCAGAAAAACTAGTTCATGCCTTTGTTACTTCCAGACTTGAGTATTGCAATTCCTTATTATCAGGTTGTCCCAATAGCTCTCTCAAACATCTACAGCTGATCCAAAACACTGCAGCCAGACTACTGACGGGAGTTTGCAAGAGAGATCACATTTCTCCTGTACTGGTTTCTCTTCATTGGCTTCCTGTTAAATCTAGAATAGAATTTAAAATTCATCTTCTGACATAAAAAGCTCTTAATGACCGATCTCCATCATATCTTAAAGACCTGATACTACCATATTATCCTAGCATAGCTCTTCGCTCACAGACTGCAGGCTTACTTGTTGTTCCTAGGATTTCTAAAAGTAGAATGGGAGGCAGCATCTTTAGATATCAGGCGCCTCTCCTGTGGAACCAGCTCCCAGTTTGGGTTTGGGAGGCGGACACCCTCTCCATTTTTAAGAACAGGCTTAAAACCTTTCTTTTTGATAAGGCTTTATAGTTAGGGCTGACTTGAGTGACCCTGAGGGCATTGGTTGGTGTTTTCATTTGCACAACTGACTTCCCCTTTCGATGTCCCTTAGCTCTGCCCCTAGTTATGCTGCTATAGGCCTAGGCTGCTGGGGGACCTCTCTGGATGCACTGAGCCCTTCTTTATCTACCTTTATATTTAATATATATACCGTTATTGCATTACACTCACTCTGTTTCTCCCTGTGTCCTTTCTCCGAGTGTCCCTGGTCCCAGAGCTGGATGCTTCAGATCTGCGGTTGCTGTCCCACCAACTGACCTAGTCTCCACCTGTGGGATGCTGCTGCTGACCTTCCTCCAGCCCACTGCTTCCAGCTGCCCATTTCCACCAGTCTACTCTGCATCACCCTCACTATGCTTGATTTGCTCATCTACATACTGCTTGAATTTTACTACCAGCTATATATGTAGTATATTTAATGCCAGAGCCATACACCATAACAGTAAACTATGAATCAATCTCAATGCTAGCCTGTACTTTGTAAATATCATCTAGCTTATCATACATGTATCCAATTGTGTTATATGTTCCTTGTTCTCCACCCTCCTCTTCTCCCATTCCTCCCCCTCTCCACCCCTCTACCTCTACCTCTCTACCTTTCTACCCCATTACATGTACCCCTCTACCCCTCTACCTATCTACCTATTCTGTACCTCTCAACCCACCGGCCAGTAGGCAGATGGGCCCCCCCACATAAAGAGCCGGGTTCTGCTCAAGGTTTTTTTTTTCCTGTTAAAAGGGTGTTTTCCTTGCCACTGTCGCCTTAGGGCTTGCTCTGGGGGCTTGCTCTATAAATAAAATTGAAAAAATTGACTTGAATTCACTTTCTGTTTAAACTGTACGAGCCAAGGAGGGATGATAACGAAACCTCAGTTTGTTCGTAAAGGAGGAAAATTAATGCGTATTTTTATTCTTCTGGCTTAGCGACTAGCTGTCATCAGTTCATGGTTTTAATTTCCAGCGCAGCCACTCATTGTTTGTGTAAAGCTGTTTTATATCCCATGATATCACTGTTTGCTTCTGACACGTACCTCAGTGATTGGCACATTCCTACAAAAAATAAAAAATAAAAAATTCTTGTATAAATATGTTTGTAGGGGGAAAAAAGAATCGAAGCATGAGACTGAAGATGCAAAATGGTCAAAAAACTCCCAAACTGTTAAGTCAGAAGGCATGACAAAAGTCTCTAATTTGTCCAAAGTCAGGATTAGTTCAACTGAATTGGACATTCCAAATCTACTGTTCCACGCTTGGCTGCAGAACAGTGCAGCGGTGTGTGCTTGCTTGTGATAACCAAAAGCATGTGACTTAAATGAGTACTTCACTGATTAATTTGAGTCTATTGGATAAAGGTAGAATGTGCAAGATCAGACAAATGTGAAATGTATGAGTCTGCACTGAGAAATATTCCATTTAGAAAATACATGTATTTTTGACATTTATAAATTTATTTATTTATTTTATTTTATTCATTTATTTGATCAGGGGTCAGGGACCATACAAGTGTGTAGCACTGAGTTAATTTGCAACTCCCATCCCTGGTTGGGCTTTTAAGTAAAAGTAGTCAAAGGATCAACAGCACACCACACACACACACACACACACACACACACACACACACACACACACACACACACACACACACACACACACACACACACACACACACACACACACACACACACACACACAAAGACGCACAATGACACAATCCACAGTCAGTCGGACCTTGTAGATATCATAGGTGGGTACATTCTTGTTTTTCGTTCAGCCAATACTTAGCTTTTGCTGTAAAAGTTTTTAAATCTGCTATCCTATTAATTTCGTTTTGGTAATGACTGTAAAAATATGATTAAAGATTAAACAATAGTTTGCATCTTTGTTGCTATTGAGACTATGCTTGGAAAAGGTCAAAAGCAATATAAAGTTAATATATGACATAATCTGCCTTTTATAATTGTTAGATAAACAAGTTGTGTGTTTGAGGATTAGATTAGAAACAGCTGGGTCAACTGAATCAATATGTAAGTATATTCTTTGCCAAACAAGAAATCAACTTTACATTACATTTATATGACATGGATTTGTAATCAGTCACATTACTTGTAAAATAACTGCTGGTGTCCAGCTGTGATTGACTTGCTGCTGCATTGTCCAGCCCTTTCTCTCCCTTCTCTCCCTGTCCTCTTTTGTCTACAGAGGAGCATATGTATCTGTGGTGTCTGGTTGTTGCTGTCTCTTTGTATCTATTCCTTGATTGCATACAAGCAAGAAAATGAAAAGGATAATCTAATTGAACAACTTTAAAGCACGTTGCCCATTCCATGTAGTCCTTTGGAACGGCCCTCATTTTGCCGTTGTTACCCAGCCAAGCGTGTCTGCGCTGAAGGTCAGCTGTCTGCCACCGACAACATGCACGAAATGTAAAATCAACTTCCCCCTCCCTCTCTTCCCTTTCCTTTTTCCTTCACTCTGCATCTTGCCCATCTTTCTTCTCTTATTAAGTGCTCATCCTGAGCCTAATCCAAGCACAAAAGCATCCACAGACAGCTGACTTTGACTGTGTGTACATGTGTTCATGTTATTGTAGGATCACTGGGTATTTTTGGTTCAAGCAACACTGTGTGCTCTTGTTTAATATCTTGATTTTGGGGTTTGCATTAGTTTTTTAAAGTGCAATGTTTCACTGGTAATCCGGAGAACATTTCATGTTTTGCATATTTTTTGTTCAGATTGCTTCTTCCTTTGTTTTCACATATATAGTCATTATATAATATACTCGCAGGCTGTAACCCCTATTACAGAGTGTGTTAAGTTATATTGTGTGTGTGGTCTGATAACCCAGATATTGCTGTTTTTCAGTGATTTTACATGCAGCGCCTTGGTCCTCACAAGTTCTACTGTGTGTAATGACATCATTTAATAAGAGGGTACTACAGACACTCTACTGCCAATCCCACACCTACTTCTTAATATTTTAAAATTTGCTTTGATATTTGAGTCATAAACCTCATGTGACATCCAAATATAACCAAGAACACACTTTGCTATGCACTGTACCATGTAAAACTGTGTGTAACAAGTAAGTCTAATTTGATTTTGATTTGATTTGAACACAAGGTTGCATTTGCTGATGTAGTGAAACATGTTAACATGCTCTTTTTTGTCTTCATAAGCTAGCTGTCATCCATTCTGCTGAATAATAAAACCACCCTGAGTGACACAAGTGACAAAAGATAAGAGATTTCTCAGGCAACTATGAAGTCAAATATAGTCTCTCTGACTCACACCTGGGAATTTCCTAAAAGTGCTTACTACACTCATTTTACATGCTTATATTCCAGTAAAAAGCAAAAAATTCTCACACATGGTCCACTCAGCAGCCTCCTTGGAGATTCAGTTATATCAGACAATCTTTCTCAGCTGGTGGAGCATTTTAAAGACTTCTCATGTATGTTGATTGAAAAGTTCATGCTACTGTCAGTACACATTGCTTATTAACTTTAATTAGTCCATATGTTGATAATACATAAATAGTAGATTCACAAAAAGCTTTACACATTACTGTGGCATGCTTTAAAGGACTGACACCTGGCATAATGATAGCCTGGCATCTTATTACTGTGGTTAGGGCAGCCCAAAACTTTATGAGGATCAGATAGTAACATAGCACAACTTGTTTGGTGACATACTTACTAGCTAAAGTTAGTTTAATTTTACCATGTAGACGCACCTCCTGTTCCATCATGCTACAGTCCTATATTCCTGCATCCAGGATGTCAGCCAGTTGGCATTCATATTTGATTTAGGACCAGAACAGGTAAAAATGGTGGCTGTTGTGGAATGGTCTGCCACCAGAACTTTCATTGGTTCATAATCTTGTGACTCCGTCTGCCAGCCAAAGGCCAGTGATGATCAGGCAGCTTTGTCAAACACGTAGTCAAAAATCCACTCTGGATCAAAAGTTGGAGTCTTGAAAAAGGATTCGAGAAAGAGTCTTCAAGCAGTCTTCAGAGTCTGATGTGAATAATGTTTATTCAGTACTGGGGCTTTAAGAACAAACATGAGCAAAACCTCCAGATTTCAACTGACTACACAAAGCATTACATCGTCTCATATACCTATGCAAACTTCTTCTAAACACTTCTCTTCCATTCTGGAAAGTCACAACCCATCGTCTTAAGACCCAGTCAGGATGTATATGATGCAATCATATCAAAAGTTTAACCACCTTCTCTTTTTTTTAAGTTCTGTTAAGTTGGAAATTTTTTCTGCTTAGATCAGCGTGACCTAGGTTTGAACTCACAAGTACAGACGAAGAGAAGGCATGAACTTCTTGTCTTATGCCTTATATGGGCTCCATAGGCTTCCGTTGGGTTGTCGCTTTCCACAGGATTATTTAGCGTACTCACAACTTCAGTTGACACATTAGATCCTTCAATCTTATCACTGTTCGTTCTAAAATCTGATTTACACATCTTATTCATCTAATTTTACCATTTGTTCAATCTTAAAATGCTGCAACAACACAGTGTGTTGTCTGTGTATGTAGCCAGTCAGACAGTGGTTGCCTCTTTCTAAATGCTAAAGACGACACTATGTCCAAGTAGGTTTGAGCTAGTCTTCAGGTGTGTCCAAAGCTTTAGCCAACTCTAACCCTAGCCTCATAGGGAACAGTCTACACAATACTCGTCCCAGCCTAACTGTCACAGAAAATCAGTGGAAATAAGAAATGATCAAAAAAAATCATAAAATTCAAAAAGCAAAACAATATATCACAGACGACCGGGGCAATACAAATATACTGTATGTCAGCCACTGCATAGAAATATGGTGTCTGGCTTGTTATTGAGAGGAAAATGTGTACAGGTGTCTGCAGGTGAACCCGGTGCATTTTCTGCAGCTCTGCATCCTTATCCAGCTCTCTCTCTCACTCTGTCTCCTTCTCAGCTCTCCATGTCCATCCCAGTCTGTGTCTCTCTGCACACAACACACCAGTGCCTCATATTTAAGTCTATTCACCATCTCTCTGAATGAGATCTCTTGCCAGGGAGAGTAAACAATGTCTGGCGGAGAGACAGAGAGGCACACAGACTGGGGGATTCACTGGCCTCTATGAGCATCTTGTCTGTCTCAGCAGGGAGCAGAGAAGTCCAGAGCGGAGGATGCTGAGATTGCCTGCCTCAACCATCAGCCTCTCCTTTGCTCAGAACCACAGGTTTCAAGGGCGTATAGTCCCTCATTTTTAAATTTTTTTTTTTTGCATTTCAACTTATCACCCACGACAGTAACTTTTTGATCACGCTTTTCCAAGCAGAGTGTCGAGAAAAGTTGTCAGCTTTCATGTCCTCCTCAGTATGTATTTCTATTCTGCTCAAGTGCAAAAAACTTCAGATCATGAGTTTACAGGGGCCTGGGCTCGCTCTTCAATTCACAGAAACTCTCTGGCTCTCATGAGCATGTGTGAACTTGCCCTTATCTGGAGCTCGTTTAATTTCACGATACTTTTAAAATGTGTTTTCTTTCTTTTTTTAATACTTAGATTTGAGTAAGTCTTTGATCTATTTATGTTCTCACTCAAACACTTTCCTCGCTCCTAACGATGAAATACTTGAAAGCAGCACAGCCAACTAACTCTATTATTTGTTTTACATCAAAAAGTTTCATTAATTATTCCATTAGCTGAAAGGCAAGGGGCTGCGGGGAGAATGAGACAGAAGCACAGTGAGAGAGAACATTTTGAAGAGACTATGAGCCAAATGCCTTTGCTCTTCCATTTTTTTTCCTGAAGGAGGGATTGAAGGTGAGCTGCAGGGAAACTGTCTTCAGTTTGACCGATGTGTTTTTCAAGTCCACTTTCAAGGAAAAGTAGAGGTCCTCTGCACAGCATTATAATTCAGTATAATGATACATCATGAAAAAAGGGTCTGACAACTAAAACTCTGCTCCAGAACAGATTTAACTATGGCTCAAATCTATTTATTACTACTTGAAAACATAATTTGCCAATTATTCAGTGATTCAGTTTTGAATATATACATTTCAGATTATTTCCATCCTAAAAATGTCACATATATCTATACTTTCAAAGTGACAGAAAAGCACACTTCAAAAATAAATAAGCAAGAGCCAGAGCAAGTCCTATAAAAAATAAACCTTTAATAAAACAAACAAAAACAACAACAAAAAAACCCAACAATGAAGTCATAAACTTATCATTTCCATTTTTTTCCAGGAAGAGAATAATATGGTGTTTTACTGAATTTAATTAAACTAATTAAACTTCTTTAGATTCATGACAGACAGTGAAGAGGGATATTTGTCACACAGAGAATCAGGTGCAAACAGTAAGGACACACGGCACATGGCAGATGAGCCGATAAAATAAGATTTATTACAAGAATTGTACAAATATGCAGATTATGAGAGGGACAGTCGCCACTAAGGAATCTATACAAAGTGGAACTAACCAGGACTTGTTAATACCAAGCTAGGAAAGATTACAGAGATCCTGTAATGCACACATAGTGCGATACATACATACATACACAATACTCTGAGACTACAGAACACCAGCAGGGCGACACACTACTCTGGCCACGCATGGAGATAACACGCAGCAGAATACACAACCACAGCCACATTACACTACACACTCAAAAGCAAAACAACAATAAGGTAAGAAACTAGAACTCTACTTAGCGAACAGCCAGAGTGAGAGAGAGCGGTGAAGGGAATGCAGGAGGAGGAGTGTGATCTGGAAGGAATAGTCCAGTCAGCTGGTGCTGGTGGCAGAGGTAATCAGGGAGGAGAACGTATACGGGAGGACCAGGTGATGGTGGCATGCCAGGTGAGGCAGGGAATCCATGAAGGCAGGTGGGCAGGCAGAGACTGGCAGAAGTTGCGGCAGAGAGAATATTTGGTTAGCATGGAGCAGAACAGAAGACAAGCAGTGTGTTGGCCTGGTTGACTGACCGAGTAGTTCAATGGTCCGGCATCAAGTGGTGGTCTGGGCTCGGCCTTTACTGTCCTAGGATGATGACTGACAGGTGAGCCACTGACCATTGCAGGTGTCTACGATCAAGTAATTATCCAATGAGCTTAGACCTGCACACTTTCCACACACACCTCACTCACACCCACATGAGGAAATGGAGATCGGGAGAGGTAGGGGGAAAGGGAAAAGGCTTTTCTTTTTAATTCCATGCATTCGTCCTTGTCAAAACCTGGTGCTTACGTTACAAACAGTGCAGTTTGGTGGTATTTTGACTTTGTGCTGTGTCTCCTGCTGTCATGCTGTAATGTTGGTTTTACTCTTTAGTTTTTTCCTGTTGTGATGTAAGATTCAGAATTTACTTACTTACTCACCAATTCCACAGTTCAGTAAACATATCTTCTGAACCCCAAAAATCACTACAAAAACAATCACTACTTCAGCTGCAAGATTACAACAACGTAAGGATGGCAGTTAAAAAAAAGAACCTCTGCCAAATGAAATGAAAAGCTTGTATGTGCCGATTTTCATTTGAACGTATAAAAACCCAAACTAACTTTCTACAGTTTGATAGAGTTCTTGTGTCACTGTAACCCTGCAGTTGATCTAAAGAATATGACTTACACAATGGTGGGCCAGAATGTTATAAGGATTTGTCCTTTATGTAATGCCAAAACAACTCTGGACCTCGGATGCTTGGACTCTGCACGTCCTCTGAAGACATCCTGGGGTTTCTGGCACCAAGAGTGCAGCAGATCCTTTAAGTCTTGGAAGTTGAAGACAATGAATCACACTAGTTGCAGTACATTCGTCTGCACCCTTTTATAATTCCAAGTTTTTCTTCCCTCTTTTTTGCACCTGGTGCACCCCTCAAGTGCTGCTGAGGAGCAGCAGAGATATTCACCGAAACCATAAAGACATACAAATTTAGCCCATGTGACAGTTGCTCAGGGTTTTACACCTGCCCATTTCTCCCACATTCAACACAAGGACTGTTAGAACTTACCTTCTAATATATACCAAACCCTGACATTATAACCAGCTGCCTAATATTGTGTAGGTTCACCTTCATGCTGCCAAAACAGCTATGACCCATTCTTCTCAGTGGTCTTCTCATCTCCCTACTTAACACACAGAACTTGGTATGCAGGAATGAATTGAACAGTTTAAATCAGCACATTAAGGAAATGCAGCATCACTGGAGTAAAGATCTGGACACAGTCTCTGACACCAGGTTGATCAGAACCAGTATGGAAGAAGAACACATTGAATCTGAAGAGTCTATGGAGAAGCACACAAGATCCAAACATCCCTTTCTCTCGCATACAGCAATAAAAGACACAGAGAGACTCTTATTCCAAGCATATACTGTATATAGACTTCCTAAGACTTCACTTATTTTTCTTGCTATTGAATACATATGCTTATGTTCTTAGTTATATTAGAAGTTTACTTTCATGTATCCTTAAATTCCAGTTTGTATGGATATTTCCACTGTTTATATTATCTCAGAAATGGTACGGGATAAATATATTATGTTTGCTATTGTTTTAATCACCTATTCAGTAGTATTTTAGATCTGTGATCATCATAGATATTTACCAATTGTATTTGTACATTTAAGAAATGAACTAAAAGTAAGTTCTAATGTTCTAAACCTCTTGGGAGGAACACATCCATGATTGGTTATAGATGCTGATTCGAATTTGGATCCAAAACTTTCTCTATAAAAGAAAGTCACTGGAATGCAAGGGGGCTCTTTCATGAAAATTTAAACAAAAACAAGTGCTTTATACTGGGTTCTTTTATGATGGCTTAAAGAAACGTATGACTTAACTATAAACTAGGGTTTTGTTTTCCTGTGTCACGGTGTGGGGGGTGAACCCGAGCAGAGAGCACACAGACGAGGGACTGAGGCAGGAACAAAGGTGGATTTTATTGTTAACAGAAAGTTGGAAAAATACTGAACGGGGTGGGAAACTGATATCCAGGGTAACTTAATTTTAGGGAGGGTGGAGGGGTGACTGTACCAGGAACTGGCGGCCCGGTTGGCGTTCTTCGTGGTGGGGGTTGGTTGGTGGGCAGGAGTGCCTCGTTCCAGGGGGGGCGGCAGGCAGGATGTTTCCAAGGATGAGGGGGGAGCAAGGAAGGCAGAGACCCTCCAAGACAGGTTGGGGTTCCAGGAGCAGATGGGGGTGGGGGCACACTTTTGCAATGCAAACCAAAAATGCTTCCTTGTCTCTGCCTTCCTGAACCAACTAAATTCTAAATTCACCACTTTTCTACCAATTGCTTCCAGTGACGATCAGTTTATTAGCTTATCTGCATTTATTCATTCATTTATTCAGTCTGTTGTTGTTATGTCATTGTTGTTTATTGTTTGTAGTATTAGTCATTCAATGTTTGTGTATAATTAGCATAGGTTCTACCATGTATTTCCAAGTTTTGGGAACTGGGGGTCAATGAAATCAGAGTTTACGACTTTTGATTATGAGACTGATCAATGCAAGTAGATTTGATTAATTAATGATTATTGAAGCTGAAACATTCTTGATAAAGGTCTCATAGGTGGCCTAGATTAAACACCTAAGTGGTGTCCCTGATAAATGAGTGCAGTTTTTACCATGAAGTGTAGTTTTTACAATTATGTGGTGTGGCTGCATTAGGCTACACATTTTTGCTGCATATAAGTATATTTCCACGTATTAAGCTATTTCCGTTACATATTTCCGTTACTTTGACACGTATTACATACGTATTACATACGTGTCAAAGTAACATCCACATGAATGCCGGGATCCAAGGTTTTCCTGTAGAACACTGACCAAAGCATCACACTGCATCAGCTAATTTGTGTTTTTCCCATCTTGCAGCCTGCTGCCACCTCTTTCTCATCTAAATGATGTACATGCATCCAGTCATCCATATGATGTAAAAGACAATATGATTCATCAGAGCAGGCTACCTTCTTCCATTGCTCCAAAGTCCAGTTTGCTCGTTGCACAAGCTTTTCATCACGTACATTCAAAATGTATCATTAGAACAATTTCAGGTTCAGTTTAATATCAACCAGTGTAGTGTTGATAAATTCTGTCAAAACCCAGTGAAAACATAATTTCCATATCTTGATTGAATTCATTGTAATAAATGGACAATATTAATCTTGTATATGATAAACTGTCATATTGGTGTGACTGAAGGAGAAAGTTATTGTGATTCAGGGAAGGGGGATCGAAAAGAGAAACAGGGTGGTGAGAGACAAGGTTGAGCAGAGGAAGAAAATCTACTGTGAAAATGCAAATGCAAATGTGTTGAGGAAAGGAGGGAGCTGTTGAGGTGGGGGGTAGTGGTTAGCAGTATTTCTGCTGGCCCTAATCTTCCCTCGGTGGGGCCCAGATAGCAATCGTCTAACAGGAGGCCGACGCTGGGGCTCCTTTGAAATGCAGAGCAATTCGGTGTGTAAATTGGAGGCACCCTAGCGATGCCAGCAAATGACACGTGGTACTTCTAGCCCTCAGCACCCCCATCCAGGGGTCACAACACCACAAAGTAAATCTTGCACATCAGACAGTTTCATTTTCGGCACAGAGGGGACAAGTTGCACAATACCAGGATCCTTTCAGATGATAATGTCCCCCTCAGAGGCGTAATATCATTTAGATTTTCTGACTGTTTCTCTCTTTGCTGGTTTGTAAACTTGGCCTGATGATCAACAACAGTTACGAATTTGGCTCTGGTTTTTAACAACACCTTTGGATATGGATTTTTGTAATAACCTTATAGAAACACTGATGAACTGAACTTACAACCTGGAATCATATGGATCCTTTGCTTGTTTAATTTTCTTACTAGTAAAATGTTAAATAATAGTTGGAGGCACGTTATACATTTATTAGGCGATGCCAGAGAGATGACAGGAAACTCGACAGGGAGAGATGCATGCAGCAAAGGTCAAAACTAGCAACACCTTCACCCATCAGAATCAACTTTCTTACTTTCTTTTTTTCATCCAAAGCAAAGTTGTGTTTTTTACCAAATAACTCTGAGAAACAACTCGCAATCATAAGCACAATAGATCCAGTAAAGGTGTTTGAAAAAAAGTGCCTTAGATCTCATTGGCATGTTCATTGTGACACAAAGGGCTTGCAGTGCATGAAGGTAAATAATTGTTATTTTTCTTGGAAAAGCAAAAAAGGTTTAAGCTGAAATCAGGTGAAACCATTAGTAAATAAGAGCAGAAAGATAGAGCATAGCTGATTGACACAGCTGCTACAACTGTGGAACTTAGGTGACACAAAAACTGTATTCTCTTATAGTGCAGGGTGATAAAACAGTCAAACTACTTTTAAGTTATTTTGGATTGCATCCCAGATGTGAATTACACAGAGCAATGGCCTGTGTTGATGCAGATTGTGACACTGGAAGACAACCCACAGATCAAACAGCATTTCATGGGATTTCTCGAGGTAGAGAGGTTTCCATTGCAAAGTCAAGCTACCATAATTTTGCAAAAGCCACAGGAATTGCAGATTTCCTCTGATGACTACCGACGACAATCATAATACAAATATGAGGGAAAAATTAAGGAGAACAGGACAGGCAACTTCAGAGAAATTCCAAAGCTCTGATTATTTCTAGTTTGGTGTGCATCTCTTAAGCTGGTCCATGCTGACAGAGTCAAAAGCTCTTCAAATGCCATCAGATTTATTGTGATCTTGCAGAAGTTATATTCATTGTTATGAATATCCACACAGTCATGGAAAAAAAAATTATTAGACCATCCTTGGTTTCTTCAATTTCTTGTTCATTTTAATGCTTGGTACCACTAAAGGTACATTACCTGAAGAATACAATGAACACGACAAAAAATGCAGCTGATTACATAATACTTCATGTCCTATTTGATATGCTTAAGCTTAATTGTATTCCCAGGGTATATAAGAGGCCATTCCATGTCATAAGCAGCATTGCACATGCAAAGGCCTAGAGTGGTTTCATGCTTACATTCAAGCCGTAGCACACCTCACAAGTTGTCAGCTCTCACATAATGCCTAAAACTAAAGAATTATGTGATGCCACAAAGGCAGCCATCTTGGCACTGCTGGAAATTGGCATGAGTGAAAGACAGGTAGCCAAAAAACTGAAGATCTCCAAAACAGCCATCCATTCCATCAAGAAAAAAACAAGCCTAACATGGTACTACCAAATCGCTAGCTGGTTGCAGCAGGAAACATTTTTCTACCCACCAGATGATCGTGCGCTCATCCGTTCCTGTGTCAGGAATCGTCTTCAGACCTCCAGGGATCTTAAAAATGAGTGGGCACTGTGGAGAAATGGGACTTGTTCGGCAAGGACAGTTGGAAACCGAATTCTTGAAGCTGGTCTGAAGTCACACAGGGCACTGAAGAAGCCCTTCATCAATGAAAGGCAGAGGAAAACCTGCTTACTCTTTGCTGGGATCACAAGGATTGGACTGTTGATGACTGGGCTAAGGTTCTCTTCAGTGATGAATCTAATTTTCAGTTGATGCCCACTCCAGCCAACTTACTGATTAGGAAGAAGCATGGAGAAGCCTACAAACCAGACTGTCTTGCCCCTATAGTAAAACAGGGGGATGGATCAGTGACGATCTGGGGTTGTTTCAGTATGGGTAGGACAAGACAACTGCAATTGTGTAAAGGGGGAATGAACCAAGTCATGTACAGGGCTACTCTTGAAAACTGTCCTCTTTCATCAGCTGGAAAACTCTTTCCTGCCTCCAATGACTGGATTTCCCAACAAGACAAAATGCCCCCGTCACACGGAAAGGCCAGTTAAAGCCTGGATGGAGAACCAGAACATTGGAACCATGTCTTGGCCTGCTCAATCACCAGATCTAAATCCAACTGAAAACCTGTGGAAAATCATCAAATGTAAAATGGAGAACCACAAGCCCAAAAACAAAGCAAATTTGTTTAAATTTGTGCAACAGGAATGGGCTGCTGTGACAGCAGAACAATGTCAGAAGCTGGTGGAGAGCATGCCAAGACACATGGCTGCAGCCATCAGAAACAATGGTTCAATAGTCAAGCACTAACTCTTGAGTGTATCATGTGACTAAAACAGACAGAAAAGAAGACGTGGAATGCCTAAAAGCACAGTTTTGGGCAGTACAATGCCATAGCTATTGATGTAAGAACTTAAGTGATTTTGGTTATTATCAAGAAAACCATGGAAAATGTCTAGATATCAGCTCTGAAATTAAACTCTTATCAGCTATTTTTGTTGTTATCATTATATTTGTCCAAACAAATGTACCTTCAGTTGTACCAGGCATTAAAATGAACAAGAAATTGAAGAAAACAAGTGTGGTCTCATAATTTTTTCCATGATTGTAGATTGGCAGTCTTTAAAGAATCATGTGGCTAATACTCTGAAAATGTGGTCAGAATCAACATGGGAGAAAAGCCAACCAAAACTCAGATTTGAGGCATCAACTGTAAAGAGCCTTCTTGAGGTGAGGAACAGAACCAAAGACTAAGTTGTAAAAAACTGAGGCTCAGGTCCTGGCAGATGAGGCAGGCTCTTGCAGATCTTCACTCTGTGTAGTCATCTGGTATGAAATCCTGAGTGAAATATAAAATGTGAGCAAAGTCATGCAGTAAAAACAATGTAACTGGATGCAGCAGTTAGCCTGCTGAAAATCTTTGTGGCTGCACACATCTCAGCCAAAGGTGTAAAGAAATGGTTATGAAGGTAGTAATTACAAAGAGGCTGAGGTCTACAAAGAGAGTAAAATATAGAGGATTTTAGGGAGGATCTGTAGCTGTGGAAAGCCAGTTTGATTTTCTGACCAACCTTCAAAGAGCTGATAAAGTAAGCAAGGACTCACCTAAGTTATGAAGGACAGCCTGATTTAGATGGAATGAAGAAACGTACCTGATAATCCATCAACCAGCTTGACCGCTTTCGAGTTGCTGAAGTTCATACAGGTAAAGAAGCTCTCTGAAATTTGTTCAGACTTTTGGATTGTTCTCTGGATTTGTGGGATTCAGCAAATTAGTGTCCTCAGCTGAGATGAGCTTTTCAAAAGTGATACTCTTTGTAACCCTCAGGTAAGCAATGTCTCAGCAGATTGACTGTACATATCAATCTGTGAGTATCAACCATGAGTTTGACAGTCACTATGACAATGTCGTAGTGGGCATTACAACAAGACACCCAGGACAGACAATCTATAAATCGAGAAATTTTCAACATCTTGTAAAAGCACAATAACTATGTCATTCGTAATGTAGAGTACTATGTATATGTTCTTTTAAAACTATGTTAATCTTCTTTGCTCTTCAGATCTCTTAATAGTTAAATGTTATTTATAGTATAGTAAGGTGTATTAATACTGCATTTGTGTGCACTTTGCATGTTAGTAGTTTTATGACTTCATGAAATGCCAAATGTTTCCTTACACTCTTTACAGAATATTTAACTCTTTTTTTTCCTTTAGGTGATGCATATGATGAGGTTTGCTTAAGAGTCTACATGGGCTTCAACCAAGTACAAATACTAAGTAAATATTAAGTGCAAAATGAACTTATTTTATATTTCTCAAGATGTGCTTGAGGAGCGTTGTAGTTGAAGTGAATTCTGGAGTTAGTCTAGAATCAGAACTGCTTCAGACTTTTAAAGACTTTCAGAGCTTCTGTGAGATTCTTTTCTTACTCTGAGCTTTTCTGGGGATGACTAAGTAGATGTATCTTTCACAACTTTCATCATTTTCATGATCTGGTACGTTTTTCAAATGGCTGATTCACAAATAACACAAAGGGTATTTCCTCATCAACAGTAGCCTCAGGTACATCATCATTTGCAGCATCCCAGTATTACATTAAAACCATAATAGCTACATTGGTCTACAGACATATTATTTTCATAAAACAGGCTGTAATATTGTGAAATTATCATGCTTTTTAAAAAGCTATTGTTGTGGCAGGACTCATCGCTTTTGTAAACAAGAAAATAACCACAGCTTTGTGGATAGTGTTTGCACAAGTGCTGTTAAATCAAAATGGTCTTTTCCAAAAGCTGACCGAGAAACCACGAAATTACAAAGTCTCATGATTTAAATAGTGTTAATCATTTTAATACTACACCCGCAAATGCAGTAGCACCAACACTAAAGCTTTACTTTGTAATAAGAGTGTATACACAGCAAAACTGTAGTCTCTTGAATTGTTACTTGTCTGTGTGCTGCACAGTGTTTTCACCGTACGAGTCCAATGAATAAAATACTTTCAAACCTTTAGTCCTTATAAGTAAAAAGTGATTGTTGATTTAAAAGGTTTAAAGTGTTTTAAAGTGTTTAGTTAAATGAAATAAATCAATTAAACAGATACTATCCTAAGTCCTTGATAAAGATCTGAGGTATACAGGAGTCACGATGAATTGTACATTTGAATATAGTTGTATCACTGTTCTATTATTTTCTCTTTAAGCTTTTTTTTTTTTTTTAAAAAGTGTTATTCAAGCTATGTTTACCTCATTTTATTTCTCTGGCTGATAAATCGGTCTTAAAAGAGGAAATGGAAAGCCAACACCACTTCTCTGTCACATTTCCATGCTATCAACAAACTCTAATCCACCGCCCTCTCCCACTTTGTCTCCACCCTGCCATCCTTTGTGTTCCAGCCCTGTTGTGGCTGGCCATGCACTACACTGCAGCTGTTCCGCTAACTTACCAAACCAAGCCCTTCTTCCCATGTTTCTTCACTCTCAACCTCCTTCTTAGTCAGTCCATTACATGGCAACTCATGTTCCAACACATGTTCCTCTGCTTTCCCCGTTTCATTGTATTTCACAGTGGCTTACACTAGCCCATTCACTCAATGCTAACAGTCACGAAGCTGCCTCATATTGAGCGAGTCCGTGAAAAATAATATCTAGTGATTTTCTCTCTCTTGGCTTATGTAATTGGTTCACCCGCCGTGAGGAAAAGATGGTGATGGATGCTTTAACACCACGTTGGAGACTGAAGGTAAGAAATCTTCAGTTTGAGAAGGAAAAGAAGATAAAATCCCATGTAGCACTGGAGCTAACAGGCTCATAATTCTAAAGAACACACATCAAAACACACAGTTGGAAAAGAAAGAACTAACTGGTGGTAGTGTGATTTTAAAAAAAAAATCAAAAAAGAACTCCTATGCATTTAGCTATGTTACTAGCCTGAATGAAGCAGAGTATGCTGGAATATGCTAACAGGGATCTAGCTTGGTCCCTGGTACCATCCTTCCTCACCTCCACCATTCCCTATTCCTGCACTTGTCCACAGCCCCCACATATAGATGGAAAGTGACACCGTGATTGCGTGCGGGAACCCGGCCACGCTCAGATGAGGGTGTCACTTCTGCCTAGTCTGATTGCCACATTCGGTGGGCATGGCTGCGAGGAGTTAAATTGAGGGAGAAAAGGTCAGGAGCCAGTGGTCATCTGCTCTCCCTCTCTCTCCCCCAAATTACTTGTCCTCCAGGAGGGGAATGAAAACAGACAGGGCCCAGCCCAGGCACCGGGAGTCTGGGAGATGATCCGCACGACCGGCAAGCCCCAGGGAGAGGAATGTGAAAGAGAGATGAGACTGAAAAATAAAGGAGTGGGAGGATGAGGGTTGGGGGGCATCAGGTGTGTGAATCAGAGAGGGGAGCAACTAAATGTGTCCGATTTAGACAAGTGCGTAGAGCAGGCAATGCTGCTGTAGGAAAAGGACAGAGGGTCAAGGAAAGAGTAGCGTCCCAGTGATAGTGGTGGGACATCTCCGTGCACCGCAGAGGTTCTATTTCAGTCATGTGTGTTTGGCTGTGGCAGCTTTAGGGCTGCAAATCACAGTCCATCAGGGGTAGATTACCATCATTCAGAAAACCACAAAGTTTTCTGAATATGAATCCAGGCAAAGTAGGCAGCTGCTCAAAGACCCCAGGTCAATGGGGTCCCCCAAAATACCACAGGTTTACTCTGCTGTTTATGCCTACATAATTTGATTAATCAAATTACCACATTTATAATATTAAAATATTAGAAATGTGACAAAGGCCGTGATTAACTTTAACATATTAAAATTTGCTCTGACCACCATTCAGAAGGCTAAGAATGTTGTTTGCTAAAGTACAAAAGAGCAAATATTCACATGCTAGAAGCTGCTACCAGTACATTTTTGTTAATTTAGCTTGGAAAAAAAAACACAAAACAAAATGTTCTAAAAATTGGCACTATGTCACTGTGGATTGTGCCGCCTGCAGTATGACAGCATTGCCATTGACCGAGCACTCACTCAAACCACTCCACCACTGACTGACTGACTATCAAAACATTCATATTAAACACATGAACTAACATTTCATTAGTTAGTATAGTATAGTTAGTATAACCAGCACTGCTAAGAGAGAGGACTAACTCTCTCTTCATGTCTCTGAGTATACCAAACTCTACAGCTACAACTATATGCTATTTATTTTAAAAACTAATCACATAGTTGCTTTTTCTATTAGTTAGTTAGAGTGATAATATTGATTAAATAACAAATTTATCAAAAGGTATATTTTTTTTATTGCTCAATTAATGGAACACATCCAAAATGAATATAAAATAACCTGCATCATCAATATTTCAATATTTTATTCAATCATCTAATCCTCAACATCTAATACCCATATCAGTGCTGTTTTGTGATCTTAAAAATATTAATAGATCCTATTTGTCAGTTTCCTTATCAGAAACATATTGGTCCTCAGAAATTAAAAAGGACATGTAGATTAGTTTTCTAACCCTTTTCCTGAACTAGAGAATCCTGTTTTTCTGAGGTAAATGACTTAAAATTTAAAACTGTTATGACATGGATTCATTTCATCACTGTAGTGACACACAGTGAGGATAATCTCTGGAAATGTAGTTTTGCATTAAGTATTGTGATGAAAGAACAGTGTGTTTGGAATCATTATCTGGCTGAAAGGTCCACCTCTGCTCAAACTTTGAGACAGTTGGCTTCACATTTTGTTGAAACAGTCTTTAAGTTCAGTGTATCAGTATGTATACAGCCCATTTGTGATTGCAGACACTTGCACTTTGACAACAGCTGCAGAATTACCTGAAGATCCTGTGATGACATATGGCATTTTAAAATTATTGTCAAACAGCTTGCTCATATGCTGTATTTTCCAGGTCTACCAGTACTTGACAAACTGTACCTCCATTTGAAATCTACACCAGTTGCAGGTGATTTTTTTTATTATTTAGTGGAATAATCTAGTTCAAAGAATTTGAAGATTTTCTTAAGTCTCCTGCCAGATTGATAGGCATTCACAAACAGTTTTTTTTTTGTGATGGCCTTATCTTAGCACAATGACAACATATGCTTCAGTAGCAAAGAAAACAGCAGTCTTGATGTCATGCAGCTCAATAAAACAGGTTCAACCTGTCACTCCCTAAGCAAGATCTTATTATTGGCACCTAATCTGGAGTCCAGATAATTTTTTTTAAGCTGAATGTGTGATAATTGTAATGTTGTACTTCTTTAAAAGCTTTTCTGAATTTATTCAAATGAGAAAAAAAACGTCTATAAATATCAGTTTTATGTCTTTATTAGAGTCTACCAGTTGTATCTGTAGGCTCCAGTTTAAACACAAGGGAGATGTATATTTTTTTTCACAACTAAGCTTTAGAATTTTTTAGTATTTTCTTTCCACAGGAAAAAGTGCATGCACTGATTTTAGCTAAATCTATCTAATATTTGTAATAGATGGAATGTATCACTGCAGTTTCCTTCCTCCCACTCCTTTATTTTTATTTATTTTTGGCATTTTAAATATGATTTAAACCAGCATAGTGTGGTTCCTTTCAACCTAATAATATTCCAGTTTTTGTTATAAAATATTATAATCAGTACTGCATTTTACACCATTGATATCTGTTTGATGAATACGGAGAGGAGTCAAATGTCTGAGGCAATTAAAAGACCATTGGTAACTTTCACCAGTGCTATTTCTGTACGATGATGCATTCTAAATCCTGACTGAAACGTCTTAAACAAACCATTTCTGTCCAAATAGTTGACTTGGAAAATATTTTTCAGGCATTTACAAAATAATGGGGAGGTTTAGATATAGGTCTGGAGTGGTCAAAATGCCTGGATTTTGTAAGTAGTGGTTTAATTACAGCAACTGTAAAAGCCTGCAGTACATAGACTGTTGAGATAGACTGATCCGATTTCATAAGGAAGTGTTAATTAAAGAGAAAACATCCATGAGCAGTCTAGTTGAGATGGGGCCTAACAAACACAATGATAGTTTAGATGAAGCAATTCAAGAAGGTAGCTCAGAGGGATCTAGAGGAGAGAAGCAGTCCAAATGTAAGTTAGATCTTGGGGACATTTTTGAGGCCACTGTGTTATTGTACATTGGTGACAGTTCAGTCTTCAATATCAATGTATTTGGAAAATCAGATTTACTTCTGAGTGTGATGACTAAAGGTGAGCTCACACAACACTGGGCTGTTTTTGAGTCAGTAACAATAGAAACAAAATATGTCTGATTAACATTTTTTGTAAGAAATTAAAGGTACCAATACTTCTTTGCCATTAGGAGCTCTGGTTGAATAGTACTGCAAAGTCTAACAACAGATCTTGGTTGTAGTTTCAGGCTTGTCTCTTTACTTACTCTTGCTTGCAGCAAACCTACACTACCGTGCAAAAGTTTGGAGTCACCCAGACAATTTCATGTTTTCCAGGAAAACTCACACTTTTATTCATGAACATAATTGCACAAGGGTTTTCTCATCATCAATTAGCCTTTCAACACCATTAACTAACACAATATAGCATTACAACGTAAGAGTGATGGTTGCTGGAAATGTTTTTCTGTACCTCTATGTAGATATTCCATAAATCAGCTATTTCCATCTAGACTAGTCATTTACCACATTCACAATGTCTAGACTGTATTTCTGATTAATTTCATGTCATCTTCATACCAATAAAATGCTTTTCTTTCAAAAATAAGGACATTTCGAAGTGACCCCAAACTTTTGAACGATAGTGTATATGCTGCTAGTGGGAGGTATACAGAATTGTGAAATCCCATGTCATACATCTGTAGCTTTAGATGAATTTACTCACTATGCCTTTGGTAGACATTTTGCAATAAATTTTGCCTCACAGGTCAACTAGGTCATTTAAACAAGTAATCCTAATTGGTGTACCATGCTCAGTTATGCAGTGTGACCAAAAGCTCTGGAAACAGTGCAAACAAGTCAAATAACTAGCTCAGTGTCTTTGCAGTATTGTTGTAAAACTGAATTTCAACTGCAGTTTGAACAGGTTGCATTTTATTATTCAAATAAGAAAGAGGCTTTTTCCGAGAAGAAGAATTGCTTTTTGGTCTCAAAAAAATGTGTGAAACAACATTTCTGAAGTCTTTGGAAATCTTGCTGAAATTGACAGTCAAAACCTCCCTCCCTTTCCTTTCAGCTTACATTCCCCAGGATGTTAGAGATCTGAATCCTAAACATGTCTTGTACTGGGCGGGGCTGCTGTAAAACATGGTGAGTGTAAAAAAATTGGTTTAAACTGACTGATTGTACCGTGTGAGTTGACCTATTTTATATAATTACCTGGAGACTCTCTGTGATTGTGTAAATCACTGATCGTGGTTAAATCGGAGTAAAGTGTGTTCTTTATGTATAATGTGTTTCCATACTTACAAAAACTGTGAAGTTTTGCTGAATTTTTCTTCCTCCCAGTATTAGATGGTGTGCTGTTCAATGTAGTTACAAAAGCAGATGAACTGTGCTCGTGTAAAACTGCAGAGATGGTCAGTATGCATCACATGTGTAGCAGAGATAGTTGTTTAGGGATAATGCATCTCATGCTTTTGTTTTTAAGAGGAATCATGTCCACTAATGCAGCACTACAGGCTAACTACTACAGTGTTACTGTCTTTACTGTGTGCAGATAGTAGAGTCACTGTATAATAAACCCACGTGTGCATCTCTCCTGTGCCTAGTACACTATGGACTCCTGGATGAATTCTGCTAAACAAAAGACATAAAAGTAAAAGCTTACTGGTGGTGCACTGGGTACAATATATTTTTTAAACTCATTAATTCAAAACCAAGAGAATACAATATTCTTTTAGTATGGGTATGTATACAGGAGCATTAATCATATAGTAGTAAATGTATAAGCTATGCTTTCACCTTAAAATGAAAATAATTATAAAGAAATACATTTACTGTAACTTCACTTGAATAAAATATTGGACTTTTCCCCTTCACAACATTTTTAATTATTATTATTTTTTTTTAAATTCTAAATCTATTTACAGATGAGAGACAAAAAGAAGGGAAAAAACTAGATGAAAAGTGTTTAAGGTGTGGGCTAGAACAGCTTTAGGCTTGGTGGCAAGTTTCTGAACTCTAGGAATAAACAACATTCTACCAAAAGATATTCTCTCATTTGGTGTTTTGATGATGGTGGTGTACAGCACTGTCTAACACCGTGGTCCAAAATTTACCATAGCTGTTCAATTGGGTTGAGGTGTGTTGACTGTAAAATCTATCGATCTATCTTTAAAAATGTTGATATGGTCATCTGAGTCTCTTCATGTCATGCTCCCACACATTTCAAAAGTGGCTCTGAGTCCATGTTGGACCATTTGTAGAACTTGTTTGGTTTGCATTGTGCTTGGAAACTCTGGAAACAGTATCAAGACCTGAAAACAAAACGATAAAAAAGAACTTACATCCAAACACATAGGGTTATTTATTTAAGTATGTCTGTCTAGAGTAAAGCTGTTGATACAATCACTATACTATGATGGTAGTAAAAGATACACAAAAGAACTGGTAATGCAGCTTTACAGTTTTGAATGTAGAACTTATAGTTGAAGGACACGTGTAGCAGATTTATAAGACTTTATGCAGATGAAAATCTTTTTTTTTTTATGTGTCCTGGCTAAGATCAGCTCCAACTGCTGAAAATACAAACAAAATAGAACAAATAAAAAACTACCCATCTCAAGAAAAAGACACAATGGCATATGTTGTACATAAATCAGTGGCTTAATGGGACCAACACATTAGGTTCTAAAATACCCCTAAAAACAGGCACATTACAGGACATACTTTCAATTGGAGAAGTGGAACCAAATTTTTCAATTTTCAGTCCAGTTACAGGATGTTCCAGGCAGAAGGTGCAGCATGTGAAGGCACTTTTACCTAATTCAGTGAAGTTCCCCTCCCTTTTCTCTATTTTTTAATCAAACATTTTCAGTGTCCGCCCACCTCATGATCCCCTTATCTTAAAATCACTGAAATGTATCCTGCCCAGAGTGCATCCACCCATCCTGCAGAACAGACATGCTCTCCTCCTTTGCCTCCATTAGGTGGCGCTGTGTGCCAGCTCCTCTTTTTGACACCCTCCCATGATGATGTTCCTCACATCATATACAGTATGACACAGCTGCCAGCCTCTGGTGGTGTGTGGGTGAGCACCCGTGGGGGCTGCTGCAGAACTTGGGGGCTTACAGTACAGGACAGCTAACAATTAAACTAAAATGGCATCCTATTGCCGTCCGGCTGCTCTTTTGCACCGGGGCAATTAACCTGCTAATAATACAATGAGCACAAGTCCCCCTCCTCATCCAATACACACACACAGACACACACACAGACACACACACGCACACGCACACGCACGCACACACACACACACACACACACACACACACACACACACACACACACACACACACACACACACACACACACACACACACACAGCCTCCTCCTTCGCTGGGCTCATAGCCCCTCAGGCCATAGGAGAGCCATTGGATTAGAGAATGCTAGCAGAGATAGTTTAACGTAATGAACCATCAAGATGACGACTATTAAAGATGATTTGCAGTGTTCCAGTCCAGGGTGGAGATAGGAAGAGCGACCTGAGTTTGGCTGACTGATAGTGTTAACTCTTTATTCTCTCATTGTAGGGGAGATAAAGATTAGAAGGCCCTTTTTCTTGAAATGATAAATGGTGCAGGCTGGTCTTCACAGGTTTGAATAGTAGGAGCAGTTTTCAGAGATATGGCACATTAAGCCACTAACCTGTGTGCTCCCAGTGCTCCTCAGATGCATATCTGAGGGCCAAACAAGTTAAATATTAAAGGAGCAAAGTTGGAACAAAATGTTTTAAACCCGGTTTCTGCACAATATGTGTATACACACACACACACGTGTGTATATATGTACAACTAATGTGTGTGTGCGTGTGTGTGTGTTGTTAGATTTTGTTGCTTGAATTAGTACACCTCATCACATTGATGAACCACTTTGAGCAACTGATTGGCTAAAAAGGATTTAGCGATGCTGAGCTTCATTCTTTTTCCATCACATTTCATGACTTGCAGTTGATATTTTGGGAATATGTTCAAAAACACCATTGTGACTGACTCAGTGCTATAAGGCAGTTATTTACTCTTGAATTTAGAATACTGGAAGTGAGAACTTCACTGTTTGCAGAAGTTTTCAAAACGTCAATCTGTCCTGGTGAATTTCTGTATTTTAAGTCCAAGTGTCTGTGATCCACAGAGCCCATGGTTGTTCATTTTGACCTTACAATTGTGCCGCTATTACTGATTGTATTTGGATGTGTTTTTTCAGGCAGAAATTCCAACTTATCAAGAGATAACTCAAAAGCGCACAATACATTTCTATATAGCTCACCCTATCCCTATATATATATATATATATATATATATATATATATATATATATATATATACATAAATAAAAAACAAACGATTACAATGTTCAATCAGATTAATCACAGGGCTGCTGTGGATTAATTGCGATTAATATCGATTAAATAGAATTTATTTTTAATCTATATTAATTGCATTCATTTTGCATGAGGATACAGATTCAACAAAGAAGGGAATATATATGCACTTAACATGTTTATTAAACACCTGTGCTTCGGTGAAAAAACTTTCCTGCAGAGTGTGCCTGTTACTGTAAGTTGGTGGACTGTTCCATCTTTGGGGTTTTTTTGTATTCAAAAAAAGGGTCAACGTGCTCTTTAGCGCAGGGATATTCAACTAAAATTCAGAGGTCCAGTCAGAGAAAATGTATTAAAGCAAAGGTCCAGAAAATCTTAATGTCTAACTGGAATTAGTGTGATATATGTTGATGTAACCTAGTAGTTTTATTAGTGTCTGCATATAATCAATAACTGACCGTCAAATCAAATAAATTCAGTATGGTTCAGAAACATTTTGACAACATTTATCAATAAATAACTTTTGGTATAACTGTACATCTGAAAATAAAGTGAAAAATAATGAATGAACAACCTGAACCAACTTATATACATCTTTAACAATACCTAAATCTCAAAAAATTTAAACATTTGAACACTTTTACATTTTTTTCTGTCTTATATCACTCCCCTTATACCCCTGCTGCTTAATGGGGGAACTGAGCTGCCAGTATTTTGAATCGTGGTCTGAATGGTGTCAGGGTCATTCTCAAACACATCTGGAGCTCGTTGGTGAGTCTGGAACCATGTGTGTGTGTGTGTGTGTGTGTGTGTGTGTGTGTGTGTGTGTGTGTGTGTGTGTGTGTGTGTGTGTGAGAGTTAGGGTGATGTAAGGAGGAGCGCTGCAGCGGTGTGTGTTGTTGCAGAGACGAGTGTGGAAGCGGATGCATAGTGAGATGCACCTTGATGATATAGCCAGTCATAGAGGGTAAGTGTGAGAAGCCAGTGTACCCTGGATGAACTGTAAGTGTGGACAGTTGCTGCCGGTTCCATAAAGTGCCTCGTTCTCCCCCTGCAAAGTTTGTCCGGACTTGTATTGGCTGTTACCATTAACGAGCCGCGCTAAGCTAAGCGGGCTAGCGCTACCCGAGGCTGCCCGTGGTTGGCACGATTCAGCGGCAGAATCGGGTCGGTAACACCTGCAACAATTCACTCGACCCATTACATATTTCGGTCATGCAATTCGGTATCTGTACTACATAACGTACGTATGCACAGCACATACCTGTGCTCACGCAAGGTAATTTAGTATTTATTTCGTTAGTCTGTTGGTCGATCTATACTAAATGGCCAGATTCTATGTTGCCGTGATTTCTGAATACACAAATTGAGGAATGAACAGTCTTGGCAGAGCACTGCACTCTCTGAGCGCTTTTCTTGTTTATCTTTTTGTCCGTCCTCCTCTTGTCTGTCCCTCACCTGTTTTCTGAACTCAGCTGGATGTTTAGCCGCTGGAATGCAGAGGCCAATTTATTGGCTGAGTGGGATGGCTGAACTGGTACCTAATTGGTCTGTGTGTTTCCTGAGCTGATAAACTAATGCCGTAAACACTGGAAAAGCTGTGCCGGTAGAAACGACCCATCAAATTTAAAATATCCGAAATGTGTTGCCAGAGTCAGGGATTTTGAGTCATTCTGCACTGCAGATGCGTTAATTCCGTTAAAATTTTTTAATCTGATTAATTACGGTGATGGATTAATCCGTATTAACGCACTAATTTTGACAGCCCTAATACATATATATATATATATATATATATATATATATATATATATATATATATATATATATATATATATATATATAGACACACACAAATAGTTTTTGAGGGCAGGTTTTTGATTTCAGATGGGACTGTTATGTTAGTTGTTGTAGTTACTAAAGCTCAAAATACCTGCAGGGTTATGAGTCCTGTTTTGTTCTGATACGGAGACATTTTGCAGCATGTACTGTACTGAACCCTTTACATGCATTCCTGCTGGGCCTCCTGTTGTGATGCAGCCCCTCACCACCGTCTACAGACCTCACTCAATCTCCCAATATCTTTGCAAGCAGAAGACCAGATTGAATTTTCCTCCAGAGTCTCCCAGGATGAGAGCGGACGTCACTGGAGGATACTTCCTTTTCTACACCTCCTGATGTGGCCCTATAGATGCACGCCTCAGATATTTCTCCATAGACGGGAGAGGAGGCGATGGCTGTAGTGCGGGAATGCTCTGGATTCACTTTAGATTTTTACATCCAGTCAACAGTGGGAATTTGATGACAAACAAAAGAAAGTCCATCTGGCATGGAACGCAACGTCCTCAGAGAGCAGGAGCGTGCTTTCTAGATTGGAGTTCTTATAGCTGATCCCCAATGTACAGATAGTCACACAAAAGGAACAAAGCGCTCAGTGTTTGCCTCTACATTCTTTGATAATTTCAGAGCTAATTTTCCCCATTGTCATTTCAGCTACACTGCGGCCTATCTCTCTCTGTGTGTGTGTGTGTGTGTGTATGTTCTGTAAGCAGGATAGGAGAATAAATATTTACCATCTGTGGTGTTTTTCCCTCCCCTCTCTCTCTTCACCACACAAGATTCCAGCACTTTTTTCTTTTTTTTTTTTTTTTATATCAGTACTGGAGTTCAGCCATGGGCCTTTTTAATTTTCTGCTTTTGTGTTTTTAGCTTAGATTGACAGGCTGCTCTCTCCCTGGAGCATTGTTCTATTAATCTGTTTAATATGCTACAGAAACATTCGAGTGCTGGAACAGGCAGCTGGGGTAATGGAATCGCAGCAGGTACAGGCTTGCTTGCATATCTGACGACTGGTGAGGGGGGCAATAGAGCCACACTAGTCGGCTTGGCATGGCATAGTAACAGTGTTTGAAGCCCCCTCATCCCCGCCCCTGCACACCTTATGACCTTGTAGACCGACAGGCAGAAGGACAGAGTGAGTCCTTTCACATATTGTTGCTGGAAAGTAAAACGGCTCCTCTCGTCGTCACTCATCACTTGCCATCAGACATGCAGATTCTTCACAAGATGCACAGTTAGCAGCAAGCTTCACTGACTTCCAATGTGCCGTCTATGAGCACTGAACTGAAGCGGGATGAGGCTAAGAGTGAGGCATGTGCATTGAGAAGTGACTGCCAGCTGAGCACTATACGTTAAAAATGGTAGGTAAATGCCAATGTATAATTGTAAATCCCCCTCCCCACACACACACACACACACACACACACCCTATCCCTTCCTCCCACCCCCTCCTGCTGAGGCAATGAGTTGTGGTTTAATTAACTCTGCCTTAATGGGTGCACAGCTAGACAGAGGTGGGGTGGAGGAGGGGTTGGAGGTCGCAGGTTTGCGGCATGTGGCGCTCTGTAACGGTGCTGTCCCCAAGAGATAAGCTAAACTGTTCACTTCCCTCTGACAAAAAGCTCCCGCACCTCACCCTGACATTGTGCCTGGACTTGCAGACAGTGGACACTGTGCAGACACGATGACAGTCCAGCTTGTAGGCTGAAGAGTGAATAGAGCAAGCAGGGTGCTAATGACATAAGAGCGAGATAAGTATGCACAGGAATTCATCCTCAAAGTCTTCACAGAGTCACAGACAAGGTCTAACCTCGTTTTATCCTCCATGTAACGTACGGAGCGTAATGTGCTCATACTCTGCCTTAGGTTAAGCTTTTGATCAGGCTGTTATCGTGGACTGGCCTGGGGATGAAAAACAAAAGAGTCACAACTGGATTTTCAGAGCACGATGACACTTAAGAGCAAATATATTCTGGGGAAAGGATTTGTCACTTTTGCTTTTCCTTGAACTGACAGAGAAGACCTAAAAAAAAACCCAAAAGTAAATGATTCCTCATTATTTGTCTGGCACGTGCGTGTTCAGTCTTGTGATTGATTTTGGAGGGAGATGAAAATTACATGTGTGCTTAGAATCAACAGAAGCTTTTAGTTCCAACTTTTAATGAGATGAAACTCTAATCCACACTTTCCACCTCTCACTCCATCCCAGACGTTTCTGTCACAACACCGTATCCAACTCAGGGCGACTGGGAAAATGCTATCGCCTCATATCTTCTGCACCACTGTTTGGTTCTATTAACAACACCTCTCTGCCTTTATCTCAGCCACGTAACTGAACCTGTATATTCACCATTACAAGAAAAGCTACTGTGCCAAAAAGAAATTAGGTGGTCTGATGAAAAGTGATTGGAAGGGAAGTTGCAAAGGGGTCCCAGATCAAAGCGAGTCACTGGTAATTAGAATACATGCTGAAGAGAAGCAGACATCAGCAGAAATCAGGATTTTAGCTGGAAACTTACCTGTTGAGCTGTTCAAATAATGAATGAGAGCCATGTCTTGGTGAAGTGGGGAGACAGAGACGTGGAGCTCTGCGAAGTCAGGCTCACCGGTCGCCTTGCTTTCCCAAGGCAGTGGTGACAGACATGCAAAGGAAAGAAATAATCTCACCTATTTTCAGTTTCCTTCTCTATATTTCAGCCTGCATTTGTGGAACTCTTTCTGCACCCACGCCTCATCCCCTCCAAGGACAATTTTCTTTTATGGCTTTACTTGCTTTTGGAGCATCTTTTGTTGCTATCAGCTTTTTCTGGTCTTTGAGTCTTAGCTACCTCACGCATTGGATTCACAGTTTTTTTCTGATATCATCTGTCATAGATGACTTTTAGCAATCAGTTTAATGTCAAAAAGGAGCACCATGGGTCACTTATACCCATCAGTGCAATGTTTTCAAATGAACTGATCTCTTGGTATATTTTCAAAAATGAAACACATGGGAGACCATTGAGAGTTTGCGTAACTTTTTGTCGCAATTAAGACGACATTCCCCATAAGAGTTTATCTCTCAACCTTGTGCTTAGACTAAAATTGAAAACAACTAATGTAAAAACAATCACATGGTAAAGATAAAATTCTTCACTTGTAGATCTGGTCTGGGTTCTGCTGCTGTCTGAATGTCTTTACAGCCACACATGTTCTGTATAACTAAACTCGGAGAGCTCTCACACACAGGATCGTGCACAGCTGAGGTAGAAAGGGACACCAGTGCTGTGGTTTCACAATGATTTGGTTTTGCCTCCCAGGCAATGTCGTGGGTACCAGCATGTGTGTTTACTTGTTCACGGAGGTTGCAGTGGCAGTCTGCAACTCGGCGCACTGTAAATGTCACTCGTCATCAGGCGTTTGTGCAGTGCATGCCCTTGTAGGAAGGGGAAAGTGCCGATGTTGCAGATCCCAGCCTTTGATTTAGACACGAAAGGCAGGCCGGCAGCAAACGCACTGAGGCATGAAGGTAAATTCCCATAATTCACAGCTGAAAGGTTATCCAGCAGTGCGTTTTGCTCCTCCCTCATGTTAGTTGCTAACAAATGTCATCTGATTGAAATGAGCACATTTATACATTGTGTGTGTGTGTGTGTGTGTGTGTGTGTGTGTGTGTGTGTGTGTGTGTGTGTGTGTGTGTGTGTGTGTGTGTGGGGTTGTGGGTGTGTGTGTGTGTGTGTGACAGCTCTAAAACAGATATACTGTGTTTTGTCTGTATGAGGATCTCATACAGAGTAAATCTGCTGTGTTGGTGTGCATCAGCATAGATGTATAGAATAGCATAAAAGTCTTTCTGTTATGATTCTGCTCCTGCCCCTGTTCCTTCTCCCTCTTTCTTTCTTCCTCCTTGTTTTTCTGCGTCTATTTTGACCTGTCCCTTTGGTTCCCTCTGTCTGTCATCTCTTTCCCTCTTGTCTCTCTCGTCCCTGTGTCTTGCTCTCCCTGCTCACCTGTCTACACTCAGCTGATTACTACAGGTGACTCACATTGTAGTAATCAGCTCACCTGCCCACAATATCACCTGTTCACTATTTAAACCCTGCTCATTCTCTCAGTCCCCGTCGGATCATAGATGCTGTTCCCCACCAAGCCTGCCACCTCCGGACTGCTTCAGCCCCATGGACTCTGCTGCTTTCCCCCTCCTAGATTTCCCCCCTCTTGGACTCTGTTGTGTTCCTGTTTGTCTGTTCATGGATTTTCCCCAGCCTGTTTTCCCCTCGGCTGTCAGTTTCCCCATATTGGGAGTACCCCTCTTTAGCTTAGTTTTGTTAATTCAGTTCGGTTTTGTAGACTTCCGTTTTTGTATTCATAGAGTTTGCTTGTAGAGTTTAGTAGTTTTGGTTTGGTTCTTTCCCCCCAGTTCAGTTCTCTATTTATGTGTTGGTTTAGTTATATGGTTAAATGAATCTCTTTGTTATTCACTTGTCTGCCAGTTTCTATGAGTCTGCGTTTGGGTTCTCCAGCTTCCCCCAGTAACACTTTCATAGATGTTCAACTTCATTGAGATCTGGTGACTGCAAACGCCATATCATGATTAAAATAATTTTCATACTCACCTCACCATTCAGTGACCCCGTTGTGCCCTATGGATCGGGCATTGCAATTCTGGAGCCTATCAGGATAGAAGCACTTCATCATAGGATTAAGGTGATCAACTAGGACAACATTGTATTGATTTGCAGTGACCTATTCTTCTGAGGCTAGGCTCACTATACAGGAGTTTTGGGCAGATTTACCCCCATTTCACTCCTCTTAACAATAAAAGGAGAAATAAAATCTGGGATCTTGGTCTGACCCAATGTTTGATCTCTTGAAATCTGTTGATATTTTAAAACTGTTGTCTGAGCCACGAGTTTGGAGAGGTCTGTAGGGGAGAATGGAGAGAAGTGAGATAGGGGCTAGCAAGTTAAGGGCACACAGGTAAGTGGAAGGGGAGCAGCTGTAGGAGAGGCCAAATTGTTGTAGATGGAGTGTTCTTCTGTTTTGAAAATGATAGGAAAAACGTTCATTTGTTGACTATGAAGGATTGGGAGCTGTGTTCCAGAGACTGAAGAGTTTACTATTTTCAGAAAATTAATACTTTGGGGTTTCCAGAGCTGTAATGAATTAGTTGAGAGTAGTAGGTGGATTGGGCATAGGGGAGAGCATCTTTGTAATGCTGCAGGTGATCCTTGTAGAGTTGTGAATAAATTGAGACATTTTTGATTGTGGAGCCTTTCTAATTGACGGCCACAGGTTTTCATCTGGTGGGGGTCAGAGGTGTACCAAGTAGTAGAGTGACTGAGGAAAACTCTTTTGGGTCTTCCTCAGTCACTAGCACACTAGTACGGGGCAGGTGTTGAGCTGTACGGGAAGGAACAGCCAGTAACAGTCAAGGAGCTGGGGATTTGAGGATGGGGTGGTTTCTAGCCAACAGGGGAAACTTATGTAGCAGCGAGATGGGGCCAGCTAGCATTGTGGTTAGGTGCCAGCAAGTAGGTAAGTACAGTAATATAACAATCATGAGTAACAATTTGGTAGAATTTAATGGAAAATTAGAGCTTGACCAGACATAAGCTTTGCTGAAGTCAGAATCAATAAAAGGTGCTATCAGTGCAAAGAAATGCACAACTAAGGATCACATAGAAAAGCGGCGAACTAACAATGCCAGTGAGTCTCACATCCTACCCAGGTAATATGCAATGGTATCTAAATTGCAGCCATTGCTGTTAAAAAAAAAAAAAGATGAACCACAGTGTAAAAACAAGACCCTAGTTGTAATAAATTTGATGTGTATTTTATGATGTCTTTGTTTTTGGTTTCTGGCTTGTTTTAGGTGAGGTTTAGATGACACACTTCAGCTCCACCTAGGTTCAGTCATATCAGTTGCTTGGCAAAATGGTGATGGTGCTGTAAACAAACTGGAGCTTCAAAATTCTTCAGAAATGTGGGGGTGATTCATTATAGGTTTGGTCAACTACTATGTTAGACTCCAGGAGAGAGAAGAACCAAACGTGCCTTTATTTATACGAAAATGTCACTGATGATTAGCTGGATTTTCACAAAAGAATATGCATACAGACAAGAGCAGTTTTTCAATTCTGCTCCTTTTATTTCTGCTTGCACCCTCCCTTTCTCTCCTGGAGTTAAATGAATATCCACTCCCCCAACCACACACACACAATTGAAAATATGGCATAAATTTTACATGACAGCCCCCTGCTTCATTACGGCCCATGAGTTATTAGCTAATTTGCAGCCGTGAAATTTCTAACCCTATGAGTGAACTGAGGTGTCAAGAGTTGGCTAAATGTGGTGTGTGGAATTTGATGTTTGATGGGCACCTTCTTGATGGGTGTGTGTATGTGTAAGAGAGTGTAGGGATGTAGTTAAAGCATGTGCAGCAACACATTGTTAAAGTGACAACACATTCATGGCATACCTTCAAATAGTTAGTACCAAACAGTGTAAAATAAAACAACAACAAAAATAATCAGTTTTATTAGAATAGATTTTTTTTCTGGAAATTGAAGTGAAAGCTGTAAAATATTCTAATTATTTAAATTTTTAAAATTTAATCATGTTCTGTCCATTTTGGAAAAAAAAACCCACTAAAGACTTTTTCTGTCTAAGCGTAGTCTTTAGGCTTGAGTCGCTCACTAAACAAGAAAGAAAATAAGACAGCCCTAGTTGTTCTGATCCTCCTGACGTCTGTGTTAGCCCACCCAATTTTCTTTTTGTATGGAGTTACTCATTTTCATGTTCAACAGAGGGAGTACCCTCAGCTTCCTCTAGTGCCATCCTTAAGCCAAAATATTGACTAATAATGGTTCTTTTACAATACCCACACATGCATCATTTAGGTGTGCGGTCATGTTATAGAAGGACATTTACAGAGTGTATGTAGCTGGGGATGGAAATGTGATATCAAGGTCCCAAACTTCCTGTCACAGCTTTAATTTCCCAGATTCGTGAGAACATCTCCTTTGTGTCATAATCTCAGTTATCAGTTCCCTAAAAAGGGAATTTTAATAAACTTACTGGATGAGATAAAGGCATGCTGGGCAACACATGATAAACAAAGGCAGCTTAGGGATTTTGGGAGGGAAAAAACCCTGAATAATCTAAATGAGAATGTTTTAACAAGACCCAAAAGAAGGAATGCTAAAATTATAACAATGCAGAGACACGGGGAATCACAAAAACAATCAAACAACTGACATAAAATGACTGGACTGTGAATACACTGAGAAGTGATACGATAACAACACTCAGGTAAGCTAATGAGGGTGAAACAGATAATCACAAAGGAGGAAACACATGCAAAGGGAGGAAGTAAAACTACTAGATACACACAAGGTAAAAAATACCAAAATAAGAGCAGACATAACAAGGAGTGACATGGTATTCACACGGAGGTCAATATTTTATAGCTTATATTCAGGGCAGGGCCGCACCTCAAACACCGTGTTTCCTATCGTATGTCTGTAAATGCCTACCTGCCCTGTCCACCAGTTCCTTCTTGTGTGTTGAGGAAAAATAAACCACTAAAATGCAGGAAAAAGGGGAGTCATGGCACAAACCATGACAATTTAGTGGCTTTGAAACAGAAACATTGTAAATCCCATGACGGCAACCTTTTTGGCATCAAATAACTCATCAAAAACAAACATCAATCTGATAACAATGACCTATTATGACATAACACACCACATTTGGAAAAAAGTTATTTGAGTTCTACTTGAAATTTTCTGCTTGGCCAGTTGGTGATGTAGTAGAAGAGGCAACCTATACCTTTAGTGTAACCACACACCAGGGGCTGATACTTTCACTTCAATTCTGGGGAACTGCCATGTTGCCCATCTTTACTCTGTAATTTGCACACCAAAAGGTATAAAGCAAGCATCAGTATAGACCTATGTGCTTTTATGCAGCTCTGTTTAATATTTTGGTTAACTGTATTCCTTGTCCCTTACCTGATCTGTACTGATGTCAGTATATCCCAGTGAACTCTGATAAACAACCACACATACTTGCAGTCTTAAGAGGCACTTGGGTACTATGGCAATTAGTGATGTGACTCTTTGAAGTCAACAATCGGAGCCAGCTCCTGTCTGGGAGTCCGCTACAGAGACAGCATGCTGGAAAGGTGAGAAAGTGAGTGATTTCTGGAAACACACTAAAATTTGGATGCATTTCAATTACATCGTTAATACAAAGGCAGAGCGTAGAGTATGCAAAGTTCCGATCTCATACTGAGCAGGCTCTACAATTAACCTGCACAGACACATTAGATCAGTGTAGTTGGAAGAAAAAAGACAGGCAAGCGAAGCTGCTACTAATGCTAAGTGCTATGTGCCACATTGTCTACTGTAACTGTTGCTGCTCCTGCTGTGTCTCCAATACATCCAGTCACCACCACAACCACAACCACATGGACCTACAACCGAGAGTCTATGAGACAGTTTGTGCAAAAGGCTATGATTGATCCTCTAAGCTTCTCTATGCTGTTTCACTGTGAATAGTTAAAAGGTTGTAAATATTGTACAGTCACAGGTTCCATCTTTTTGTCAAATTGAGATGGGTATTTGTTTTTGTACTTTAAAATTTATTTTTTGTAGCACTCTTCCATGTTGAGTATGATAAGCCACATAAATAATAAACATTTGATATAATGTATGTTTTGTACATGAAGAGTTCATTTTACACATAATTTTACATTATTTTTGGTAATAAATCAAGCAACAACAAAAAATCTGAGGAGCCACTTGGGAAATGAAAGAGTCAGCTCTTTTTAGTGAGCCATCATAAGAACCGTGTATATGTGTGTGTGTATATATATATATATATATATATATATACACATGTGTATATATATATACACATGTGTATATATATATATATATATATATATATATACACACATGTGTATGTATATATACTGTGTATAGATAATCAATGGATGGTTTGTAAATGTGACGTTCCATTCTAAACTTAATCATCTGGATTTACAGTAATAGTGTATATTTGGTAAATTAGTTTTCAGGAGTCAGTATTACTTTGAAACTCGATTGTGAAAAATGAGCTAAAGCAGTTGCAAATTCTGCAAATGAAAATGAACCATTGTTAGTGTTTCCCTAAAGAATTTTTAAAGTAAAAAATTACCTACATTTCCAAGAACTCATGATAGTCATTGATAATTTTATTACCTGTTGTATTTCTAATTTCAAGGTAACCTTGTTTCTAAGGTTTGGAATAGAGATTTGCTATCACCTTGTTCCACTCATACCACAGAAGTTATACATAAAAGTTGCAGATTTATATCTTTGGGAGCATTAGTTATAGCACAGATATATCATTTGCCATTTTTGGCATTTTGTCCTGATTGTCTGCAATAGAGAGGATTTATACTCTGGGGAGCATGGTGTGCTTTGATGGCAACTGGCTTTGGGCACTGGCTTCTCTCAGGAATCAGGTAGATATTTGTTGTGTACAATTCAAAAGTCTTGGATGATCTTTGATATACCATTGGATGTGCTGACAGCTATCACTGGATTACTTTGATTACCATGCAATACATTGTAAGTAAGTGATCTATTTTTCTGAAACTCAGTCATCATTCTACAATTTTGTTTTCTTTTCTAAATGCAATGCTCTTCTGTACCTGAATGATCCTTCTGGTGGATTTCACCCTGGCACCTTTCCCATTTCCCAGACATAAGTTGATATAAGTTAGAAAATATAGAATGTGTTCGGTGAACAAATACAACTGGACAACGCCTTGGTTATTACACAAACTCATCTCACAGGATCCTGACAAGGGACTAACACTGATCATTTCCATGCTACATCTAGGGGATAGTCCTGCTTTACTGGTGGTCTTCTGTCTTCAAACCCTATAATGCAGAGTTAGAGAATATATCAGTGCATATGCATGTGGGCTTAAGAAAAGAAATACTAATGTGTTGAGGCAAAAAACCTCCCAGTCCCCCTGATGTGTGAAACAAAAGACAGAGTGCTCAGTGCAGGCCCAGTGTCCCACTGTGGGAAAAGCTTAGCTGGAGCTCGGGTCAGCGAGGTGAGGGCTGTTCAGCTCGGCTGCAGCCCAGGGCCGACCCCACTGCTGCCAGCCTTCCAGGAAATTACAACAGGGACCAAGAAGCAGCTCCCGCTCCCCCAGCTCTCTGCAATACACGCACACACACACACACACACACACACACACACACACACACACACACACACACACACACACACACACACACACACACACACACACGCACACACGCGCACGCACACGTGCACACACACACACACACACATATATATACATATACACACACAAACACACACAGAAAGTGTGTCAGTGTGGATGTAGCCTATTTGCAACAACAAATTCCAGTAGGAATAATTACAGTATAGGTACCAACTGTTCATTGTTAGGAAACTTACATGGAAACAGATCTCAGCCCAGTATAAACCTGTATGAGTTCCCCAAAGATGTCACTCATCTCTCTTTCTGACAGACATTTAAACTAATGGACTTAACTGCCCTACATCTTCAAATGGGAAGACACAAAGGAAGGCTGTGTATTTGAGGGCTGCATATTCTAATCCTGTGACTAAACTTGTTCTATCCTACTTTTCCTTTATTTCATCTCATCAAGTTTTTTTCTGGAAGATTTGTTTGAGATGAACATGGAAAGTAGAGGAGATGAGCATGAAAAGCTGCATTCAAGACAAACATTCTCCATCACCTGGATACACGTCTTCACAGAGGAGTGTATCCCAACACACTCCATCCTCATTTAATAGCAAGTTATCAGAACAAACTATTCTGCTTGTACTCAGTCCCTAATAATTGTTTCTACTCCGCCATGGAGGCGGAGCCTCGGCAGAGTTACGTGAAGATCAGCGGTGGTTTGTCTGTCTGTCTCTTTGTCCGTTAGCAACATTACTCAAAAATGGACTAAAGGATTTGGATGAAATATTCAGGGAAATGAAACAAGGACCAAGTGATTAGATCATGGAAGTGATGTGGCTCATAGTCTGGATCCATGGATTTGGTAAACTTTTCTGTATCATTGCGAGATAGTGGCACAGCATCACTGTAACCATGACAAAGTGAACACTACGTCAGCTGCCTGCTGATGATCAAATGATAGCAATCCTACTACAAATCCACCATTGTGGATTTATCGGGACTTATCTGTTGGAAATGATACAAGGAACAACTGATTAAATTGGGGGGGTGTTTCTGAGTCCCATCAACTCTCACCGCCCACTACATATTTAGGTCATGTAATTTGGTATCCATACATTATGTACACATGCATAACACACGCCTGTGCTCAGCGCAAGGTCATTTTGTTTGTGGGTACATCTGTATTAAATGGATACGTTCTATGGTGCTGGGATTTCAGCCATTGGAAATCATACGATTGAGCTGCCTTGGCAGAGTATGGCACTCCCTGAGTGCTTTTCTTGTTTTTATCATGTATCTAAATGCTTTCGAAGTGATCTCATGATCGTGGCATTACCTTACATGTTTACATTTGACCTACAAATTCTGATCCTCATGTAATCTCCCAAATGGTGGCCACAAGTCTGCGGCTGTCCCTCAACAACTACACAAATTCACTCAAAACATTCATAGAGAGATAATGAGACTGTTTTATTGTTGTTTTTCAGACTGTGAGGACTTCACATCCTGACATAATATTTTCATAACATCACTTCCCACCTCTCACAATTCTGGTGCCACTAAATATATTAAGAATGAAATCCTGTCAAGTCTTAGATCATACAGTGAGGTCATGCTGGTGAAGGGGAGCAGCATCATGGACTGTGACATCTGGCTGCAAAAACTCAAAGTACGTCGAATTTGTGAGGTTATCGTTAGCTACATTTGTGTGACATCAGGGCAAGTTGTGATGATTTGGAAATCTGTAATACATGGCTGACTAAAGTCTGATGTGTCCTCTGTTGTAAAAACAGATCATATAAAAAGCAACTCATGCATATTTCACTTTTCAGATTTCTTAGTCTATTTTTCAACCCCTCTCTGGACAAGTGGTGGACTATGAGGACACTGATGAATTATCAGATTTATTAACCCTCGTGTTGTCTTAACATCCTTTACACTCCCCTTGTCCTAAGGGTCAAAAATGACCCGCCTCCACTGAGCATCTAAAATAAGATAGGTTAATTTATTTTTCAACCCAGAATCTATTTTGCATAAAGAACCAGCCTGTCATGCCTCATACACTTTGTGAATGTCTGAGTTTTGTGCCCTTTGGAGGGCAGAGAAACTGTTTAATTTACACAGATGTTCAAAGAGAGTGGGTGCAAATGCTTATTTTGGGGCATTATTTTTGCTATATATTTTGTTTTGCTAATGTATGTGCTAATTCCTTTTGTTTGTGTATTTCTATTTTTTATACTCATCATTAATGTAACAAACCATTGCATTAAAAGGTTTATGGTAAGAAATTCATAGGCAGCATTCCTTGTTTGACCATCTGTATGTGTGCATGTGTTTCAGAGATTGATATATGTGTTTTCTGCATACTTCATTTTGGACAAAACTAAATTTCAGCAGTATTTTTTTGAATACAGTCCTAAAAAAATGGCACCCTTGTAATATACAGAACTACATTTACCTCATCACATCCATGACAAGACTCGTGTTTTGTAAGCAGCAATTGAAATATATTTAATTAATAAATAAAATACAAAGCTGGCAAAACTACTTTTCAATGAATAATAATATTTTTTAAATTTTTAAGTTTAATTAGTAATGTCACCTGATTGACTGAGCATATTCTTAAAAACATTACAGATTTGTTGACGTGCATTTACAAGATAACTCAACAAACACTGTTTTTGTAAGCAACACCCTAAACATGCCATATGTCAAGTCGTTTTCTTGCTCTTTTGTTGTAGCACTAAAATGTACTTGATCAGTTAATGTAAGGGCAACTCATTTTTCAACAAGACAGCAACACAAAATGTGCTCTCCTGAATATTTGCTTTGCCATTACAGGCAGATTTTTTTGAAGTTCTGGACCAGCGTCTTGTGATACCCTCTTCATCCTTTGTTTCTACCTCTGAAAAACTTTCCCCTGGCAAAGTCATGCTCTCACTGTGACTCTCTTTGCTCTGCTCCACAATCCCATTTCTTATCTGTGTCTCCCATGTTCAAGAGGACCCTAGCAGCTTAGCTCAATCCTTTGAAAACACTGATATTAAACGAAAGAGATGCTGAGAAGAAAGACAGCGACGCACCCCGCCCACCCCCTCCATTTACCCTGTCTGAACCTTCTGTCCTGCCAGCAGGTGGTGTGTGTGTGTGTGTGTGTGTGTGTGTGTGTGTGTGTGTGTGTGTGTGTGTGTGTGTGCGTGTGTGTGCGTGTGTGTGCGTGTGTGTGCGTGTGTGTGTGTGTGTGTGTGTGTGCTTCTTCCAACCAACCATCCACACACACGTCACACACATACATACAGTTTGTAAAATACTATTAAATTCATTGCCATTGTTGTTCAGTCTGATGTTCAGTCTGATGCACACATGCACACACACACTGAAAGAACATTAATCCTCCAATCTACATAGGCACTGGTCGCCTCGGGGGCTGGTGGGGAGGGGGTGAGGAGAGAGAGAGAGAGAGAGAGAGAGAGAAGGAGGGAGGGAGACTCTCCAGCATGCCGTGTGATCTCACATTGTTTTGCGAAAATTGCAGCCTCTGATGATGGAAATTTCATTTCGCCACCACACGAAGTAAAGGCAAAGGAGGGGAGCAGGGAAAGGAGGGGAGAAAGCAGGAAAGATGCGGGGAAGAAGAAGGAGGTAAAGGAAGAAGAAGTGGAGAGAGGAGAGATGGAGGTGCTGCAGATCTGTAGTTGTTCTCCTACCAACTGGCCTAATCTCCATCTGTGGGATGCTGCTGCTGACCTTCCTCCAGCCCACTGCTTCCAGCTGTCCATTTCCACCAATCTACTCTGCATTGCCCTTACTATACCCGATTTGCTCATCTACATATTTTTGAATTTACCACCAGCTATATATGTAGTATATTTAATGCCAGAGCCGTACACCATAGCAGTAAACTATAATTAGTTTCCATGTCAGTTGTACTTCGCATGTATCATCTGTCTTATCATGCATGTAATAAGACAGACCCCTCTACCTCTAACCCTCTACCCCTCGACCTCTAACCCTCTATCTCTACCTCTCTACCTCTTCTGTCCCTGCTGGCCAGCAGGCAGATGGGTCCCCCTAAATAAAGAGCCGGGTTCTGCTCGAGGTTTTTTCCCTGTTAAAAGGGTGTTTTCCTCACCATTGTCACCTTTTGGCTTGCTCTGGGGTACAGGCATATGGGCTCTGTAAAGCGTCTTGAGACAATTTGACTGTAATTGGTGCTATATAAATAAAATTGAATTGAATTGAATTGCATGTGGAGGCAGGGAGATAAGAGGAGAAGGAAACAGGCGATTGTGAAAATGGAGTTAAAGTAAAAAGGAACGGAGAAGGGAAGAAGGGAAGGGAAAGAAGTCGAGGAAAGAGGGGAGAGAAGCAGAAAAGGTGTGGTGAAGATCAGGAAAGGGTAAGACTAGAGGGTAGATGGACAAAAAGAAGGAGTAGGCAAGGAGGGAGTAGTCTGACGAAAGCAAAGGGAGAAAATGTCAGGAGAGAAGGAGGTAAAGTGTGAAGGGAAAATGGAGCAAAGGAAATCTGGGGAACAAAAGAGAGAGGAAAAATGTGGACAGGCTGGAGGAAGGACAGGAAGAGGTGAAGTTAAAAGAAGGAACATGGCTGTCTGACAGAACTGAGGGATATGGAGTAGGAATGAAGACCAGAATTCACATGTGTGTGTGTTGGGGGATGAGGGCAGGAGTGAGAGATGGAAGGAAAACTGAAGCCAAGGATTTAGGGGGTACAGGAAAATGCTGGAAGACAGAGAAGGAAGAAGGTAAGGAGGGATGGAACAAAGTGTTGGAGAAAAGAATGAAGGGACCAAAGTAGAAAAGTCTTAGTTATTCTCTCCTGCCTCTTTCACATCTCCCTCCTGTCCTTCCTTCTTGCAGTACTGCTACCTTCACCTCTTGACAGCCTCCCTGTCCCCCTTGACTTTTCCTCTTTCCTTTATCACCCGCTTCAGTCTGTGCATCAGTCTCTTCTCTCCTTTGTTTACCTCTTTTGATGGCTTCAGTCTCCATTTTTGTACAGTTTTCCCTACATCTCTCGCTGAATATCTCTTTCCAGTCTCTTTTTCTGTCTCCTGTCTCATTTGTTTCCTTGCCTCCCTTTTCTCTCTTTTGCCACCTAGCTCCCTTCATTTGTTCCATCCTCTGTTTCTTTTCCTTCTGCCTACGTCTCCTTCCTTCTCTTCCTACTCTCAGTCCCAGATTCCTTCACCTGTTTTCATAAACCTCTCTGTACCTTGCCATTTTTTTGTTCCAAACTTCTTTTCTTCCTTTCTCGTCTCATTTTCCTCTTTTTTGGTCTTTAACACATTGGATCCCTTTGCACTCCATTCTCTTTGTCTCCCCCAACACCTCTTTCCTTCCAGCACTGCTTCCCCTTTCTTGCTTTTTCCTTCCTTCCTTCCTTCCTTCACCCCTTCTTTGCTTGCTCTCCCTCTTCCCCTTTTTCCATCATCTCCTTAGTTGAACACCTTTATTCTGATACCTGGCTTCCATCCTTTGTTTTACTTCCCTCCATCATCTTTCTCATCATCTTTCTCTTCTTTCCATTAACATCACCTTCTTTTACTTGCTAGGCTCCACCTTCTTATTTCCCCAGGTTCTTCCACCATCACTTACTATTTCTCCTCCTGCCTCCCCAACACCTCCCTCCTTCCCGATTCCCCCCAGCCCTACTCCGTGAACCTGCCTCCATTATATCCTGAAGTAAGAGGTAATGGGATGGAGGGATGGCATCCTCCAGCTGGCTACCATGCTGACATGTCTCATCTCATAACTGTAGATGGAGGGATACACAATGTTGTTGATCCACATGCAAGCAAATATTATGCTAAAGTGATTGGCTCTCATCATGCTCTAACCCTGCAATGATGCTGGAAAACAGCAGAAGAGAAAGAGAACGCCCCATCTCTGTCCTCGTCCCCTAATTTGCATTGCATGCTGAAATGCATGAACCAGGCCCATTAACTGAGGGCCCGTGCTGTGTTTTGGTTGTAAGCAAGGGGAGGGGGGCTGTCATATCTTTTGATTTGCTTGATATGAAAACAGTGGTGGTTTGCAATCAATGGAACCTGTGGTTTATTTGGGGTGAAATGAGATTTTTTATTGGGATGTTTGCATCTCGATGCAATTTGCCAGCTTTATTGTAGACGACCCAGGAGCATCCTCACTTGATTTTACAGTAAATTTGTCATGGGGCCAATACAAGAGTTGAAAGTGAATATGGTTATTTATTTACATGCGTGCAAACAGGAATACTTTGTTAGATGCTTGTGATGATTGCTGGAATGGAGATCCCAGCTGCCTATATGTGCACGAGCCTGGTGTGATGGCAGCCTATCAGAATGATTAGGCAGAGGGAGGGAAGGCCTACCAGTTGCTCTACATGTCACTGCATTAGGGAAAATAATTTAGGATTCAGAGGACACCCCAAAGGTTTGTCTCACTTTAGCTCGGTGAGTGAACTTTAGTGTGTTGTTGGAAAGTGGTGCTGACGACTTTAGTGCGTTTTTTTGGAATTTTAATAGTGAATGATAAAAAAGGAGAAAAAGATTTTAAAAAATGTTGTGCTGGTAATGTCTTTTACATTTTTTTAATCTTTCAAGGACTATGAGATTACTAACAAGACTAACGTCTGCCATATATATGTATATATATATATATATATATATATATATATATATATATATATATATATATATATATACACACACACATATATTAGTGCTGTGAAACGATTAAAATTTTAAATCAGATTAATCACAGCGCTGCTGTGAGTTAATATTGATTAATCACAATTAAATATTAATTTTTAATCTAATTTTATCGCATTCCATTTTACATTTGCAGACTCAAAAAAGAAGGGAATATATATGCACTTAAGGGGTTTATTAAACACCTTTAAAGGTTCATGTTAGAATCCCAGACTAACGCATGCTTCGTGTTAATGTGGTACTTTAAGCTAGAAGTGCTTCGGTGAAAAGAAAACTCCTTCCTGCAGTGTGTGCATATTACTGGAAGTCAGTCGACTGTTCTGTATTGGGTTTGTATTGTATTCAAATTTCCCACCGAGAGGGCCAACGTGCTGCTTAGTAGGGCCTGACCGATACGGATTTTTTGAGGCCAATATTTGGCATGAAAGGTTCTGATCACTGATTAATCAGTGATCACTGATTAATCGGCTGATTAATTATAAAAAATATATAACGAAGAAAATGACTTCTTTTTTGGTCCCTTAACGCTTAAAATAACAAAGATATGAATTACAGGCAGAACATTTTACTGTTTTACAATACTTTGTCCTTTAGTATTTGTTTAACTTTACAACAGAGAGGAATTTCCAAGTACAAGAACATGCAACAAAGCATTAAACCTCTGGGAAATTATATAACCTTATGAAAGAGTTAATCTATAAATGAGCTATGAAACACATCTTGTCTGGTACTTCTTGTTGCTGTAAATTAGAGGTTGGTTATAAATATATGCTGTATATAAGCAACATAATAAGTGAAGTGACTGTAAAACATAATTTCTGCAGCCCTCTGATGCCCTTTAACGTTTAATCACATTTTTTCTACTCCAGTATTTTCTTTGTCATGAAGTCAGGACTTCTATGATCCAAAATAAAAACCAGAGACACCTTTCTCAGATGTAAAACATCATCTTTGACAGAGTTGCATTTTAAATATGTAATGGTCAAAAATAGTCAGACACTAATGTTCCTCCATAACAACACACAGTGAGTTGCGGTTACAGCCTGGGTCACTGTCTTCTAGTATTTTCTGACAAAGTAAAACTAAGAGTGACATCATGCCGGTTGCTGAAGACAGACAGTAATGTTAATCATTTTTACTGAATAAACCCCTTCCTCTCTGCGTTCACACCACTCCTCCTTAAATTCGCCTCAACACGCAGCTGATGGAGTGATGAACGTTTGTTCTGTACTCTCAAATATTTTGTACACTTAGGTTATTTCTACAGCTACTTACTGGCTTTTAAGCTGTTAGCTAATGCTATGCTAGGTTGGCATAACTACAGCGATGTTATTGCTAAAATAAACAGACAGGGAGTAACTTAAGCTAGGTTAGCACAATGTTAGCAATTCAACGTAAATGAAAAGCATGACTGGCATCATAACACATGGCAAAGACAGTTAAACTGAAACGGGAGATATGTTGAGTCATTGTTAATTTCACAACGTCGTTATAAACTTACCTGTTGGCTCAGCCCACTCCTGTAATGTTGCCTGGCTGTGGCTTACTCCTGTAGTTATTGAGAAGACAGCGGTGAGGACTGAGGATTGAATGGACTCAGAGCTCCATGTGTTGGACAAACCGACACTTGACAGCATTTACTGTTTTATGAGAACTTAAGAATATATCGGCGTTTAATTGGCAAAACTCGCCAATGATGATTTTTTTGAAAAGGGATATAATCAGTCGGCCGATGAATCAGTCAGGCCATACTGTTTAGCATCTTCCATTTCAAGTTGCTTGGTTCTGCTACGACCGGATCAACTGCCCATTTGCGCATGCACAATGGTAAGTCTACTTGGACAAACTGTCTGAAATGCATTGCCAGAGACGTTTCATTGATTTTGATTCATTCTGCACTGCAGATGCATTAATTGCAACTGTACAACTATTTTGCAAAGAAAGATAATGAATACAATTGTTACTGGATTATATGTTATGTGAACATTTCGCAAATCACAAATCTTTCAGTGTGTCAGTTAAATGTTTATTGATGGCCTTTTCTGAAATAATTTCTGATCTTGCAGCCCAAGATCCACCTGGAATGACTGCAGCATTATTTTACATTGAATGTTTATTTACATTTAACCAAAACCACCAGATGGAGTCTGGATGCAAACCTCTTAGTTATCTCTTCTTGGCAGGTCTAATGCACTTAATAAATATAACAATGAACATTTATTTACCCAAACAAACAACAAAAAACATAGCCTTTGGACATACTACAATCAATGTTCATGTTGTCACAGTACTTACCAGGGGGCGAGAGGTCAGATGCATCAAGCTGTGTCTAGATTTACCACTGACAACATGTTTGCACAGAGATATGAGTACATATTCTCACATACGCATTAAATATCTGTTCGTGCTTCTTATTAGATCTGTCAGTGTGAAGAACAGCAAAGAAAAAGAGGTGCTGTGTCCATTGGAAGGTTCTCCAACAACAGAAGAGCTGCTTGTGCATGACTGTTCTCCACTGTTTAAAGCACCTGTGCCACTAATTTATCACATATATCTGTAAACCATTGCCAGTGATATCTCAGTTTTCAGTAAGGTCATATGGAAATAGACTTTACAAACTGAAGATACTTTGGAATTGAAAATAAAACGAAAAGATCATTTAAATATATGATCTATCATGAATTAAATGCTGCAACTTCGTTATCTAAAAAAACAACAACAGTTGTTTAAAAGTCAACTTAGTCATGAGCCACAATTTTACAGACTGTAAAATGTACAGAATGATCACATTTACATTTACTCCTACCATTTCACCTGCAGGTGTCCCGAGAAAACAGTATCTTTATGTGGGGAAAACAGCATATGCATGGTTTTTGTGAGAACATGGCATATATACATCTGGTCTTTTTATAATGTCTGCAACATGAGCAACTGTGCTTTTGGCTGGAAACCACTTTGGGTCAACTCCCGTTGTTGTTGAATGTGCCTTTTAAATAAAAGTGAATTGACCTGACTTATTCCCAGTAGTTACTTGCCTTTTTTTTTCTTCAAAGTTCAAAACGTGTCCACTTGGTTCTTTCTTTTGGCTTCCTATGCAGTTATGTGAGAAATACCTATGTATGAGTCTACAGGTGTGATGGCAGCTTTGTGAGGTTGCAGCAGTGTTCCCAGCTAAATACTGACAGTAGCATAACAACATGCTCTAATGACAACAAGGCTGGACAATTTGAGGATAATATTTAACTACCATTGTTCTGACAAAATTTGTGATTTCTTTTGTACTATATATATATATATATATATATATATATATATATATATATATATATATATATATATATATATATATATATATATATATATATATATATATATGAAGTCTAGCTTCAATGCTATATTCACTGTGTAGTAGATTTAAATATGTGATGAAGCATTGCCACAAAATGCCATCAAAAGCATAACTTTCACACAATGAGGATAGAGTGATTTTATGAAATCATTGGCTGACAGGTAGCACTCTGGAGCTCTGCAGCTTTTGTTATTGTCTAATCAGATTGTTTTCAAATCACATTTTCAGTTTGATATTAATTAATTGTTTAACCCTAATGGCAAGTTCAGCATGCAAACAGGTCATATTTACCATGTTAATGATACTAGTGCAGGATATGGAGCTGATGCTGAGGGCATGTGGTGAAAATCAAAAGCAATGAACAAACTGATATTTTGACCAGATAATGGTGTTACTTGAAAAGTCAGAGGAAGTAGTTAAAAACCACCCTGGACCATTGAACATGAGTATCAAATATCAAGTCAATCTGTCCAATAATGAGGGAGACATTTCACTCTGAGTCATAATTTTTAACCTATTGGTGGCCGAAGATGAAAAGTCAGGGAAACCTCTGGATCAGCAGTTGTTGGAGTTGTTAAACAAGTTAAAGATGTTTTTTTATACGGTAATTGAAGATGTATCACAGTGTTGTTGACTTCTCAACAGTGGAGAGGGAAAAGTTTCTAGTTTTGATATTTCATGCTGAATTTCATTTTCAATCTTAACAGTCTGTGATTGGATTGCCTTAACTTTGGAAAAGGTCAGAAATGTGAGTGGATTCTACTCTTTCTCTCAGTGTGCTGTGTATATGCCACTGTACAAAACCCAGCAGAAACAAGATTTTCATGAATTTTACTGCAGAAGAGACTCATCGCCCCAAACCTCTCAAGCAGTTCTGAAGAAGAGCCCAATTAAAGGGGAGTTTTTACAGGGTTTCTATTTTCTTTATTTGACAATTAATTGACAGGCAGAAGAGAAGGGGCTTAACAATCTATAAAGAATCTGGGTTAATTTTGAAGCTAAACTTTTGCGCATATAGTAAACTGATCCTGCAGCTCTCATAGTTTGTCCAAATCACTTAGTTATAATAACTAAAATAAAATTATTTGAAGCCATGAAATAACTAAAATTTAGATTTTTAATCACAGCCATTTCTGAATGGCTACTTTTTACAGCGTTAATGGATGGAAACAGAGTGTGACTTTACTTTTAAGATGTATTTTCCAGTATACAAAAACTCTATACTTAATATGTCAGTTCACTGCGTGATTGGGATTTTCTTTCTGATTCTCTGTTTGTGGAATGTTGGATAGAAAAATTGAAAAACAGAAATCAGACTGGTTTTATAAGCTTAGTACTCAAATTGCAAGGATCACGGTGGATAATGACAGCACACTGATGCTGCTGCTGTAAGCACGATGTGATACTCTTAAGTGTTCCAATTCCTGAACAATAGTTTATTGTTGTGCAGTTATGAGAAAAGTATCTAATTGAGATCTGGAGTGGGAGCCTGGATCTGGAGCTCATAATCATGACTGATGACAGTGAAAAGCTAATTAAAGCTTTTTAATTTTCCAGAATGTAAACATATGTTGCACCTTTTTTTCGAGCTGGATGAAAACCTGCCAAAAAATATTAGGCTAGGCTAACCATGTCCTGACCCCAGCTTCATACATGAAATATGAAAACTGCATTGAGCATGTTATCGAACACTTGAACAGAAAGCAAATGAATATATATTCAAGATCAAACACTGCTGCACTATGCAAAACTGAAGATATACAGCCTGTCACAGTTTGAGCAGAAGGTAGAAAAGAAACCCAAAGAAGACGCACAGGCAGGTATCTTTATGTGACTATGGTCGATATTTTTAAAATAAATAGTCTGCATCTATATAATATATAGTATCTTTTAACCTCGGCTAGCTTCTATAAAGTTCTTTACAATGTCTCATTCAAGAACACACTCACACACCACTTGTGACAGAGCTGCCATGCAAGGTCCTCACCTACCAATAGGAGCAAGTTGGGGTTTAGTGTCTTGCCCAAAGACACTTCGGTATATCAAGGGGCTTGGGATCAAAGCACTAACCTTAATATTAGTGGACAACCCATTCTACCACCTGAGCCAAGCTGCCCAATACTAGGTATAATAACAATGTATTGACTGATGATGTAAATACTGTAAAGAGAAATCAGAGACCCAAACGTAGACAGCAAACCAGATAATGTTTAAAAAAAAAAAAAAAAAAAAAGCTTTATTTTACATAGGATAACAGAATGAACATACAAAATAAAGAAAGTAGAAAGAGGACAACTGGGAACGGGATGAGGGAAAGGGGGCAGTAAGTGTGGGAGTCTACATTTGTAGCGTGACCATCAGGTCTTCCCCCAGAGCTGAGGAGGAGATATCACCTTCTTCTGAAATTCCTGTTGACCAGATAAGAACTCTCTTCTTTCAAACTTTGTTTTTATTACCCTCAAAGTGACCCTAACAGGACTGAGAAGGTTCTTCCCCCAACGAAAGAACTGGTGTGATTTGGCTTGTTATTCAACCTTTTGGAGATCCCCAACACATGAATCTCTCTCTCTGTTTTGCACCTTTGTTATGATAAAGACTTTGAGAGAAACTTTAAACCCACCAAATGGACAATTCTTCTTCACCTTATAACCCTTAGCTCCTAAAACCTGGGTGAAGCTCAGGACACATCTGGAGACGATCAGATAAACACCTCATAAAACCCCCTTCACAGGTCCCTGTGAAAATACCAGGAATCTGCCTGCATTGTGCCACAGAAATGAATGTTGCTCTGAAAATGACTGTTCTGACATATATTGTGTGTTTTTACATGTACCAAAGTAATCAGCAACTTAATATCTTTTGGAACTCCGAAAATCCTGACTTTCTGGGACCAATTCCCATGTTTTTAGGATTTTATGGTTTTAACCCGGTTTCTTCCACAGTACCACAGCGACTCCATGTGGTCAGGATGACAAATGAACATGCCACGGAGAAATACGTTATTATGTCTTTTTACCTTATTACACTTGAATCATGAATGTTATGTTATGCAAAGTATGCTTGCAGTGAGTTGTTTACATATCCTCTTTGACACACATGTTGTTTTGTCACTCTCTGCACATCTCAATACATACATATTTAGTAAATGCGCTACTCACGTATTTCACTTTTTATTATGAATACACCACTTTATACACACGTCCACCTGCATCACTATAATGAAGAGGCGGACGGATATCGTTAATTTGTATTTTTCTTATTAGATTAAACTAGTTAAGAGTACCCTTATTTCCCAGAACTAGTAATATCGAATGTCGGACATCTGGGAGGTACTCAGAAGGCCAGCTCCTCCCATCAACTATAGAAACCCATCCCGGACAAAGCTCCCTCCTCTTCTTGCTTTCGTCTTTGTCCCGTGTCTTTTGTTATTCCGTTACCTTTTTTTAACAAGACTGGCCAGTCTGATATTTTACCTAAAACGTGTGATCTTTTTCTTATTATATTTTTATAAGTATCTCTTTTTGTCTTTCGTTAGAATTAGAACGAGTTCACGTTCACCATCAAGCTGCACTCAGAATCAATTTTTGAATTCGATCAAAAATCCCATTTTTCTTTTGTTTTCACTTTTGCTACGGTTGCTCTCCCAGAATTCATCCAACTGGTTCCGAACGCCGTTCTGAACCTAACTGAGAGCTTCCGAGACCAAGTATATTTTCCAACCCAAGACGAAATCCAGCGGTTCCGAAGTCAGATGTCTGCTGGATCAGACATTTGAACCAACCCGAAAGACTCCAACCCGGCGGGACTGTCATCGGTGCCGAATTTCTCACACAGAATCTGTGAACTGACAAGCCCAGCTCCTGTGAACGAGGTCGGTCCGAATCTGGTTCTAGCCTCCGAAGCTTTCGGCCACAGCAAAAGTAAGACACCGCTTTGATTCATCGGATTTGACTAAGGGTTGATGTCATTAACTTGGTCGTTAATTCCATTCCTTTGATACTTTTGCAATTTTTGATTCTAAAGCCAAATTCCCGCTACGTTATTCAAATTCATCTCTCCGCTCCCTCTTCCTACCTCACAGACACACACACACACACCCACACACAAGAACAAAACTCCTGCACGTACATACACTCACGTTTTACCTGTATACTTTTAACTGTTTACTGAACTTATTCATTTGTACCTTTGATTAGTAGAAATAAATATTCACCTTAGACCAAAGTTCATCTCCGTTTGTTTTGTGTTTCTGGTACGAGTCACTGTCGGCTGAAAGAAACCCTCCTTCAGATTATCAGATTGAGATTTGATCAAAATAAAAATTCATTCAAACTTAACTTGAATTGATGAATTCATTTGGAGTTCGAATAATCAAATAATTAAACAATTAATTATTCCTCTAACGAGGTGGTGCCCCGAAAATATTAATCAAATATCAATAATTAATAAATATAATTTAATAAGGCACTTATCGCTACACATTAGAGGCCTCTATGGGACACAGGCAGAATAACCTAACCAAAAGGAAGCAGAAGGAGCTCAACCCAGAAGTGCTAATGCTACTGGGAGCTACACAAAGCTAGACTTCACGAGCAGTTACATGTAGTTAATTGAAACAGAATTAATCGTCATGATAATTAGACTTAACGGTGGGAGTACTGACCAACACCAAGTAACACAAGGCAAGGCACAGTGAATACAAACACACAAACTGATTAGGTTAGCTGATCGTCGAAGCTGAACGTGAACATGGTGCAACACTATGCAGATTCAGTGCGCACAAGCACTTACCAAAGATAACAGAACAGCAATATAGTGCCACACTTAACTGTATCGGAATGTACAAGCACCTAGCAACAAATACTCAGAATAGGAGTGTTACACTAACAACGATACAGGCATACAGAGGTAGGGAGAGTGGTCAGGGTGGTCGGTGGGCAGAGGAGGAGTGGAACTGTGGCGTGGGGGTTTTGGACTTGAATGCCAATGACAGGTCCAGAGTTGAGCATTAGAGAAAAGCTGAGGTCGGGCTGATGGCATGTACGTTGGAGGGTTTGGAGTAAGAATAGTATCCAGATAGGGAGCAAAACGGAGCATGTCTTGTCATGGTCTGGCATCGAATGGTGAGAAGAAACCATCTTTTATGGTAGATGGAGATGATTATCGGCAGGTGAGTGACTCCTTAGCACCGGTGTCTTCACTCTGCTGATTATCCAATTAAAGCAATGCACACAAATCCACACACGCACGCACGCACGCACGCACGCACGCACGCACGCACGCACGCACGCACGCACACACACACACACATATTCAACCACATCACATACACATGAGGTGGAAGGTGAAAGGAGGAAGAGCTGCTAGCTAAGTAGAGGTGGAGGGCATGACAAAAACAGTATCGCCACGTTAAAGGGTAATTCATGGTGATGAACCTAATGAGAATATTCACTAAAAAAACAGTTTTGCTAAGCTTTACAGCATTTTCTTCTTATAGCTTTGCAGCAACATGGCATTGGTCTTGGTAGCCGCAGGCAGAAGAAAAAGCTCCAGAAATCCACTGCAGTCAACAGGCACAGTTGATTAACATTTATCAGCTAAAAATCTAGTTATTTATACCTTTAGGAGCTGGTGCAGACCAAAAACAGAACTAAAAGGGAGAGAACATTGGTTTTACAATCACAGTATGACTACAGGCGCCTATCCCAGACAATGCTAGATGTGTAAGTAAGCAACTGTTTAATTCATAATGTCAAGCTGATGATGGATTATTTATGTCATAATGAAAGAAAGAAAATACAAATGAATACACACTAAATACACAATTGCATGGTATTGCCACGGCCTCCACCTCCAGCAGAAGAGTGGAATGTGTGCAGGTTCAGGCAATTTGATAATCACCTGAGTGAGCACACCTGCGACAGGGAGTGGTTCACTTGCAACCCATCTACCTCTGCCATATAAGCCTGACTCAGACCGCTACTTGATGCCAGATTGTTGAACTACTCCAGTTAGTTTAACCCATGCCTTTGTTCTGCTCTTTTCCATGTGCTTATCCTGCATGTTGACCTGTTGTCTCTTGTGCCTAAGTTCTCAACCAACTCTGTTTGCTCCACCTAGATTCTGTCTATGCCTTCACGCCAACAACCACAACCAACCTGATTTTCTCTGGACTCACCCACCCCACCCCTCCAAAAAAACAAAAAAAAAACAAAAAAAAAAACAAAACTAGAACCCAAAGTCTGAAATGAAGCACAATGTAGTATTAAATGAGAAAGAAGAGATCTGCATATCCACATATTATGGATATATAACTGCATTCACACAGTGACACATTTGGATGCTGTCAATTATATCACATAAGATTTATTATGTATACAAATTATAATCAAAATATGAATAAACTATTGTCATATTTATTAGTCACATTACTGTAAAACACTATTTAAAATGTTGAAATGCACTGCACATTTGGGATTCATCCTCATTTAAGTTTACCACGATGACTGAAATGCACTAATTTTGGTCTTTCCTTTTATTGATACATTAATGCTGCGCCCATGCTTTGTTTTTGTTCAACTACAGGCCATCTTGCAATAGGATCACACCGTCATGCCCGTCAACATGTTGTCATGTAATAATGCAGTAATTACCACATTGTTGCATGACTACCCCCCTCAAATGGGTTGGACAATGCCCGTCTTTGAACTTGGCCATCACTAGATCTCAAGTACACACCTGTCAACTCTGTGTCTTTATCTTGCATGACTGCAACATTATTGTGTCAAAATCTGCCCACAGACAGACATACTAGAGATAATTTTGGGCTGGATCATATCCACAGCAATGCCAGTGAGACCTCTGTTCAGACTTCATTTTGATGTTCATTTTAATGTGAGACACACCTAAACAGTTGTATGTCTGTGTCTTGCATGGCTATGACGCTACGGTCTTACCAAAATCTGGACAGACATATGAACACCTGCCAAGGTACTCAAAGCTGCCATTATGGTAGTTCCTGCTACAGTAGGTGTCTCTAGGATGGCATTTTGCAGTGGTGACACACATAATATTAGGTTCCATATACTTGATCATCTTAGGAATCCTGGTAGGCATGAGGACTTATGTAACATAAAAGCTCACATGCGCATCAATATTTATATGACATATAGACCAGACAAGCTGTAGTTTGAGCTGAATGAGTAAATTAGCCCTCTTCAGGCCGAATCCTCCAACAAAAGTGTGATAATCTGTGATATTTCAACATGATAACAGTTTTAAAATAGATTACTTCGACCTTACACTAACATTCTGTCCATGTAGGCCATTTGATTAAACTGTATGCACTTTTGACTTTTACTTAACGTATCTACATTTATAATAATCCAAGGCTTCAAGATCTTGGTGTTATTACACTTTGGTGCTTGATGCTCGTCACAACATAATCACATACCATAACAACACAAGAGATAACTATTCACTCAGGTCTATTATGTGACCTGATTATCAGTCATGCCTAGACTTGTTTGTGATCATCACATTACAAATACAATTAATCCAAGTACACATTAAATTTTGCTCCAACAATTCCCCCTTTGGCCATTCTATCGCCATCTGAATTATCAAGTGAGTCGTATATCCCCATCATCAAACATTATCTTTATGAAATGGCAGTTGTACACACTGTCCTGAAGTAGACTTAATCGGAGAGATAATCATAGCATTAGCACAAGGAACAAACCAGCACATCAGCAAAACAAACATGATTATAGTTAGCCAGGGTATTAGCCACTTTACAATCGAAGACAATTCCAATCCTCCAGTGGTCAGTCAAGACTGGTGGTCTTGACTGGCCGCTGGAGGATTGGAATTGTCTTCATTCATCTGGATTCTTGGAGTCTCGGATCTTCTTCTAATGCAGCCGTTCACTGAGATGGGAAACAACATGTTGTTGTCTGAGACATCTGAAATATCAGGGATGTATGTAGGTGTCTAAAGGGGTGCCAGGGTCTTCTTTCGGTCCTGTTGATTCTGTTGGTTGGTGCCATCCTCAAGTTAGTGCCGTCACTGCCTCAGCTGATGTGATTACCACGCCTGTTTCTTGAGGTTCCGGAAGCTTGGAGGGCAGGCACGCCCCATCAGCCCTCCTTCCTTCCTTTACCCAAGCTTGAAACAGCCATACAAATCAGAAGAAGACTCTTGGAGCACTTGTTAGAGAAGAGCGCTTCTTTCAACTCTTTCTCAGTTGGTGACTTGGCATGTCAGTGAGGAGAGGCTTAATGTGGACACAGATTTAAAGGTCCTTCCTATCATTCTTAAAATAATGACTAGAATGCTAGAAGTATGAGCCCATTTGGTAAATGGTGTTCAAATGGCTTTACCAGAGAAGGGAAGTTTTTATAGCAACTTAAAACATTAATGGAGGCAAAAGAAAGAGCAGATACAGAAAATCATGCAACCTTGGCCAAGAAGAAAAAAACAGTGTAGACATGAGTCAAAGCAGTCTGGAAAAGTGTAAAGTATATGAAGACAGTAAAGAAGGAAGCGAGGAAAAGTAGATTTCCACAACACAGGGCAACCATGTGTGCTGACCCCTGACACTGCAGACTCTAGGCACACCTCCCTGATGTTATTCTGCTGGGGTTTCATCTTTAGCCTCCTCCTGTAGCTCTCATTGCACTCAGTAATATTGTCATTCAGTTCCTTTTATACTTCATTCAGTTCCTCCCGGTGTCCGCTTCTGAAGGTTACCTACTTCCTATTCATTTGCCATGTTTACGAGACCTTTAATTCCTCTTTAATTCGGAATTAAAGTTAATTCCGCTTTAAAATCTCCTTGTAAACACTTAATTCCAAATTAAAAAGTTAAATCCGAATAAACTTAATTCCGAATAAACTGCCTGGTTTGTTCCGATGTTAATTCCGAATAAACTAATTCCTGTGTACGTTCTATTCATGTATACAGTTAATTCTGCTTTAGTTAATTCCGGTTATTCTGCGCATGCTTGGCTCCTCATGACATAGCGACGTGCACAGCTTGGTCGTCTGCCTCCCTTCTCCGGTATTCTATCTCTCTTCTCCTTCTCAAGTGACGCAACAGAAGTAGTACGCCATTGTCGAGTTGCTGTTTCAAAACGACAATAAAAAGCAAAGCAAATAGTGTGCTTATTAGTTGTTCCTCCATGTTGTTGGGGAAAAGAAATGCCGCAGCAAAGGGAGTTTGTTTTCTTCCGGTAAACAGGGATACGTCACATCCACTCCCTGTCCAATCAGAATCCTTTCCAACGCCCAAGCATTAAAGCAGAATTAAGGAAGGGGATAAAGGTGCGGTCCATGTAAACCTTAATTCGGAATTAATACTTCCATGTAAACGCAAAGCACAAAACTTTAATTCCGAATGAGTTAATTCCGAATTAATAACTCCGAATTAAAAAACTTCATGTAAACGTGGCAATTGTTGCTTTAATGTCCTTAGTAAACCAAGGGTTTGTTGATGACAAAACAGTGCACTGTCTTGGTTGGGATCACACTGTCCACGCATTAAATAACAGTTTGTAATGCAGTTTGTCAGTCAATATCTGCCCTCTCCATGAGCCTTACAGAGAACATCTCAGTCTGTTACCTCAAAACATCCCATCGCTGGTGATCACTGGTTGCTGCTGAACTGCGGGAATGGGCTTGAGATGGAACAGGTTGTGATCTGATCTGCCCAGAGGAAGGAGAACTTTGGAGCTGTGCAGCTTCATAACTCAACACATGTGTGAGGTGGCTTTGAAGTGTACTTAGTACCAGATCATCTCAAGCCAAAGGTCTAGGTGATCACCTGATGGTGGCAATCAGGAAAATAAATACTAAAAGAGACATACTAATGTGCCATTTTTGAGTCCAGCATCCCATTCCTGCTATACCCTCTAAGTAAATTTAATATGAGAACATCTGAACAGGAGCCTAAAGGATCATTTGTCATCCATCACTAAAGAGACAAGCTCTACATAACACATTTAAAAAAATACTTCCAAATGATTTTTGACAGTTAAAAGGGATGGAAATATAAACATTTATATTTAGATCTTTTGGTTAAATCAAAAAAATTAAACACGTTACAAATTCAACTGGAGCTTCTTAGGTATTTTCTTGTATTGCTGTTCAAACACAGATGTGAGTTGTGTGTCCCATTGTTCCGCATTAGATCATCAGGTTGATATATTACAGCACCAACTAGGCCTGTACCAGACTATTTATTCTCCAGCATTGATTAATGAATCCACAACATAGCAGCACCACCCTATTGTATGCATGTTTGTATGATTATAACCATTTCAGTGTGACCTTGATGAAAAATCATTACACTTTCATGCGCATTAAACACCATACATGTCCTATCCATCTTTTGGCTAATCATTATCTATTTTTGTTACCGATGCCAGTGCCTGTGCTTGTTTCCAGTTAGAAAAGGTATATGTCACACATTCAATCTTCACTGGTTACCTGCAGAAAGAAGAAAGGAGCACGGAGGAGGTGAATCGGTAAAGGTACAGCAAAGAGTGGAATAGACAGAAATAGAGAGGGAGGGAGGTGAAGAGGCAGTGTTAGAAGGCTGGCTATTTTTCACCAGGGTCCATGGTGAAGTTGTCAGGCGGGAGTGTATGTGAGCCCGCCAGATGATAATGTGGCATGACACTTCTGAAATGAGAGCCGGGTTGCCATGGTAAAAAGCGGGGAGGGACAGTCTCTCCAGGGCCCCAAATAAAACAAGCTGTAAATGATGTTTGATTAGGATTTAGATCATGGAACTGTTCAGGATGACCCCTTTGTCGGGTGCTTGCTCAGGCCTCAGAGGATTTTTGTTATGTTTGACTCGGAGCACCATCATGTGTATGTATTTAATGTGTGTATGTGTGCTGCTTGAGGCTATACAGACATACGGTATCTTGATCTAGTGAAAGAGGACAGTATATTGCACCTACTAATTTCATCAACTTGGATGTAGTTTGAGTAGATAGGGACACATGGATTGCACAAAACCATTTCATATTCAAATTGTGGCCATTAAGCAGGACAAAAACATAACTAGATGACAGCTACACAGCCTCCTTAATCACTGGGACATAGGCTTATGGTGTCTAATGTGTTTATTAGACAAAAAGCAACACTATTAAAGTTGTATATACAGTTTCTACTTTTTTGTGTCCACCTAGTGAATTAAAATCCATCATCTGTTAGCTTGCCAGCTCCTTAGATACATCTCTATCTCTAATTTTAGCAATAAACCTGGTGTTAACAGAGTTTCTTCAAACAGAAATGTGTGATGATTCTACCAGAGGTCTCTGTCATATTCCTTATTGTTATTAGGTGTTAAATGAGGAAGAAAAAAGCAGGACAGTAGTGAGTCATGCAGTTGCTGCAGATTTGTCAGCTGTGCATCCATGACGTGAATCTCCTATTCCACCACATCCCAAAGGTGCGCTATTGAATTGACATCTGGTGACTGTGGAGGCCATTGGAGTACAGTGAACTCATTATCATGTTCAAGAAACCAGTTTGTGCCAAGGTGCGTTATCCTCCAGGAAATAACATCAGAAGATGGGTACAATATGGTCATAAAGGGATGGACATGGTTAGCAGCAATACTTAGTACCAGCCAATACCACCACCAGCCTGAACCACTGATACAAGGCAGGATGAATCCAAGCTTTGCTGTTGTTTATGCCTTATTCTAACACTACAATCAGAATGTCGCAACAGAAATCGACCAGGCAATGTCTTACCAATCTTCTACTGACTGTACAATTTTGATGAGTCAATGCCAACTGTTGCCTTAGTTTTCTGTTCTTAGCTGACAGAACGGGCACCTGGTGTGGTCTTCTGCTGCTCTAGCCCTTTTGCTTCAAAATTCGATGTGTTGTGCGTTCAGAGATGGTCTTTTGCATACTTTGTAACGAGTGGTTATTTGAGTTTCTGTTGCCGTTCTATCATTTCCAACTAGTCTGCCCATTCTCCTCTGACATCTGACGTCACCAAGGCATTTTTACACAGAAAACTGCCACTCACTTGATATTTTCTCTTTTTCAGCCCATTCTCTGTAAACCCTAGAGATGGTTGTGTGTGAAAATCCCAGTCGATCAGCAGTTTCTGAAATACTCAGACCAGCCCATCTGACACCAATAGCCATGCCATATTCATAATGAGTTAAATTATCTGTCTTCAACACTCTGATGCTCAAGTTAAACGTCAGCAGGTTGTCTGGACCATATCTATATACATAAGTGCATGAGGTGCTGCCATGATTACATGTTGTGTTAATGAGCATTTGAACAGATGTACTGATTAAAGTTGCCCAGTGAGTATATTTATATATAAACTAACATCTGACTAAAATGCTTGAAATGGTTAAAATGATTAAGTACTGGCAATTATTAGTTCCAAATTTTACTGCTGTTACTATGTTGCCTCTTCTTACTATCAATAATGCACAACTAAAAAAGTTAGGATATCCTAGTAGACTATATGCTGGGTTTGCTGCATATTATCATTCCTCATGCCAGGGACTGCAGTTATCAGACTGCTCAGTGACTTAGATTTGGACCTCTACTGCAGTTAATGAAACAAAGTTCTGTACACAGACTGGTAAAATACTGTTTACCCAAACTGGAGACACACATCACCATAACTTCAAACAACTCCACTAAACATTTGCTGAATATTGGTTATACTCAACATTTTGTCAAACTAAAATCAAAGTTAATGTTTAAAAAAACAAAACAAAAAAAAACAGCTATTTTCCAAATTATATTAATGTACTGTAGATAGAATGTTCTCATGAATTTCAGGTTTGACTTTTCATTGCAGGAGAAATTTAATGTCACAACACTGGAAATGAAACTGAAAGCAGTTTAGCTGCTATGGAATGTCAATAGTCAATAGCTTCTGGTTTAACACTCAGTTCAACCAGAAAACAAAAGAGCAAGAATTACTTGTAAATTCTTGCTAAAATAAGTGGTCCTTGAATTCTGTTGCCATAGTTGCTACTTCTGGGTCATTCAGCCATGGCTAACTTAGTATAAAATATCAAAAATACACTTATGCTAACGTTGTTATGGAATAGACTTAGACTTAGATGGCTTTACTAATCCCTAGAGGGAAATTGAGTTGTTACAGCAGCATGGATATTCAATAAAGGGTCAACAACAAGACAACACAGAATACTGGGGTAGGATCTAAAGTGAAGGTAAAATAAAATAAAATAAAAATATAGATATTGTAATATAGAAAAAAAATCCACAGATTAGACAAGAGTAATGTAGAAATGTGCAAATGAACAGAATGTGCAAATGAGAATGTGCTAGATGTGCAAATGACATGAGTAGGCACAGACAAGGTTACATATATAATAAATGACATTAGAATGTAAAGTGTCCAGTATGTACAGTGGTATAATCAGCCGGCAGAGTGACAGAATCCTTTTGTGCTCTGCCCGATGCAGATGCATTGAAAAGTCTTATTGCTGTTGGAAGGAATAACCTCCAGTACCATTCTTTGGCGTAGCGGGGTTGTATCAGTCTGTTGCTGAAGCTGCTCCTCAGAATGTCCACAGTTTTATGGAGGGGGTGGGAGGTGTTGTTCATGATGGCCAGCAGTTTGGTCAGCATCCTCTGCTTCACTGCCTCCTCCAGGGTGACCAACTGACAGCCAACCACAGACTGATAGAACATCAGGAGCATGTGGTTAAAAGCATCGAAGGACCTGAGCCTCCTGAGTAGAGCCGGCTCAGGCCCTTCTTGTAGACAGCCTCAGTCTACTTTAAAATCCTTAGAGTAATTACATCATTAATCCATTCAGAAAGATCGACATTTGGCATCATGTCGCCAATATTTTTCAACTGTGACATTAGTATAACTCGTCTTACATGGTGTAGTTGCAGTGCTGTCTGTTCTGTTTCATTTTGTTGTTTAGTTTGCATCAGGTTTAGTTACAGTTCTCCTACAAATGGAGACAAAATGTTTTAGCCCACACCATCAAATGTTTCCATTTCTGTCATATGTTTATAAATGCCAGCTTGTCCTTCACATACATTTGTTTTATTTGCCATGCTTCACCCTCCCTCCATCATCTTCTGCCTCTTTTCTACTCTCTTCTCCTCTTAGAGTGGGGCCTGCCAGCCTGCTAGCTGCTGCTGATCCTCAGCACAGCCTTCCCCATAAGCGCAGCTACTCGCCTAATGTCTAATCAACATCACACTTATTCTCACTTAATAAACAATTGTACGTATCTCATTGGTGATGTGGTCCTTGATCAAGAATTGTAAGCTGTGCAGCTGGAGAGAAAATGTCCTACAAAAGTTTCAGTCCACTGGTGTGGAACAATTGGGCAGTGGCAGGGACATAAAAAAAGGTTATCTAGAACTTTAGTGTTTGCATGCTATTTTTGTCTTGCATTGGACTTGGATTAATAACAAATAATGTTATTCTAGCCTCCGAAAACCCCACAGTGGTCAAATATCTAATACTTAGTTCTTCACAAAGCTACCTTCCCCTGATGATTCTAAATATTATCCTTTTCAGTATGTTTTTTTCCTCCATCTTATCTCCTCTGCTTTCTTACTCACTGTGCTGTCACTGCTCTGTTTTGTCCTCCTGACTGTATCTTTCTTTGTTTTAGTGACTCCAAATATCTTTCCTTGCACACATGCTCACACACAAACACACTGATTTAGTAATGTAATCCTTATCATCCGCTCTCTCATCTCCAACCACACATTCTGTTCAATAGACCATAATAGGATAGAGGTGTTGACGTCAGCCACCATTGAGAGAACATTATGATGTGCTCCTCCTTTTGTGCAATCTCTCCACTGCCTCGCCTGCTATGAACAGACAAGGGTGAAATTTATTCGCTCTTCTTTTGTCTTACAGTGTCTGCTATTCATGGCAGGGAGAGCCCTCCAGTTTTCCATTCAGTTTCTCTACTTCATTTTTTTTTGGTTATGAAGATGTTCCTTACTGCAAATGAAACCTTCATGGTTTTCATCATCAGCATCGTTCTTTACATCTGTTTCGCTGACCGGAGTAAAAAGATCTCTAACAGGAAAAAAGCACCAAAAACAGCATCAGGACTGAACTTGGCTCCTTTAGCCTCGAAGAAAGGATAATTTGTTAAAGATGACACTTTGAGGTAAAACACATCTTGAATTTTAAGTGTACAGTGACATCATTTCAAAAGCCCTTCATGGGATATGTAACATTGTCAGCAATTAAAGTGATTCCATAATTCCAACATTTGTCATTTTAAATTACTCTTCTTCATGGTTTTATTCAGGCATACTTACAACAGAGAGAAGAGATGAAACAGAGCACACATGTGATTGCCATATCCAAGATCCTACATGAATCCTACATCAATACATTGTAATTTTGTATGTGTACATTCAGAGTTCTGCTGTGTTGAAAGTGTTTTTCATGTTACTAGATCCAATTGAACAACACGGTCACTTCAACTTTTACAGAACAGTGATCAGTGTGCTTGTTCAGACAGGAAGACTGCATGTTCAGATATTGTCAGATTAATAGAAGGGGACACATGTCTGAAAGGGGTAACATTTACTGTAGTAATGTGATGTGTTCAAGATGTGATGCAGTTTAACTGCTTTGCCATCGGTCTCAAGTGTCATACATTCTAGAATGAGGCAAAGCTGCATTTTGGAGATTAAATAGCCTCCTTTTTGCAAAGCTGCAGTAAAGCTGCAGTGAAGTAAGCTGTCCACGAGAGATTCATTCAGGACAGGTCACTGGACTTAAACGTTGACAGGATCAAGATTTGGCCTGTGATATACTGCATTCTGAAGCAGTATGCAGACTGAAGCTGTACTGTTTAGCTGTGCAAACAAAATTTGATATATATATTTTTAAAGTGAGTTGCCTCAGCAAGGAACACTGCTGGGAATTCCAACTAAATTCATACAGACAGCTCTTCTTGATCTTTTAATTAATATAGATGTTTCATTATCATGTAGTGTAAAAGCTAAAAGTCTGCCATCATAAAGAGGGGCATTGTACAAGGGAGTCTAATCGTGTACATTTTAGGACAAAATCTCCTGAAAAGAAGTCAAGGTGTTGCTCTCAGTCACACAAATGTTCTGTGACTGAAGTGCACTTTCAGGTGTAATTTCAAGTGTGTCCAATTTGGAAAAAATGGAGACCAGACATAATACACAATTATTATTAATATTATTATTTTCACAACACGAGTAAGAGAAAATATATTCCCTCCTGCCTTTAACTGCAAACAACAAGAAACAATACAGGCCCGACTGGAATCTCAGCAAACTCTCCCAGCTTTCCACTGCTGTTCTATTCATTGCGTGATTGGAGCCAGTTTCCTCTGGTCCACTTCTCCTGTCCCCAACTGGACATTTCATTAATTTAGATTAACAATGGGAAACAGACAGTATATAAACCAAAATACCTCTAGAATGAGGTTTATAATTCCTAGTCCATTAGAGAAAACAAAAAATTGTTCTCATTTGCTGCTGGCATTTGCTGGCAGTTCAACAAACTCAACTGATTACTCCTGATGTAGTTTCAGTTGGAAAGAGATGCACCATGACTCCACAGAAAGTGTATTAGTTTGAATCTTAGCTCAAATCTTACTTGTGCTATAATCCACTGCACATGACTCAAAATGTAATTTGTGCTCCAATCTGTGTTTTACAAGAGCAGCTACAGTGATAATGTTCTGACCACTTCCAACATTCCACTGGAAGACAACTTAAGCTCTTGCTTTGCTCGAATCAGGAATCAAGAATCTTTATTGTCATTGTGTTTCCACACAGCGAAATTACGATTGGTGATTCCCAGCCATAGATAAAGAATAGAAAAAGGCACACTATATACAAATGAAATTTAAAAAGTACTGAAAAGATATAAATATAAAATTCTACTTATTCTACACCTCCTCTGTAGATACAACCTACAACTTAAATATTCCTTCTTCCAGAAATGGATGCATTTAGGTGAAAATCAGATTCAGCTCAAAACATCACATGTGAATATCCAGTCCATTTGAAGCCCTGGGGAGGGCTTTCAGCACAGAATCATTCTCAGCCACAGCCAGTGTGATCTGAGAATCAAGCAGATCATTGCGCTGGTCTTGGGAAACCAGTGGAATGTATGTGGTTCTGATGATGGATACCAGCAAACACGTAAAACAGAAAATTATGTAGAATGTCTAAATATATGCTGCAGTGAGTTTAATTAAAGTAGGTGGAAGGTAGGACCAAAATGAATGGGCTAAATTAATCTAGCCCAGGTGTAGTGATTGAAACCAGTGATTGATCTGTAACAGACTGGTTTCAATGGGCACAATGGAGACCAAAGAGGCCAGTCCAAATTATACTTTATTCAAACTGGCAAAATAAATCCACACTGCTTTTATCCTTAAATGCACACCTCAGATCTCAATGGAACTGGCACTATATTGCACCTTGTATAACTCAGTCATTAAATTCAACTAACCCCTCAGACTCCGATTTATTTTATATTTTCATCCTGAAAAACACTCCCAAAATCAGTCAGAAACAGCTACAACACGATGAGGTCAAAATCAATGATTGTGGACTCTATGGATCAGAGACCCATGAAAAAATTTCTCCTTTTCCTTATCTCAATGCTCAAAAATACATATACAGTGATGTTGTTGAATCCACAGCCTAAAATGGCATTGGTTGCATTTTTATTACTGATACAACTTGATCCTTGTCCAGAGGCCCCCAGGGTGAGAGTTGTCATTCTGTCATATGAATCTCCTCCACTGTGTCAAAATGGTAATCCTGGTTAAACTTGTTGCTGTGGCCAAAAACGTGCGTAATCAGCATGCTATGACTAGGTGCTGAGCACAATTTTTAGCACCCAAATGCTTTTGTCCCACACTTCAGATCATTTCCATTCAAATTTTCACCCTAAAGATGTAGAACTCCACACTGACAATCTAACCCTGGGGGTACATGTTGTTGAATGCTCAAGAAAACAACTACAGAACCCATATGTCTGAACCACCAGAGCAAGCCCTAAGGCGACAGTGGCAAGAAAAACACCCTTTTAACAGGAAAGAAACCTTGAGCAGAACCCGGCCCTTTGTGTGGTGGACCCATCTGCCTGCTGGCCAGCAGGGCAGAAGAGGTAGAGAGGTAGAATGGTAGAGAGGTAAAGGGGTGTCAAGGTAGAGGGGTAGAAGGGTAGAGAGGTAGAGGGGTACAGGAGGAGGGATGGGAGTAGAGGAGGGTGGGGAACAAGGAACATATAACACACAGTTCAATACATGCATGATAAGATAGATGATACATACAAAATACAAGCTAACATTGAAATTGATTCATAAGTTTACTGTTACGGTGTATGGCTTTGGCATTAAATATACTTCATATATAACTGGTAGTAAAATTTAAACAGTATGTAGATGAAAATATCAAGTATAGTGAAGGCGATGCAGAGTAGACTGGTGGAAATGGACAGCTGGAAGCAGTGGGCTGGAGGAAGGTCAGCAGCAGCATCCCACAGTGGACATGATGGAGACTAGGCCAGTTGGTGGGACAGCAACTGCAGATCTGAAGCATCCAGCTCTGGGACCAGGGACACTTGGAGAAAGGACACAGGGGGAATGCAATGCAATAACGGTATATATATATTAAATACAAAGTAGTTAGAGAAGGGCTCAGTGCATCCAGAGAGGTCCCCAGCAGCCTAGGCCGATACACACGTGGACAAAATTGTTGGTACCCCTCGGTTAATGAAAGAAAAACGCACAATGGTCACAGAAATAATTTGAATGTGACAAAAGTAATAATAAATAAAAATTCTATGAAAATTACCAATGAAAATCAGACATTGCTTTTGAACCATGGTTCAACAGAATTATTTAAAAAAATAAACTCATGAAACAGGCCTGGACAAAAATGATGGTACCGTTAACTTAATATTTTGTTGCACAACCTTTTGAGGCAATCACTGCAATCAAACCATTTCTGTAACTGTCAATGAGACTTCTGCACTCTCAGCAGGTATTTTGGCCCACTCCTCATGAGCAGACTGCTCCGGCTGTCTCAGATTTGAAGGGTTCCTTCTCCAGACGGCATGTTTCAGCTCCTTCCACAGATGTTCAATAGGATTTAGATCAGGGCTCATAGAGGGCCACTTCAGAATAGTCTGTTTTCCTCTTAGCCATTCTTGGCTGTTTATAGCTTTGTGTTTTGGATCATTATCCTGTTGCAAGACCCATGACCTGTGACTGAGACCAAGCTTTCTGACACTGGGCAGCACATTTCTCTCTAGAATATCTTGATAGTCATGAGATTTCATTGTACCCTGCACAGATTCAAGACACCCTGTGCCAGATGCAGCAAAGCAGCCCCAGAACATCACAGAGCCTCCTCCAAGTTTCACAGTAGGGACAGTGTTCTTTGTTTGATATGCTTCATTTTTACGTCTGTGAACATAGAGCTGATGTGCCTTGCCAAAAAGTTCCAGTTTTGTCTCGTCTGTCCACAGAACATTCTCCCAGAAGCTTTGTGGCTTGTCAACATGCAGTTTGGCAAATTCCAGTCTGGCTTTTATATCATTTGTACTGTAGTCACAGGAAACATCAAGCTGCTTGGAGATGGTCTTATAGCCTTTACCTTTAACATGCTTGTCTATAATTTTCTTTCTAATCTCCTGGGACAACTCTCTCCTTCGCTTCCTCTGGTCCATGTTTAGTGGGTACACACCATGTCACCAAACAGCACAGTGACTACTTATAACCCTATAAATAGGCCGACTGACTGATAACAAGTTTTTAGACACCTGTGATGCTAATTAGAGGATACACCTTGATTGAACATGTCCCTATGGTCACATTATTTTTAGTCTTTTCTCGGGGTACCATCATTTTTGTCCAGTTTATTTTTAAAAATAATTCTGTTGAACCACGGTTCAAAAGCAATGTCTGACTTTTATTGGTTAATTTTCATAGAATTTTATTTATTATTACTTTTGTCAGATTCAAATTATTTCTGTGACCATTGTGGGTTTTTCTTTCATTAACCGAGGGGTACCAACAATTTTGTCCACGTGTGTAGCAGCATAACTAGGGGCAAAACTAAGGGATGTCGAAGAGGAAGTCAGTTGTGCAAATGAAGACTCGAGCTGACCCCCTCAGGGTCACCCAGTCAGCCCTAACTATAAGATTTGTCTAAAAGGAAGGTTTTAAGCCTGGTCTTAAAAGTAGAGAGGGTGTCCGCCTCCTGAACCCAAACTGGGAGCTGGTTCCACAGGAGAGGCGCCTGATAACTGAAGGCTCTGCCTCCCATTCTACTTTTAGAAATTCTGGAAACAACAAGTAAGCCTGCAGCAGGAAACTGGAACTTGGAAACTGCAGGCTGTTCCACTTCAGAGGCTGCTGTTTGGGCTAACTGACGATTCTCTGCCTGGAGGTTGCCCATTTTCACCAATCTACTTTGCATTGCCCTTACTGAATCTGAATCTATACTTGATATGCTGTTGGAAATCAGCCTATTCTGAAATTAATCATAAAAGAATAAAACAGTGTGTTAGGCTGTTTCCTCCGGTTCTTTTGATGGAGTAGTCAGGAGAATTCAATTCAGGTTAAAAAGAGTCTTTATTACACCAAGATTGAATGTGCAATACAGAGCTCTGGGTCCGAATGCCTTTCCCTAACAGACAACAAGTGTTCAGTAAGTTCGAGCAGAATCAGACCGGCTATTTCTCCCTGACCCAGTATTTTATAATCTAACAGAGTTGTGTGACTATGTAAGCGTTGATGCGCAGGCCGCTGGGTGAGTTCCGGTTCCTCCCTTCTCTGATGTGCTGCTGACTCGCTCCCGTGGCCTTGGTTCTTCTCCTGTTTTCCTGTAAAACAAGGATACTTCTGCACAGCAACAAAAGCTACTTTTCTACTGCTGTTTGAAAAAATGTCAAGGGCACTCTATGTTTAGAAATGAATCAGTGTCACTCAGTATAATAAGCATTGTATATCTGTTTAGCAAATACATCTTTCTGATTAACTATTATAAGCAATTTAGCAGTAAGCATCCAATATTATCAAACATTAATGAGTATATATTCCCACAATGCTCATCTACATATTTTTGAATTTTACCACCAGCTATATATGTAGTATATTTAATGCCAGAGCCATACACCATAGCAGTAAACTATAATCAGTTTCCATGTCAGTTGTACTTTGCATGTATCATCTGTTTGCTGATCTCTATCGTCTATCATGCATGTATCAAATTGTGTTTTATGTTTCTTGTCCCCCCCCTTTACCTCTCCACCCCTCTACCTCTATCTCTCTACCTCTCTACCTCTTCTGTCCCTCTCAACCCGCCCGGCCAGCGGCAGATGGGTCCCCCCACATAATGAGCCGGGTTCTGCTCAAGGTTTTTTTCCCTATTAAAAGGGTGTTTTCCTTGCCACTGTCACCTTTGGGCTTGCTCTGGGGGTCAGGCATATGGGTTCTGTAAAGCGTCTTGAGACAATTTGACTGTAATTGGCGCTATATAAATAAAATTGAATTGAATTGAACCTGTCCTGACAAAGAGGATGATGTCTTACCTCAGCTTCAATCTGAAATTGCAAATGCATACTCACAAAAATGTGTGTAATAAAGTACTGCAGAATTTTAAATAGACTTGTGAATTTTTGAGGTGACTTAGACATTGAAGTACAATGCCTAAAAACATATTTTTGAGGGATTTGAAAGTAATAAACTAGTCTAAAACATGTTTTCAGTGAGTATAAACTGATGTGCAAACTCATGCAGAAAATTTTGAACATGAAGTATTTTTCCAAGTGCAATGTTAACAGTGCTACAGACAGTGATCTCATCTGTTGAGTTTTAGTTAATTTACAATTTAAACTGGATTTTTAAACATGAGAAGCTCAATCTTTGTCTGAGTTAGTGAGTGCAAACTTGTGGGTGCTTGGAATCACCCATGACCCAACATCCATTCCCATCTCCACCCCAGTGTCTGATGAAGTGTTGCTATCCCATCATTCTTGTGTTACTTTTCAATTTAAAGCAGAGAAGCAGAGTCTGGTCCCTGCCATCCTTTTGTAAGGGAGATGATGGGAGTGAGAGAAAGATGCGATGGGAGGGTGAACAGAATAATTGACACTGACAGAGAGCAGTCAGCGTTGATTAGTTCAGCCTTGGTAAGCAGTTCATTAGCAGCCTGGGTTGGAGGGGAATGGCAGTCGAGAATAAAAGATAGTGGAACGTACAAGATGTGCAGAGACACTAATGGAGACACTATATCTGAGAACTGACTGATAACTAAAACTACATTTTGGCACCTTGGTGAACTCAAGTGATCAGAAAATAGTCCATGACATTTACTTGGAGTGACCATCAAAACGTTTTTTCAAGGAACCAAAGATTTTCATGTTGTTTAACATCACTTCAACAACCTACCAGCAGAACGTTATGTTTCTGGGAATGGCATAGACATGAAAATGACAAGAGAGACAAAACATAGTTCCGCTGACATTTGTCTTATATCTCATTTACACCTGACATTAACATGTGATCTGCATCATTAACTTATCTGGATGAGGGAAAGCACACGTTAATGCAAGATGTAAATGTACACAGAACACACTGGAATCAGGCCAACCAGAACATATTTGCAAATGTACAGGCTTGCTATACAGCAAAACCAAATACCAAAGGAAAACCTCAGTTCAAAGGCCATCTAACACTGACGTTTTTCTATAAACTCAAGGAACCCCAACACTAGCCTCAGGTAGTGGCATTAACATTGGCAGTGAGGAAAAGTTATAGACCATGACTGCCAGCTTGCCTAATTGATTTGCTTACTAAAATATGATCAGGGATGAACAAGACCATAGGAATACAGTGAAATACAAAATGTAAAAGGCAATTATCTAATGATCAGATGTCAATATCCAGATAGTCTGATTCACTGAATATAGATAGCACATATAATCCTGCCATAAGCCATACATTTCATATGGCTTTCTCCATACCTTCCAGTGTCTGCATGTTACTGTTTTCAAAATCTCATAATTATGGGAAACAACAACGACCCCAAGGCTACCACACTGAAACTTTCAAATGTTGTGTTTCAAATGTTGTGCTTCAAGATTTGAATTGTGCAGTCAGGCAGCCAGGCAGCCAGGGTAGTTGTTGTCAAAGAAATGTCATTTTAATCACAGTTCCAGTCTCCCAGCATGTAAATGTGCCATTAAACAATTCCTCTGTCACTATTTTAGGGAACACCAAAACCACATCCTTCATTTAGCGCTGACCAGTCCAATTGTAGTAACAAGCATCCAGATAAAGTTTCCAAAAATGTTTGTCATTTGCCATAGAATGGATCTAAAGATGGATGTATCAGACATTAGTTTGCATTGGAACCTAATTTAAGCCTAGTAGATGGGTTTATGACTAACCCTATCAATGCCATTAGGAAGCAGGACCTTTCTGATATGGATAGTGGGGTTTAACTGTGGTAGTGACTCTTGAAACCTGATTGGGCCATACAGCATCATTGGAACATCAGCCAATGGGAAAGGTACATTGTCTACTAAATGCTAACATTTACTTAACTATAAAGGTGGATACCAGATTCCCAAGAGGGTTTGTTACTGTAGTCTAGTTACCTCAAGATCAAGGCAACTGAAAATCTCTTTTAATCTTCAACTATGAGCACTTTCAGATATTTTTGCACTATGTGTAAAGCATGCTCGATTCTGTGTTCTTAGGCTTTATTGACCAACTCAACTTCACATCTTTATAACACGACCCTGTGTTGTGGTCAGTTGTCACTGTTTGCATGCGGTCTGAGTACACTTTTTGTTCAGGGGACTCCAAAGCTGTTCATGGTGTTCAATGCTTTCTGAAGGACATCACTGCCTTTACATTTCATCACCAGTAGCACACTTAATAAAGCAGGCTCTCTTTGAATCCTGTTCCCCTAGCCGCTGTTTTGTATTTCCTTTTTTGTCAAATTTTTGTCAGTAGTAGCAGATTTAATACCTGCATTTGTGCAATTAAGTTCAGTCTTTTATATGAACAAATATTTGCTTACAGCAACCATTGAGCAAGTGACAGAGACACTGTGTACTTCTTCTTTGACTTTAAGTACATACCACAAATGCCCTCACAAGGTTTAAGGCAGTATGCATAAAACTGGGACATACTAATTCATCATATAATTGTGCTTTAAACTTTGACTGTTGCAGTCTGTAGGGTGAAGTGAGCTGTCATCTGTCTTGGTGTAACTGCACAGAGGACTGTGATTCAGAATGGCCAAGAAAGCAAACTGGCTTGCATATTGTAGAATTCAACTGGATGTAATAGGACATAGTTATTTTTTGACATCTTACATCTGGCATGCTATATAGCAGGAATATGGTAGCTTGAGACTGCAGTCACTGTTTTTAAAACAAGACTGCCATACTTGCAACAAAGGAGTCATCTATTAATATATAACATTATTTTTGTATATATATAAACTGAAGTAGATTATTTCACATTCTCGCCAAACTAATAAATTGGGCAAAGGTTAAAAGTAAAAATTAATGGGAAAACATAATAGGTTTGTACTGAATATCCATAGCCTTCAGGGTTTTCCCATTTGCAGCACACTCCGGGGGCTGGATTTTCAAAATTGCTTTTAAAACATAAAGTGGGAAAATAGAGTGGAGAACAAAAAGTGTCTGGGAGGGAAAATGTAACAAAAAACAGATGGAGATCAAGGCAAAAATGTTTTTTTCTAAAAATTCAACAAAATAAGAATACAAATGTAGCGGAAAGTGTAGAAAGGGCAGAAACTACACTTTATGATTAAAATTGCACTCGTTAATTTAGGGGCACCATCCTCAGCTTGCCTGAGGAAATGATCAATTCAGGGCAAGTCTCAAAGAGACTTTGATTAAAATTAAGTTGATCAGTCTCATTCTAAAAGTCATAAACTCTGATTTTATTGACCTCCAGTTCCCAAAATAGGAAAATACACGGTAGAACCGATGATATTTATACACAAACATTTATTAACTAATACTGCAAACAAAGAATAAACAATAACAACATTACATCAACGCTGAATAAATAAATGGATAAATGCAGATAAACTAATGGACTGTGATCGTCACTGGAAGCAGTTGGTAGAAATGGTGATGAATTTAGAATGACTTTGAAAATTGGAAAACCAGTTGTAATTTGTAATTCACCCGTTTAGCAAAAGGAAAGTGATACTTGCGTAGCCTTTGTAGTGGTGACAGGGAGGCAGCTGCAGGATGTGTAGCTGCGATGATCTGATGGATGAGATGTTCAGGAACGCAGAGACAAGAAGGCACTTTGGCAGGTTTGCATTGCAAAAGTGTGTCAAAGAAAAACACTAAGAGTCAAAGCTCATAGTTATCAAGAAAATATTCGCGTTGTAGTTCTTCAATAATTTTTAAATCCAGTTGCATTCTTTTAAGAGTCAATTTTTCTAAGATCCTTTGTTACAAGCCCATTCTTACAAGGCCAGTTACAAACACAAGTTGAATTTTTCTAAAAGCCCAAGTTACATTCTTCAAAAAGTCAAGTTTATCAAAAGCCCTCAAAAAACCAAGTTGCTTTCCAATGACTTTTCTCTTTATAGAAAGTTTTGGAGCCAAATTCAAATCAGCATCTAACCAATCATGTATGCACAGTAAATTTTCCAGAGTAAAATAAGCGATGTCAAAGTAGATTAACTCTATCAGAGTTACTACAACACCAGTCAGAGTACAATTGGGTGAGATGACACCCAGTGTTGGTGCAAATACTGACAGTAAAAAGACCTGGAGGAAAAATGCAGCGTCAAAGTAGATGGACTCTCTCAGAGTTATGGTTACCACAACAACATCATTTTAAAATGAACTCCGCCCACTTCCTTCCTCAATGGACTTGAACTCTCTCTACAGCCTTTTCTTGTCCTCGAAAAGCTAAGGTAAGTTTCTCCTAATATCATATTAAACATTTTTTTGGCACTGCAGAAGCACCGTCTTAAAAATAATAATTATTATTTGTTTAAACACTGAATTGAGCGAACTGGCTAACATGACAGAGTAGATGCTAGCTTAAATGCATCAGCAACATGAAGCTAATTAACGCTGCGTAGCTCATTTAAAAGTAGACAGTGTTGGCAAGAGGTTGGCGGTTAAGGTGTTAATGTGATGGGGTTACTCTGTTGTATGTTTTCTAATGTCAAGAAATTCAGGTGAAGCAGGAGTACTTTAGCAGGGAGCAGCTAGCTACATTAGGATAGCCATCCGTATGCTGCCGTCAAGTCCTGCAGTTATTCCATGAACACTAGAAGATGTGAGGGTAATGTTAACACAGTAGTCTGCTATGATTTAGTTATGCTGTATAATCGTTTTATTTTTGGCTAACCTAAATGAGGGACTTCCAGAGTAACGTTAGGTCCACTTTAGTTGCTTTAGCAGCAATTGTCGAACTGTTGAATGTTTGTTAGTTTGTATGAGCCATTATCAATGTTTTCACAAGTTTCAGATAAAGTCATGTTAATACAGCTAGTGTTATTAATGACCTCAGTGTGTCTGTGGTCCCTTGTTAACGTGGTAGGAAATGGGCAAGGGGCCATAGACTGCAGTGCTTATTAACTCCATAGATATTGTCCTTTTGATGTAATTTATCATGACTTATATTTATCACATTTACTCTCATAACTATTTAGTCTAATAAGTCTAAACTTTGAAAATATGTTTATAGGCTCAAAAGCTAGCCAACCATTTCTTTTAATTGCTTTAGACTTTCATGGAAATTATTTATTAATTTCTTAAATTAGTAATTATTGTGCATACGATTATTTTTCAGATTTATCTGTTGCGTGCAATGGTACTGTGATGGTGAGTAACACTTTAGATAAGATATATGAACATTAGTCTTTAGGTTTCAGACTCCACTTTTGTCTTTGGCTTTAAATTTGAAATTTAATTTGAGAGTAAAGTTAAATTGTATTTGTTGATTTGGGATTTACATTTTCTATTTCAAAGAACAAAAAGTACAATAAAATGTTCCTTTTCTAACATAGTATTGAGCCAGTTGTTTGTTGTTTGTGTACCCCTGTGTTGTAGATCATAATGCTGATGCAGTTTTGTTCTTACAGATACCATCATGTTGATTAAAATAGAAACCGACAATGAACAAAAATGTGTCAAGATCAGCAAACCAAGCCTGGATAAATTCTTGAAATCTAGTAAGTCATCAGTTAATTTTCAAACCAATCTGGTATGACAACTGAGGACAACTGTCTTTTGAGGCCAGATAATATGACCAGATTAGTAACTTAGTAAAAATTATCACTGAGGACATTTTGGTATGCATTTTGTTAATCTTACAAATTTAACATGGATTTTTTTCCCCTCAAGCTTTCGTGAAATTCTCCATCCCACTGGTCAGTGAGGGAATCAGAGTTTATGATGAGACAGGAACAGAGGTGGATGCAGATGTGTTTGAAGAATTAACACAGCAGCTCAGTGCTGGTATATTTACTATCAAATTTGACAATGGTGAATGCATTATCTCTTGATTCCCGTTTCTCTTGGTACAGTCCATGGAATGCTGACCCAGTTGCATTTTTAGTGAACTTTGTGAAAACTGCCATACTTTTTTCTTTCCTCAACCTCTCTCCTGAACTACATCTAGGTTCCCGGGAGACAGCTCATCTGGCTGTTCCCAGGGCTCAACTTCCTCTACCAATCTACAGATTCATGTAACCAAATCAGCGCTGGATCATTTATCCTGCGACTCTGATGATACCATCATCCTGGATGAGGATCAGAACACTCCCAGAAAACGGCAGAAGAGAGATAAAAATGCCAAACATGTAAGTTAATTTGTGGCAACATCTTTTGGGGAATTGTTCAAGGTCATTTAGTGTATACTGTTTTGTACTCTACTCTGTTCTGTCACAGTTGGCTGAATCTGCACTGACCAAGAGACCGAATGGAGACCGTGTTGTCAAGGAATACAACCGAATGAAAGGGCTGACTGATTCCTAACATTCTCGCTGCAGATGACTGACACTCATGGGTAATTTAAAAAAAAAAATTCTGAACCTTTCTTTCATGCCTGGGGGAAAATAGCAATATTTATGAAGTGCAACTCTTTAATTCACATTTTTTAAAAACCTATTTTATGCATTGAAATCATCAATATTTAGATTCTGTTATCAGGACAGCACTGCCACGTGAGAGACATTTAATGCTGGAAGTATAGTTGATCCCTTGCCTGATGGATCCATACTCCAAAAATGGATATATAAGCTTCTTTAAGTGTTCTCGTTAGAATATCAACAGAAAATGGTTCATATATGCTGAAGCAAAGGCTACCAACACAAATAAATGGGATTAAATCATTGCGATGAAATTTAATTCACATTATGCTACATATGACACTAAAGTTGTTGCACTTTACAGACCTCATAATTGAAACATTTTAAATGACAAATTGGTATTTCTAAATATTCCACTGTCTAAAACATTTTTATTTCTGAAAATAATAATGAAAAAATAACTAATAGTCCTGTTTTATCTTTAAGGAACATTTTTATGATGGTAAAAGTGACATGGGCTACTTAGCCAGGAGGCTCAAGACCATACAAAGAATAAGTGCTTCTTCAGAGAGCAGAAGGTTGTCACATCAGCTGAATGGTGGAGGGCCAACAGCCGGAAGAGATGTGTTATTTTGTCCTGAGGTGACCCTGAGTAAAGACCAATGCAAGGAGGCCATATCCTTCATGAAATATTACAATGATGAAACTACTATCAAGCAGAAAATGAAGATGGCATTTCAAAGACGTTAAAAGGCCTGGTAACTGCATATTTTACAGGAAAAAAAATTGCATTAGGCCAGGTGTTGACGTCAACACATCTGTCCTCTATTGGTCAACTGCTTTACAGTTTCTTCCAAAACTCTTTCTTGTTTAATCAATTTCAGAATGAGCAAGAATTTGTCCTGCTGTTTGGAGAAGATGTAGCTGCCAAAATTTTGGAGAGGTTAGTCCCAACTCTATATTAGGGGTTGTCTTGTTGTTTTTTTCTTCTTTTTTTTAATCAATGATTATTATCAGATTTTAATTTCTATTACAGCTTTTGGTGTTTGAACTTCTCTGGTGTTGGATCATTAAAGTGTCTATCTAGGTGTCCTACTACATTCAAGGAAAAGGTCATCCAGCAGAGAGATTTTGAGTGATGATTTTGATTTATTTTTTTCACCTGGTCTTAGATGATACCATGGGAATGATTTGTTTTATTTGCCAGTCTCATTTTGTGACTAACAGAATGCTTGTGAGGCATATATGACTGATTCATGGTTTGTGTGCTGGTAAATCACTTTGCCTAAAATGTGCTCAGGCAGGAGGTTGCTATGCTTTTGTTATAATAAACACTTTCCAGACATGGGTATAATGTTGTTTGTATTTTCTTCCAAAGTTATACTTTTTTAAAATAGTAGTAAATAAAGAAAATAAAATACAATTTCATGTGTAACTCTATTGAAGAGTACATTTCATTAATAAGTCAACTGAGTGCAGGGTAAGAATAACACTTTGAGTAACATTATGGAGTAAATAATTTTTACCACTCAAAGGAGTCAGTTAAAAATAAACACTGTATATGGAGTAATTTCATAATCAACAGAGTGTTAATCAGGTTTAACACTCTTTGAGGAGTTAATTCTAAATAACACTAAAAACCCCTTAGTCTTAAGTGTAAAAAACACTAAGACTGTTATTTCTGTCATAGTGTAAAACTTAACACTACTGAGTGTAGTGTAGTGTTAATCAAGTTTTACACTAAATACAATATTAGCTCTTATCAGAGTTAATTTAACTCTGAAAATTCAACAATATTTTCAGTGTAACTTTAACACTTTGTGGGTTGGGACCGTATGCTCGCTGACTTAGTGTTGAAATTAACTCTTTAAGTGTTATATCTACACTGACGATTTTACTGTGTGTTCCTCAAAACGGGTGGTATTGAGCTTCACTGTCCAGGAGAGGTCAGAGGCCAAATATCTTTATAACTTACTCTTAGTTCATTTCTTAAATGCAGAATTCCAATTGTTCAATATTTATGATGATCACAGATCTGGAATAACACCGAATAAATGACTGAAATGACACCAAACACAATATGTTTATCTTATATGGTTCCTGAGATAATAATAAAAGGTGTAAACATGAAAATAAACTTACAAATTGTAGACTTCAGGCTACATGAAGGTAAACTTATAACATGGTTAAAAATAAAAGCATATACATTCACTAATAATAAGAAAAAGAAGACATAGGGAGAATATATGCTTAGAGTAAAAAGTCTCTGTGTCTTTTATGACTGTGGTCTGTGACATAGAGAGAGGAGGGGGTGTTGGTGTCTTGTTTGCTCTTCTCCACAAACACTTCAGATTCGATGTGTTCTTCTATACTGGGCCTGATCAATCTGAGTCCAGATCGTCATTCTGATGATGATGCATTTCTTTAATGTTCTGATTTAAACTGTTCTATTCACTCCTGTGTAAAAAGTTTTGTGTGTTAGGTTGGGAGATCAGAAGGTCAGAATGCCAATCCTGCAGAGTTGTGGTTTTCCTTACAGTTGACACTTTATGACCCTTATCAGATTCTAGTGGAGGTAGGAGGCATCCTTTTGTCTCCAAAAGTGCCATTAATGGTCCTTTAGTAGTAAACATCTGATCAGCAGATGTTCCATTTGGAGGTGAATTTGGGGTTAGCTGTCTTCTGAAATGGTGTCTTACCAAATTTACAGCTTTGCGAGAGAGTCTTTGGATCTTTTTGTGTTGCTCTGGAATGTTCTGCTACTTAGTACGCTACACAAGGGAAAACAAAATCAAGTCTAAGACAGAAACACAAAGAGACTTATAGAAAAGAATGCAGGCAGGCAAAGGGAGTTGAGCCCAGAGGCAGGTAACAGGAGGTGTGGAGGTGACTATCATACAAGTATGGAAAGAAATGATGCAAAACCTTCAGAAATGTGCATGTAAAATCCATCCTTCCTTTATCTAGCATGCACTGCTTAATCCTCATTAGGGTCACAAGGGGCTGAAGTTTATCCCAACTGACTTAGGGTGAGAACAGAGGACAACCTAGACAGGTCACGAATGTATCACAGGGCTACATATACAGACAAACAATCATTTTTTCCTCCTACAGTTCAAAGATGGAATTTGTTGATTTGTTATTTTAAATGCATCCAGAGGTTTGCGGGTGAGTGTGAATGTTGGCACCTCCAAATCTGAGACCATGGGTGTCTGCTGGAAACCAATGGATAACATCTTGTTTGGGGATGATTTGCTGCCTAGAGCAAAAAAAGTACTCAAAAAGTATCTCTAAAACTTGTTCATGAGTGACAGGGAAATGGAGATGGATAGATAGATTAGCACAGCACCAGCAGTAACACTGGTTTCAACAAGAAAATGTATGAAAAGATGGATGGACTTATAGAGGATGTTAAATAATTTGTGTGTTCTGACAAACAGGACTAGCATGTCGAATTTTTACATTTTAATTTTTTTTATTTTTTTATTTTTTTACCTTTTATTGTAAGGCAATTTCCCCAGCATTTTCCATTAATTACAGAATGAACACCATGGCAAAGAGAAAAAAGGCAACCCATATATATGACTCTTATCAGTGTACTGAAAAACATAGCATTAGGGTTTAAGATCAAGTTTAGAGCAGGTTTAAATTTAGCTTAGGTACTTCAAGAACGAACACAGTCAGTTGAAAATCCTTCTAAGTATAGTTATAACAAATGTGAGTGTGTGTGCCCATTCACCCTTGGCTGACAATATCCTCCAGCAGACAAGCAGGTCCACCTTCTCCACCTGCCCCCGACTGTCCAGAGAATTAAAACACATCTCTCCCTCCTTTCGCTCCCAGCCATGCTATTTAAAGTAATTAACCTTAATTTGCCCAAAAAGAGACAAATCTGCATTAGACCACTGCCTCTTAAGCAGAGGCCCAACCACTGACTGCCGTCCATCTCCCTTCGCTCCTAATGGGGTCTCTGCTTAATCAAAACTCAGCCATCAGATCTTGATATTGAATCATCTTTTAATTGGGAGCTACATTCTGGTTAATAGTTTTATAATTCGCAGGCTCTAATAGTCTCACCACTGGGATCCGCTCTAGTTTTTCTTGCTCGGTTGAAGCTGCCACAGCGGTATGGACTTTTACCCTTACAAAACTGCACATACACACAAATATAAAGATATAGTATGTGTGCATATGTGGACTGTATACCCTTTTAGCCTTCCATGAACACAACCACTACCTCCTCCTGCCCTTCAGTAGGTGGCTTTGCTTGTAAATCCACAAAAGCAAGGTTATATAGGATCAGTAAAATGAGGTCATATAATCAAATAAGACTCATCCACAACCCTCAAGACTCACCAAGCTCACCTCTATATTTAGCTGCTGTGTAGTTCATTCTTGTAGTGTGTGAAGAAAAGAGGGACTTTTACTGTGGCTGCACTGATGGGGAAGTTTGCCTGCAGGAATATGTCTCAGCTCCTAAGGGATAATCCCTTTTTTTTCAGATTGCAGTCATCCCTTGTGTGGGCAGGTTATAATGTGCTGATTTGTGCTTAGCTTAATTTGTAGATCGTCATATGGAAATGACAGATGATAGGAAGAACTTGCATTTCATTGTAACTGTGTTTTGCTTTTTCCATTGTTTCTTTCCAACAACTGACAATTATACAATCCCTCAAAATTGTTAAGGGAAGACTGTGGTAGCAGTTAATGAGAGAAGGGCAAACAATTGAAGATCTGTTATGGAATAAAAACTGAAATCCAGAACATGAAGCTTTGGTCCATGCCCTTGAACCTTGTTCTTGAACCAAACAGCATGACACTGGTTCACTTTCCAAATGAGTCTATATTTTCTGAGGCATTGCTATTGAAAAATAAATAAACGTTAAAGACCTCCTCCTGTAAAAATCAAGTGTTTTACCTTGTTAACAAGTCCGTATGGTGCAGTGAAGTAAGTGATCAATGCTATGGCAGAGAAAGTTCACTTTGTGTGTACAGTGAAAGTGTTCTAAAGACAGTCTCTAAAAACACAGGGGTTGCAGGGTTTCACACATAAGAAACCTAAGGCACCAAACCTGTCTACTTTGAGTGTGGGGCTTTCTGTATGCATGTTCTTGTACAGAGTCAGTTACTGGTTTGCACATGTATGGCTGAATCACCACAGTATTACAACTTGCTAATGTGTAAGTGCAGTTTTTCTATGTGGTTGAACCAAGTCTTAGGTGAGCTGGTGTTCTTCAGTCGTAGCGACTGAGGAGGGAGGGGTGGGTGGAGACAGGGGTAGGGACTTCATAGATCATAGCATTCTAGAGGCCTTTTCTTCATATAAAAAACTTTTAAATACGTAATGTTAACACACAGAGATTAGTTGTTTGTTAGAGGTTTAATCAAAGACTGGAGAGGATTTTTAGGAACCATTTAAAAGACAAATTCAGTGATCTGCTAGATTCAGGTGTTGTGTCTGCAGGATATTTTAATAGAAGATCAAAAGCAAACAGCAAATACTTTTGACAAGGCTACAAGTCAGTTTAGTTAGTTTTTTAGGTGATTGAAATTTTTTACTTCTTTATAAACTCCCTCTTGATCTGTATCAACATGTACACAGGTGGTAGATAATCTTTTGATACATGTTGCTGCTTCTTTCCTTCATTTAAATAATGTGAGAATCATGTTCTTTGATTTTTTCAAATGCGTTCAACTCCATCCAACCCACCATACTCAGAGACAAGCTCACAGAGATGGGAGTGGATCCTTCCTGTGTTTCTTGGATCATAGATTACCTGACAGGAAGGCCACAGTTTGTCAGGCTGGGGAACTGTGTTTCTGGGACATTAATGAGCAGTACTGGGGGTCCACAAGGAACAGTCATGGCTCCATTCCTGTTCACACTGTACACATCAGACTTCAAATACAGCACTGAGTCCTGCCATATTCAGAAATACTCTGATGACACTGCTATCGTGGCATGTATCAGAAATGGACATGAAGCCGAATACAGGAATCTGATAAGTGCCTTCAGTAACTGGAGTCACAAAAACTGCCTGTTTCTCAATATCTCAAAGACAAAGGATGTAGCTGACACTGTCTAAGAGTCCTTAGGTCGCCATGGCAACACAGGAAGTTGGTCATTTACGATCATTAAGTAAATTTTATTTTGGAAAGCAGTGTTAGAATATTTGTCCTGTTGTACTTTTGATAATTTTGTCCTGGTAAAATTTATCATTTTTAGTCTAGTTTTTTGTTTGATTTATTGTCCTGGTCGATAAAGTTGTATTAGTTGTCATGTGACTTACGCTGCCGACGTGAGGTGCAACATGGGAGAGAGACAGAGATCGGCGGGTTCAGTGGCCAATTTTACATCCCGTCTGCTTTTATTTGTTTTCTGTTGGTCATGCAGGCAAACACGGTAATTATTAATTTTTAATATGTTTCAGAGAACTGTATATTTGTTTAGAGAGAAGTGAGAGACAAAGGCATTTGTTTTATCATCATTTCATGATTCGAAGATAATATTGTTATGTTATTAAAGAGTACCCCTCCCTGGGCTGCGACCTTATCGTGGTGGAGGGGTTTGCGTGCCCCAATGATCCCAGGAGCTATGTTGTCGGGGGCTTTATGCCCCTGGTAGGGTCTCCCAAGACAAACAGGTCCTGGGTGAGGGACCAGACAAACAGCAGCCCAGAAGACCCCAATGATGAGCAACAACTTTGTAACCACGAGTCCCTTGCCTGGACGCGGGTCACCGGGGTCCCCCCCTGGAGCTAGGCCCGGGGGTGGGGCTCGATGGCGAGCGTCTGGTGGCCGGGCTTTTTCCCACGGGGCCCGGCTGGGCACAGCCCGAAAAAGAGACGTGGGACCCCCCTCCAGCAGGCTCACCACCCGCAGGAGGGGCCATAGGGGTCCGGTGCTATGTGTGTTGGGCGGCGGCCAGGGGTGGGGAGCCTGGCGTACCGACCCCCGGCTACACAAGCTGGCTCTAGGGATGTGGAATGTCACCTCTCTGGTGGGGAAGGAGCCTGAGCTGGTGTGCGAGGTTGAGAAGTTCCAACTTGATATAGTCGGCCTCACCTCGACACACAGCAGGGGCTCTGGAACCAGCCCTCTCGAGAGGGGTTGGACTCTCTTCCACTCTGGAGTTGCCAATGGTGAGAGGTGCCGAGCAGGGGTATCAATACTTATTGCGCCTCGGCTCGGTGACTGTGTGTTGACGTTTACCCCAGTGGACGAGAGGGTGGCCTCCCTTCGCCTTCGGGTGGGGGGACGGTTCCTTGCTGTTGTTTTCGCCTACGGGCCGAACAGCAGTTTGGAGTATCCGCCCCTTTCTGGAATCCTTGGAGGGGGTGCTGGAGAGTGCCTCTTCTGGGGATTCCATAGTTCTGCTGGGGGACTTCAATGCTCACGTTGGCAATGACAGTGAGACCTGGAGAGGCGTGATTGGGAGGAACGGCCCCCCCGATCTGAACCCGAGCGGTGTTCTGTTATTGGACTTCTGTGCTCGTCACAGATTGTCCATAACAAACACCATGTTCAGGCATAAGGGTGTCCATATGTGCACTTGGCACTAGGACACCCTAGGCCGCAGTTCGATGATCGACTTTGTTGTCGTATCATCGGTCTTGCGGCCGCATGTCCTGGACACTCGGGTGAAGAGAGGGGCGGAGCTGTCAACCGATCACCACCTGGTGGTGAGTTGTCTCCGATGGTGGGGGAGGATACCAGTCAGACCTGGCAGACCCAAACGGATCGTGAGGGTGTGCTGGGAACGTCTGGCGGAGTCCCCTGTCAGAAGGAGTTTCAACTCCCACCTCCGGTCAAACTTCAACCATGTCCCGAGGGAGGTGGGGGACATTGAGTCCAAGTGGACCATGTTCCGTGCCTCCATTGTTGAGGCAGCCGATCGTTGCTGTGACCATAAGGTGCCTGTCGCGGCGGCAATCCCCGAACCCGTTGGTGGACACCGGCGGTAAGGGATGCCGTCAAGCTGAAGAAGGAGTCCTACCGGGCCTTTTTGGCCTGTGGGACTCCAGAGGTAGCTGACAGGTATCGGCTGGCCAAGCAGGCTGCGGCTGCGGCTGTCGCCGAGGCAAAAACTCGGGCACGAGGCCATGGAAAACGACTTCCGGATGGCTTCGAAGAGATTCTGGTCCACCATCTGGCGTCTCGGGGGGGAAAGCGGTGCACTGTCAACACTGTGTATAGTGGGGATGGTGCACTGCTGACTTCAACTTGGGACGTTGTGAATCGGTGGAAGGAAGACTTTGAAGACCTCCTCAATCCCACCAATACGTCTTCTGATTCACAAACGGAGCCTGGGGTCTCGGGCGTAGATTCTCCCATCTCTGGGGTCGAAGTTGCCGAGGTAGTTAAAAAGCTCCTTGGTGGCGGGGCCCCGGGGGTGGATGAGATCCGCCCGGAGTGCCTCAAGGCCCTGGATGTTGTGGGGCTGTCCTGGTTGACACGTCTCTGCAACATCGCGTGGACATTGATGGCAGTGCCTCTGGATTGGCAGACCATGGTGGTGGTCTCTCTTTTCAAAAAGGGGGACCGGAGGGTGTGTTCCAACTATAGGGGGATCACACTCCTCAGCCTCCCCGGGAAGGTCTATTCAGGGGTACTGGAGAGGAGGGTCCGCCGGATAGTCGAACCTCGGATTCAGGACAAGCAATGTGGTTTTTGTCCCGGCCGTGGAACTGTGGACCCGCTCTACACCCTCAGTAGGGTCCTTGAGGGTGCATGGGAGTTTGCCCAACCAGTCCACATGTGTTTTGTGGATCTGGAGAAGGCTTTCGACCGTGTCCCTCGGGGAATCTTCTGGGGAGTGCTCCGGGAGTACGGGGTAACGGACCACCTAATACAGGCTGTCCGTTCCCTGTATGACCGGTGTCAGAGCTTGGTCTGCATCTCCGGCAATAAGTCAAACTCGTTTCCAGTGAGAGTTGGACTCCGCCAGGGCTGCCCTTTGTCACCGATTCTGTTCATAATTTTTATGGACAGAATATCGAGGCGCAGCCAGGGTGTTGAGGGAGTCCAGTATGGTGACCTCAGGATTCCGTCACTGCTTTTCGCGGATGATGTGGTCTTGTTGGCTTCATCATGCCAGGACCTCCAACTCTCGCTGGATCGGTTTGCAGCCGAGTGTGAAGCGGTTGGGATGAGGATCAGCACCTCCAAATCCGAGTCCATGGTCCTCAGCCGGAAAAGGGTGGAGTGCACTCTCCAGGTCAGGGATGAGGTCCTGCCCCAAGTGGAGGAGTTTAAGTACCTCAGGGTCTTGTTCATGAGTGAGGGAAGGATGGAGCGAGAGATCGATCGATCGGATTGCTGCGGCGTCCGCAGTAATGCGGGCGCTGTACAGGTCCGTCGTGGTAAAGAGGGAGCTGAGCCGAAAGGCGAAGCTCTCAATTTACCGGTCGATCTACGTTCCTACCCTCACCTAGGGTCACGAGCTTTGGGTAGTGACCGAAAGAACAAGATCGCGGGTACAAGCGGCTGAAATGAGTTTCCTCCGCAGGGTGGCTGGACTCTCCCTTAGAGATAGGGTGAGAAGCTCGACCATCCGGGAGGATCTCAGAGTAGAGCCGCTGCTCCTCCGTGTAGAGAGGAGCCAGATGAGGTGGCTCGGGCATCTAATTAGGATGCCCCCCGGACGCCTCCCCGGTGAGGTGCTTAGGGCACGTCCCACCGGGAGGAGACCCCAGGGAAGACCCAGGACATGCTGGAGAGACTATGTCTCTCAGCTGGCCTGGGAACGCCTTCAGGTTCTGAACGGCTGCGAAGAAAATCAGAAGCTGCTTGTCAAAGTCCCTGATTGTGTTACATCTAGATGGAATCGCTACATCACAGAGCAATTAGATCGTGCCAAAAACTATCCAAGCTTCAGCGAGTTTGCTTCATTCATCTCCAAGGAAGCTCGCATAGCATGCAATCCAGTGTCGTCACTGCATGCACTAAAGCCTTCTGAAGGAAAGTCCTTTAGAGAAATAAAGAGACCAAAGGCAAACACCTTTGCTACTAATGTAAAGGTCTCAGATGCAACTCACACAACCAAAGCCATCAATTATGATAAGTCAAAAGATTCAGACAAACCAAAGAAACTGAGCCACCAGCACACAGTTCAAACCTACACTCTAAAAAGTGTATTTCAGCAGTAGATGAAGTAATGTAAAATTCTGAGTGAGTTTCATTTAGATTTCTGCTTTCGTGAAGACAATATACATTTGTGAAATTTATCAACTTGGAATTACATGTTGTTCCCTCAGTACACATTTAACCTGCTATTCTCATTTGAGTCAACCTGAACCAATTAGGTTTCTCATGATGCTGTGCGTCTGACGTCATGACGTCTCCGCCTTCTCCAGAATGTTCTACTTGCAGTTGCGCCATTTTCTCAACAGCAAAGGATTACTACTTTTCCGTCGTCTCTGAAGGTAAGTCAAAGGTAAAATAAATCCTTTAATATGTTGTATATAAAATGGCCCAACTGTATTGGTAAATTTTGTTAAGTTTTTAGTAAACTGACCGAGCCAAACCGGCTATCTTTCAGTCCTGCGGACATTAGCAAGTTTTACATTAGCACAATTTCAATACAGTTTGCTGGTTTTGTGAAAAATCTATTGTTATAGATTCATGTTTAATTCACTGATGTGTGATATCGAGAAAATTTATACTCCAGTGATACTTTAGCGGGTCAGTAAATTAGCTGTACCCTGCTGCTGTGTTAGCTACCGCTAGCATTCTGCTAGTGGGGCTTTCCTTGAGCTATTCATTATCAGACCAATTGGTAGTTTGAACTTGGACAGGTCAGTTAGTAGTTTGCGGGCGGGACTCTCTTGGTTTAGTATCGTAGCTTAATGTGTATTCATGCAGCGTATTGGCGTTGACTTAAGTGTAGTTATTCCGTAACATTAGCTCTTTATAGCAGCAAGCTAGGCCCTCGTTTCTCTTGAGACGACTTCGGGCGCACCCATTTATACATGAGTGTTGGTTCGCATGCCTGTCGGCGCGCGCAGTTCATGCGGTCACGCTTTTGGATTGTCCTCATGGCCACAGGTAATGTGGGAGGGAAGGTTGATTATGTTTTAACTGTGGTGCTTCCAGGATGCGTTAATTTACTGCCGCCTGCGTCGTTTTCAATATACTCAACGTTAAGAGGGTGAGGACAGAGGGTGCGTGCGGCGCACGTACACAACGATCGGTTGTGGTGAGGGAGAGGGAGTGTATGGTGTGCGGTGTCTCGGTGACAGGGCTGCTGTCGTATTTACGCTGCACATGGAGGCAGTAGTGATGACTGTTTGCTGTGTGAATTGTGTCCCAGCTTCGTGTTGTGCCAGCTCTGTCCCTCCGAAAAAATAAAAGTAATGTCAACAGTTACAATAATAGTGAAATGCAGGTGATTGTTTACAGGCCTGTTTCAGCATGAATTGTACCAACGTTTAATGTGCAGTTTTGCAATTAAAAACATGCACAAACAAATGGACAAACACGTCATACACAATGACACTGGTATAATCAGCACAACTCAGTCTTTGTAGAATGGAGGACAAATGTCTATAAGTCAAAATTTGAAATTATAGAAAAAAGTATAACACTATTTAACTCTGAAAATAGAGCTGTCAGATTTTTTGTTGGCCCAGCACACTTCCAGTATGAGTCTGAATACATATATTTCATTTGTTTAAGTACATAGATGCAGATGAACACTGTAAACATCATGAAAGACACTCTATCATAATATGATTGCGCAAACTAACTACATATCTTTAACCCTAAGGACTTTTGTACTCCAGAGCTTCCTGTCAACAGGATTACATGGCCTCTGCTTGGGACCTTGATCGGTTTCACAACTTTTGGCATGGTGTCCAGTGTGACTGCTCCCCCCACCTGATCTGCTGTATTGTACTACCTGAGATGCTTTACCTGCTAAAAAAGTGAAGAAGCCAAAATGGGCTGAAGCTAACTTCTATCCATCTTTTCCTACTGGTGAGACTATGGACAGCCTGGAAAAAGTGAGACTAGAACTTCAGACAGAGATTGGGATAAGGAACAACAAAAAGGTCATCGCAGACAAAATGGCGAGCACGTTTGCGTACAGACGATATGAGGTGGTAAACCAAGAACTAAGCATTCAAGACTTGAAGGAAAGCTGGCCTGCTCTCTTCACACAGAAAGAGGTAAGAATGGAACTGAAATGAGTCTAACTGAAAAGTCTGTATGCCTACGTGTTTATTACAGTGAGCTTTCATGAATTGTTCATAATTTGATGTGGTTGAGATTGTAAACACTGAACTTAATGATACAATTTACATTTTTAATTTCCATATATGTTATACTTTTTGGGGTATTGACATTTTGGTAGTTATGCTTCAGTGGTTATTTTGTGTATTCTGAGTTTGTATACAGGATGAGACCAGTAACTTTCTTCCATAATACAATATCTACTGTCATTTGTGTTTTGTTTTTAGATTAATACAGAGTTCCAGAGGATCACGGCTGTTCCTCTTGAGGAGAAGTTCATGGCACAGTTAGACATGCACTCAAGTCAGCTGATCAAAGTCATCCGTGCCAAAGGAGGAGCAACACGCCAAAAGACTTCAGATATCAAGGACACTTTGGACCAGGTAGATCTGCACCATCAAACAAAACCCTTCATAACTAAGAGGGCTGTCACAATATATCTGTAGTCTTCATAAATACATTAATATGGGCAGGCCAGTGCTGATCATGGCTTTCATATGCATGAATGTTTTTAGCGACTCAAACACTACACTGAGCTCATCCCTTTTTTCTGTAATGAATCTCTGGGCTTGTAAATGACTGTTTTTGAATAAAGTGCAAGAGTTAAGCTATAAGAGTAAGGATGTCTGTCTTATGAAATTTAGAACAATACAATTAATCGTTTGTTGTTCTAGACTGTGGACATTAATCTTCGGAGGGAATGTGTGCTGAAAGCCCTCACCATCTTCATGGGAGAAGATGTAAATGACCTCATCAAGGAATATCTTGTAAGTTGCAACAGTTATTTGCATGACAGTACATCTGTCAAAGGGACACAAAATATTCTAGATTTAATGTACTATAAAAGAGAGATTTTCTCAACTGTTGTTTTTATTGGCCATAATGGATATAATGTAATTGCCAGCACCAATGCACAACATATTGGATCAAATGTATGTGTGTGTGTGTGTATATATATATATATATATATATATTTATTTATTTATTTTAATAAAAAGGATTTTGCCTGGCTTATTTGATTATGCAAGTTCAAAGGAATAGTTTCACCTCTCTCTGCAGGTTGTGGTGTGTGATGACACCCAGTCAAGAAATAGCCCAGCACATAACACAGATAATGTGATATCACCCAGAAATTTCATCACAGTAAGAAGTGAGGCAAATGATGATTTGTGTTTGTGTCCTGTACTCTTCTGTAGGACTCTGGAACAGATGATACTCAGAGGGAGCTGGAGCAGCTCACCATGGCAGTGTTTGTCATTCGGAAGAAGGGGGAAGGACTTCAGGAGCCACCTGAAGACATTGGCATCGTCATTGACGGCACGGAAGTAGTGCATGAACTGACTTTGGTTGCCTCAGCTTGTGCCATGCTTTTAGGTTTGATTTATGCACTAAACCTAGCTTATCCAAAACCCCTTCGCTTCACTTTTGAAGCACTCCAAAAAATCCTGATGCAGCTTGATCAGCATAAAATGTCCCCCAAAGTCTATAATCTGTATAGCAAACTTCAAACCTCACAGTAACGATACACTACGATGGATTCCTCCTCTGGGCCAACAAACGGCCTAGTGCCATACTGTGAAAAAACAATGGTGTTTGCACATAATGCATTTAAAAAACGTGTCTCTTTCGGTTGTTGGGCCTCATTTTAATGCTCGACGAGACTCAACAAATGTTCCTGAAAACCACAATTTGAAGTGCTTTTACACTGATTTTGTCATGGTTTGGCAGAAGTTTGTTTTCTCCAAACATATTTCCTTCTGTTTGTAGGGAAAGGTTGCATTTCAATTTGGTGTGTTCAGTTACACAACAAACAGTTGTGACCATGTGTAACTGTGATTTAATACTCTCATAGGAGTGTTCATATTTTTTCATCCCCATTATTCAGTTATAGTGTTCAGATCCATAATATTCACTGGCTTTAGTTGTTGAAAGAGGTTTCTGCATAGTCTTGGCATGTTTTCATAGTTGTGAGAACACTGTATGTGTTGATATTGTTAGGCCTATTTGTGTAATACTTTGATGCACTATTTTGCACTTTGCCAACAAAATTACTTTGTGGTCTTACTAACAGTTGTGCATTTTGTGCATGTGTTTTAAAAAGGACAAACGTGCACTGTGTTGGCCCAAAAGCTGTGTTGGTGGCCGTGAATTTAACATTTACACAATAAAGTATAAAAAAACCCGATCACATTTGGTTTTTGTTCTTTTTTGTTTTTTAAAAATATTCTCAGCCAACTTAAAATTGTAATTTTAGTTATATTAAAATTAAATTTAATTTCAAGGTTACTAAAAAAAGTAATTTTCATGAAATCATAATATTAGGTTAGAAAGGAGCATTATTTTACTTTTGGGTTATGCAAATTACTGAGTTGGAAAAACTGAAAATTTTAAGTTGACTTTCTTAATTTTAAGTTGGATTAATGCAAAATGTTGATTTGAGAATAATTGAATTATTAAGTACATGTTACTTGAATTACTAAGTACATGTAACTTAAATCATTGTGTTAATGTAACTCAGTAACCTAATTTCAAATAACTTAAATAATTAGATGTTACCACATGAAACAATTCAATTAAGTTGTTCCAAGTCTTTTCTTTTTTCAGTGTATTTAAGTGTCCATGTTGTGGAGAAAACCACTCAGTACATAAATATCAAATACTTATGGAAAAAGTTTTGGAAGAAAGGAGAAAGTTTGTTCAGGGCAATAAACTGTGCTTTGCATGCCCGAGAAGAGGACACATCTCGAAAGACTGCAGAAACAAAGCCATGTGTGGCATATGCAAAAGGCACCATCCAACTCCACTGCATGAAGACCGTCTGAAAGTAGAACTGCATCGCTTTTCAGATACAAGCAGTCAGGGCTATGGCCAGTGCTCATATATCAGACTGGTAGGGGAAGATAAGGTGCACTGTTCCTTGGTCATGGGCAAGTCAAGAGTTGCACCCACAAAAATAGTCACCATACCTAGGTTAGAGCTGACAGCAGCAGTAGTTTCGGCAGTGGTGAGCAATGTGCTAAAGGAGGAACTTGAGGTCAGAGTTGATAGAGAGTTTTTCTGGACCGACTCACAAGTTGTCCTAGGTTATATCAACAAATCGCAAACTGCGTTCAGAGGATACGAGAGACCACTGATCCAGAACAGTGATTCTATGTTGACACCAAAGAAAACCCCGCTGATCATGCCTCAAGGGGCCTGAAAGTGGCAGAATTAATCAGCTCAAGCTGGCTTACTGGCCCAAAGTTCCTATGGGAAGCAGAAATTGCAACCCAAGGAACTGGGGAACTGTTGTTGGGAGATCCTAAGGTAAAAGCAACCCAAGTGCTGAGAACCGAGGCTACAAAGCATGTCAGTTTTCAAGAGCAACTGTTCCGGTTCTCAAAATGGACTACTGCTGTAAAAGCAATCGGTCGAATCCAACAGCTAGCAAAGAGGGTAAAACAAACAGAACCTCTAAGTGTTGAGGAAAGAAGAAGAGCTTCACTTGCTCTTGTCAGGCTTCCTCAGCAAGACGCATTTGAAGAAGAGTTGCACATACTTGGCCAGAAATCTGGAAAGTTGCCTCCTAGCCATAAACCCTACCAGCTTGAACCACACCTAGAGGATGACATAATGAGGGTGGGTGGAAGACTGAAAAGAGGATCTGCACCACTTGATCTTAGACAACCAATAATCCTTCCACAAGACAGTGTCGTTATACGCCTCATTCTTGCACACTATCATGAAAAGTCACAACATCAAAGGCAGAGGACAAACCCTAAATGAACTTAGGGCCAATTGTTACTGGATTATTGGTGGCAATAAGGCAGTAGCCCAGTACATAAGACAGTGTGTTCCCTGCAGAAGAGCTCGCAGGCCATCAGAGGAACAGCAGATGGCAGATCTGCCCAATGACCGAGTCGACCCCTCACCACCATTCACCTACTGCGGTATGGACTGTTTTGGCCCATTTCATACAAAACAAGGTCACAAGGTGCACAAACATTATGGTCTCCTTTCCACGTGCCTATGCTCCAGAGCAGTTCATGTGGAGATATTAGAAAATACATGACAACAGATGCACTCATTAATGCTTTATGTTGCTTTATAGCCATTCGTGGAGCTATAAGACATATAAGATCAAACCAGGGAACCAACATTGTTGGAGCAAGAAATGAAATGTTAGGAGCTCTGAATGAAATGGACAAAGACAGAATTGTTTTTCTGGCAGACAGGCAGTGTGACTTCTGCATGAATACTCCAAGTGCAAGTCATGTTGGAGGCATATTGGAACGTCAGATTAGGACAGTGAGAAGTGTATTCAGCTCTGTCCTTGCAAGGAGTTCTGGTAGATTGGACGACGTTCTTCTATGAAGACATGTCCATTATTAACAACCATCCACTTACAGTGGACACTATCACTGACCCAAAAAGTTTGGAACATTTGACCCCCAACCATCTCCTCACAATGAAATCCTCAGTTCCACTGCCTCCACTAGGCAAATTTATGAAGGAGGATTTGTATGCCAGAAAGTGTTGGAGAAGAGTGCAACATCTGTCGGAGCAGTTTTGGGGCAGATGGAGAAAGGAGTATCTTGCCCATATCAATCAAAGGCAAAAGTGGCTCACTCCAAAACGAAATGTGAAAGTTAATGACACTGTCATTGTTAAGGAAGAGGAGCTCCCTTGAAATGAATGGACGCTTGCCAGAGTTCTTGAGGTGCATGAGGATGATGATGGACTGGTATGAAGAGCAATAATACAGATTGGAGAGCGTAAGTTAGGAAAAGGTGGTGAACGCCTCAGCAAACCATCTATACTAGAAAGATCCATTCAGAACTTAGTTGTTCTTGTAGAAAGCAGTTAAAATTTCTACATAAGACTGAGATCCTGCCAGTCATTAATAACCAGCCCCTCCCTAGATTGAGATAGGAAGGTGGTTATTTAGTTCCCTTTGCAAGGAAAATTCTAAACTTTGACTGTTGTTACATACAGTTATGCAGGTCAGTTTTCAACAGGAAAGTTATAAACCTTTATCAAGCATATTGTCCTGTTTGTAATGTTTTCTGAGGAGTTTAGCAAATTACTTGGAAATTACCTTTGATTTAATTCATGAAGAGCGTAACATGTTATATATGGTTACTGTTATAGGTGTTTAGTTATTCAGTATTCAAAGGTAATTTGGTGGGAGTGTAGCTGACGCTGTTTAAGAGTCCTTAGGTCGCCATGGCAACACAGGAAGTTGGTCATTGACGATCATTAAGTAAATTTTATTTTGGAAAGCAGTGTTAGAATATTTGTCCTGTTGTACTTTTGATAATTTTGTCCTGGTGAAATTTATTATTTTTAGCCTAGTTTTTTGTTTAATTTATTGTCCTGGTCGATAAAGTTGTATTAGTTGTCATGTAACTTACGCTGCGGACGTGAGGTGCAGTGCAGGAGAGACAGAGATCGGGCGGGTTCAGCAGCCAATTTTACATCCCGTCTGCTTTTATTTGTTTTCTGTTGGTCATCCAGGCAAACATGGCAATTATTAATTTTTAACCTTTTAGGCGCCACAGTTTTTTCAGTAAAATATTCAGTTTTGATATCACTTTTTCAAAAGGTTCTAACTTGAAAATGGTTAGAGATAAAGGCAAACTGTAAATGAGTAAAATCATCAGTATGATCCAAAGTTTGTAATGGGAGTAAATTCGCTCATCTAATTTGCACATTATGACATCACCAGGCGGCGGACATATGGATTACATAACTTTTACAGATGTTTATCGATCAAGGTGGTATTGCTTGGCTCAGAATTTTTCAGATTCCTGTCTCCACGATACCCAACAGGCTCATCAAAATGTCTGATCCACTTTTGATACTGTTCCTCATCTCTCAAGCAAACCCAGCTATCATGATCGTCATTTACGGCGGGGCCGTGAACGCCACTGCGGCCTCCGCCGCTATTATCAGTGCATCTTCTACCGCGTCTGCCGCTATTTCTGCGGGTTTTTGCATCCCCGCTACCCACCTCACTATTAGCGGTGTTTTGACCACCCCTGCTACACCCACCACGTCCCCCTCTGCCACCCTGGACACGGTGAAGCAAAGCATCAGCTCCAGAATGTGCTGCTTGTGGACTGTCATGGCGCATGGACTCGCTGCAGTTACGCACAGACTCACTTTCTGTCTCACTGGATGACTGAACGTCTTCATCAGAGGGTGAATATTCCTCTTCGGAATCTGAGTCAGCCATTACTTGACGAAGTACTTTGTCAACAGTGAACAGACCTCTCAGAATGGTGAGTTTTCTCTTGCTGTCGTGCGCTCTGCTGCGCTCCGACTGCGACCCTCGTCTCCTCGACTGGGAGGTGGTTTTCAAACTCTGTAAACTCCAAAACTTTGAACAAAAACACCCCCACAAATGATGCTCAGATTGAAGTTCCAGATGTCCGCCATCTCCTGGTGTAAAGTAGTAACTACATGAGGCACCATATTTGCAGTTATACCTTGTTATGTTCAGCAATGTTGCTTGTTGCAATATTGCGACTTTGGCGCTTAAAGGGTTAATACATTTCAGAGAACTGTATATTTGTTTAGAGAGAGATGATGGACAAACTTATTTGTTTTATCGTCATTTCATGATTCGAATATGATATTGTTACGTTTGTGTTTATAGTTTTCACCATCAAGTGATATAACTTCTATGAAGATTAAACCTTTTTGTGAACATCAGTACGAAGTGTGAACTCTTTCAATGACCAGCAGTTACAAAGGAAATGATCATAGATTTCCACAGATCCAAACCTCCTTTTCAGCCAGTGAACACTTGTGGCGTGGACATCGAGGTGGTGACATCGTATAAATATTTAGGTGTCCACCTTGATAATAAGTTGGACTGGTCTAAAAATGTAGACTTCATCTACAAAAAGGGCCAGAGCCGACTTTTTTTTTGCCTCAGAAGACTTCGATCATTAGACATCTGCAGTAAGACGCTGCAGATGTTTTATCAATCTGTGGTAGCAAGTGTTCTGTTTTATGCTGCAGTCTGCTGGTGAGGCAGTATAAAAAAACAAGGATGCAAGGCGTCTGAACAAACTGATTAAAAAAGCTGGCTCTGTGGTTGGAATCAAATTGAACTCATTGGAGGATGAGGTGGAGAGACGTGCACAGAGCAAGATAGAGGCCATTCTGACAAACATGGATCATCCACTTCATATCTGCCTCAATGAGCAACGAAACATCAGTGGTGGACTGCTCCTATCCCTGAGCTGCAGGACAGAAAGATTCAGAAAATCTTTCTTACAATCAGCAATAAGACTATTTAATGCTAAAGTAAACAGATGAGACCCCAGACAATTGAATTTCCCATCCATCCATCCATTATCTATACACCGCTTAATCCTCACTAGGGTCGCGGGGGGGGGGGGCTGGAGCCATTCCCAGCTGACTCGGGCGAAGGCAGGGGACACCCTAGACAGGTCGCCAGTCTGTCGCAGGGCTACATATACAGACAAACAAGCACTCTTACATTCACACCTACGGGCAATTTAGAATAATCAATTAACCTCAGCATATTTTTGGACTGTGGGAGGAAGCCGGAGTACCCGGAGAAAACCCACGCATGCACAGGGAGAACATGCAAACTCCATGCAGAAAGATCCCAGGAAAGCCAGGACGTGAACCAGGGATCTTCTCGCTGCAAGGCGAAAGTGCTAACCACTATGTCACTGTGCAGCCTCCAATTGAATTTCCCTTTGGGGATTAATAAAATTATTGTATTGTATTGTATTGTGTTAAAGGCAGAAGTGATTTCTGGATGTCTTGCAAAATGGAGACACACAAATGTGAATGAAATTTTGACCTTTTCCAGCTTAAGGTAAGCCATGACTCAGCAGAAAGAAGGAAATTACATTACTAATCTATGTTTATCCTGCCTCCTTCTCCCTCTTTTTCCCTGTTTCTCCCTACTTGTCCCTCTTCATCTGTATGTGTGTTTTGACCGTTCTGTCTTTATCTGTCTGTCATCTGCATCTCCCTCTTGTCTCTCTCTTTCTGTCTCTCTCTCCTGTCTCTGCCTCCTGTGTCTCTCTCTCACTCTTCCTGTCTCTCTTTTCCCTGCATCTCCTAACCTGCCTGCAGTCTACTGAATTGCAGCAATGCGATTCAGCTATGGTGATTAGTTCAATTAGCTCACTCACTTCACCTGTCAGTTATCACCTCCTCCTACATAAGCTTGGTTCATTCATTCACTCCCCGCCAGACCATAGACTGCAACAGCCTCATGGACTCAGCTCTTCCCCCGGATTCCCAATTGTCCCTACTTTGTCATCAGATTGCAGATCCCCACATGGATTCAGTTCTTCTCCTGGATTCCCGCCAGCCCCGTCTCTGTCTCCAGTCTGTTGTAACCTGTCTTGTCTTCTGCCAGCTCTGCCCCAACTTTCGCTGGACTGTTCCATACTCCCCAAGCCAGCTTTTTCCCCTTTGTGGTCCGTTCCCAACGTTGAGTTAATTTGGTTAGTTGCTATGTTTTGATTTTTTGGCTCTTTGCATTTTTGGGTTTAGTTGAGAATGTTGTAGGTTTTTGTAGTGTTGTTTATCTTAGAGTTGAGTTTGGTTTAGTGTTCCCCCTCTTTTCAGTTTCCCTTATTCTGTATTGGTTTTAGTTCTTGTTTTATTAAATAAGCTCTTTTATACATCCCACCTGTCTGCCAGTGTCTGTGTCTGCACCTGGGTTCCCTTACTCCCCCGTAACATTACCACTGAATGGTTTGGTGCTTTGTATATAAAGAGGACATACACCAATCAGGTGAAACATGCCTAATATTGTGTTGGTCCACCTTTTGCTGCTAAAACAGCACTGACCCATCGAGGCAGGGACTCCACTAGACCCCTGAAGGTGTGCTGTGGTATCTGGCACCAAGATGTTAGCAGCAGATCCTTTAAGTCCTGTAAGTTGCGAGAAGGGGCCTCCATGGATTGGACTCACTTCTCCAGAGCATCCCACAGATGCTCAATTGGATTGAGATCTGGGGAATTTGGAGGCCAAATCAACACCTCAAACTTCTTGTTGTGCTCCTCATGCCATTCCTAAACCATTTTTGCACATTATCCTGCTGAAAAAGGCCACAGCCATCAGGGAATACTCCATGAAAGGATGTACATGGTCTGTGACAATGCTTAGGTGGGTGGTACATGTCAAAGTAACATTCACATGGAGGGCAGGACCCAAGGTTTCCCAGCAGAACATTGTCTTTGTCAGGCTGGCGGCTGCCAGGCCTAGTTAGTGCTCTCTCCCTCCCCTCTCCATTCTTCCCGGTTAGGACAGCCCAGCAGTGCAGAAGGAGCAACAGGTGTTCCCTATCTGTCACAATTGGCCAGCTCATGAACGGGTGGAGTGCAACCAATCGAGTGTCAGCTTGGCTGCAATATAACCAGACGCCACCCAGCTCTCAGCGCCAGATCGTGACACAGCTCAGAGAGGTTCACAGCCTGACTTATCAGCCATTCTGTTAGCTGCCCTGCAGATCTATTAACCTTCGGTGTCCTCCTTTGTTTCAGTTCTGGACCCACCTGTTCCTGCCATTGTGCTAGCAGCACAGGACCCTGGTCTTCTCCTCCGAGCAAAGGAAACCCACACCTGAGCCGAATCCCTCCTGCTGGCGTCCTTCCCCGCTCACCTGTTGCAGCTCTAACCCAGGCTGCCACCGCTGTTAACCAGTCCAGAGCATCCCAAGTATTACTCGCGTGTAGTTTAGTCATAGTTATTGCTCTGTTACAGAGGGTCCGTAGTTGTGACGACTTCTGTCATTGTCCCCCTTTTTTCGTTACCCTCATAAAGAAAGCCTCGAGTTAAGTTGCCCTTAGATAGATATTTCTCGCCTAGGTGATACCTACCGCGAGTTGGTTATAATTTTGTCGCGTTACAGTTCCGCCCGGCCCTTAGGTGCCGCTACAGGATTTAGAGCCTTGTGCGCTCTATTTGAGTTCCCTGTGTGAGTCCTGACTTCTGTTTGTTGTCCCAGAAGACGTTCTCAATAAATCCGAGTTATATTCTAACCTCGTCTGATCATTTCCTGCACCTGAGCTCCCACTGAACCCCGTGACAGTCTTGGCTTCTTCGCATAATGCATTCTGGTGCTATGTGTTCCCCAGGTAAGCACCAAACCCGGCCATCCAAGTAATGTAAAAGAAAACATATTTCATCAGACCAGACCACCTTCTTCCATTGCTCCATGGTCCAGTTCTGATGCTCACATGTCCATTGTTGGTACGTTCGGCAGTGCACAGGGGTCAGCATGTGCACTCTGACTGGTCTGCAGCTATGCAGCTCCATACACAACAAACTGTGATGCACTGTATATTGTGACACCTTTCTATCAGAACCAGCATTAGCTTCTTCAGCAATCTGAGCAACAGTAGCTCGTCTGCTGGATCGGACCACATGGGACTTGGCCACCCATGACCCTGTCAGCGGTTCACCACTGTTCATTCCTTGGACCATTTTTGATAGCTACTGACCACTGCACACCAGGAACAGCCCACAAGAGCTGCAGTTTTGGAGATGCTCTGACCCAGTCATCTAGCCATCACAATTTGGTCCTTGTCAAACTCGCTCAAATCCTTAGGCTTGCCCACTTTTCCTGCCTCTAATACATCAATTTTGAGGACAAAATGTTCACTTGCTGCCTAATATATCCAACCCACTAACAGGTGCCATGATGAAGAGATAATCAGTGTTATTCACTTTGCCTTGTCAGTGGTCATAATGTTATGCCTGATTGGTGTACACTTCAAATGATTTCAGACAGGACACTTTGTCAGATTTCACCATTTATTTTGGAATGACATGCATTTGTGTTTGGTGGTGAGTCTTCTCTAGGGATGCTTTGGCACAATCTGAGCAAGCAGTACACAGACAATCTCTGAGATCTCAAACCCTGGACCCTGCACTCCTGAAGGAAGCAGATGAGCAAAGTCACCTTGAAATTTAATGAGATTAGTCTATGTGTAGTGACAAACATGCCACATTTCCTTTGTATTCATACAAGTAGCATAGCTTTTTCATCTAAATGCACAGAACCAGCAGCAGATTCAGATTTAGATAACTTTATTTATCCCCTAGGGGCAATTCAGTTTGCAGACATGGGTCGCAGCAGGACAGGACATGAAACACACATTCCACATACATTTGACTTGGATCTGTCAATAGTCAGGGTTCAGCAATAAAGTGCAACAGTGACAAAGTGCAACAATATCAATATATACCTCACTACATTTAAAACTACATGTAAAACTACAAAACAACACGGTCACTGTCATTTAAAAGCCTAATGGCGGAAGGAATAAAAGAGTTGCCGTATCGGTTTGTTTTCCTCCTGGGAGTGAGATAGCGCCTCCCAGAGGGCATCAACGCAAACCTGTGTGTCAGTACATGGTCAGGGTGTGCAATAATGCTCTTAGCTTTGTGGAGCACCTGCCTGCTCCATAGAGAGTGTAGGTCAGTAGTCTGCACACCCATGACTCTAGCACAAGTCTGAACTATGCTGGACAACGTGTTTTTGTTTTTTACTGACAGCCCATGAAACCATGATATAAAAGAAAAGGTTAAAAGACTCTCAATAAAAGAACGATAAAAGACAGAGTAAATGAGTTTAGATACATTAAAAGAGTTCAGTTTCCGCAGCAGGTAAATACGTTGTTGGCCTTTTTTTGAAATGACCTCCGTGTTTTTTGTCAAACTTGAGGTCAGAGTCGAATATTGTGCCCAAGTATCTTTATGTGTCTACGATTTCAACTTCTTCTTTGTTTATGATGCTGACTTCCTGTTTTGCAGGTTTTTTCCTGAAGTCAATTATCATTTCTTTTGTTTTTGTAACGTTAAGATCAAGATAATTGTCTTCGCACCCTGTGATAAAATCAGACAGGGCTCTGCCATGCCCTGATTCAGAGCCCTGTAGAAGGGACAACAGAACACTGTCATCTGAAAACTTGACCAGGTACCTGCCCTCCTGACTGGTTCTGCAGGCGTCTGTATACATGATGTACAGCAAGGGCAAGAGAACACAGCCCTGGGGTGAACCAGTGCTGGAGGTGACACAGTCAGACATTTGGCCATTCACTAAAACGCGCTGAACTCTATCAGTTAAAAAGTTTAAAAGCAACAGTAAAATCTGCTCCGAGAGATTAAAATAAGATGCTAAACGTTCAGTTAAAATATATGGTTGCATCATATTAAAAGCAGAAGAAAAATCAGCAAATAAAATTCTGACATGAGACCGGGGTTCTTCTAAATGTTCATAAATTTTATCTAAAATTAAAATCTTGGCATCATCCACTCCTTTTCCTGCCTGATATGCAAACTGCAAAGGATCAAGTTTGCCATCAATAAGGCCAAGAATCGTTTCTTTAAGGATTTTCTCAAAGTTTTTCATCACAAGAGATGTGAGAGCTATGGGCCTGAATTCATTCAGTTCTCTAGGCTGTTTACATTTAGGCAGGGGAATGATGTTGGAGGTTTTCCACAATTTAGGGAGATATCCACTGTTTAGACACAATTGAAACAGTTGTGTGAAGACCCCACTGAGCTGTTCAGCACAGTTGTACAATGTTCTGTCACAGATGGAATCAGGGCCAGCAGCTTTATGGACATTCACCTTTCTTAGATGTTTGGTGACACTTTCCTGAGCTATCACCAGGTCATTTATCTTATGTTCAAGAACCATTTTGAGGTTTGAACAATTTTCATACAGGTCAGTCCTCTCAAACCTACTAAAGAATGAGTTAAAAGCATTAGGGAGATCCCTGTCATTTATACTATTTATACTGATGATCTGTTTGGGCTCACAGTCCAAATGGTGGATGGATGCCATGGATTTAATGCCCTTCCAGGCTGCTCTAAGGTCACCCTGAGCATACTGATTTTCAATCTTATTTCTATAATTAATTTTTGCTTTCTTTATTTCATTTTTAACTTCCCTTGAGACAGCCTTTCTTTCTAAAAGATCACCCGAGAAAAATTTGTTTCTTTTTGTTCCTTTGTTATCCATGGTTTGTTATTAGGATACATAATCACTTTTTTAGTCTGAATTTCAGAGTCTGTACAGAAAGTGATATAGGAAGAGATAGTATCTGTCAGTTCATCCATGTTGTCACACACATTAAAGAAACAGTCCCAGTCAGTGCACTCTAAAGAGGCCTGGAGACTGGCTATGTTCTCCTCAGTCCAGACTTTGACCGTCCTCTCTTCCCTTTCCAAACGTCTGAAGGACGGCTCATACACAGGGACTAAGTACACACTGTTATGATAAGACGCACCAAAGGAGGGCAGAGACATTGCTTTATATGCTCCTGGTATAGAGCCATAACAGAGGTCGAATGAAGTGTTCCTGTGTGTGGTTGGACACTTAACGTACTGCTCATAGGTCCTGAGCGTTTTGGCCAGAGTACACTGATTAAAGTCACCCATAATGAATTTTCGGGACTCTGGGCTCGCTGTGTCCAGTTTTTGTGTGTGACGTCAGCGATCAGCTGAGAAGCCACTGTCACATTTGCACGCGAATGAATATATACGAGTACATAAAAAAGTTGCTGGAATTCTCGAGGAAGGTAGAAAGGGCGAAGAGAAATTGCCAATAGTTCGATGTTAGCAGTGCATACTGTCTCCCGAATCACCACGGTGTTACAGTACTTCTGGTTTACGTAAAAGCACACACCTCCTTCTCGGCTCTTCCCAGTTGCCTCTGGGTCCCAGTCCAGACGTATGGGGCTTCCGAATCCAGTTAGACTTAGGTCCGAGTCTTGATCCCCTTCCGACAGCCACGTTTCAGTGAAAGCAAGCACGCAAGTGTCCATAAATTCCGTTCTGAACTTTGCATGAGTCTCCAACTCATCCATCTTATTCCTGATGGACTGGACGTTTGACAGCAGGACAGAGGGGAGAGGCGGAAGCTTACGGGATAGTCCAGCCGAAAAGTTTTTAATCTTCGGCGAAAGCCGCCTCTCCTTCCTCTTTTTCGGCATTTAGTCCTTTCTTCTGGTCTACAGAGCTCCATATGGATGTTTGGTGCTCTGATTTCAGTTGTAGATGTCCGTATAGATAGGAGAAAGTCACCGCTGTAAGTGACACGAGAGCAGACCTCAGGCTCCCCAGCATGACAGCAGTCACAAAAGAGCAAAATTAGGCCTAACAGTGCGTAAATCTCTGGGTTTTTTTGCCCACATCCTGAACATTGAGAGTTCCTCTACTCACTCACGAAAGAACACACCATGGGTCATAAAAACACAGACATAAAAACGTTTAAAAAAGCACACTTGTTGCGAGCAACAGACTGCGGGGTCGCACACTCTGGAGCGCCCCCTGTACAGAAGTGCTGAATGCAAGCAGACAAACATCTGGTAAGGCACTTAATACAAAGGAAATACACTATGAGAATATGCATGAGGTTGAGAATGACACATTTCCTTTGACTTCATGCATGCATGCATGTGTAGCCTATATGCTGCTACTATTAGCGCTGTATTGGTACTAGTTTGCAGTTAGAGTATTGGTTGAATTGGGCTAGAGATCAGACAGATCTAAGTTCGGCTCTAGGAGTGGAGGAAAGGAGACTGAACACAATGATGCAAGTTTTAAGTGGTACCAATTATATTATATTTTGACATAGACAAACAACATTTAACATTTAAAGTGAATGGCCATTCATGAGAAGTACAGAATTAAGTCACAATTATTTCACAAAAAACATTATTCGATGGATCCATTAACACACGAGAAACGATCCATTAGACGCGCGAAAGAGTTCTGAAGTTCACCCGAGATAAAACACACGCAACAGTTCAGTGGCCCAAATTGTCCAGAGTCCAGAGGGAAAGGGCAGTGTCCAGGGAAAGGGAGTGTTGAGCGAGTGGTGAATGTGTTTGGGCCAAGAATGAGTTGTTGCGAGAAGCAAAAAGTAAAAGAGAGGGGCGGCTGCCTTAAAGGAGCCTCCTACCAGCCCAACCAGGTGGAGGAGGTGCAGGAGGTCCAGTTCAGTTCACTTCAGTTCGAGCTCCAGGGTTCTTCAGGCGGTGTGGGCCTAGAATTCTTTGGGTCTAGCTCGCCATCACCTGGCCTATATAAAGGACAGGACTAATCAAGTTTCCAGTGCGCACAAAATAAATCAAAATACATTCAAAAAGACCAGTGCTAAATATTAATTATAAATAGCAGTGTCAATGCTTATATTGTACAATATATAAATAATCAAAGTTCAATTCAAAACATGAATCCCAATTGAATAAATAATATAATATTTGTCATATTAAAATATTCATTACAATCAAAGTGTCAAAAATACTAAGCATCCAAAGCTAAAGTGCATAATCAGTCACACTGACTAAGTGGACTGGGTTTAAAGTGCATGGAGATACATAGGACCAATAAACAAATCAAACTTTGGCCTAAAAATGGCACTATATGCATTTAAAAGTCATAAATAGGTAACACATTTCAATAAGTAAACCACAGTGATTTCGTTTCATTTAATTAAGTATATTCTGAGAACCGGGCATGAAAGATGAATGCTAACCAGCCCCATTCAAATTAATATGGTGGCGTGGCTAGTTGAACCCTGTCGGAAATGAATGAGAAGAATGCTAATGCTAACGCACTCACCAATTCCTCCGTTAATCAACACCCGTGACTCCACACGACCCCTGGCGGCTCCGGTAGTTGGCTCCTATAGTTTGAAACGTGTTGCTTTAGTTTTAAAAAGTTAATGTTACGAAATTAAGCGAAAATAGCACCGTTCCCAACGTGTCCCCCTCTCGAAACTCGCGGCCCGCGAGTGACTTCCGGATATAAAACAACCCGAATGGCCGCGCACCGTCACGTGACGGGACGCACAGCGTGACGTATGACGTCATTACGCATTTGACAGGACAGTTTTGGAGACGGGAATGGAGGATATACTTATTTATTTATATTTCTAACTAGGGTTTTATCACCCGGGTTACACATGCACGTCCTTCACATCTAGATGCAGGGGATCAGAGGCATGCTGAATGCACACAAATGAACATCTGGTGAGGCACTATTATAGTGACTTGATACAAAGGAAATACACTGTGTGAGACATGAGACTATGAGTGGCGTCAAACAAAATGCATGTCCTTTGGATTTGTGCAAGCATGGATGACCTTCATGAACTGACATAAAGCAGTTCCCCAATTATATGTAGTTATCACTGATTATGTGTAATATGAACTATTGATGGCCTTTGAGCAATATTTGATGGAATTCCGGCAGAGGAAATTTCACAGATTTTGACAATGTACTTCAGAAATTAAGGTTATAGACTCAAGAAGGGATGTACATGAACAAGTATTGAACCAGATTGTGTTTAGTCAAATGCTGGCAAGGATGGCTCTAAGGATAAATGGGGCACAAATATGACTGAGGAGTGCTCTTAATGTTGACTGATGCTTCTTTGTCGCAAAACAACATGACTGATTCCACTACCATTCATCTTCCTGCAGGAAGGGGAATAGAAAGAGGAGCTGACGGACTGACGGAATGGGCGGAATTGGGACACCCGACATTTTCGGATGTGGATTTGAAGTTATGAATTGTAGTAGTCAAAATAAATCAAAAGTCTGTGAAGACTTACACCGACTGGGGGTTGGATTTGGCTGCTAGAGGCTCATACTGGATTTTAAAATAGTCTGAGGAGGGTGAACGGATTTTTCCCAGTGACGGTGCTCTGGCTGACGCTCGAGATTTAGGACACGTCATCAACAACATCTTCAAGGGTGTCCTGCTTTGACAATGTGACTCCAAAGACAGATCAGGCCACCCGGGCATGATCCCAGAAGAACGTAAGAACAAATCAAACACTGAGCTTGATGAGATCTTTTGAGGCTGGTGTTGCAGCGATGTGGTGAGCGTGGAGGGGGCAGAATGAATGAACGCTGCCTTAGTTATAAAGTATGCTAACAGGGTGGGCTGGGGTTAAATAGGACACAACTGGACATAAAAGGGCCTTGTGACACACTGACTCCATGCTTGTATGAACTAGCACAAAGCTCCATTTCATGTTTTGTCTTGATTATTTGTATACGTAATTTTTTATACCCTGGTCCTTAGAATCTTTCATTCAGTTGGATGTTTAACTGACTGCTGACATTGAACTTGAAGCAAGTTCGGTGTCAGCAAAGTCTTATTGCCTTTCAGCTTTTAATTCTTTAGCTTTTTGCTGTTCATGTCCCATTAACTTAGTATTTAGTGTTGAGTATGTTGTGTTTTTCTACTTCTTTTCTTTTTTAGAATGGTTCCCTTTTCTTTCTACATAATCTTTTTTCCAATCAGTCTAGAAAGATTTTTTTTATTATTTACTTATACACTCACTGGCCACTTTACTAGGTACAACTTGCTAGTAAAAGGTTGGACCCCCTTTTACTAGGGAGTTCTACTGGATTGCGGTCTGGTGACTGTAGAGGTCATTGGAGTACAGTGAACTCATTGTCATGTTCTAGAACCAGTTTGAGATGATTTGAAAGTGGCATCAGAAGATGGTACACTGGTCATAAAGGGATGGACATGGTTAGCAACAATACTCATGTAGGCTGTGATGTTTAAACGATGCACAGTTGGTACTAAGGGGAACCAAAATGTGCCAAGAAACTATCCCCCACACCATTACACCACCATCAGCCTGAATCAGTGATACAAAGGAGGATGGATCCATGCTTTCATGTTGTTTACCTCAAATTCTGGCCCTACCATCTGAATGTCACAGCTGAAATCAAGACTCATCAGACCTGGCAATGTCTTTCCAATCTTCGATTGTCCACTTTTATTGGGCCTGTTCAAATTGATTGATCAATTGTAGCCTCAATTTCCTGTTCTTAGCTGACTGGAGTGCCACCCAGTGTGCTCTTCTGCAGCTGTAGCCCTTCTTCAAGGTTTAACGTGTTGTGTGTTCAGAGATGGTATTCTGCATTCCTTGGTTGTAACGAGTGGTTATTTGAGTTACTGTTGCCTTTCTATCATCTCCAACCAGTCAGCCCATTCTCCTCTGACCTGTCACATCAACAAGGGATTTTAGTCCACACAACGGCCGCTCACTGGATATTTTCTCTTTTTCGAAGCATTCTCTGTAAACCATAAAACAACCACAGCTGATCCAGAATGCTACTGCTTGAGTCCTTACCAAGACTTTAAAAAGTTGCCGCAGCAATTAATTGCGTTATTATTTTTAACACGTTATTTTCGCTGTAATTAATTAATCTAACTTAACACGTTAAAGTCCCAGCCCTAATATATATATATATATATATATATATATATATATATATATATATATATCCATCCATTATCTATACACCGCTTAATCCTCACTAGGGTCGCGGGGGGCGCTGGAGCCTAACCCAGCTGACTTGGGCGAAGGCAGGGGACACCCTAGACAGGTCGCCAGTCTGTCGCAGGGCTACATATATAGACAAACAAGCACTCTCACATTCACACCTACGGGCAATTTAGAATAATCAATTAACCTCAGCATGTTTTTGGACTGTGGGAGGAAGCCGGAGTACCCGGAGAAAACCCACGCATGCACAGGGAGAACATGCAAACTCCATGCAGAAAGATCCCAGGTCCGAGCTGGGACGTGAACCAGGGACCTTCTCGCTGCAAGGCGAAAGCGCTAACCACTACGCCACTGTACAGCCCATATATATATATATATATATACATATATATATATATATATATATATATATGTATATATATATATATATATATATGTATATATATATATATATATATATATATATATATATATATATATATATATATATATATATATATATATATATATTAGGGCTGGGACTTTAGCGTGTTAAATGCGCACCCTCCTCAGTTCCCTCATTTCTGGCACACCGGTAACTCTGATGAACACTCCAGCCCAATAGGTGGCGGTAATGAACCTAAAGTCTGTTTGTAGCCATGAAGAAGAAGCACAGGAAGCACTGAGTGAAGTCAGGCAGTGAGGGAAGACGAGATTGAGCTTGTTGGGCAGAAAGTTGTCTTTTGAAAAATCTTCCCGATGGCAGCTTGGATAAAAGCCTGGTTGTGTGTAAATTGTACAACAAAGAGTTTTCTGATCACTGCGTCACTTCAAGCCGACGGTATCACCTCAGTGTAAAACATGTTGCTGTTAGCACCAGAGCTAATGTTAGCTACGAGTCATGCTAACGGCTAACGGTGTAGCCATCCCATAATAGACCACTTTTCCAGACAGAGTTTACAGAAAGTCTTAAAATGTTGAATAAAATCGCTATAATTGCACTTAGATTTTCAGTAATCTGTGAAAGTAGCAGACAGATGAAAAATGCAGATAAATAGAAATTAAACATTTTTGTGGTTTAAATTTTTACTCCGTTGAGGCTCTGCCTCCTTGAAGGAGGAAAAACCTAAACAACAAAAATATCTCTTTAAATAACTTAATTATAAACTTTTTGTTTATAAAAAATTACATAAATAAAAATTGATATTCCTATGAAAAGAATCATCAAAATTACACCATTTATCAGACCCAGAAAAGATTAAAACAGAATGAATCTCTGGATTTTCAACTTTCTGAAGCTCCTTGAACTACTTATGCTGATTCTATGTACCATACAGTGGAAAAAACAACTAAATTCAGGCTTTAAATCATCAAAATCATTTTTTTCTATATGTCCCATTTTCCTTTTTTAAAATAAATTTTAAATTATAAATACGTATGTCTATTCATTAATTCAACTGGCAACCACAATTTTATTTGAACTGAAACACTTCACTTATTGTGTCAAATACTGCTATCTGACAAAACTGCAATTATTGCGATTAATTAATTACAATGCCTGTAATTAATTAGATTAATCTTTTTAATCGCGTCACCACTAATATATATATATATATATATATATATATATATATATATATACACAAACAAGGCGAAAGTGAATGGATATTGAACAGAGGTTGCATGTTGATTGTCTATTGGGTCTGTTGTTTCAGGTTCAGCAGGTGGACAACCTGTGGGACGAAGCTTCTCCTCATCCTCTCTGTGTTTGCCTTCAGGCAGCGATAATGCCACCCTGATGGCAGCAGAGAGAACAGTCTGTGGCTGGGGCGGGTGGGCTCACTTGCAATCTTCCTGGCCTTTAACCTGCAGTGTTTGTTGTAAATGTCCTGCGGGTTTCTGGAGGGTGGTTCTGATGGTGTGCTCAGCTGAGCGGACCACCCTCCTTAGGGCCAAGAAGTCCTGCTGGGTGCTGCTACCCATCCAGGTGGTGATACTCCCAGTCAAAACACTCAGGCGTCTGAGGTGGTAGAGACGCTGTCGAGCTTTCTTCACCAGGGTGTTGATGTGATAGGACCACGTCAGGTCCTGCGTGATGTTAACACCCAGGTACTTGAAGCTCTCCACTCTCTCCACCTCTGGCCCGCTGATCCTGAGTGGATGGTATGCCCTCTGCTACTTCTTGCTGGAGTCCACGTTTAGCTCCTTGGTCTTGCTGATGTTCAGGAGGAGGCTGTTGTCTCTGCAGCAATCCTCCAGGTGGGAGATCTCCATCAAAAAGTCCTCCTCATTGTTGTTGGAGATCAGACCCACCACTGCTGTGTCGTTAGCAAACTTAATGATGGTGTTAGAATCTGATGTGGACAAGCAGTCATTAGTCATTAGTCAGTGAGTACAGCAGAGAGCTCAGTACACAGCCTTGGGGGGCACCGATGTTGAGGGTGTGTGAGTGGGACAGGTATGTTCCCACTCGAACCACCTGTGGTCTGCTGGTCAAAAAGCTGTAGACCCACCTGCACAGGGAGGAGGTGAGTCCGAGGTCCTGCAGCTTAGTGACCAGTCTGGAGAGGATTATGGTGTTGAATGCTGAACTTAAGTCCACGAACAGCATTCACACATAATTCCCTTTCCTAGTGTCTAGGTGGGCCAGGGCTGTGTGTAGCAGGCGGTTGATGGCGTCCTCTGTGGATCTATTGGCCGGTATGCAAATTGTAGGGGGTCCAAGGAGGCAGGTAGGGAGGAGGTGATGAAGTATCTTATCAGTCTTTCAAAACCTTTCATCACCATAAAGGTAAGGGCAGTGGGCCGGTAGTCATTCAGACAGCTGGGCTTGGCTTTCTGGAGGACAGGAACAATGACAGACTGCTAAAAGCACCTGGGGCTGATGCACTGGGAGAGCGAGAGGTTGAATATTTCCGTGAACACCAGTGCTAGCTGGTTGGCACAGGCTTTCAGGACACGGCCTGTTGGTATTCACGCGTTGAAACATAAGCTTCACGTCATGCTCCATCACGGTATGCCTCCTCTTCTCTGCCAGGCAGGATGTGTGCCTCTCCGCTGGGAGCCTCGAAGTGCACATAAAAGGTGTTCAGTTTATCGGCCGGAGATATGTCAGCACTCAATTCAATTCAATTCAGTTCAATTCAATTTTATTAATATAGTGCCAATTACAGTCAAATTGTCTCGAGACGCCTTACAGAACCCATATGCCTGACCCCCAGAGCAAGCCAAAAGGTGACAGTGGCAAGGAAACACCCTTTTAACAGGGAAAAAAACCTCAAGCAGAAGCCGGCTCTAATGTGGGGGGACCCATCTGCCTGCTGGCTGGGCGGGTTGAGAGGGACAGAAGAGGTAGAGAGGTAGAGGTAGAGGGATAGAGGGATAGAGGTAGAGGGTTACAGTTGGTGGGGGAACAACCACACATCTGAAGCATCCAGCTCTGGGACCAGGGACACTCGGAGAAAGGACACAGGGAAAAACAGAGTGAGTGTAATGCAATAATGGTATATATAGTAAATACATAGGTAGTTAGAGAAGGGCTCAGTGCATCAAGAGAGGTCCCCCAGCAGCCTAGGCCTATAGCAGCATAACTAGGGGCAAACTAAAAGACGTCAAGAGGGGAAGTCAGTTGTGCAAATGAAAACACCAGCTCACCCGTCAGGGTCCCCCAGTCAGCCCTAACTATAAGATTTGTCAAAAAGGAAGGTTTTAAGCCTGGTCTTAAAAATAGAGAGGGTGTCCGCCTCCCGAACCCAAACTGGGAGATGGTTCCACAAGAGAGGCGCCTGAAAACTGAAGGCTCTGCCTCCCATTCTACTTTTAGAGATTCTAGGAACAACAAGTAAGCCTGCAGTCTGAGAGCGAAGAGTTCTGCTAGGATAATATGGTACGATCAGGTCTTTAAGATATGATGGAGATTGGTTGTTAAAAGCTTTATATGTCAGAAGAAGGATTTTGAATTCTTTTCTAGATTAAACAGGAAGCCAATGAAGAGAAACCAGTATAGGAGAAATGTGATCTCTCTTGCTAACTCCCGTCAGTACTCTGGCTGCAGCATTTTGGATCAGCTGTAGATGTTTCAGAGAGCTTTTGGGACAACCTGTTAATAAGGAATTACAGTAGTCAAGCCTAGAAGTAACAAATGCATGGACTAGTCTTTCTGCATCTCTCTGAGACAGGATGTTCCTGATTTTCACAATATTTCTCAGGTGGAAAAAGGAAGTCCTACAGATTTGTTTTATGTGTGAGTTAAAGGACATGTCCTGGTCAAAGATAACGCTGAGGTTCCTCACAGTAGTACTGGAGGCCAATGTAATGCGTTCCCAGAGTAACTATATGCTTTGAAAGCAATTTTCTAAGATGTTTGGGGCCAAATACAATAACTTCAGTCTTGTCTGAATTTAGTAGTAAGAAATTATAGGTCATCCAGGTCTTTATGTCCTTAAGACAATCTTGCAGTCTGCCTAGCTGATTAGTTTCATCTGGCTTCATAGATAAATACAATTGAGTGTTGTCAGCGTAACAATGGAAATTAATACAGTGCTTCCTAATAATATTGCCTAAGGGAAGCATGTATAATGTGAACAGTATTGGTCCTAAGACAGAACCCTGAGGAACTCCATGATTAACCCTAGTATGCTCAGAAGAGTCATTGTTGACATGCACAAACTGGAACCTGTCTGATAAGTAGGATTTAAACCGGTCCAGTGCTGTCCCTTTAATGCCAATACAATGTTCTAGTCGCTGTAATAAAAGTTTGTGGTTGATTGTATCGAATGCTGCACTAAGGTCCAACAGAATCAGTATAGAGACCAGTCCATTATCTGACGCTATGAGAAGATCATTAGTAACTTTCTCCAGAGCTGTTTCTGTGCTATGATGCACTCTGACTGAAACTCTTCAAACAAGCTATTCCTTTGCAAATGTTCACATAATTGATTTGAAACTCTTCTTTCCAGAATTTTAGAGAGAAATGGGAGGTTGGAAATTGGTGTATAGTTGGCTAAAACATCTGGATCTAGAGTGGGCTTTTTAAGTAAAGGTTTGATTACAGCAACCTTAAAAGCCTGTGGTACATAGCCTGTTACTAGAGAGAGATTAATCAGATCTAACATTGAGGAATTAATTAAAGGTAAAGCCTCCTTGAACAGTCTAGTTGGGATAGGATCTAAAAGACATATTGATGATTTGGGTGTAGAAACTATTGAAATTAGTTCAGAGAGATGTACGGGAGTGAAAAATTCTAAATATCCATCTGGTCTTACAGCCAATTCTAAAGCATCTGTACTCGATGATACATCTGTGACATTTGTAGGAAGGGCCAGATAAATTTTTTCTCTAATCGTAATAATTTTATTTGTAAAGAAGCTCATGAAGTCGTTACTGCTCAAAGCTAAAGGAATACAAGCTTCAACAGAACTCTGACTCTTTGTTAGCCTGGCTACAGTGCTGAAGAGAAACCTGGGGTTGTTCTTGTTTTCCTCTATTAAAGATGAATAATATGTTGTCCTGGCATTTCAAAGAGCTTTTTTTTTTTTTTTTTTTATAAATTACTAGACTATTTTTCCATGCTACATAAACTTCCTCTAAATTAGTGGAATACCACTTCCTTTCCAGGTTTCGGGATGCCTGCTTTAAAGTCCGCAGCTGGGAATTATACCAAGGAGCAGGTCCTCTCTGAGATATAACTTTCTTTTTCACAGGTGCAACACTATTGAGTGTTGTACGCAGTGAGGCTGCAGCATTAATAACAATATAATCCACTTCTGTGGGGGTAAAATTATAATATTTCCCTTCCATTATATCAGTAATTGGTGCTGAACTAAATAGAGAGGGTATTATTTCCTTAAATTTAGTCACCGAATTGTCAGACAGACATCTATTGTTATGATATTTATTCTTAACTCCTATACAATCTATTGTTGTAAATTGAAATGTTATCATAAAATGGTCAGAAAGAAGAGGGTTCCGGGGAAATACTGTTAACTGTTTGATTTCTATGTCATAAGTCAAAACGAGGTCAAGGGTGTGATTAAAACTATGAGTTGTTTATTTACATGTTGAGAAAACCCAATTGAGTCTAATATTGAACTAAAAGCTGTCGTAAGGCTGTCACTGTCCACGTCAACATGAATGTTAAAGTCACCCACAATAATGACTTTATCTGAGCTGAGCATTAAATGAGATAAAAAGTCTGAGAATTGAGATAAAAACTCAGAGTAAGGAGCAGGAGGATGATATACAACAACAAATAAAACTGGTTTCTGAGCTTTTAAATCTGGATGAGAGAGACTGAGAGTGAGATTTTCAAATGAATGTAACTAGGTTTAGGTCTCTGGTTCATTTTTAAGCTAGAGAGGTAAATTGCTGCCACTCCTCCTCCTCGGTCTGTGATTCGAGGAACGTGACAGTTAGTATGACTAGGAGAAGTTGATTCATTTAGACTAACATATTCTTCCTGCTGCAACCAGGTTTCAGTCAAACAGAACAAATCAATCTGGTGATCAGTTATCGAATCATTTACTAACAGAGATTTAGACGAGAGAGATCTAATATTTAACAGACCACATTTAATTTGCCTGTTTCTTCGCTCAGTTGAAATAGTGGTATTAATTTTTATTAGATTTTTATGATTACTATGTCTTTTGTTTATTTTATTTTTGAATTGTTTAATTTATTGAATTTTGGTGGTCGGGGGACAGACACAGTCTCAATAAAGCTAACTGAATTCCTGGAGGGTGACAGCTGAGAGGAAACTGCAGAGAGGTGTTGAAGACTACAACTCTGCATCCTGGTCTGAACTCTGGGTTGTCATGCTTTAGGAGTTCTAAGAAAATCAGCTATATTCCTAGAAATGAGAGCTGCACCAGCCGAAGTGGGATGGATACCGTCTCTCCTAATCAGACCAGGTTTTCCACAGAAAGAGCTCCAATTGTCTATAAAGCCAACGTCATTTGCAGTACACCACGTAGACACCCAGCGGCGAAACGACGACATGGCTAAACATATCGTTGCTGGTCAGATCAGGCAGGGGTCCAGAGAAAACTACGGAGTCCGACATGGTTTTGGCAAAGCTACACACCGATGTCACACTAACTTTGGTGACCTCCAATTGGCGTAACCGGGTGTCATTACTGCCGACATGAATAACAATCTTACTGTATTTACGATTATCTTTAGCCAGCAGTTTCAAATTTGCTTCTATGTCGCCCGCTCTGGCCTCTGGGAGGCATTTTACTATGGTCGCTGCTGTCGCTAGCTTCACATTTCTGACTATGGAGTTGGTTTCTCAGCGGGTGTGCCGTTGAGTGGGGAAAAACGATTAGAAATGTGCAGCGGTTTGTGGTGTGCCGGGACAGCGGGCTTGAGCTTAGGACTACGTTTCCTACGAACTGTCACCCAGCTACCTTGACTTCCCGGCTGCTCGGGAGCTGCTAGGGGACGGCTAGCAGAAGCTACACTAGCAGCTATGCTATTGCGGTCCGCACCGGCTAAGGGGGCCTGGCTAACAGCTAGCGGGGTGTTTTCCATTGTGCGGAGCCGCACTTCCAATTCAGAGAGCCTCGCCTCCAAAGCTACAAAGAGACTGCATTTATTACAGGTATCGTTATCACTAAAGGAGGCAGGGGAGTAACTAAACGTGACACACTGAGCAGGAAAGAGAAGGAGAGGAAGAGGGAGAACACATGCTAACTGCTAAGTGCTAGGCTAGCAGACAGAGATAACAGATTAACTTAGAATTAAGTACTGAGAAGGTGCTTGAAGAAAACGAGTGTATGTTATGATTCAAATATTACCGCTACACACAGATTTAATGAATATCAAATTAGATGGAGTGGATAAGCTACAACAGTCACAGAACACAACACAGCGCTACAACAGGAAGTGACGCAATACGCTCACCGTAACATCAGACGTCAGCAGGATCTGGTCTCTCAAAGTCAAAGAAACCAAATGTGCCAAAGAAACCAAAACAACACCATAGGCAACGGTGTTGTTTTATAGTCCGTCACAGTTCTTAGTCTCTACCATAGGCCCCTGGTGTCCCTCTGCTGCAGCTGTGACTCCAGCTTCTTCCCATACCTCTGATTGGCCTCCCTCACAGCTCTGCAGGCACCGTACGTAGTGGCCCGGTAAGGTCCCATGTCTCCGGTAGCGAGTCCTGTGTTGTAGGCGGAGGTGCGGGACTTCAGAGCGTTGCGGATGCTTTTGTTCATCTACGGCTTCTGGTTGGGAAACTCCCTCATGGTTCTTTTGGGGATAGTGTCCTCCACTAGTTTCCCAATAAATCCCACAACCATCTCCGTAAACACGCTGACATCTTCACCAGCGCTGCACTGGAACATTTCCCAGTCTGCTGTCTCCAAGGCATCCTGCAGGGCGGCCTCTGATTGGTCAGACCAACACATCACTTCTCTCTCTGCCAGGGCTGTTCGCTTCAGCTGCTGCTTGTACCTGGGCAGCAGGTACCAGAGGCGTGGTCTGACCTGCGGAATGGTGGTTGAGTCTTTGCTGCAAAGTCGTCTCTGAAGGGAGAATAACAGTGGTCGAAAGTTCGATCTCCTCTAGTGGGGAGACTGAACTTTGGACCACTGCTGGCGAAGTTCCGGCATCACCTTCCTCAGGTTGTTACTGTTAAAATCTCCAGCCACCGATGGGGTCAGCTTCCCGGTGGTTAGCCTGGTAGCTGGAGATAGCCTCATGTAGCTCGGCTACTAATGTAGCATCCATGTCCGCCTGCGAGTGAATGTAGACGGCACTGAGAATGACGGAGGTGAATTCCCGGAGGAGGTAGAAAGGCCTCTATTTGATGGTTAAAAGTTCCAGGTTGGGCGAGCAAGACTTTGAGAGATAAACAACATCTCTGCACCGGTTGTTGTTGGTCATGAGACAGACACCCCCACCTTTAGACTTTCCCGACTCAGCCGTTCTGTCCATACGATGAACTGTGAAGAACTCCGCTGGTGAATGGCATGGTCTGGGATCGTGGCACTCAGCCATGTCTCCGTGAGGCAGTTGATGTTGCAGTCTCTTGTGTCCCTCTGGTACCGTATCCTGACTCTGAGCTCATCCAGCTTGTTGTCCAGGGGCTGGACATTCACGAGCAGGATACTAGGTAGTGGTGGTCGGTGTGCTCGCAGCTTCAGCCTGTTCCTAATGCCGGCTCGTTTCCCCCGGAGCCTGTTATGCAGTCGGCGTCCTTTGTTGTTGTTGGAGGGGCCCCGCCAGGATGGGCCAGGATGCATCGGCAGTAAAAGTCAGAGAATATGGTGATAAACCAATATTCACCAATGTGTCTCTGTCGTATTTGATACGACCAGGACATGACATGGTGAATGCTGTGCAAAAAGTTAAATAAAAAGTTTTAGAACAATAATCGTGCCACGTTCAAAGTCACTTGAATCCTCTTTCTTTCTCATGCTGATGCTCGGTTTGGACTTCACCAAGTTGTCTCGACCATGTTTACATGTCTAAGTGCATTGAGTTGTGGCCATGTGATTGGCTGATCAGCTATTTTTGTTGACATGCAATTGAACAGGTGTACCTATTAAAGTGACTGTTGAGTGTATACCTACACACCTCTGACTTGATGCACATTGCTGTTTTGCACTTGAATTAGGTTTGCATAAAATTTTGTTGTACATTGTACAATGACAAATAAAGATATTCTTATTCTAAAGCAGTGGTCAGGCCTATGACCTACTGTATTGACTTGTGTTTTCCTTGCTTTATAAAAGGGCTGTCCCCTGTCATTTAGTTATTTACACCAAATTATATGGCTGGATTGTTGTACTGAAGCACCATCATGACCTCGTGGTTATTTACAAATTTTGACATTGTCCATTCACTTACTCCATATTTTATGCTGAAGAATATATTATTCTGTAGAGCTGTGACATTGATTAAAATCAACTGATGTCCTTGCTGAGCCAGTCTGCCATATCAAAATATCGACCTATTCATTCAACAATACAAGAAGTTATGCGCTTGTTAAGTGCTGTTCAATTTAAAAGGATTATTGTAAACTGCTCCTCAAATATATACAATCTGCTGAGTGCAGAATAAGGAACACTTGAGAATAAACAAAGCTGTTTTGTTGCAGTCGTCTGAAAAGCAGAATGCAGTTTGAGCTCGTATTGTGATTTTGTTAAGAATTCAGGCTGGGCCATGTTAGTAATGAATGGTTGAAGGGCAGTGGACTGCAAACACACTCGCACAGTCAAGAGATGGAGAATAGCAAGTAGCTTTGTGTTTACTCTGGGACATTCAGAGAGTTTCTTTGGCCTATGTGGGGCCAGAGGTTGATGGAGCAAGGTGACAAGAGAAAGATGCAGCTGGGTGAAATGGAGAGAGCAGGGCAGGCCTTTGTTGTCCTTTTCTATTCTTCTCCTGTCCTCTTCCCGCTGGGCTGATTTGCTATTGATTAGCAGGCTGGACTCCAGCTCCACAGCTCCATCTCCAAGGCTAAGGCTCAAGGCTGGGCCTCAACATACATGTACATAATTTTTTTCTGAATGTGCATTTACACACACACACACACACACACACACACACACACACACACACACACACACACACACACACACACACACACACACACACACACACACACACACACACACACACGCATGCATGCGCCCACACACATCAACATCATACTCTTTCATACCTGTGTCTGTGTCATTCCAGCACTATACTGCTAATAATCCTGTGTTTTCAGTCTGTAGTGCATGTATTGTGGGAAAAAAAAATCTATAGTGAAGATTACATATGCAATATCAAGCACCCTTTACCTAAGTTATTGTACTGATGGATCATAATACAATGCAGACTACCCTCAGAGACAAAAACATGGTCAGTTGTGTGACTTATCCAACAACAATTCAGAACAAGAAAGAAAAAAAACAAGACCTTAAATAAGAATTTTGCTATGTGAAAAAGTGTAGTATTAATTCAGTCATTTTCTGCTAAGTGATGAAATTATAACTTGGTTCCAAAACTCAATGCCCACATCACATATTTTTTGAGTTCTTCTTTTTCTTTAAATTAAAAAAAAAGTGCTCCGTGACTTATTTATTTGATCAGACTTATAACATGTGCAGCTGCGATATTCATAGCATTCACAGTATCCTTTGCCTAATAATGCAACTTTCTTGAGGTATTCATGTTGTTAGAGGTCAATAATTCAGATATTTTTGGAAACAGAAACAAGCATTACAATTTAGCCTCTACTGTTTTTTATACCTGCTCAGTGTTGTCTTACAATTCTTATCCTGCAACAACTCTTCTCTGTTCTTGCAAACAATATATCCCCTTTTCCTAAAATCAGACAAACACACACACATACACAGTCATCAGCCTGTAGGTTGGTGTGCTGTGTAGTAATCTCTTACACTGAGGCAGAGGGAGGCAGTGAAGGGTGGAAATGAGGTTTTCAGCCCTCCTCCCACCTCTGTTCCCCTCTCAGCCTTTGTACCCAGTGCCCCCTTGTTCATTTAGTCTTACCAACAAAATCTACACCTGCATCCACATGGCAAATTAGATACTGGCCATCATTTATTTACATGTTTAGGTATTATCCTCTGTTGCTGTATATGTCGTAATGCTTTAGGGGCACCAGAGACCCCGAGATGCCCCCTCATGGTTGTAATAGGCCATTGCAGAGACCACTATTAACAGCCATCTTCCAGTGTTTGCAGCAGAGGACACAATAGTCTCCATCCTCCCCCCTCTCCACTCCATTCTCCCTGCCTCCATTCCTTCGCCTCTGCTTCGTTCTTCTCTATTCCCCTTTGCTCTCCTCCCCACCAACCCCATGTCCCATTCACGCATTAGAATAGTTCACAGGGCCTCTCCCTGCTTCACAGGTAATAATAAGGCCTGTTCCAAAGGCTGCCTTCCACATGGAGGTTCCTCTTGAATAGCCAACACAAAGTGAGAACATGTAACGAGTATGAATGGCCTCCTGAGTGTGCCATATCATTCGCAGGAAATCCAATCTTCCTGCTTGTTCTTTAAGTGGACCAAAGGTGATATCGAAAAGGATTGCCAGTGTATCAGTTTTTTTCTCCTACATTCTAATATCTTTATGTGCTCTGTGTCTGGCATAGTCGTTGAATATTGACGAACATGGAAACAACGACATATGGAAATTTTATATTGAAATGAACTTGGGCAAAGTGCACTTTTTCAAAGGGAATACAAGAGGGCTGGACCCGAATATCCGAGGGAGGTGAAGGGCATTTTTGAGACGAGTCGAATATTCGGATAGTCGTCATTAATTGGGCCTGAATATCCACAGCCCAGAAATTGCTATTCAGATCAGCCCTCGATTACAACCATATTGGCTGGAGACAGTAAGATGTTTCCTGCAGCCCACACAGTTTAAAACATTTTTATACATTAATGAGGAACTCCCCTTATGTTTCACCTTAACTTTAAACATGCTGGTTTGCGTTTCCATTTAAATGTAATCTTTTGTCTGACATCATTGGCACTGTACTGTGGTACATTTCATAATGTATTTATTTTTTGTGTTTACAGGAAGAATTGAAGGTTTTTAAGAGCTAAGCAGAGTCTATAAACTGAACAGCAAGTAATGGATTCAAAGAGGAACTGGTATCTAATTGCCAAATGTTACTGGTGGGACCTAAACCATATGAGACAGAACAAGTGGCAGCACTGAGGTGTGACTATTATTCACATTGTCTGTGATCATTTGTGGTACCTCTATGCGTTGGACTCAAAATACTTTGGTAAACCTTTTACCATACATAGTCTGAACATATCTACTAAGAATTATGATAGCCTTGGTGTGGCAGGTCTGGCTTGACCCGATGCTGTTTGCTGGCTTGTGGGATACGTGGGGAGAAAGGGCGCTCACCCTAGCTCATCCACTGACTATCAAGCACTGCTGTAAGATACTGTAGCAGCTTTTTGTATGCTAGGTATACTAGTTTACAGCACAACAGAATGTGTTTTTGTGTTGGGGAGTTGGGCAGAGGGAGGATATAGGGTTCTTGAACGAATAGCCAATGAGCTATGGCTGATTTTCTACTCAGCCCTGTCCTTTTAAAGATTTTTATTGATATTCCCCATTTAAAGTAGAACTGTACATCTCATTCCTGCAATGCTGTATTCTATTTGGTGTTGATAATGTCAAAATCCCAAACATAGATTTGCCTTTACTGTTATATACATTATGCAATTTAGAAAAATCCCTCATGGTAGACATTCATGGTTGCAGAGGCTTTTTTGTAGGGCACAATGAGCTTTTACTATTTCCAGATTGTCAACACCAAGTCTATTAAGACTCTTTACAACTGACAATTATGAGAAGGAAGAAGATTAACAACAATATTTTTTTACTACAAGTTGTCATGTGCATCATGGCTACCATGTGTGCCTTCACTTTGTGTTTATTAGTATAGCATTTTTCATACATGGTAGTTCTAATCAATATGCTTTACAAATGGCTGTACACTAAGTTGTCTGTGTGGTGGGAACAAAGAGCAGCAACAGCTACATTGATTTTTCTCATACATGTAGCCGTGCATTAGCCAAGTAGTTAAATGCAACCATTAACATTAGTCTATATTAGAAGGAAAAACTGCATGATGGGCTGAATGATCAGAAAGGCAAAAAATTCTAAGACATGACTGACCATAGGTGCAGTCACTACACAACAATGACACCAACTATACACGTACTGGAATACATAAATGCTGTTTCGCTATGGATGTTCTCCGAGTAGACTCCAAGTAGACCATAAAAGTAATATAATAACAGTAACTACATGCCCATGGTGTCAGCAACCGTCTTGTGTGCACAAGGGAGTATGACCAGACTCAAACAGTAGACCAACAACATGTCCTCACTTTGGAGGAATGTCTTCACACTTATATTTATGAGACAACACTTGGTGCTCTGACATATAAATACATACACTTAGACCAGTGTTTCTCAAATTGTGGGGCGTGCCCGCCTGGGGGTGCGCAGAGGCATGTCAGGTGGGGGCGCAAGCGACTGGGAGGAAAAGGTCTGTCTACATGGAACTAATTAGCTGAACTATTGTTTTAACGTTGGCTTGTTTTTCGGGGCGTACAACAATACTGAAATTGCACTGGCCCATAGACTGTATATGCGCTGGCCATTCGGACTCTGAAGTACAGACTCCCAAGAACGGGAGAACGCATCGTTAATGTGCAGTCAGAACACCATCGTACTTGATCACGTCACGTACTGGACTCATCTACTCTGTTTATTTTTACCAGCGATGTCAAGCATATGGCCCGCGGGCCGAAACTGGCCAAATGGTCCACTTCCGCCCGTGGGACGACTTTACAAAGGATAAAAATTACAACGACATTAATAATAAATTGTAAATTTGTAAAACTGTAAATTTAAAATAATTTATAGACCTTGACAAGTTGTTTTGATCAAGAAGTAAAATACTAGATTGTTCAGTTCCAGATACCTGTGACTAAATGTTTTGTGTTTTTGTAGATAAACTGTGATCTGGCAGTTACAATGCATGTGTAAATGAGGAACTGAGGCATAATGGGCTACTGTTGAAATTGAACTTGTTTTCCTTAGAAAAAATTTCAGGTTCAAAATGTTTTGTAAAAAGATAGTTCATTAAATGTGAACATTTTCAGAAAGTATTTTTTAAAACTAAAACAGAGGGGGAAAGTTGGAGTTGTTATTTATAGGTTATTATGTTGTGATTTTACTGGTCCGGTCCACTGGAGACCAAATTGGGCGTTAGGTGATCCCTGGACTAAAATGAGTTTGACACCCCTGATCTTTACTGTGAAAAACAACAAAATGGAATCATAAAATAACACAGCCCTGCATATTCACGTTTTCACAGTGTATATATATATATATATATATATATATATATATATATACACTGTGAAAACGTGAATACATATATATATATATATATATATATATATATATATATATATATATATATATACATACAAAGTTATTGGGGGGGGGACCCGACAGAAAAAATTTGAGAACCACTGACTTACACACAGACGACCACACACACCACACACAAAGACACACACACACAAAGACACACACACACAAAGACACACACACACACACACACACACACACACACACACACACACACACACACACACACACACACGCACGCACACACACGTAGACAGTGTCTGCAGGGCCTTTCTTTGCTGTGGCATGACAGAAAAGACAAGCACTTTGTCTCCCCTCCTTCATCTCTCTTTCCATCTCCTGTCTGCTGAGTCTCCTCCATCTATTCATTTCCTTCATCGGGCGGCCAGCTCTCACTCTGTCCATCTCACCCTCAGCCCGCTCTGTCGTTCCCACCTCCCTCTTTCATTGCTTCTCTCTTCTTTTTCTTTGTACCGAGTGGTGAGCACTGACAGCTCTGGCAGAGACAAAGTGCTGATGCTGGGCTTAAAAGTGACCGCCCCTGTCCTGCAGCCACACAGCTGGGGAGCCAGAGATCCATCACCCCATGGCATACCCAGAGCAGCATGGAGAGAGAGGAGGATGGGTGGAGGAGGTGGGGTGTGCAAGCAGGAGGGCAGGTGGAAGGAGAGTAACTGGAAGACTAACAGCAATACATTCTGCAAATTAAGAAGTACCTCAACACTGCATTGTTAATATGAATGGAGTATATTACCTGAAAACAGATTTTTAGATGAGGTCATTATCGGACTGGACAATTAATTAATATTGATGAGGTGCCATATTGGTGCTTTTTATTTGTATGTATATTAAGTCAAGTGTCAAAGGTAAAGCCATTTTTGATCAATTCAAAATGCTGAAGCACAAAAAAGACTTAACTGTGATAAATGTGACACTGTAGTGATACGGTGGTAAATAATCATCATCTTAATATTAATACTGCGTTGACTGGATTTTAATTGGGTATGGGTGTTTCAGCATGGCATTGTGACTTTAAACACATTCTTCCTCCTACAACTTAAAGCTGAATTCATAAGAAATAAAATGCAACAGTTTTTATCACTACAATAAAAACATTTGCAGGCTGCACAGTGGTTCAATGGTTAGCACCTTCGCCTTGCAACTAGAAGATCCCCGGTTTGCCTCCTGGCCTGGGCCTGGGATCTTTCTGCATGTTCTCCCTGTGCAGGTTTTTCTCTGGGTACCCCAGCTTTCTCCCACAGTCCAAAAACATTAATTGATTGAATCTATATTGTCCATAAGTGTGAATGTGAGTGTGAATGTTTGTCTCTATATGTAACCCTATGATAGACTGGTGATCTGTCCAGGGTGTCCCCTGCCTTCATCCTAAGTCAGCTGGGATAGACTCCAGCCTCCCTACAACCCTAACGAGGGCGAAGCAGTGTCAATGATGGATGGATAGATGGATGAATAGATGGATGGATGGATGGAATGATGGATGCAGGCTGTATGTTTGGCCAATTCAATAGAATATATATTTTATTGAACTGGCTACTGAATTTATATACATATAAATGCAAAAGATTTGAAAAGGGGTAAAAGTGGACCAAAACCTCTGTGTATTTGACAAGATGCCACTAATGCATGACCAGCACCAAGAAAACACAGACAGAAGTGACAAATCATCAGGCATAGTTGGAGCTCTCAGGATATTGTGATTAATTTAATAAACATCTGAAGCTATGAAGGCTCCACAGTTGATTCATTTTCTTTTGCCCTAATAAAGAGAGCCTAGTGGTGTGGCACTGAGGCGTGGTCCGCTGAGGAAAGGGACATGATGTAATAGAAAAATATAATATGATGCCTGACCTTAATTTTCATTTTTATTTACTATTTGTCTCCTTGATACTGTCTCATCTTGAACAAGCCGATCAGCACACTGAGGATGATAAATGTGTTTTGAGTGTAATGGGTGAAGACAAATTCACAAGGCCATGTTAAGACTACACTGTCACAGTTTTCATTCATTCCTTCATACATTCATTATAGTTGCCTGTTTCTATGTACTAACTCTCCTGTCTGTTCAGACCTGACCCTCCCACCTTCTTTGCTTTCCCGGAACCATGATCCTCTGATCTTCTCCTTCTCCTTTCTCACCAGCATCCACTTTCCTTGTCAGTAAGTCAGTATATGTATACCAACGGTTCATTAATGAGTCTCTGCCAGATTGCCTTTGAGCAATGAACATTTTTATGGCCTGGTTGTTCATATTATTAAGGTTTTTACCTAATTGCCTCTATCCTGGGTCATGTGTCCCCTCTTGCCTTGCTTGCCTGCCTGTTTTGTACCTGCAGACTTACTCAGTAAACTATTATTTTTATTATATATATATATATATATATATATATATATATATATATATATATAATATATATATATATATATATATATATATATTTCTCTGATACCATGTTCACTGTGTCACATGAATAGATTATGGAATCATACATTCCCAATACAAGTCAACAAAGAGACATGGCAAACCACTCAGATTGTTGTCTTTCATGACCTGCATGATGTCATCAGGAGGGACTTGCCATGAACAAACTGCCAAAAGCAATATAGACAAGAAAAGCACTCAGAGTGCAGTACTCCGTCAAAGCTGCTCCGTCGTGTGATTTCGGGTGGATAAGTCCAAATAAGTCCGCAGCGGTGGATTTGCAGCAGCATCGCAATCATGTCATCATCAGCAGGCAGCTGACGTAGTGTTCACTTGTTGTCATGGTTACAGTGAGCCGCTGTGCCGCTATCTAGCAATGATGCAGAAATCCTTAACAAATCCTTGGCTCCAGACTATAAGTGGCCTCACTGCCAAAATCTAATCACTTGGTCCTTGTGTCATTTCTGATCTTCCCTGAAAATTTCATCTAAATCTGTTAGTCCGTTTTTGAGTAATGTTGTGAACATATAAACATACACTGATCGTCACGTTCCTTGGTGGAGTAACTATGACAACAACTTCACCATGATGCTTAAAGATTTGGTTAACAGGTAACTAAGCACTGTTTTTGTTAAAGTGATTCCCGTGTTGCTTTTGTAGATTTTGTTTTTGTGGCAGGAACTAAATACACAAGAGTTGATTAAAAAAGTCGCCTGTTTGAGAGGAAACTGTCATGAGTCAGAATGTCATGTGACACTGTTCTATCAACAGAATCCGTGTTAAACATGTTTTTGTTTTAAGTAAGCATTTGTAATTACTCCATGGTCCTCAAACTGAAAGAGAGAAGAAAACATAATTTTCTGCATAAGTCAGCAGTCAGGATGATCCAACCCTAATATGGAGGATCATCACTGGTGACGAGAGATATGTATGCTGGTTATTTCCTGCTTTTCCAACAGAAGGGTCTTTGTAAACTCAGCCATATAATTTCTCAGGCTGAGACAGAGATGATACCCTCATCCTGTCTACACTGGTGTAATTTCCTTATTACTTGTGTTAGCGAATCATGTTTCACCAGTTAAAAATTGTGAGTTGTTTCTCCCCCCAACCTCAAAAACTAAAAGAGACTGCACACTAAAATCTAAGGTTTGGGCTCAACAAACGACGAGCTGCTTTTAGTTAACAGCAGGAAATAACTCTTGCTGTACAGTCAAAAGGAATCTTTAATTATCAGTTTTAACCATCTAAAATTATCCAGACATGTTACAATAAGGGAGGGTACTTAATATCCTGAGCTCAGGGTGAAAAAAAAAAATACTATGCTAATATCATTAAGGCATCTCAACTTGAATTGATTTTTAAATTAAATCATGCTGAAATTTGAGTTTGAACTACACTATATTAAGTTGAAGCAATCACTAGCATTATTGTGTCAACTCAGCCCATCATTTCTGCATGCAACTTCTAAGGCTTATCTAGACGTCACGGTATATGGGGGGGGGGGGGGGGGGGGGGGGGGGGGGGGGCAAAAGGAGAATACAGAGCAGGCAGAGGCAGATCAAAATTAAACAAGTTATACTACAAACCAAAACTAGATACAAGGCTAAGGAGGGAGTGGAACTAACCAATACTAGTAATCTAAAAAACAACAAGGTGAACGAAAGCCAGGCTTCGGAATGATTGAATTAACTGAAATAAACTAAGGCTGAACTCGCTAACAGGGAGGGAATGGGGGCAGGCAGCCTCCCAAGGACCAGCAGTCTGGAGGCATACGTCAGCGCCCACGGTGAGCGGTGGCCTGGGATGAAGTCAGGTTCTCCTCGGGGAGTAGGAGGTCCAGATGTCTGGCAAGTGGCCTGGTCGAACAGCACCATCAAGGCAGTCCAGGGCCTCTTCCAGAGGTGTAACGATTCTCCAGCTGGATCCTTAAACAAAGACAGAACTGGGCAGTCCAGCCCGTGGTGTGTGCAGAACAAACCAGAGTTTCAATAGGATTCCTCAGAACTTGAAAATACATACCAGGACCAGTAGTGACAGCAGTAACTGAAATTTAGAGTGAAATCCACAGCCAGGCTTTATAGCAGCGATGGTTGGCGGAGATGCGTTGCAGGTGAGCTGCTCAAGCATCTGGCCCAGATGAGCGCTGATTGCCAGCATCCAGGAGCGCAAGCAAGAGGGAGGAAGTGCCAAGGAGGGACCCTGACACTGGATCTGTAAATTAGATTTTCAATTTATTTATTTTTTTTATCTCGTGGTGGAAATATGGTCCTTCGGTTACTTTTTATTGTCCATCTATCCATTATCTATACACCGCTTAATCCTCACTAGACGTCGCGGGAGGGCTGGAGCCTATCCCAGCTGACTCGGGCGAAGGCAGGGGACACCCTAGACAGGTCGCCAGTCTGTTGCAGGGCCACATACAGAGACAAACAATCACTCTCACATTCACACCTACGGGCAATTTAGAATGATCAATTAACGTCAGCATATTTTTGGACTGTGGGAGGAAGCCGGAGTACCCGGAGAAAACCCACGCATGCACAGGGAGAACATGCAAACTCCATGCAGAAAGATCCTGGGAAAGCCGGGACGTGAACCAGGGATCTTCTCGCTGCAAGGCGAAAGTACTAACCACTACACCACTGTGCAGCCCTTACTTTTTATTGTGTGCCTTTAAAGTCAAAGCTCTTATGCTTTGGAAATGTCTCCTGTTGGACTGAAGATCTGTGGGGGACTGTGGATGCCTTTAAAAAGCAACTCAAGACCCATCTTTTTAGACTTAGTGCTCTTTTTTGTTTTAGCTCAACATGTTAATTATTATTATTATTTCTTTTTGTGATCTCGAATGCATTTCGGCTGCAAATGTCTGCATGTGTGGTGAGAGGGTTGGCACTGCAGTCTAGAAAGGGAGGTAAAGGTCCTGTGTCAAAGGGTGGAGGAGGGGTAGGGGTGTGTTGGGGGAAGGAGGCGGGATGGGGTGGGGTGTGGGGGTAGACTGAAAGAGTGCTGGCTGTGTTGTCTCCAGGATGGAGGGGCGGCATTAATCATTATTGGCGCACACCTTCGTCCCCAACGCACCCTGATGGCCCTTCCACCCCTGACATAAATCATCATTCCCCCACAATAGATCCCCTCTCTTTGCTATGCCGGGGAAAAAGTGTGCTAGTTGTATTGATTTTTCCTTTTTCTCCCTCTGCCTTCCCCGTCTACTCTCCACCTGCCCCCCTCACCTTACACCTTCTCCCTCCACCTGCAAACCGCATTGCTGTGTCATTATGAAACATAACTGATCTGAAATTCATAGAATACTAAATAAAGTTTACAAGAGGCACTCTACTGTATACACCCCACACCATCCACTCTCTCTTGATGCATGAGAAGTAAGCATGGCGAGTGGGGAAAAAAGAGAGGGAAAAACTAATGATATAAAAATTACAAAGCGTGCACAGTGCCATTATACTTCTATTGATTTGTTTTTGAAGCACACCTAGGCTTAGAAGAGTCGCTTGAAGAGATTAGAAATGGCCCAGAAAAGCAGGAGGGAAGAGAAACTAGGCTGTGAGGATGTGGTGGAGGTGTTCATGAGAGAAAAGTAATATGAGAATTTGGGGATTAGAGGGAGGGAAGGAAAGAGATGATGCCATTCAAAATGTCTGAGATTAAAGGATGTAAATGGAGAAAAACAGAGACATAATACCCTCCTTATTCAATGGATAACTGACTAAACTGCATGTTTTATATAAAACATAGTCAACTTTATCTGTTTGTGCCAACTGACCTGAAATAACTGACACAACTCTACTGATCTTGGTGCAGAAGCATGTATTCCTTAAGGCCTCAGACACACATTTGTTTCTCAATTTAAAAAAAACAAACAGCATACTATGGCCTGTAAAGACTTGCTTTCTGATTATTCTCTGTTTCAGGCGCATCTTTAACTCCAGTTATGTTGTAGCTGCTCTATTTGAGAACACAATCTTTAATACACGTGCAGGCACGCACGCACGCATGCACGCACACACACATATATATAAGGTATATAGAGACATAAAAAAAGTTTGAAGCTACAATTTAAATTAAAGCTGCAAGCAGCGTTGGACAGGTCCTCGCATCCGAGTGGCCCGGCTGGATCACGCATATCCACCAGGTGGCGCTGCAACTGAGAGAGTAAAGTTTCAGGCAGATTGGACCATGTACAGGCTAATTAGACAGCGCTTCCTGTTTCATGGCGAGACATTCAAAATGGCCGCCAGGTGGCGCTATGACTGTGAGTGTATATCGACCTATGGATGTGATTAGAGTTGGACTCTGATCACACATGTAAAGTTTGAGGCAGATTGGAGTATGTACATTGAAGTTATATAGCACTTCCTGTTTCATGGCGAGACATTCAAAATGGCCGCCAGGTGGTGCTATGACTGTGAGTGTATATCGACCTATGGACGTGATTAGGGCTGGACTCTGATCACACATGTAAAGTTTCAGGCAGATTGGAGTATGTACAGGCTAGTTACACAGCACTTCCTGTTTCATTGCGAGAAATCCAAAATGGCCGCATTCCGCTGGTCACCATGGCCATGCCCTCAGACTTTTGTGGAGCATTTTGATAACCTTTGATCACCCATGACTGGTGTCCATCCTGACCAAATTTGAGCTCTCGAGAGAGCTCAAAGCACAGCATTACGCTGTTTGAGTTTATAGCTTTTGAAAATGTCCAAAAATGACAACATCGTCCAAAATATGAATCATATTCAAAATGGCCGCATTCTGCCGGTCGCCATGGCCATGCCCTCAGACTTTTGCAGAGCGTTTTGATAACTTTTGATCACCCATGACTGGCGTACATCCTGACCAAGTTTGAGCTCTCTCAGGGTTACGCTGTTTGAGTTAATAATTTTCAAAAATGTCCAAAAATGAAAAAATATGAATCATATTTCAAAATGGCTGCATTCCATGGCTCGCCATTTCCACGCCCTCAGACTTTTGCGGAGCCTTTTGATAACTTTTGATCAGCCATGACTGGAGTACATCCTGACCAAATTTCAACTCTGTCGGGGTTATGCTGTTTGAGTTTATAGATTTTAAATAATGTCCAAAAATTACACAAAATTGTCCAAAATATGAGTCACAATTCAAAATGGCTGACTTCCTGTTGGATTATGGGTAATGATGCAGGAGGCTTTTTTTGTGCATCTTGATGAGTTACATATGTGTTCCGAAAGTCTAGGTCAAACGCTGTCCGGGGGCTGAATTTTCTTAGTTTTCTAGGGGGCGCTATTGAGCCATTTTGCCATTCCCCTAAAATATCAAATTTTTCGCCGGTCCTAGTGTGTGTGGCGATTTTCATGCGTTTTCGTGTAGATTTAGGGCGTCAAAAATGCCGATTTCCCGGCCGATGAAAAAAAAAAATTAAAGCTGCAAGCAGCGTTGGACAGGTCCTCGCATCCAAGTGGCCCGGCTGGCCCACACATATCCTCCAGGTGGCGCTGCAACTGAGAGAGTAAAGTTTCAGGCAGATTGGACCATGTACAGGCTACTTACACAGCACTTCCTGTTTCATGGCGAGGAATCTAAAATGGCCGCCAGGTTGCGCATAGATGTGATTAGGGCCGGACTCTGATCATACATGTAAAATTTCAGACAGATTGGAGCATGAACAGGCTAGTTAGACAGCAATTCCTGTTTAATGGCGAGAAATTCAAAATGGCCACCATGTGGCGCTATGACTGTGAATGTGTATTGACCTATGGATGTGGTTAGGGCCGGACTCTGACCACACGTGAAGTTTGAGGCAGATTGGTGCATGTACAGGCTAGTTAGACAGCACTTCCTGTTTCATGGCGAGACATCCAAAATGGCCGCATTCTGCTGGTCGCCATGGCCATGCCCTCAGACTTTTGCAGAGCATTTTGATATCTTTTGATCACCTGTGACTGTTGTACATCCTTGCCATATTTGAGGTCTCTCGGGTTTAGCCTGTTTGAGTTGATTGCTTTTGAAAAATGTCAAAAAATGACATCATCCAAAATATGAATCATATTCAAAATGACCGCATTCCACTGGTCGCCATGGCCATGCCCTCAGACTTTTTCAGAGCGTTTTGATAACTTTTGATCACCCATGACTGGAGTACATCCAGGCCAAATTTCAGCTCTGTCGGTATTATGCTGTTTGAGTTTATAGATTTTGAAAAATCACCAAAAATGACACAAAATTGTCCAAAATATGACTCATAATTCAAAATGGCCGACTTCCTGTTGGATTATGGGTAATGATGCAAGAGGCTTTTTTGTGCGCCTTGACGAGTTACATATGTGTACTGAATTTCGTAGCACTAGGTGAAAGGCGCGGCCCGGGGGGCTGAATTTTCTTAGTTTTCTAGGGGGCGCTATTGAGCCATTTTGGCACATGCGCGTGCCATTCCCCTAAAATATCAAATTTTTCAACGGTCCTGGTGTGTGTGGCGATTTTCATGTTTCATGTTTAGGGCGTCAAAAAGGCTGATTTCCCGGCCGATGAAAAAAAAAAAATTAAAAAAATTCCTAGGGTTTCAATAGGTTCGTCGCACCACTTCATGGTGCTCGGACCCTAATTACAACATCAAATAAATTGACATCACTCAGGCGATGCATTCACTTGAAAATATGCAACAGATTTTAATACACCATGATGATTTAGACTCTGCAGGCTCAGTATGTGTCTGTGCGTGTATGTATAAAACACTGTTATTGTGTTGTCATACGGACAAGTCACCAGTCTATCACAGGACTACATATAGAGACAAATAATCACACTCACATTCACACCTACAGACAATTTAGAATCACCAATTAACCTCAGCATGTTTATATACATACATATGTGTATATATATATATATATATATATATATATATATATATATATATATATATATATATATATACACATATATATGTATGTGTATATATATATATATATATATATATATATATATATATATATGTATATATATATAGATAGATAGATAGATAGATAGATATGTGTGTGTGTGTGCGCGCATGTGTGTACACACCGATCAGTCACATTACGACCACTGACAGGTGAAGTGAATAACATCGATCATCTTACGTCATGACATTCATGTGGATGTTTTACATGTACCATCTACCTAAACATATACATATACATTGCTAAACTATGAAAAATAAAAAGAGCTAACACAAAGTTTAAATGCCAAATATTCCTTACATCTTTCATGATTTCATTTCATTTTGATGGAAAAGCTAAATCCAATTCAGGCAGCCAGAAATCACTTTAATTTTAGTAAAACGTGACACAGGTCACACATACATGTATAACTCTACAGATTTAATTTCACTTTTATTCCATCTTTACGATAGGTTTTGGGTTTTAGGCTGATTGAGAAGTGTAATTATGCTGACTAAAGTTGTAGCTCTTTACGACAAAGTAAGATCAGCTGTAAGGAATTGAAAACACATGATACTCCATTAAATTAACTGCAGGAAATAGATCAGTATCAGCATCTGATGTAACACACATGGTCACGCACCATACAGTGACTTGAAATTAGTGATAAAGACCACACACTCATTGGGAAAATGTTTTCCTGCCTTAACAGATCAAGTAAGTAGGGTTATTTCCCCATAGACTTCTATAAAGTCAGACTTCTTTTTGCAACCAGAGAAGTCACCCCCTGCTATCTGTTAAAAGGAATACAAGTTTAAGTCACTTAGCTTCACTTTTCAAACCTAGAGGTTACGTTCATTATTCATATGCAGTCCATGGGCATGACTGATCTCTTCGGCTCTGAAGGAAATGCGTCTGGGGCTAAACTGGGCTGGAGCCCACAAGACCTGAGTTCCACCTTTTGATATTTAGATCACTCCCTACCAGAGATCAGCTCCAACACTCAATCACCAACTCATATTCAACTGTTGAACTTCGATGCATTTGATGTTGATGTGTCACTGTGGTCTTATGTAGCCTTGATGACCTGCATGCAAACATCTGAGGTGCAGCACAGATTCATAACAGCCTGTTGATTTCTGCAGTGAAATCACTGGACTGAGCTCAGATGAATCCAGCACCATCAGCGCTATCGATAGTTTCATTATTTTTTTATTTTTTATTTTTTTAGCAAATATTGTTCCTTCTGATTTTTTTCAGGCAAATCAAATTAACTGTTCATAAGGCAACACACTGTCAGCCTATGACAATAGTTTATTATTCTCAGTCTGTAAGTTACTGTAGATAATTTAGTTTTCTCAATGTAAGGATGTGAGGAGGTAGAATCCCCCTTGAACAGAACTGACACTTGAGTAATACATGAAGTATGTTGATGTTCTGACATTTGAGCAAGTTTCTCAGTCAGAGAGAGATTTTTGTTTGTTCTCTTTACATGTCCTAAGGTCTTTATAATGTGTTGGCATCCACTGATGCACTTGTTTTAATTTTGAAAAATAACACTGAAATGGTATTAAGTGTCATTGGGTTTAAGCTAGAATACTGTTCTAAAATTCCTCTTTGAAAATTGTCTTCTGAGCAATTTTTTCATGCATTAATATTTAGGTTTTGGGGAAGGCGGGACACTTTTAAAGGTTTTGCAGATCTTGAGACCTTGTCTAATCAGACCTTGTCTAATTCGTTCATCTCATTCAATTCAGAACAACCTGATATTCATCAATCTATTTGTGTTTAGCAAAGTTTGAATATCAAAATGTCTAAAGACAGTCAAACAAAAATGTGAACTGTCCGGTAAATAAATGCCTTTAGCTGTTGTGATCACATTAGAAAAGAAAAGAGGCGTCACAACCTCTAAAGCTGATGTCGGCTTTAATAGTCCTAGAGTAAGAACCGCTTGAACTGAAAGGTGAAAAGGTGAAGAAAAAAAATACACCTCACTTCAAAATTTCAGCTTGTGCACTTTGACAAACCCTGCCTTTTCAGGCCCTACACATGCTTGCACACGCGCGCACACACACACACACACACACACACACACACACACACACACACACACACACACACACACACACACACACACACACACACACACACACACACTCTTCATCCCATTTTGCCCACTTCAATCTCAGCTAACCATTCACTTCATCTGGGCCGTAGATTAGCCCGGCATGGGGATGAAGGAGAGTTGACAGGTGGGAGTGGGAGAGCAGAAAAGAGAGACTGAGTGGATATTGGTGGCAGAAGTGGGATTCTCTACCTGGCCGGGATTAGAGTCTGGAGTTGAAGGGATATTAATGTAAAATGGAGGGGACAAGTGTGCTCCTGTCCAATTACGCTGCACCCTGTCACTGCCAACCAGGGTGCAAACAACAGGAGGAAAGGATTAATTGCCTTGGACTCTGCCCCCACTACAGGCCCAATTATGGCAACATATTGGCTCCCAGTGCTAGTGCAACCACTGCTGTGCAGGGAGATTGTGTGAAATTTTCAGCATGGTCTTCGGAGGTCAGAATGAGGGGAGACAGCTGGGATAAAGAGCTGGATCGTGGATGGAAAAGGTTGGGGGAGAGGTGGGGGTGGGACAGAGAGTGATGTGAGCTGTTGACCTGGTATCAGGGACAGAAGACGGCAGACTTTTTAGCTGTGGCCTACTAGCTTGATACACTGGTATATATAGTGGTGGAAAAAAGTTTTTGGACACCCTGAAAATTTTACACAATCTCAAATATTATCATGAAATATTTGTGGAAAAATCTTTTTTGTTTCAAAAAGTGTGGCTGCCTTAGACAGACACAAACAAATATAAATTATATTTTTTCGTTTATTGTTTACAAGAAAAACTAACAACTAAATTCTTGACAGTTTCAAAATGTCAGTTCTCAACATGATTGGTATCAAAGTCAACAAATAACAGAGAATTTGTTCAAAACTGAACAAACAATAAATAAACGACCACATCATCAAGTTAACATTTCACAGTCCTATCATTAGGAGCAGTAGAGCTCTAACCCTGGCTGGCATGTTCCTCACGAGCCTTTCACACTGTTGAGGGGTAACCTGGTCCCTTTCTTCTTGAATTACTGCTTTTAATTCTTCTAAATTATTTGGTTTACTCTTTGAAACAGACCTTTTGATAATCCACCACAAATCTTCAATGGGACTCATGTCTGGGGATTGAGCTGGCCACTCTAAGACCTAGATACTGAGCTCCTGCAGCCAAGTTCTACTGACCCTGGATGTGTTTAAGGGGCATTATCTTGTTGAAACATTCAGTTTGACCTCAATGGGACAGAGCAAGCACAGAAGGGAGCATGTGTGCTTTGAGAATGGCACCAATACTTGGCAGAGTTCAGTGTGTCATCACAGACAGTGAGATGACCAGCACCAGCAGCACTCATGCATCCCCAAACCATGATACTGCCTCCACCATGCTTGACAATAGGTACTGTACATGCTGGAGATAATGCTTCGCCTCGCCTTCTGTGTATCCTCACATTAGTAGGAGGAAGACAAAGCTGGAAACTGGAATCTTCTTCCAATTCCTGGCTGTCCAGTTCTTGTGTGCTTGGACCCAACAACGCTGGGCTAACCTCTGTCTCTCATTGAACAGAGGCAATTCTCAACAGCCTTGTAGGACCTTAAGCCACGATCTAAACGTCAGCCACGTACAGTTTAGGTGGAACACTGGACACCAGTTTGGTTTGACCACTGCTGCTGAAGCTCCTGGTGATGTCATTCGGTGGTTTTCCTGCACATCTCGATCATGATGCCGTCATTTCTTGCTCAGGAAACCCTTGGACATCCAGATCTTGGTTTGTCTTCCCTGCCTTCACCCTAAGTCAACTGGGATAGACTCCAGCCTCCTCATGACCCTAATGAGGATTAAGCAGTGTGTAGATAATGGATGGATGGATTCTTACAAAAATAATAGTAGTTATTATTATTAGGTAGCAACTTTAAGAACAAATTTACAAGGCACTTTAAATTTACAACACAATCATTTATAATAAAATAATATAAGACAACATAAAATAATAATGCAACTGACAAAACTTCCATCCATCCATCCATTATCTATACACCGCTTAATCCTCACTAGGGTCGCGGGTGGGGGCTGGAGCCTATCCCAGCTGACTCGGGCGAAGGCAGGGGACACCCTAGACAGGTCGCCAGTCTGTCGCAGGGCTACATATACAGACAAACAAGCACTCTCACATTCACACCTACGGGCAATTTAGAATAATCAATTAACCTCAGCATATTTTTGGACTGTGGGAGGAAGCTGGAGTACCCGGAGAAAACCCACGCATGCACAGGGAGAACATGCAAACTCCATGCAGAAAGATCCCGGGAAAGCCGGGACGCGAACCAGGGACCTTCTCGCTGCAAGGCGAAAGTGCTAACCACTACGTCACTGTGCAGCCCACTGACAAAACATGATAAACCAAATATAAATAAGAGGCTTTAAAAAGCGTAGAATTAGTTATGTCATTTCTGCTCTGATCATTCCAACTGCACACACCACATAACTGACTTTGATTTGTTTGCTTTGAGTGACTGATGAAGACTTCAGGATGAAAAGTGGCATCATAAAATAAAATAAAATAATCATTGGGTGCAGGGAAATCTAAAATGAATGACAGTTACTATCAAAAGAAATACCATTATTAAATAAAGTTTCATAATTCTGCTTGGGTTTTAAAGTGGTACTGTTGTGCTGTTGCCATTATCACATGAAGCTCCATAAAGTTGAGTCTCTTGAGAAAGGTGCATTAATTACTGAGATACGTATCCTCAGCTGTTTGTACTATAAGTAAAATAATAAAATTCCAGTTTCTATTCCAGTTTAAAAGTTGGTTACACGTGTCTGGTGTTTCACGTCTAACTTGACCTTTATTACATCATCAGAGTTTTTTTCTTAGATTTTAGAAAGCTCTTCCAGTGCCATAATAGTAGTATATGACTGTTTTCACTGGCTGATAGGTGCTGCATTTGATGAGTAAGCTGACCTCTATGTATGAACTCAGTAAAACATCCATTTTCATGGCTGTAAGTTACTTTATTTCATAGTGTCTTTCTCATTGACAATGCCTTTTTCTTTCTTTTTAAACTGTGATCTGTTTTGGAAGCGGTGCTTTGACATATGTGCAGAAGGCTGCAGGGATGGATTGTGCTGCAAAAAGATTCTATTACACCGCAAGAGCTCGTATATTGTGTTATATGAATGAGAACAAAATGTAGAAGAGTCCTCAACACTGTTGTAAGTTGATATTGATAGCTGGAAGTAAAGACAATGAATGTGTATATTTGTTTTTGCATGGCATTACTAGAATTAACTTAGCTTCAATTGCAGCAATACCTGGACTTCTGCAAAGTGTCCAAAAAAAAAAAAGCTCCATGAAACAGATTGATTTATTTCTGTTACATATATTGTGAAGAAGCACAAATATTAAGTGTTAGATTTAAGCTAAATAACTGTGTTGTAAATGTTTCCATGAGTGTTATTACTTGTAGTCAAATGTTATCAGTGCTGAGGTGTGCACCAAGTGTTTAGAATGCATTGGTGTATTTTGTATGTGAGATTAATTCTCGTGCTGAATAACATGTTGATAAAGAGAGCTGTCTGAACAGTACGGAGAAATAAATCTTAGCAATTGTAAAAACTGTAGCCCATATTACCCTTGCATGAAGTACAAACAGTGTATACCTGACAGCACATAGGTTTGTATTATTTCATATGAACTAATATGTGTTCAGAGAGTTACTTTTCCTCTGTAAACCACAGAAGGACAAGTTGTATTGCAGTTTATTGGAGAGTGCACAACAACCAAACGTGCCAAACAGTGACAAAATGTTTTGTTAATAGTCCTGTCAACAAAATGACTTCATGGCCACCGTCCTAGCAGCTGGAATTCTCAATATACATACACACATACACAATGGCCACTAAAGCCATTGTTATGATTAACATGCTTTCTGTCATTTCACACCATTTTAATGCAAAGCCTTCTTACTTGCACCATATTTCCCTGCTCAGCTCTACATCATACTGGGTACTTAATATCTGGACCTATACCTTGCAGCAGAACCAGTCAGCCAGTCTCCAGGAACTCTTAATGCATATTGAAACTCCAAATATTAGCTTACTAAATCCACACAAGAAAGCCATCAGGGGCCCATAAATTGCCCAAACGAGCAGTCTCACCTTGTAAGGCGGGCAATCTCTGATAGAAGTCTGGAGATACAGACACAAAAAAGTTCCAGAGGGGGACGGGAGAACTGTACTTCAAAATCTTGGCAGGTCATTAACACCATAATGGATCACTGCGACTGTGCAAAGAATCAGAGAGCACCATGTGTTGCGTGTTCAGATACATAAAAATGTTGCATTTTATATAGATAGAATGAATAAAACAGACAGTATTATTGATGGTTTGATCGAGATGTAGCAGCAAATGAGCTTCCAGTTAGCTTAAAGTTAAGTTTCAGCTTTTTACTGATGACTGAATGCATTAGGTAAGAGTCAGGCCTTCAAAGATACTGGTCTGTCAGGCTTGTGCAATGATGTACCCTGGCCAACAGAAAAAAAAGCAATGAGCTCTTTTTTTGGTTGAAGTCCTGTATTGAGCCAAAAGAAACCACCCTGTAGTTTCTAATCAGAGAGGGAAATGGGACTGGAGTTACTGATGGTCTCCTGTGCATAAGGGAGGCACCCTGAGAACACACAAAGCACACTGGAGCCGGCACCTTGACGAATGCCCACTTCATGAATTTTGAATTAAATTGGCCCTTGATGAATTTGGAATGTGGTACCTCTGTTCCAAAGCAATAGGAATCCAATAAAATGCTGGCACCATACAAATAAAGCCATATATTCCCCCAGACCTAGGAATGAGCCTCAGGTGAGGAAAAATGACTGCAGCACCAGGAAGCAGCAGCAGAGAGGGATGAGAGAGAGGCAAAGGCGAGAAGAAGAGGGGAAGATGGGAAAAGAGGTCCTGATATGAGCGAGGCTGAGAGAAGTGGCGACAGATAGAGAGGCTCTGATATGAAGAAGAAGCAATGGGAGAGCAGGAGAGTCAGGCAAGATAGAGAGAGGCTTAAATGAAGGTGGAAGGGGGGTTTGCTGAGGGGAGTTGTGGGGGCGCCGGGGCCTGGGTTCTAGCACATTAGTCCTGTCCTTTTGAGTGGAAGGGAACATATTGGTCGGACCCAATCCCCACATGGGGCCTGGGCTGCCTGGAGCTCATCAGTGAGACATGCCAGAGCCTGGAGTAAATCAGAAGCCCCACTCCTAAGGCCCGATTTCCCCAGAGGAGGCCAGCCACAGCCACTCAAATCAGCCCTTGTGCCAGAGAGGTGTCTGTAATCTCCTGCTCCTACCTCTACATCTGCCTCAACACTCCAAAAGAGCAATACTTCTCCAAATAACCTAAATGTGCTGTTTAAGATGTGTGGAACAAGTGTGGGGGCTGATGACAGATGCTGACATTTGCGAACACATTCAAGTTTTGGTACCATATTGCCTCGCAGTGAAACTTGTACAACATGCCACACTTTTCTTTTTGGAAATTGTAATTTTTGAGAGCATCGTGAACAAGAACTATGCAATGCATAAATGAATCAAAACAATCTGACCACATTTGGTAAAGAAGGCACATGTCAAGGTCTGGGACATATTTGACACGGTAGTGAAAAGTGTATTCACTCAGGTACTGTACATAAGAACAACTTTGAAGTAAGCATACTCTACTTGAACATTTTCATTTTGTGTTACTTTAATTCCACCCTACAAAGTTACAGAATGAAATATTGTAATCGCTACTCCACTGCATTTGTATTATATACATACCATTCAAAAGTTTGGGGTCACCCAGGCAATTTCATGTTTTCCATGAAAACTCACACTTTCATTCATGTGCTAACATAATTTCACAAAGGTTTTCTAATCATCAATTAGCCTTTCAACGCCATTATCTACCACAATGTAGCATTAGAACACAGGAGTGATGGTTGCTGGAAATGTTCCTCTGTACCCCTATGGAGATATTCCATTAAAAATCAGTCGTTTCCAGCTAGAATAGTCATTTACCACATTAACAATGTCTACACTGGATTTATCATTCATTTAATGTTATCTTCACTGAAAAAGCTTTAAACAAGCTTTAAAAATATAATGCATATTTACAGGGTAAACTATTGATAGCCATTCTTTCTGGCCTCTTACAAAAAGCAGTCAGGGGTCACATTTTAGATGTCTATGAGTTGCTAACTGTTCTATCAAATAGTGATTTTTACTCCCTAGATGTTTTCAAAAAAAATCTAAGTTTAGAGATTGCTACTTTCAAGGCTTTTTGAATACAATATGATGTTAATTTTGTGTATTCTGGACCCATTTTAAAGTGGGGTATGTTTCAGGATGGGGCCACTTTGTGATTGACAGGTGGCTACCATATAACCATGCATTGTATCCTCAGGTTGTCAGTCATCTTAAACTGCCTTATTACGTCAAGCTTTAAAAGATCAACAGTAGTCGACAAACCAAGTGGTAATGTCACAGTAACTATGTCCATTCAGCATATTCAGCCTACGCTGTTGAAACAAGTGTGATCTGCTTTGGCTATAGTTTGAGCAAGTCTCAGTGCCTCATAAAACAGGGCAGCTTTGAGAGGTCTTTGAGGCTCCAAACCTCAGCTGATCAGAGCTGTTCTGGCAGCCTGTGAAGGCCACGGTCATGATCTTGAGGCTCAGCACTGAAGATAAACAATTAATTATTGAGTTCTTTGTATTTTTTTTTGCAGAGTTGAGAGGTTCAGATTTACATTAAAGACAAACTTCATGGTTATTGGAGGAACCACATGACTGCAAGATGTAATAATTTTGAATTCTGCAATTGCGCAAGGCTTCAACACTTGTAGAGACAACAAAAACAAAATAAAAACACAAAAAACAGATGAAGATAATAAAGAACTACACTGAATAGTCAAAGCGTTAAAACCACTCACAGGTGAAGTAAATAACTTCTATCATCTCAAAACAGGCGCAGCCCAAAAAATTAGTTTTGTGAAAAAGTATGGGGTTTTTTTTGTAATTTAATTCAAAAAATTTTATTTTCTTGGATTGTATAATCATTACACTTAGAGTGAAATATTTCAAGCTTTTTTGTGTGTTTTGTTTTAATTTTGACAATTAAACTACTACTCAAACAGTATAAACAGTGTGTATTCAGGAGATGATCATTGACACCCTCCACAAGGACAGCAGACCACAGAAGGTCATTGTTGAAAAGGCAGCTCATTGGCAGAGTGCTGTATTGAAGCATATTAATGGAAAGTTGACTGGAAACGAAAAGTGTTTCAGGAAAATGTGCACAAACATCAGGAATGACAGAAGTTTTAAGAGGGTTGTCAAGAAAAGTTGATTCAAGAATTTGAAGAGCTTCACAAGGACTGAGGCTGGTGTCGGTGAATCAACAGGCACAAAGGAAAGAAGCTACAAGTGTCACATGCTTAACATCAAGACACTCCTGAGGCAAAGCCAACATTAGATTCGTCTTACCTGGACTGAGGAGATAAAGAACTGGACTATAGCTCAGTGGTCATCTTTTGAGATGAAAGTACATTTTACATTTTCTTAGAAATCAAGGTTTTAGAGTCGGGGAAGAGTGGAGAGGCAGATGAGGGTGTTTGAAGTCCAGTGAGAAGTTTCAAAAGTCTGTGATGATTTTTGGTGCCATTTCATCTGCTGGTGTTGGTCCACTGTATTTTATCAAGTCCAAAGTTAACACATCATCCACCAGGAGATTTTAGAGAACTTAATGCTTCCATCTACTAGCAAATTTTATGGAGATGTGATTTCCTTTTCCAGCAGGACTTAGCACCTGCCCACAGAGCCAGAACCACTACCAAATGACTTGTTGACCATGATATTTCTGTGGTTGATTGGCCATTCAACTCTCCTGACTTTAACCCCATAATGTCACACTGTGATCATCTTCATGCTATGCCACTTTTGATGCAGTAATTTGTGGTTACTGAGCCCCTTCCAGATAATAAATGTAGAAATGAAAATACCTTTCAGTAGTTGGACATTTATGTATTTTGGATTTTCAGGAGCTATAAGCCAAAATCATCAAAATCAAAACAAACAAACCAAAAATACGGTTGCAAGTAGTTCAATATACATGAAAATTTACCTTTTTTTAAAAATTCAATAAAAAAAAACACACTTTATGATTTAAATCATAAAAATATGAGCTGCGCCTATACAGTGTAATGTTATGCACAGAAGCCTTGGGTCCTGGCATTCATAGAGATGTTACCTTGACACATATCTTCTACATTGTGGCAGAACAAGCACTGACAATGTCCTGCTATCAGACACCACAGAACAATTCAATGCAGGACCGCGCCCACATTGTTTAGTAATTATCATAGGTCTGGTATTGTACTCATTGATAACAATTCCCTTCTATGAAAGAAAAAATCAGCTACCAGAAAAGCTGCAAAACAACAAAGAGAAAATTAGCTATGCAAAACCATAGCTGACTTTAGACACTAGTGGACTAATGTTTGCCCCATTTTGTCCCTCCGTGAACTGCATGATACCAACACTAAGCATTTCTTCCCTCAGTATTTGGCCTGATGGGATTCACTACAAAATCCTTTGGATTTTTGCAGAGAATTAATTCCAGGTCATTTATATAGATATCAGTCCATACACTGTTAATGACAACAAGAAAGTTGGGGAAGGTCTCATTTTATAATCTGTTCACACATTGGCATCAACAAAGCGATTAATACATGTAAAATGCCTCACATTCTTACACATACCTTCAACTCCTTCCAAAAATCACTACTGTAGTTTTTATGTTGACTTTTTGAGGCTGGCTCAGTTGAATGAAATTAAAAGGGAGAGAAGAAATCCAAACCAGCAAATTCACAAAACTTCCAGGACCTACTTTATATGAGTGTACAGATATAGTGGACTGTGCCACTCTGTGACCAAGCACTAGGAGTGCCTGAATACAGGACAAGCAATGCTTTGTCAAGGGTCCCCCCATAAAATGTTTTAAATGATGAGAAGCTCTGAGAATCACAGATACTCTTCCACCTGATTGTGACCAGAGTGGGTGGGACAAATTCCACTAAATATTGCCCTTTTAGATACACAGTGGCCACAGAACACTTGAAGGAATTTGATAGTCATTCACTGCTCTGTCTGAAATTTTCCACTTTAGCTGTTTAGGAGAGTGTTAACATGGAGAAGCTCCAATTGACTTCCTGTGTGGACATTTAATCATCAGTTGTGTTTTAAACAAAATGAGGCTGAGTAAATGGTGAGTAATTTCTCATTTGGGGGTCAAGTCTTGCTCTAAGTGCAGGCCCTTTGTACGAACAGTGCAATGACTAAGCAGCTCCCTCCTCCAACACTCTCCCTTCCTCTCTCCCAACAGTGTGTGCATACTCTAATATGAATAATGTTTCTCCTCCAAGTCCCCCCTGTAATAAATGGAGTGCCATTTCACACAATGGCAAAGTCAGGCCTGTATTGATTAACTCTCATCATCGACTCACGATGCCTGCTTCCTTGATTTATGATTGTCTGTTATTTTTACATTAGCTGTCAAATTCATCTTGTCTCTCCGTGGCCGGGGTCGGCCTCGGCAAACAGTAAACACCCAGCACCCTGCCTCCTACACCCCCCACGGGAATGGGCTTTGTTCTCTGTAAAGTATGGCTCCACGGAGCAGATAGAAACGCGTTCAGGCTGGTTTCACAGCAGGTTCAGGAAGGAGACTTTCAGCATGGAGCTGTCAGAGACATGGAGCAGTGCACAAGACAGGAACAGGGCAGAATTAATACACATGTTATGATTAAACCTGATCTAGAGGCTGAAAACTGTTGTATCCACTTTTTTGTGTGTGGAATAGAAGTCATTGTTTACCAGCCTTTTAGTCAAAAACTAATCAGCTGCTGTATAAATGCTCGTCTTGCTTGAGAATTCACCATTGCTTTATTAGATGCAGTGTTGAATTAAAAGCATGTTTTCACGATATTGTGTGTTAGAGCACTCACAATTCTAAACTTGTTCCTGTTCAACTTGAGATCTTCTACCACTAAAGTGTGTTTGGTGGATATTGGAGAAAGTTAATAGATGGGCATGATGATTGTTTAAGAAATTGATTTTATTTTTTAATTGTTAAGAAATTGAACTGCCTATGCTGTATTATCTACTTTAAATTCAGGCAAGTTTAACGTCTGTAAATGCATCACCGTCTATATTCTGCTCCCTTTACCATATTGGGTCTACATCTGTGACTGCTGTCAGAGTCTTTCTAATGTGTTTGCAGTTCATATTCAAGAAATAGGTGTCACTTTGTGCTAAAAGCATCTTGGAGACTCACAAGTTCTCTGTTCTTGGCAATCATTCATCTATTACAACTGCATTGTGGCAAAGGTCTGCATCAAAAGCACATTCAAAAATCAATCAGGCGGAATCCAGATTTTCACATCCTGTTTTATAAATCATGCTCTCACATACTTTCTTCATCCTCCTCTTTGTTTTTCCCCGGACAGTATTTTTTGCAGAGCTGCAGTGCAGGCAAAGTAACAAAAAGCGACAATTTAATTCTAACAAACAGCAGCTTATTGCAAGATATCTCTGTCATTTGGCTAACTCAGATACTGACACCTCTTGTGAGCTTTGACCAAATGTTATTCTGTGTTACAAAGCGTTCTGGATGTGGATTTTTTCCTTGATCACTTACCATGTAATGATTTCACAGACATCTATGACTATGAAAAATAGAGACAGTTACAGAAATCAAGAACTGTTTTAATATACATACTGGCATATGAATCTTGTTTTACTATTGGCATAAAAGGAATAAACCTGTCCTTTCACACTTTATATTCACATGAACTTTTTAACTAGGATTCCCTTACCATAAGTGCTCTGATAAGTCTTTTAGTTTAATGTCACTCAACCTCTTGCTGTGTAATTCTGCAGACAAAAAAAAAATGTTGTAAATTGTCACTTGACCTAATATAAGCTAGAGGTTTCAGGGACAGATTATTGTTAGCTAACTAGATCATTGTATAGCTATGAATTCACTGTTGAATATTTGTTCTTTATAAAATCATCAAAAGCTGGAAAAGTTAAAGTCTACTCACTTTGAATGTTAGACATTTGCTTAAACAGCACTGAATTAACATATGTATTGCTGCTGTTCTGATGGCAGTCTTTAATTTGCATCTTGCAGGACTGGATTTGGTGGAAGGCGAATTTTTTCAAGACAATATGTTTGTGACTTTGAGATAAGAGCACAACCTTCAATTGCAGCTCTGCAATTTGACCTGAAATTTACCAAGACAGAATATTAAAATCATTTGAATAATGTTGTTCACAGATGGATTTTTCTTCTATACCCTGCTTTAAAGTGACAGCCAGATAGACAATTACCATGTGCAATATCCACATGCTTTGCTTGACTGTTTGGAATTGAGATTGAACATCAGCACTAGCTGGTGATCAGCTATCAGTTTAAACACAGTGTCCACCTCCGTCAATTTAGAAAGCTGCTATTTTGCCCCCCTCCACCCAGCTAGACTGGATCTAGCAAATGTCAAGGTACACAGGTCTAAGTTGGAATAACCTCCCCTTTTCTCCCCTGCTTTTTTCCTTCCATTCAGCCTGGTGGTGTTTCACCCTGGGAGAGTGAAGCGATAATAACAGACGGGGCGAGGCAAGGGGTGTTCGGGTAAAGCGGGTCCTCGGCTCTAATAGCGGGGCTGTCTGCTCTCCCGGACCCACCGGCTCGGGGGTTCATTGAGATTCCATTAGAGGCTGTGGAGAGCAGTTTCATTGCAGTCGTCCTTTCGTTTGCCTGACACTCACACGGGAATCACTGTAAATTGGCTCTGTCATAGCAGACAATTTTTGAGATGTGAAGTAAATTAAACATGTAATCACACAGCAAGCAGTGCCGCTGGTTTCCAACACTTGACTCCCGTTACCGAGAGGCCGGAGGCTTCTCACTAGCTCGTTTTCATTCCTCGTTACCCTCCTATCTATACTTCCATCTCGTCATTGTTAAATTACACCGTACTATTTGCTTTTGTGGCACCTGGAAAAGATGATGTGCTGACCTTTAATGATGTCAGGCCACGCCTGCAGATACAAACTCATGTGATGTCTAACCATGTGCAACCTCTGACTTTATTCTGCTATTCAACAGGGATAACACTGTGACTTGTAATAGAGTTGGGACTGAAAATTTTCTCTTGCAGCTCAGTGTTCTAAACCAGTGCTTTTAGTGACTGCTAGCTGGCACATGGACTGTCCCACATGTTTAGATGTTTTGTTCTCTGATGGACACTGTACTAACTCTAATGATACATTTTGAACAGCAAAGACATGGCATTTTAGTTAAAGTTGTTTTTTTTTTAAATTGAGGATTATACGATTTGGGTTAAGGTTAGGAGGGCAGGGTTACAAATCTATCTAGATGGTTTTCTTTGTTTTCATCTGTCAACTAAAAACAGTTTGGAGTAGGCTGATGCTTAAGGCTTAGGTTTAAAGAGTTTTGGTTATGGATGAGAATTTGGTCTGGTTAGGAAACTGTCTTGATAACGCCTAATTTTCCACCATAAATGGTGGAAAGGGTCAGGGTTTGTGGGTTAGGGTAGGGTGAGGGTTAAAGCTGTGAGCTGTGCCTATTGCCCAGGCTCCCACCAAGCAACAGAAACACGTTGGTCATGGGGGAATCTCAAAACCGCAGCCTGAATTAATGGAATAAATGTAATAGTGTTGTAGAACACAGAATATGAATAACTGTACTTATTTACAGTTTAAATTTGTGATAATCAGAATGATGTTACAGTTACAATGGCTTACTTAAAAAAAATCTGCCTTTTTTGCTCTGGAATTTATTCATTTCTCATAAACCTTTGATTTAAAACTAGTGTACCTTCATCATAGCAGGCTGCACAGCCATCTGTCTACATGCAACACAAGGGGATATTATAACCTCAGCTTTCCTGGAAAAAAGCTGCATTGTCCATTAAGCTAACAATTACTTATTGCCAAATTACTAATTGACCACAGATCAGGTTGCTAGAATTTTAATGCCAAGCAGATCCAGCTAACAAACAAACTATTACACAGAGAGCAGGCAATTTATAGCATTTAATATATTTGCCTTTGTGGACAATCAAGTACCTTGTTTGATTGAAAAGTAAATTTACATTATTGTGTTTTATGATATTTATTTGTCAACCAGTTCATGCTGTAGCAGAACAGAAGGTGAAATCATCTTTAATAAATATCATTACTGGCAAAGCAACAAAAAGCTCTTCAGAGACTAAGTGATAACAGAATGTCTGCTTTGAAACTGTAAATTCATGTACTTTTATTTCCATTGTTGTTTACTGGTTTTCACTCTAACTTAATGTTGTGGAAGAAAAGTAAAAGTTGTGCTTCATCCTTTTGTGAGACAAAATGTCACACTGTTTTTGTGTTGAACTGAATTTAGAGCTTCCATCTCCACAGTACAGCGACTGTGCTTCCAGAGTGACTTCTTGTTTTAGTCTGCATTAGGTAGCAGTGCTGTATGAATGACACGTATTCACACTAAAACACTCAATCTTAATGACAATGTTGGAATAAGTATTGAAATATACATTCCAAATGACATTATGTTCTGGTAACATACAGTGAAAAGAATTCTAAAAGTTACCTTCCCAACAATGCAAAACCGTGAAAGAGTAAAAAAAACAAAACAAAACACAAGCACACATGGTGCATATAAGGAATAAAGGTTATGGGACGTCTTGACTGTTGCATGACTTGCTCATGTAACGAAATAAATAACTTCAAAATAAATAAAAGAAAACCCATGAATTCCCAGCTCACCACAAAGACCAACCGACAGGTTGAGCAAGTCATCAGACTAGAAAGACAGCCGAGCTTCCATTCCAGTGACTGAGGTCAAGGCAGAAGGACTAAATGTTATGGATCTGCTCCTAAAAAAGGAGGCAGCTTTGAATGCAAACGCGAGTTCACAATGATCACTTTTTTGTTGTTGCCTAAATGTTGCATAGTTGAATTAATTGTTTAAATAGTTTAAGATATAGCCACAGTGTTTGAGTGTTGTAATGAGTATAAATGGTTAAATCATAAATGAGTGATATTGAACCTAAAAAATGCACTTTTGTCAGAACATTAATTTAGAATACTTACCGATTGACTGATGTCATATAGACTATTGATACACTACCATTCAAAAGTTTGGGGTCACTAAGAAATGTGCAGTTTGGTAGTTCATACTGTCACATTCAAATAGCCATCATACATTATAGAGCACGTTTAAAACAGCAGCTGTTCACCCAAAGTGCTCACAGACTTTTCAGTGGTAATTCTAATATGGATTTACCTGAGTAATTTAAATATGATGGGTGAAACCCTACAAAATAAAACACAAATTTACTTGGCCAAATTAGACTGTAAGGTTAAGACTCTGCAGAATGACAAAAAAAAAAAAAAACGAACGTTGAGAACCCACAAAATATCCATAAATACAAGTTGGAGTTCCAGCGTGTTTACTCAAACTCATTAACTAGATAATAACTGTAAAGAAGCACTTAACAGATTTGGATTGGGGTTGATGAATATTTCATGTGGGACAATAAATGCACCATGTCTAACATCAACTTGGTCATTATTGATTATTGTCACAATCAAAACTGTACTTTGTGAGTTTTGAGTTTGATAGTTGTGCAGTTGTGTTAATGCATAATTTTACTTTTGTTTACTCCATGTTGCTTTATTGTATTGCATTTGTGAAGCATGAATATTTAGCACATTTTGTGAAATGAGTACTGTTTCCTAGATTCTATGCTCTGGACACAAAGTTTTAAAATGATATTTATTTTGTGTTTGACGAAATGTCAGAGGCCAAACATTTCACTCATTAGATGCCTTATTGTTAATCTATTTGGCAGATTATTTTGATTCAGCCAGAACTTAGTTAAAGAAAGAACAGTGTCATATTGTTATCAGTTTGCCCACTACTTTCAATTTCAATTTTGATTTTAACTTGTGCAAATCCAAAAAGAAAACCTCAAATAATACAGCATTGAAATAGCAAATAGGCATATTTCTGAATGTTAAAAAAAGCAAGGTTAAGGTGAAAAATAGGCAACTGAAACTTGATTCATTATTTTTATTATTATTTTTAAATAAACGGCTTTGGTTACATAAAAATACAAAGAAGAAGAAATGAGAGAAATTGAATGGGACTCCATTCATCTGCCCTCCTACTGCCCCTCATATGCTCCTTTGCCTCACTGTCAAACTTCTACCTGTTGTTTACTGAGTTAGACACTGCTGCTGTGTCACCAGCTTTGATATGCCAGAAATGTTACATAATCCCTGTGTTACACACTCCTCTCCCTGTTCCAGCATCTCTTGTTCCTGCTTTGTGATTAAGCCGTTGTATGTTGTCTCTTTCCATTCCCATGCTGCAGCTGAAGGCCCAGTGAAGTGCTGTTGGCAGTGCACCGGCAGGGTAGCGCTTGAGTGGAGGAAACAGCAAGGATCGAGCAGCATAGGCTGAAAAATTAGGTCCTTGCCTTGTAATTCAGCGGCGGGGGCTGATATCATCAGGCCGCAGTTGGCTATCAGGCAGGTAATACCACCCACTGACTGTAATCGCTAATGAAGCTACTATTGAGTTTATAATGCGCTAAATGATGCAGACTCCCACTCCAGATAAACACGTCCCAAATAAACGATTTGGGTGGTAATTGCACTCTGCCAGTGGCCTGTTAATAGAGTCAAGGCTCTGATGAAAGGGTTAATTCTTTTTCTGAAGCATCCTCTCACTGGCTCATTGCACTCTCATTTCTACAGAGATCTCAGCATTCCCTTGGTTATCAGTGTACTTAGAAAGAAAACCTAATTAGACAAAAAGGCCTTTTTTCTCATTCCCTAATTAGGTCCTTAACATAATTAGCAGGTGATGTTAATAACCCTCTTTTAAAACCTATTAAAAGGCTGTTTGGGAGCAAGTGGTGGAGAGGAGTTGGCCTGTGGGCAGCCAGGCGGCCCATTGGAGGGTCCCGACGAGGACAGCCGAGCATGCTGGGAACATGGTTCATCAGGGCTGGAGTGGTACTGCATTAAGACTTTGGCCTCAGTGGAGACCCTGTTAATACAGAGCAGTGTACTGTAGTTCTTCAGCCATTAGGAGGCATTACAGCGTGTATGTACAAGCACCATGCTGGACTGGACTTAGGTTCTGTTTATACTGCAAATAAACTGGAATATTCTTAAAAGAAAAAAACTCCTCTGAGAAGATATGGACTTTGCAGAATATGTTCATGTATTGAAGTTAAGAGTGCAAAACCTGCCCTGCATAATGTCAAAGGGCTCACCCACAGTGACAAACAATAGTGAAGAATTTCCAGCAGCTGTGACAGGCAGCTATTATCCATGAAATAAACATATATAGATTAATAGCACACTACCTGCTGAGCTCCAAACTGCAGGTCAGAGACTACATGGCACTGAGATTTTGGTGGAGACCAAAACAGAGCTAAAAAGGGAGGGAACATTGAACCGACATTAGTCAGGTGGATATTCCAAATGAATGCTGATGTTGTTCTGTGTCTGCTGGATCTGTGAATAGGCACGGTTTGCTCACACATTCACCAATTCATAGGGTCACAATATATAAGGCCTGGGACTACAATGTGTTGTCTTGCTCCCAAGTAGCCAAAAAATGATTTACACAGCTTTAAGACAGTTCACTTAAACATTACATCACACTGCATCTAACAGCAGACCATACTACTGACAGATGTCGATGTAAATGGTCCATTCAGTGACTTCCATTTACTCACTATGGAGAAAAATAACAAAACAATCAGCCTTGTCTTAGGACAGACAGTCTGCATTAAATGTGTGTTATTAAGAAACAATAATGTGACTTAAAAATGTAATTGAATTTATGCTTTTAAGTTTGTTTTTTTTATTTTTTTTGCATGTTTATTTATTTTTACCGTTATTATTAGGTTTAGGGGGGCAATGACTTTTTCACAGGGGCGATATAGGTTTTCAACAAACCTTAAATAAATCATCATTTATAAATTACATTTTATATTTTCCACTGCCTAATATCCAAAAAATAGAAATATTAGTTTGATGATCTGGAACATTTATGTGTGAGAAATCAGGCAAATAGTTTACTATCTATCTATCTATCTATCTATCTATCTATCTATCTATCTATCTATCTATCTATCTATCTATCTATCTATCTATCTATCTATCTATCTATCTATCTATCTATCTATCTATCTATCTATCTATGCTTTTTTCACTGTAAGATGAAATGAGACAAAATAATAGTCAAAACTAAATATAATAAAACTAATCAACTTTTAGTCAGGATTTTTTTTTTTAAATATTCAATAATACATTTACAGATGATGTTCTGCACTTTGTACATTGTACAAGTACATTGTATCAAATGTACTTTTGCATAACCACGCAAAGGTATTATACTAATCTTCAGACCTCTGACGATGCACATGTTTATCCACCTGTGTGGCACATGGACATCAGTTTTGTGGTTTGACAAAAGAGGCTTTAAAGCCTTTTCCAACATGCGGCTGTACAACAACTGCCCAATTCACACGCTTGATACACCCAGTACATGTCCAATTGCTGTCATTATTTACAAACCCCAGGACAGAAGAAGGGGTTGCATTGTGCGTGAATATGGACTGGGTACCACAAACCACCAGGGGGCATTGTGTATTCAATAATGCACCCAGAAAATTACCATAGACACAAAAACAGGGTGCATTGTCACTAACTGGCCTCCAGTGAAATATTGTTGACAGGGCTCAGGGAAGTGCTGTGGGTTCCAGTGAGCAGTCTGTGCACTCTGCCGAGGAGGAGGAAGATGAGGAAGAGGCCGCTGCCGACCAGAAGAGCCCAGTCCTCGTCTTTAATTAAGTATCTGAAACATCAATTTAAATGTAAATATCGGTGGTGCAGCGCCACTCATGCGTAAATTAGAGGGTTGGCCCAGCCACGTTTCTCTCTCTCTCCCAAGTCCCTTGCTCACTTACACTGACATCTGCTCACAGCTGCTCGGCCTGGGGCTGCCCCCACCCCCCTCTGCCACACACAACTCACATTCACCAAATTTTACATTGTTTTAACAATCTTAACTTGGTGACAGTGGAGTGACTGGCTTCATGCACAATGGCTTCAGCAGCGACCACGTCTTAACCACACCATTCACAGCGCAGTAGAACAGGAAGTGGAGCTTTGTGAAGCCACAGCTTGCAGGCAAGTTTAAGTATTACGCAACACAAAGTTTTAAATCCTTTATATTCAATGGTTTTTACATTTGCTACATTAATATCAGAAGAAAGCACAACATCTATGGTCCAAGAGACCCTAAAATTCTGCTGAATCTTTCAACTCTTTTCATGACCTGGAAGAAACCTACATATGAAGTTTAAAATTACTTATGTCAGCCGACGACACACCACCCACAATGTTCAGCTTAGTTCAGTTCAGTCTATATTTAGATCTTGAGGCAAATCGGAAATGGCATAGCAGTTAGATAATGATGTAACACACAGCGACTACAACACATAGCGCAAATTAAACACTGATTAAAGAAAAATATACAATAAACACATTTACATCAGACTGCATCAGTAAATAATAACAAAAGAATACAAAAAATTTTAAATGTTTAATATTATTACATTATTATCTTGTGTGATGTATGCAAGCATTTTATAATATGTGTATAGGATTTTTTTTTTTAAAACCTTAGTGGAATTTACAACAACAACAATGATGATGATAATAATAATGACAAATAATTAGATCTTTAAAAGTAGTTCATCTTTACTTTAGTAAAGATGAACTACTTTTGTATGAGTGGGAACCAGACAATGTAAAAATTTCAGAGCTGTTAAAAAAAGTGCAAATTAGGTTCTTATATCTTGTCCCACATTTAGCTACGGTAAATAAAGTAATTTCTGTTTTTAAATTTAAAGGTGCAAGTGTCATTTTTAATTCAAGCAAATTGTGAAATGAAGAATGCAAAATGAGGCAGACCCAAAACAGCACAGGCAGAAGGATGATAAAATTCCACACTTTGTCGTTTAGTTTGTTGACTGACCTGTCAGCGTCCAAAATATAAATCTAAGCTGCTTGAGGGGAAATTCTGAATCAACTACCTTGATGTAAATGTGTTCATGCTTCACTCTGTTTTTATCAGACATATTAGTGACAGGAGGTGTGTTTGCCTGCAACATGTGTCCATCTGGACTGGAGTTGGGGATATTGACATTGTGATCACTAACCTGCTCCATTGATTCTTTCTGTTGGGGCTGGTAGAGTTGGAACACAGCAGCAGAGATACCTACTGCAATGTGAGGATGGAAGAAAAGTATCAGTTGTCATTGAGTCTTCTCTTGACACACAAATGTATCCACTTCAACAGGGCAGAAAACATTGTGTGATTAAACATTTTATTTTGAGCTTTGACACATTTTGTGTGTATAATGTTTTGCACAAAAAGTTTTTTTTTTCACGTCATTAACAATATTTTGAAAACATATTTTACTCTCTAGCTTCCATGCTCTTAAATTTTCTCACCTTCCTTTGCAATTTAGATTAAATTTATTAAGATTACAGATTAAAATAATTTAAGTGCTTGTAAATTATTTGGCTGGACAAAATAAATAAAAATCTGGAACAAAGGGAATGCTAACTCCCTAATAAGCCCATGTCTAAATGACAGGACTGTGAGTGGAAGCCCTTGATGTAGTCTCACTTTGTCAGTCTGCTCTATAGAACACAATGGTCTGGCTGCATGACACTGCCATTCTGCTACAGTGGAAACAACACTTTTCATTTATTTCTTTAACTTTTATTTTAAAATTTATTTATTTTTTTTATTTTATGGCTTGATTGTATTTCTTTAAACTAATCACAGCAGCCATGGGCGGACTTAGCTAAGATTGCGGCCCTGATGTGAAATTGAAGAGTGACAGCATAAATTCTTGTGGTGGGAAATTTGCAAGGAAGATGAGCACTGTGATTAAAAATGGATAATCCAAAACCAGCAGAGCTGCCATACCGCACAAAGTCCTTGAAAAAAACTTTTCTTTCAGTTTCATTTTCAATGCCGTAGTTTGTTGCATGGATGTTGCTGTTGTTGAAAATTGTAAGTCACAGATAGTGGAAGGGGCTGAATTGCCGACTGAGGTAATCAGTTAATAGGCTCATATGTGCAACCTACATTGAGTCTGACTTCCCTAGACCAAGTGCCTCTTCAGACACACAAGCACATGCCTACAGTATAGAGCATACATGGAAGGGACTGCCGTCCTATCAGTGTTTTGGTTCAAATGCATGTGTATCTCAGTGTGTGTGTGTGTGTGTTTGTGCAGAGGTGTTGCTTGCACCACTAACTGCCCCTTTCGCTGACTTACTCTCCTTCTAGATGCAGCCGAGTGGCATGGCTGGCCTTTCGCCGGTAGTCTTCTTGCCCATCAGGACACAGCTCATAAAGAAGAGTCTCCTCTGATGGAACCGAGGAGGGAGGGATGATTTAATGGAGGGGTGGAGGTGATCCCTTATTACAGCCCCCCGAGGAGTCCCTCCCATCTTGTTGCTCTCAGTGAAAGGGCAAACGGAGGCCCCTCCGTGGTGGTCATGGAGGAGGACAATGGTCTGCACCACCTCACTGACTACAAGTGGAGCTGATTAACCAGCTCATATTCAGTCATTTAAGGGTGAAGAGGTGTGCTGGGGGGGTGAAGGGTATAGCTAGAGAGCAGCACAGCACTGACAATGTGTCCAATATATGCCTTTTGTGTATTCTCCCTTAATCTAGATCCCGGTATTAGAGGATGACACCCTGGTGTAATGCCTCAGAAGGATCTCGGCTCAGGACTAAGACTCAACTAGCGTTCAATCTGCGACTGCCAGTTTGCTGATGGGCTGTTAACCACGGCTAAAGGAATTAGGATTGACATGTTCACTCTGCAGAACAATGTAGCTTTTAAGTGACATCGTCTCTGCTCCTTATGGCTCTGCGTGCATGAGAATGTGCTAATCGGTTAGACAGCGCTAATCTGAAGTGAGAGATTTCAACAGGTTGGCACATTTCCATAAAAAATTTTCTCAGTTAAAATAATTAAAGCCTGACCTTCACCGCAGGGTTGAGTATTGAATTAGTTCATGTATTCTGCCTGTAATACCACTTACTATTCAGAGATGATTGTTCTTTACAAATATGCTATGTAAAAGCTGTTCATATTCTGAAATATTAGAATATCTGACAGGACACCGCTGTTCCCAGTTCTGTGCTGCTAATCAAACTGACTCTGCTGAGCGATTTTCTCTCTGCTGCATTCAAAGATCTTTGTGAAAGTCACAAAACAGTAATAGCAGAAGGGTTGTGAAACATTGCAACACTGAAATGAGATATTCCAGTTTGGTTTGTGATGATTTCATTTTGGAACTTTAAATATCAAAACACAAAACATTGTTTTATTAGAGAATGTATGCCTCATGAGCACAGTATCGATAATACAATAATAAAAGGAACATTTTACACTTTTGATTTGAAGGTGTGTATGATCTTAGATATACTTCCATAATGTAATTTTACTTAACCCTAATTTATAAATCATTTTCCTTGAGTGTTTGAGTGCCATAGTAAAGTTGCTACAATCTAAATACATTCCACTGAACTTGAAGCTTCAACACAATCTTCAGATAGAATATTAATATCTACCAATACCTCAAATATTTCTTTAAAAAAAAAAAAAAAATTGCTCTTTTCCTTTCAGTGTCTGTGCATGACTACTATAGATACTATGAGTGCTAGGTTTAAGGTGAAGCCTGGTCCTGTGCATACAGTTTAGGTGCACTGTCTGCTCAGCACTGCAACCTGAACAATCTTTCCTTTTGTCTTGCTACGTCAACAGCATACTACCTCCTGTACTGGAAATGAAGCTTGGCATTGTGTGTGCAGTAAATGTAATGTCCCGCAGAACCGGCTTTGATGGTTTTGAGGCTGGCTGGTTAAGGCGGCTAGGGCACCTGGGTCCAGGATTCCACCACAGTGTAATTGTTATTACCATGATCTTTCCCTAATGATCTGAGGCTGAAGGAGAATTATAGAATGACAATTGGTGGGCTATGTCCCAGGAGCATGCAGTGAAGACAATGACATTTGAGTGTTTTAATGTGTTTCACTGACTTACAGTGTCTTGCTTTTCGGACTATTTGATGTCATGGTCAGCGGTAATACGTCTCCAAAGCAGTTGAAGAAAAGCTTCAGTAAATATAGCCATACCTTAAAGAAAACTATTACGGAAGTTCAGGATGAACCAATTTGGTTTCCTCTGTATTACTGACATCTTTGAGATGATCCATCCATTAGTTCATTATCTATACACCACTTAATCCTCATTAGGGTCACAGGGGGATGGAGTCTATCCCAGCTGACGTAGGGTGAAGGTATAGAACACCTTGGACAGGTCACCAGTCTATCACAGAGGCAAACAATCACACTCACATTCACACCTGCAGACAATTTGGAATTACCAATTAACTTCAGCATGTTTTGGACTGTGGGAGGAAGCTGGAGCACCCGACTTTGAGATAATGTCCTGACATAATATTATTCAATTGCACATGAAGAACATGGCTCTTCTGGCACATTTCATATGCCATTTCTATGCATTTAGGCATTTCATATGTTATTTTATGAGTTCCAGTGTTAAAAGCATACTTTTTCATGATACCAAGCTGGATAGCCAGCCATTATTCCTAGGACTGGTGCTGAGTCAAATATATAGCAAGAGAATAAAACACTGTGACAAGCCAGTGAAATATAATTGCTTACACTTGCAGTGAGAAAAAACTAAATACAGTGTAATTTGGGGAGCTTAAAGAAATTTAACTTACCCATTTGCTCTGGAAAGTACCACTCCCCCTTTTTTCATGCAGTTCACATAATTCTGTGGGTATGTGTGTGTCATTGTCTGGAAATGGTGCGATTCCATGTCTCAATTTTATTCAGGACTGAAATGTGAGAGAACTATCCAAATATTTTAGTGTTATGCCTTAGGACGACTAAACTATTGATCCTCTGGCCTGATTTTTCCCCCAGCTTTGGTTTTGTATCCTAATCTGATGTCAGTTTGATGGGGGACCATTGCACATGTTCAGAACAGGCTGAAGTCTTGGTTCCTGATTTGCAGGGGGCATTTTCACATACATACATCTCATGTTTTGAAACTGTGACCACATATAAGACTTCTAATATCCTAACTGCATAGACACTACTCACAATAAGTTAGGAATATTGTGAGGTCCTCAGTGGATTTCATACATAAGGTGTTTGTTTCACTTCAGTGATTTTGGGGATAGGGAGGCAATTGTATTAGGGTGCTAGGCACACCTCATTTTGTGTTTTCCACATAATGGTCTCACTATGTACAGTGCACCTTACATATTGGGGCCAATACCAAAAAATACAAAAAGACAACCCTTTTCAATGTGACATCAATTTCAACATTCTGGGGATATAAAAAGCTGGTATTGTCAGTAAGTCATTCCCAGTTCATCATTCAAGCAGCCATGAACACACAACGTCACTTAACGGATGAGCAGCGCCACCTGGCCATAGCGTGCCTTCAGGTCGGTAGCAGGCAGTCAGATGTTGCTCGTGAACTTGGTATGTCTCAAAGTGTCATCAGCAGACTTGCAGCAAGACACAGAACTACTGGCAGTGTTGGTGACAGACCCAGGAGTGGAGGCCCACGAGTGACGGACCGCAATGATGACCAGTACCTAAGGACCTATGCACTCAGACACCGTTATGCAACTGCCACACAGCTGCAGGCCTGTTTACGAGAAGTGAGGGATACTCGGGTTTCCAGACAAACCAATTGCAACCGACTCCACCACTTTGGCTTGAATGCCAGATGACTGTTCCAGGTGACTCCACTGACAAGCAAGACACCGCCGTGACCGTTTGCAGTGGGTATAAGACCATGTGACCTGGACAATGCAGCAGTGGTCTACCATCCTGTTCACTGATGAGTGTCGGGTCACCTTGCACAGAAATGATGGTCATCAGCGTTGCTGGAGAAGGCAAGGTGAGCGATATGCCGAGGTCAACATGGTCCCCAGGGTTCGCTTTGGTCGGGGAGGTGCAACAGTCTAGGCAGGCATCACCAGTCAGCGTAAAACTGATTTGGTGATTGTAGATGGCTCAGTCACTGCACGTTCTTACCTCAGAGACATCTTAGAACCCATCATCATCCCCCAATTCCGCCAGCACACCCCCAACTTTCTGTTCATGGATGATAATGCTCCACCACATGGTGCCAGAATTGTCACAGCTCAACTTCAGGAAGTCAGAGTGCCTCATATGGTATGGCCAGCAATGTCCCCTGACCTGAACCCCATAGAGCACGTCTGGGACCAGCTGAAGCAATGACTGGACCCCCACGTGACCTGGCAGAACTGCTGCAGCACTTGTGAAGGAGTGGAACATATTGCCTCAGAACAACATCATGAGGCTAGTTAGGAGCATGAGACCTCGCTGTGAAGCTGTCATTGCGGCAAATGGTGGAAACACCCTCTACTTACTTTGTCAATTTTGGTTATTTGGGGCTATCGTTGTCATTGTCTAAATTGTTGGGCTAATAAATATTGCACTAATGAAAAAGGTGCTTCCTCTCATTCATTAATAGTAATATCAAAGGGATTACTTATTTCTTTAAAATTCTGACCAAATAGGAAAAGCATTTATGTAAATAACAATATCCCTAACTTATTGTGAGTAGTATAAATAACAAAAACAAATTCCAAAAATACGTCTTCATTGAAACTAATAGCACTCAGAACATACAAATAGATGCTATCATTGTCTCTGGGACTATCAGAACCACTTTAACAAGAATGTCATACATTGTAGAACTCACTGTTGAAATGCAACACATTCCAGGTCAAAGCCATGAAAGCCTTGGCCTACAGCACTTCCAGTGAGAGTGGGGATTTGTGGCAGGGAACCAGCCAACTGGTAAGCCTGTCCCAGCGCTGGTGCCCACTGGCAGCCAGCATACCACCCTTGCCATGGTGAGTAATTCCCCTGTCATTGCTCCATACACCCACAGCTCAATGCTGGCTGGCATGGCTCCCTGTGCCAATTCATAGTCAACAGGATTAAGCTTGCTTAGTGTGAGCTCTCCGGGATCACCTATACTCCATATTGTACACTCACAATGCTGGCTCACCAGTTTGGCTACAACTGCCTGTTTTTCTTTCTTTCTCCCTTCTCTTCGTCTTTGAATTGGAAGCATATGAATGTGGTTCCAATATGCAGAGGGGAGAGGATTGAGAGGTGGCAGACACCAATCGAATCCAGGTCTAAATGGTAGAGCTTAGTTAATTTGCCATGCTACTTGTGAATTGGTATTAATGTGTATAGACTAAAACATTGGTTGGTTGCAGTATCAGATTTTTACTGATGTCTCACAGCAGGACAGGTAAGTCCTAATAAGAAGCCTAGTAAACATGCCTGCAAACCAGCAAGCCTTGAAACTCATTCAAACTGGAAACATTGCGTATTTTATGTCACTAAATGTTTTCATTAGCAACAAAATTACTTCTGATTTGTTTTGTTTGATTGCATAAATTCCATGCTGCATCATTAAATTATCCCACTAGTGTAGAAAGCAGGCTGTAATATTTTTTTTTCAAGCACACTTTGTAAAGTGACATTTTGCCCCGGTTTGCGGGTGGTTTGAACCCAAGGTGAGTGCACACAAAGCAGGCAGTTGGGGGGTCACAGTCAGCAGGTTTTATTAACAAAATTAAACAGTTATGCCACTCAGGCAAAAACTCACTTCGGGTGAGGGAGGGCAGAATCAGGCTACCGGGGAGCAACCAGTCCGGGGCTCATGCGGGCCGATCGGTTCACCTCCTCGCCTTGAGGAGGGCAGGGAATCCTCGTACCGGAGGACGGCTGGGGGGAAGACAGACTGCTCCACACCTCAGTGCTGCAGCGTCTTCTCTGAACTAGAAGCAAGGCAGTATGGTCCCACGTCCCCGTCGTGTGAAGCCGGTCTTTATAGCAGATGGTATGAGCTGCAGGTGTGAGGCTCTCCCAGCTGCAACAAATCCACTAATCAGCAGCTGCAGAGAACCTCACAGACCGGCGACACCCCAGCAGGGGAACGGATGACCGGAAGGGGGCGGGGCTGCCTAGACGCATGACAGATTTGTTGGGATTCATGCATGTTTTGTCACAGAGGAAATGAGATAGAAACATTTAGGATGAGGTGATGACAGTTATGAAATGGCAAACTGGACTAAGCCCTTTGATGTTCCTTTAAAGGCAACAAGCAGTACACACTATTTCTAGAAAACCATAGTTAGCTTGATAAAGTGATAAACTGAGGGGGATCAGAAATATGACACGTATTTTATACATTGGAAATCACAAAATGTTGTTAAATGTATTGCAGGCTTTTGAGTGATTATCCAACATGAGGATCAAACCATCATGAGTCATTGACCATAGATGTTTGAATGTATGAATGGATGTACGATCAGTGAAAACGTTTCTAGGGGGAGTTGCGCTACAAACTGTCCAATGACTCTGAGTAACTATCTTAAGATATCAGTGAAATGACAAGAAATGCAAATTATTTATCAAAAGTACTTTACAAATACAATTAATTATTTGATGCCAATATAAAAATTGATTACTCCGCCAAGGAACGCAGCGGAGTTGTGTGACAATCGGTGTACGTTTGTCCCTCTGTTAATCTGTCCTTCCATCTGTGTGCAACATTACTCAAAGATGGACTGACAGATTTGGATGAAATTTTGAGGGAAGGTCAGAAATGACACAAGGACCATCTTATTAGATTTTGGCAGTGATGCGGCTTATAGTCTGGATCCACGGAATTGATAAAGATTTCTGTATCACTGCGACACAGCGTCACTGCAGCTATGACAACAAGTTAACGCTACGTCAGCTGCCTGCTGATGATCACATGATTGTGATCCTACTACAAATCGACTGCTGCGGACTTATCTGTCAGAAAGGACTGAGCAGCCTTTGTGGAGTAATCATCCCTTTCACATCAGATCAGAGGATGATGGAACATTACATGGCGGATGAGAGCTTTGCGACCAGGCTGGGTAGTTTAACTCATCAGATGTAGGTTGCGGGTATAAGCCTGCCATTAGCGACGAGCACAATGACATTTAATATCATGACCTGTAGAGTTTCACACAACTCTACAGGTACAAACCTTAAGGTAATTCCACCTTAAAGTTACAAAAAGTAGTGCTGTGTAAGAGAAGAAGGACTTTGTCCGTTGCTCCCAACCAATAGACTTCCTGTGTATATAGATCTGTCTGTAAATGATATGACACCTACCTTAGCCACCATTCTCTGTGGTAATCCACTATAGACATATTATGTGCCAATCACTCTACTAAACTGAACTTTCCCCTTGTTATTAGGGTTATACGTTATTTCTAAGTGAACATGTTTGAATAACAAAGCAGTACTTGAGTCTTAGCTTGACCTTCTGGTCTGGTGATTTTCCATCACTGAATCCAGGAAAAGCTCTCCTGACTCAGTATTTTGGTATTAAATTGTCCCTCAGTGCCATTTGTGTCACATTATAAAATGCTAGCGGTATAGAATGTCATTTGGTGGAATCGGGGGCATTTGCTTCAGAAAATTAATGCGGCTTCCTCTAGGATCTCTGTCTTTTTCTTCAGGGTTGTATTTCATCAAAAATGAAATGCCCTTCTACCCGCAGCACCCTTTTGACAAGAATAATATTCAATGAATAGGACTATTATCAACGTCTGGGTCTTAGGGTATATTTCTTTGTAACAAATAGGCGAGCAAGTATGATTATGTATGTAGTATGGAACTCAGAGAGAGACATTCTTGAGGCACTACCCTAGTCATGTGTCTGTATTGTTTGGATAATTAGAAATCAATAAGAAGAGTGATAAAATACTCCAATATTGTCTTTGTTTTCATATTAATATAACACCACAATATTAACTTTAAAATTACAATGTTTTTTCTTTGCTTTGCTTTATGAAAGAATACAACTAATTGCTAATTTGCTAATTTGATAAAACACACACACACACACACACACACACACACACACACACACACACACACACACACACACACACACACACACACATTCATGTGCACAGGAACACATGCCAGGAAATATTCATATATAGTGGGGTGAATATGTCTGTCAATTCCCAATAACAGTGTGCAAATATGTGCTTCGTGCACGAGCACACTGTGTGTGTTTGTACTCCATAACAGAAAACATATGCTTCTATATTTGTCTATGTGCACATGCACCTGCTGGTCTGTGCACTATAGTATGTGGGTGTTTGTTCATGTGTCTGTAGGAGGATAATATCCATCAGACGGTCTCAAGTAAATTTTCCATGTAAATAGGACACTGCTGTTTAATCACACAAAAACCAGACTGAGAAATGGAGCATGTCTGCAATGTTCGTACATAATGAACTCAAGGTATTAGAAATCAAATGCAATATTTTTGTTTTATTATCAGACAAAGAGAAGGTCACCTGATTTCACCGTTTGTCAAATTCCATAGAATACCACTCGTGTAAGATAAATGAATGACAATTTACTGTGCAGTCTATGTACTGGGTCTCTACAAACTAAAAATCTCTCTCTTGTGTTTCACTGTACTCAATTTAAACAGAATCAACTGCTGAGGACCCTTTGTGTTTCTAGTTTAGCTACCTTAACACACTTTTGTACTGGGTTGACCACTGTAATTTTTCCTCCAAACAGTGAGTTCCTATTCATTTTGAGGATCAGAAACTTTTCATGGACTCTTTCCATGATATCTTCCACCATTGCTGTAGCCTACATCTCTCTGTCTATGGTTGCTCCTCTCTTCAGCTCGGGCAAACATTCATCGCAAAACATTGCTGCCACTGTGCCAGCTGAAGAATGTCACCACAGAAAGCAAATGCAACTGTTAATACAGATGTGCTTAACCAGCATTGTGTGAACTCATTTCACAAGGGTCTCAAAAACTGACACTCATTTATACATAAAAATCCTATACTCTATACTCCTGTACTCAGTGTTGCTCACTGACAGGTGTTAAACCACTGTGTCAGCGAGGAACAGAAAATGCACACTATGTAATTTATTAATTAATCAGATAATTTTTTTAAATTGCACCCCACCACTAATATATATATATATATATATATATCCCAATTTTTCCATTTTTCTACTTTTTTAATGAAATTCAAGCAGTTCAAGTCCAATGAATAGCTTGAAATGGAACAGAGGTAAATGTTGAACTGCCAGCGGGTAAAGTTACCCAAAATTGAAAATAATGTACATTTCAGAATTATACAGAAAGACCTTTTCAGTGACCAAGAAATGGGTTAACAGCTTAAAGCTGTTCTGCAGCAGTGGAGGTTGGCCAAACCTTGAAAGTTGGTGCTACCAAATCCCACAGGTGTTCCAACTTTTCTTGATGACTTCCAACCCCTCTGTCTGCATAAAAGTAGTGGGCCATGAAACACCACCAATGGACTACTGAAGACTGGAAGAAGATATTAGAGACTGATGAATCAATATTTGAAATGTTTGGTTCATCAAGCAGGATTTCTGTATGTAACGTGATGGTCTGGGGCTGTTCTGCTGGATTCAGGGTTCGGTGACTTGTAGAGAGTGAGAGGTAGCCTGAACCAAAACAGCTACCACAGCATTCTGCAGCACCATGCAGTACCCTCTGGTATGTTCCTAGTTGGTCAGGGGTTCATCCTACAGCAAGTCCAACCTATGCCAGAACTACCTTCGGAAAAAGAACAAGACGGTGAGCTTGAAAACATGGAGTGGTCAGCACAGTCCCCAGACTTAAACCCCATGGAGCTGGTTTGGGATGATCTGGACAGAAGAGTGAAAGCAAAGCAACCTACAAGTGCCACACATTTATGGGAACTTCTGCAACAGAGTTGGGAAGAATTCTCTGAAGAATATTTGATTATTTGATTTCCATTGTAGAAATTAAATTTTGTTTTTAACTTAATTTGTTTATTTGTTCAATGCCTTCATTTCAGAGTACAGTGGGACATTAACATGCATAATTTCCAATAAAAACCTGGAACAAATTAGGTGTGTGTGTGGGTGTGTGTGTGTGTGTGTGTGTGTGTATATATATATACGTATGTATGTATGTATAATACATGTTGAAATACATACACACACACTACAGATAAAACCTGACAGGTGCCATTAATGTGTCAAGAAAATGTGGTTAAGTTATTTTCACCTCTAAAACTATTATCTACCAATACAAAATGACTATTGAGGTGGATTAACCTGTGAGTGAGATGAATTGGGCATATAACCCAAACTACCTAACTTTAACACTGGAGTGTAGTGGGGATATATGTTTGGAACTCTAATGACTGAGTGGACAGCAACAGTGCTGACCGGCAGTGTGTCACCTGCACAGCATCAGCACCAAGGTGCGGGAAGCCAAAGGTGGTGTATTTGTGTTTTTCCTCCGTCACGCCTCTGCTCACCGCTGACCCCTGCCCGTCCTTCACGCCGGGGCCAGGAGCACCTCCATAATTGCGGCGGCAGCGGCAGCTTAAAACCCCCAAATCATAAAAAAGCCACAGCGAGCGCCAGTGAATTACGAGGAAATATGGCCTTCCTTTACAGCGGGGGCCGTGAATGAAGCCATAAAATTATGAGCAGTTTTTATGATGGCCCATTGAAGTAGGATGCTTGTATATTGATGGTTCACAGGCTGTATCCCTCTTCCCCCCATGCGGTGGAAGAGCTGACAAAGGGGCCCCTGTGTAACTATTTTTCATGCATTTAATATATTAATTATCCGGTAAATGTTCCCCAGGCAGTGCTTGGGATAGCAGAGAATGACAGCTTTTCGATGAAGCTCCCAGGTTGGCCCATCAGGGCGCAGTGTATTACGTGGGAAAGGTCATTGCGGGGTTAATGTAACTTTTTATTTGCTGATTTTTCATACGCAGGGAGGGTGGTAAGAAAAGGAAGCAAGGCTAGTTTAAAAAAAAGAAGAAGAAGAAGCGAGAGAGCAAGACAGAGAGAGATGGGCAGGATGGAGGCAGAGGGGTGGTGTGTGTTGGGAACGTAGAAGATAACAGCAGGGTTTTATTATTGTGTTTGGGTTCAGACTTTTTTTTTCTGTCTTGGTCTGATATTGCAGCCTCCCCTCCCCTCCCATCCTCCCCCCATAAAACATACACACACTCACAAACACACACAGTATGTTCTGGCTGAGCTACATAAGAGAAGCTGATAGGTGAGCTCAAAATAAAAAAATAAAAAAGCATTACTTGGGTGTAACTCACTGATAGTCTGCAATCATCCATATCCCACCTTCACATCCCATCCCAAATCAATTCTTGATCAATTTCATGCCAGAGAAAGAAATCATTTCTCCAAAATGGAGAACATATTCAGTTTGATCATTTGTACTCTTCCAGTTGTAATTAAACTGCTGGGTGGAATAACTGAGAAGATTATTGCCCTGCTTGCTGCTGCTGCCTTATGCCAACTATTTTTTCCCTCGACAAACTTAGATTATGATGCTGGCAGTATCTCTTTCAAACATGGTTATGAGAAAAGGGGAAAAAAAATAGCTTTTTTAATCACCATATGCACCCACACTAATTCAGGTAGTCTGAAGTGCTGTCAAGAAACAATTGAGTGGAGAGTCAGTTGAAGTGATCAATTGTGTGCGGTCCCTAGGTGGGGCTCTCGTTTGCTGGTGCATTCCTCCAGTTGATTGAGTTAATTAGGCCGCCCCCACATCCTGCTGATTGGATGTAAACATTAATATGCCAGAAAATCACTCTGTCGATGTTTACCGCGATGTTTCTAGCTGTGCTAAATTGATCAGCTATTAAGAAAAAAAAAAAGAAAAGCAGGCTGCTGTGATTTGATTCCACTTGCAGAGAGGGGGCTCGGATGCAACCCCGCTCCCTTCTTCATCTCTATCAAAAAGCTGCTTGTCAGTTGTTTGGTATATTCAAGTATTTGATTTGATTTGTTAGACTTATACTGGAATTAATCTGATTTTATTCCAAGTTCAAATTTGTCTGTAAACTTCCAAGTACTTTTTTCCTCCTCCCTGGACAACCCCTTCACTCCCACTTCTTCCTCCAGCCCTTGTGAATTCCCCTCGCCTCTCAAAGTTGAAAAGTGGCTGTGGTGAAATACACAGCGAGGATGTCGGCATACTCCGAGATGGTCTTTTATAAATCAGAGTGCCATGTGAAGCCCCAGCTCGATATCTCATCATAGCTGCGGTAGTGTTCAGAAAGTGGCCCAAGCAGTGAGCCAAGGCTCAACTATCTATTCGGTAGGTGTACGTGCTTTGTGTGAGTGGGTGTATGGCGTTCCTACTGACCAGTGAATGCATCATTGTACACTGATTTATGAATATGTGCTTTTGTGAGTCCTGCATGCGTTTTGGCATTTACAGTTTAAAGAGAAGCATGGTTCAATTGTCGGAGATGCTAAAGTTCCTGCAGTTAAATGAATACAGACATACTTGTAGTATCTGTGTACGCTGACCTGTCTGGTAACAGCTGCAGCCAAGCAGACGATCACCCACAACATTAAAACATTTACAGGTAACATGCATTACACTGATCATGTTACAATGTTACAATGCAATATTATTCTGGGAAACCTTGTCTCCTGGCAATCATGTGGACATTACTTTGACATGTAACACCCTCCTGAAGATTTTTCCAAGTGTAGCACTTGACTGCAAACTCCACGGATTCAAATCCAATCAAGCACCCATGAGATGAATAACCCTGATTCACAGAGGACCTATCCCTCAACTCACAGGACCCAAAGGATCTTCTGCCAAGGCCTCAGTGCCAGACATCACAGGACAATCTCACAGCCTGTGTCCATGTCCCAACCTGTCAGAGTTATTGTGCCAGCATAAGGGGGACCTGCACACTATCAAGGAGAAGGTTTCAATGTTGTGGCTAAAGCAAATTCACTGTCGTTACTGTGATTGAACAGCTTCTCTACATTTGCATTTTAAGTCAATAAACGTACTTTATTATCTTTCATGTGCTTTGCATGTGATAGCATTTCTATAGAAGCAAGTATTACAACAAAAATGGGCCAAATGCTAGAATTACTAATGAAAAAAATTAAAGATATTTCATGTTTAATAAGTTCTGTCATTTGTCCATTTTACTTTAACATGCCTTTAAATGTCCTAATGGTTCAAATGACTGAAATGAGTATTTGTAATATCACAAACATATTTTTGAAATGTAGTGATTTCACACCGAATAAACAGGCAAATCTACAGTCATATGGAGCATTTAAGACTAGTTCATCCGCATTTTACCTCACAGCCAGCGAATTCCACACTTACTGTGTTTCCAGTAGAAGTAGGCATGTGTTTTCAGTGGAAAACCCCAATGTCCATGACCCCCTCAGCATCAAACAGCAGGCAAGCATGGTTAGAAATTAGCTACTAAACATAGTGCACCATTTCAAAGCTAGAGAGCCACATACAGTATTTCCATTCAGAGTTGGTGGAGACTAAAGTCAAAGTAAGGAGACTGGACTTAAATTTGTCAAGTGAACACAAGGCCAATTTGAAATAAATAGTTAACGTTTAGATAACATGTTACTTCTTCAGGATGCTTAGATGTATTTTTCAGCATGTTTGGGGTTTTTCTGCTCCCACATGGCCAAAAAAAAAAAAAAACCCAAAAAAGATTAGCACAGCTTTAAACATCAGAAAGGTCATTCAATTTCAAATGTATTTTTGATTAAATCTCATATAGTGCAAAAAATAAGTGGAAACTTGATAAGTTCAGTGCAATGTTATTGTGTCCATTATGTACCTACAATTATCTTTCCGGTTATATTGAATTTTGTTTAAAATAATATTTTTGATGCACATATCTAATTAATATTTAGAATCATTATGTGTATTTTTCCATAAAATGAAAGGAGGACCTTTACAGATGGAAACCTTACAAAGCTTTTCATACCCAACACAATTTATTAGCATGAAGACAAAATAATAATAATAATAATAATAATAATAATAATAATAATAATAATAATAATAATAATAATAATAATAATAATAATAATAATAACTGACAAAAAATGATAGTATTAAACCAAAATTAGTCATTAATTCTGCGTCAAATCCAAGCCACCCCCATCTACTTTCTCCACATCAGCATGTACACAACAGTTATGATTATAGAGGAAACAGCTCTGGAACAGGGGTTGAAGTCCCAGCGAGGTGTAGCTGTGGTCCCCCCCATCTCCCAGCCTCACCCATCCTATCTTCATCTCAGCCCCCTGCAGTGCATCAAGCCCCATTAACCCCCCGCCTGCCTCTCTGCAGGCTCCCTGTGTGCTTAACACAGTGGCGTTAGCGTAAAAGATGTGCGTGCTCCTCCAGATGAGCTTTGCACAGTTTAATAGAGGTCTTGAAGAAGTCCACATTAATATAGTAAGGCCGCTGAGAGGAGGCCATGACTTACACCTCCCACTTCCCCCACCCCTACACCCTGTCTCCCCCCATTTTTCTCTCGTTATTTATTTATTTATTTTTCGAGACAAGTCATTTGGCGGTGTGGTGACACGACCATCCTCACACTGGCGGTGCAATGCAAACTTTAACCCCACAGCTGGGTTACAGCTTTCTCCTCTCATCTCTGTGTGTTGACAGCCATGGTCAAACAGTCACACTAAGGTGGCGACTTGTGCTGCTTTCAGCACTGTGCAGATATGTTGGAGCTTCCATCTGAGTAGAGCCCTTGGCACATGGGCCATAGTGTTAAAGAAGGAATTTACTGAGAGACCTTTGGTTTTAGCAAGTTACTTCAGGCTACTCCTGCTCAGATCCCTTGATATTCCTTGCTTGATTGACTGTCATACACAAGGGTGGTCACACCTGATTCAGCACAGTCTGTGGCTCAGTTCTATACGCTACATACTCAAATTTCTTAACCTGATACCACTTTGGTCCACCTCAGGACATCTCAACAAAAACTTAGCAGACAGCCACCAGCGAATAAATGCAGCATGTATGTATGTAGCCACTTTATTTTGAAATCAAAAATGTAAGAATAGCTGAAAGCAAGACCGTAAGACTCGAGAAGTTATTTCACAATGTATCTGATATACAGCTCTTCTTATATGCCTGATCGGCCTTTCTCATGTCTGTTCTTGTAATTTTGCGAGTGGGGTTCTTCACGGAACCATCCCAGACCTTGTTGTCTTTCAGTTTTACTTGTCCCTTCATGGATTACTCATTTCTAAACAATATATTTTCTATGTGCAAGAACATTCAAATGTGTTTGATGCTAACACCAAATTAACAGCATGATTCAAAGAACGTTAAGTACAGTCTTACAGATAGCAGAAACTGGAAGGCCAGTATTTTTTTTTTTTTCTTATTCCTCGCTCGCCAGATCTATCAAAAGTCATTTTACTGTTTGTTTTAAAGGAATTCAAGGGACTGGCGCTTTCTTACATGTCTGATCTTTGAATCCTTCATATCACAGATCCTTGTTTTGTCTTAGTTGTTCCATTGTCTAAGCACAATGGGGCCTATGCCTTTAGTGCCTCTATAGTTTAATGAATAGTAGTGGAGGATAAAAGTATATTTTTAGAGCTGGCTTAAAATTTTTACCTCCATTTGTGTTGATTTTGGTGTCCTATAAAAGAGGGACTTGACTTGTAACTGATGCTGATCCAACTGATATTTTTTTAAAATGTCCTCCCATTAAAAAGACCCCTGAGTAGACATACTAATGTCTACTAAAAACATGAGATGACAGGACTGTCGAGCTACAAAGGAGATCTGGATGGTTTGTCAGGAGAATGTCCATTTCAAACTAATCATTGTCTGCATTTCTTTTTACTATGACAGTTCCACGACTTCAACCACATGTTTGTTACTATGCCTATGACAATGAACTGGTCTTGGTTGAGCTAACCCACCAGAAGTGAAACACATCTGTAGGAGCAGTAAATGCTTCTATGTGTTGCATCAGATGTTGTGGCCCATTTGGCCATTCAGGTTGGAGGACTTGCTTGAAATGCAGAAGCCTGACAAGAGTGGCAGCTGCCATCTTGACCTGTCTGATGACATTGTAAGCATGGGGGTCTTTCCCATTGACATCTAGCAACCCATATGAGAAGCTTACTGAATAAGACTGCATTGGTGGTGTTTTTGCTTTTGGCTTGAGAGCAGGTGTCACATGCAGTTCTGAACAATTTCTGTGGTATCATACACCACCCCACACATACAGCTCCATTGTCCCCACATAGTGATTGTAATTTTTTACTTTCCCGACTCCTTCATAACTCTGACCCATCTCACGTTATCAATGACCATCCATACCCATCTCCCCTCAGCTTTCAATCTCCACCTCTCTTTCTTTCCTCTCTACTGTTTTCGTTCAACATATAGCTCCCTTCATAGCTATACCATTTTCTCCCTCCTTCCTCCTCTTCCCACCCCCTGCTCACTTTCCTCCATCCCCACCGCCACCACCACCGCTGCCCCCCTCTTCCCCTGTTTCCCTTCCTGCACAGCCGTCACTCTGAATTATTTTCAATGAGCTCCTTTATAGCGGGCGCCAGATCTCAGCTCCAACTCATCACTGAGCACAGGGCTGGGGGGACGCGCTCTGCATTTCGATCAGCTCTGAGCCTCCACTTTGCTATTAACCCCTTTCACACTAAACCCCACCACCACCACCTCCTTCCCCTTTATCACCCACTCCCTCTTTCTACACCTTAGCTCACTCTATTTCTCTGCCCATGTTGATGCTCTCACCTTTCTACCTCCATTTCTCAACCAGATTTTTATATTTTTTTACTACCATTTTACTACCTTCTTTCTTCTGACTGTCAGCAGCGTCCATCCACTCTTTGCTCCTAATTCAGTAACTTGATCAGCATGATTTTGTTTGTAAAACAGCACTGCCAAAGTGACATTTTTTTGATCAGTTTTTTTTTTTTTTAAATTCAAAGCATACTGACATGATAAAGCTTTAAATAATTTTAGAATTTGGACCGTGACAAATCACTACCTGTAATAACAATCTTGAAGTGGTATAAATGTGTATTTCACAAAATGACATAACAGTTTTGGCACTATTTGTGAAAACATATTCATAAACCAGTATGAGGACAAGTCATACATCAGTGTTCTCCATACCTTGAGTATGTCTAAAATGAGTATGACAGTCACTTTGCTGCCCTGCTTCATTTCAGCGCACGCGTGTGTGTGTGTGTGTGTGTGTGTGTGTCTAAAATGATTGTCTTGTGTAATAAATGAAAAAAAGATTCACTTGAAGAAAAATGTTGCAAAATAAGTCATTATTTAGAATCCAAACTAACTAGAGAAGAACTGAAATGTTTGAAATGTTGACCTGTTACTGAATGCCTCCTGTCATTGTCACATTAGTGGCACAACATACGTGACTAACACTTTTATGGTAAAAGCATTGTTTGTCCACAAAATACTGACAAGGCCAACAGATATGGTAACTTGCTCAAAACTTCAATCAGTGTGTTCTCACCAGTGACAACTTCAAGGGATCTAGCAGCTGAAAAATGAGTCAGGCAACGAATGGCACAGCTGGTGCAAATACTTGCCCAAAATGGTCACCATTCTCAACATGCTCTTGTGAAGGTGAGAAACTTTTAGTCACCAAGTAGCAACAAAGAGCTAATCAGTGCATTTCCATTAAGTAGTAACCAATCAGAATGTCTGTAAAAGAACATGTTCTGCAGGATCGAACCTTTAGCAAAAATAAAACACAGAAAGTGGAATGCATCACAGTTCAGACGGGGAAAAAAATTGAGATGTATTTCTCTTGTTAAGGTCATGTATTTTTGATAAGGAGAATTAATTTTTAGTATTATCACAATCAGCAAGTTTGATGATCTAGAATGTGTAGCCATGCAACAGAAACAAGACTCCCATCACTGATTTGTTTTATTTAGTGATAACTCAAGTCAAAGCATGCAACCTGACATTTTTGCTTTCAATTTGTTGAGTGAATTTGGGACCTAACACAATGCTTTATGTAACAACATAGTTAAGGCTGGGCTCAGTGATTTATAAATTTCCTCCAAAGCACTGTCAGAAGGGCAACACATCTGAGACTATGTTAAAGACTGACACTTTAGAATACTTCTAAATGTTTTATTATTTTACTGTTTAACACATTTGTTAAACTTAAAGTTGTGTCAAATTTAAAACACTTGGGTTTATACTTTAGTGCACATAGTGCAACATATGCCAAGGTGGTGCACTGTGCCTGCTGTGATTTTGCATAGGCCTGAACCACATTATTCTAGAGTGACCAGAGATACAGTTTCAAACGTAGCATAATCATCAGCCGCCTCCTGTACGTGAATGACGTCAAGCTGTATGCCAGGATCTATCTATCTATCTATCTATCTATCTATCTATCTATCTATCTATCTATCTATCTATCTATCTATCTATCTATCTATCTATCTATCTATCTATCTATCTATCTATCTATCTATCTATCTATCTATCTATCTATCTATCCGTTCGTCCATCCGTCCGTCCATAGAAGTTTTCATCGAAACATGCGAGCCAGGAAGAATGAGAATGGCTGAGGGAGGGAGTTTTATTGTTTATTACGTATTAATTGAGCTGTGAAAATGTGAATGCAACAACTAACAAAAAATCAATTTTATGTAGTGAGCAAAAGTTGAAAATAAGAAATACTAGTGGCCTTTCAGATATTTTGCTAGGCAAGTCAAACAGATATCATCGCTTTCTAATGTACTGTATGTTGTCACATTAAAACCCTGTTCACATGTTAATTAAAATTACACATATATAGTATCAAAAGCATATATCAACAGCATTTAAATATTTAAACCCGAAAATTGTACAAATGGATTTATTACTGTCAAAGTGCTGTTCAGATTTTGTCCGTACAGGTGGAATGATCTTTATGTATATCATACTAATGTCTGTAAAGAATGTTTATTATTATTGTTGTTATTATTATTATTATTATTATTAGTAGTATTAGTAGTAGTAGTAGTAGTAGTAGTAGTAGTAGTAGTAGCAGTAGTATTTAAAGTTTAGTGAAAATCCTTTTATGCACAAACTAGTTCATAGTGAGAAAAAATTAACATGGCTTTGACTGTCTTTCAATTTTTCTCTTCCAGCTAATTCACTTGTATTTATATGAACTTTGAGCAAAGTAAGAGTACTTGTGTCTGAGGATATTTTGACAGTATTTCCATTGCTGCTGATTCTGAGGGACACATCGTCTTTATCCAGCTCCTACCTCCCCTGCAATCTCCCAGCTCAGTCTGCCCGCTGTGGGAGAAACCTGTCTGAGCACATCCTCCTGGCAGAGCAGTAAACACTTCCCTGTTTCCTGTCTAATGATATTCTACAGAGCTGTGGATACATATCACTCACTTCCCGGGGACTCTGTCGAAGCCTCCTTTTGAGACAAGTTTTTACATTTTGTGGGGGAAATTGGAAATGTAGTTTGATTTGTCAATACAGTGAGACCCAGATATGATAATATCAAGTTATTATTTTCCATGTACTAGATGTAGAACACGAGGAGTGACAGTGAGCTGAGAAATATTCCTGGGAATAAGTTACATTCACTGTGAATCACATTGAGAACAGTATTTCTGTAGGGCTTGGGCACAATAAGTCCACTGAGTGTGGTTGCTGCTTAACTGGTCTCTGATAGAACTTGTGTTAATCGCTCTGTCTGTCATCCCATCGCTCTAAGGCAAGATTAAACTGTAGTGTAAAAGCAAAGTCAGGAAAACCCCTAAAAAGACTCTCTGTCTCACTCTTGCCGACAGCTCGGAGGCACGTGCCAACCATGAGGCGTATCCTTTATCGCAGAAATTTATCTTCAAGACTTCTCGATTAGTGAACAGCAGCAATGACCCGTCGCCAGTTCTGATTCGCTCTTCGCCCATTTTATGTAGTAGCCTATAGGAATGTAGGACGGGGAGATATCTTTCCAGCAGCAGCCAGCCACCATTGTTAAGAATAACGTCTATCCCCTGCAGGAATGATTTGTCACCTACAGAGAGTTCAGGTTTGGTGGCTGTCACTCCCTTTTCAAGTTGGAAAAGCCTGTTTGTTTGAAGATCACTTGACTGTGCTGAATCAATTAAGTCATCCATGGCTAATCCAGGAAGAGTGTGAGGAATTGATTTGGGGATGCAGCCCAGTGATGGGTTTGACAGTGGCATTGTTTATCCTCTATATATGCTGAGCCTTGATCTGCTGAGTATGATACAGTCGTCAGAACAGGACCAGTAACAGGAGGGAAGGAAGGCAGAATGAGTGGTGTTTGTACATACAGTAGGCAAATCAGAAGTTGGAATGTAGGTGATTCCTTCATTGATAGTTCACTATTTATTCAGATTTTATATGAATTTGAAATTAATTCTTGTCAATGTGACAAAATACAATTTAACTTTGACAGCACACAGAACATACAGAACCCTATTTAAAAATACAGGTTGTTCATAATTAGTGTCCATAATAGACACAGGGAATATTCAAGTCTGATTGGCTGCAAGTTGCTTTATATATATATATATATATATATATATATATATATATGTGTGTGTGTGTGTGTGTGTGTGTGTGTGTGTGTGTGTATATATATATCTATACACACACACACATTGACATACATAACACACACACACACACATATATATATATACATATATATATATATATATATATATATATATATATATATATATATGTGTGTGTGTGTGTGTGTGTGTGTGTGTATATATATATATCTATACACACACACACATTGACATACATAACACACACACACACACATATATATATATACATATATATATATATATATATATATATATATATATATATATATATATATATATATATATATATATATATATATATATATATATATATATATATATATTAGGGCTGTCAAAATTAGATTAATTCATTAAAAACTAATCAGATCACGCTACTCAGCCAATGAGCTGGTCTCTGCATTCCGGTTGCTAAACATCGCAGCTGAGTTCAGAAAACAGGTGAGGGACAGACAAGAGGAGAAAGGACAAAAAGACTGTTCATTCCTCAATTTCTGTATTCAGAAATCACGGCAACATAGAATCTGGCCATTTAATAGATCAACCCACAAACTAACTAAATAAATACAAAATTAACTTGTGTGCGCACAGGAGTGTGTTATACATGTGTACGTTATGTAGTACAGATACCAAATTGCGTGACCAAAATATGTAATGGGTTGAATAAATTAATGCAGGGAACTGAAACAGCGTTCACTTGTTGTCATGTTTATGGCAACGCCGTGCCGCCCGCTATATCTCTCAATGGAAACTCCTGAACAAATCCGTGGATCCAGACTATAAACCGCATCACTGCCAAAATCTAAGGAGGTTGCCCTCGTGTCATTTCTGACCTTCCCTGAAAATTCCATCCAAATCTGTTATCTGTTTTTGAGTAATGTTGCAGGTGGACAGACAGATTCACAGACAAACGTATGCCGATCGTCACATAACTCCAACGCGTTCCTTGGTGGAGTAATAAACAAATCGACACCGCGAGGAAAGTCGCCCTGCACATGTTGACCATGTTTGGATCAACATACAGGTGTAAGCCAGCTCCTCAACTATGAATATAATCCAAACTAAATATAGTTCCAGACTCACCAATGAGCTCCAGATGTGTTTGAGAACGACCCTGACACCGTTCAGAACACGATTCAGAATGCTGGCAGCTCTGTTCTCTCATTAAGCAGCAGGAGTATAAGGGGAGTGATATAAGAGAAAAAAAATTTAAAAGTGTTCAACTGTTTAATTTTTTTTAGATTTAGGTATTGTTAAAGATGTATATAAGTTGGGCTGTACAGTGGCGTAGTGGTTAGCGCTTTCGCCTTGCAGCGAGAAGGTCCCTGGTTCACGTCCCAGCTCGGACCTGGGATCTTTCTGCATGGAGTTTGCATGTTCTCCCTGTGCATGTGTGGGTTTTCTCCGGGTACTCTGGCTTCCTCCAACAGTCCAAAAACATGCTAAGGTTAATTGATCATTCTAAATTGCCCGTAGGTGTGAATGTGTGAGTGCTTGTGTGTCCCTATATGTAGCCCTGCGACAGACTGGCGACCTGTCTAGGGTGTCCCCTGCCTTCGCCCAAGTCAGCTGGGATAGGCTCCAGCTCCACGCGATTAATATAGATCCAAAATGATTGATATTTGATCACGATTAATCGATATTAATCCACAGCAACAATGTGATTAATCGGATTAAAAATGTTCATCGTTTGACAGCACATATATGTATATCTATATATCTATATATCTATCTCTCGCTCTCTATATATATACACACACACACACACACACACATATATTAGTGGTGGGACACGATTAAAAAATTTAATCTAATTAATTACAGGCTTTGTAATTAATTATCGCAATTAATTGCAGTTCTGTCAAATAGCAATATTTGACACGATAAGTGAAGTTTTTCAATTCAAATAAAATTGTGGTTGACAGTTGAATCAATGAATAGACATGTACGTGTTTATAATTTAAAATTTATTGAAAAAAAGGAAAATGGGACATATAGAAAAAGTGATTTTGATGACTTAAAGCCTGAATTTATTTATTTTTTTCCACTGTATGGCACATAACATCAGCATAAGTAGTTCAAGGAGCTTCAGAAAGTTGAAAATCCAGAAATTCATTCTGTTTTCATCTTTTCTGGGTCTGATAAATGGTGTAATTTTGATGGTTCTTTTTTATAGGAATATTAACTTCTATTTATGTAATTTTTTATAAACCAAAATTTTATAATTAAGTTATTAAAAGAGATATTTTTGTTGTTTAGGTTATTCCTCCTCCAAGGAGCCAGAGCCTCGACAGAGTAAAAACTTAAACCACAAAAATGTTTCATTTCTATTTATCTGCATTTTTCATCTGTCTGCTACATTCACAGATTACTGCAAATCTAAGTGCAATTATAGCGATTTTATTCAACATTTTAAGACTTTCTGTAAACTCAAGCACTGTCTAGAAAAGTGGTCTATTATGGGATGGCTACACCATTAGCCGTTAGCATGACTCATAGCTAACGTTAGCTCTGGTGCTAACAGCAACATGTTTTACATTGAGGTGATACCGTCGGCTTGAAGTGATGCAGTGATCAGAAAACTCTTTGTTGTACAATTTGCACACAACCAGGCTTTTATCCAAGCTGCCATCAGGAAGATTTTTAAAAGAAAACTTTCTGTCCAACAAGCTCAATCTCGTCTTCCTTCACTGTTCACCAGTGCCTGACTTCACTCAATGCTTCCTGTGCTTCTTCTTCATGGCTACAAACAGACTTTAGGTTCATTACCGCCACCTACTGGGCTGAAGTGTTCATCAGAGTTACCCGTGTGCCAGAAATGAGGGAACTGAGGAGGGTGCAATTAATTGCGTAATTATTTTTAATGCGTTATTTTCGCTGTAATTAAGTAATCAAAATTAACGCGTTAAAGTCCCAGCCCTAATATGTATAGAATGAAAGTCTGAATATATGGAATGAAAGTCTGAAAATATATAATGTTCAGACTTTCATTCCATGTATTCAGACTTTCATTATATGTGTGTGTCTGTGTGTGTGTGTGTGTGTGTGTGTGTGTGTGTGTGTGTGTGTGTGTATATATATATATATATATACATATATATATATATATATATAGACAGAGAGAGATATATAGATATATAGATACACACACACACATATATATAGAATCAAACTCTGAATATACGGAATGAAAGTCTGAGAATATATAATGTTCAGACTTTCATTCCATGTATTCATACTTTCATTATAAATATTCAGACCTTCATTCCATATATTCAGACTTTAATTCCATATATTCAGATTACATTATATATATTTAGACTTTCATTATATATATTCAGATTTTCATTATATAAATTCAAACTTTCATTACATATTACAAATTATATATATTCAGACTTACGCTCCATATATTCAAACTTACACTCCATATATTCAGAGTGAAATTATATATATTCAGACTTAAACGCCATATATTCCGAGTGAAATTATATATATATTCAGACTTTCTTTCCTACGGAGCCTCGAAAGGGACATGGCAAAAAAAACCCCCAAAAAAACAGGAAGAATCCCGAGAAAGTTTTGCGACGTCTCGTAAAACTATAGGAATATATACTTCTGGGTCTTTTTGGCAGTATGGAGAAATAATAATGGAGGGCACCCACCCGGACGAGAGTTTTATTGAGTTTTATGTTGAAATCTGCCTAAAATATAAAGACATTCAAGCAGTGCAATGCACGAGTCTGCCATACAGACCAGCGATCCAGATCCTGGTAAGTTTTTGCTGTTATCCTACTATGAATACGCTAGCTACAACAGTCCCACATTAAAATTAAGAATGTTACGTCAGCTTATGTGGTCCGGGCACAGTATCAGTGATCAAAGGTTGGCTTTGAACTATTATTTGCTAGCCAGTTAGCCGCTGGTAAGCTAACAACTAACAACTATTAAACAATGCCTTATAAAACTGAGAAAAGCAGCAGCAAAATTTCATTACAAGACCTGTATTCACACAGGTTACACAATGCCCCATTTAATCATATTACTGAACTATATGGTAATCATTGAAATTTCACTTGAAGAACCAAGGAACTCTTTGCAAACACATTCTAATTTATGTGTTGATTATGTTTTGTATCATTAATACAAGTCTAAAACACTGATTCAAATGATCAAATTAACACAGTGAAGTAAAGAGTACTGGTAATTTGCAGCTATTTTCATAATTTCAAGATAAAATGCTGATTGTTCTTGAGGTTTCAGCTTTGCAGATGTGGAAATTCAATGCATTGACTTCTTATACTCATGTTTTCGGTGGTTTTTAGTTTTTGCTCAAATAAAACAAGGCATTTAGCACTGTTGGAAATTATTACAGGTATTTTTTGTAACATTTTCTAACATCATATGGACAAAGCAATTAATCAGTTAATGGAGAAAATGATTTGTTTTACAGATGCTATCAACAGCATGTCTTGTTCATTTTATTTAGTTGTCAGCCTTGGATGATGAGGTCCACTTGCCAGGAACACTACTCTGCTCACTGGTGTTGTCCTGCGGCTCATCCACGCTGTCCTCCTCTCTACAGACCAAATCAAGTAAGATCTGTTTAGACTATGCAGACATGAATATGATCAGTATGTTATCTTTCGGCCCATCCTAAAATCACAAAACAGAACATTTACTTGAAGTTAACTGTTTATGAATATAGAAAGTAATTACTAACAACTAATACCTTTTTGGGTGCTTTAATGCAGGAAAAAGGAAGCGGGATCCTACTGTGGATCTGCTGCAGTGTCTGGAGAGGTCAGAGGAACAGTTCTTAGAACAGATCAGAAGAGACCAAGAACTGGCTACTGCCATGCTCCAAAACATCCAGAGGACGGATGAAAATTCAAACACCTTGGTTGGACTGATGGGACGTACGGTGTCGGTGCTGGAGCGACTGTCACAGAAACATACTGCATTCTTTTGCCTTTTGTAGAAAAAAAATCGTATTTTTTGTAAATTCTTTTACTTTTTAGTTATTTAACTTCACCTGTTTTGTATTTTTACTCTTGCACTTTGAATGAATAAACAGAAATTTGTGATGAGAGGTGCATGTTTTGTCTATAATTTACAGAGACTTTATTCAGTGTTCAGTGCACACTTCTATGAACACACATTTTGACAGATAATCAGTTGTGCTTTTGAACATATCACACCAAGCTAGATAGATAAACTGCACTACTGCAGCAGATATATTATTGAAGCGTGCTTACATGATGTGTATACATACACTACTCACAAACAGGTATTCAACTTTTGGGTGAAATATATGTAAAAAGTTCATGCTGTAGTGATATTATATCATGAAAGTAGGGCATTTAAGTAGAAAAATGCAATAGTGATTTCCTCATCTCAAACAATTCATTGAAACAAAAGCTAACAACAGTGGTGGGTATATAGCCTGGAGGAGACAAAGGTGTGGATGAGTTTCTCTGCATCAAAAAGGGTGAGGGTGGGAGGGTGAGGGAGTTTTGTAATATTTTTGAGGTTGAAAAATAAAGACTTGCACAGATGTTTAATGTGGTTGTTGAATGTCAGGTGAGGGTCCAGTGTCACACCTAGGTTGATAACTGCTCATGAGAGGGGAATGTCTTGTCCTTGAAAAGTGATGGTGGTTATGGAGGATGACTGGACCAGATGAGGGGTGCTGACAAGAATGGTTTCAGTTTTTGAACTGTTTAGCTGCAGAAAATTTTTGACTCATCCAGACCTTTGTCTCCTTGAAGCAGGTGGTCAGGATGGACAGTGCTGATGAAGTTGATAATGATGACGATGGTAATGATGATGAAGATGGGTTTGAGACAGTTCTGAGGTAAAGCTCTGTGTCATCAGTGTAGCAATGGATAGAGATCCCATGCTGGCTGATGACATGGCCAAGGGGGAGCATATATAAAATGAATAGGTTTAGAACGAGGACAGACCCTTGGGGGACAATGCAGGTGACAGGAGGTGTCTGGGACTTAGCACCTCTCAGGTTGACATACTTGGTCCTTTCAGAGAGGTATGACATAAGCCAGTCCAAGGCAATATCTGTCAGGGCCCTCTCGTTGGTCCCTGCATCCACCCCCACCTGACCTCCCTTTTTTCACCCTCTCTCCCTCTTTTCTTGCTCATCCCTTTTTCTACTCCTTTTAGTTCTCCCTCCCTTTCGCTCTCTGTCCCTTCCTGCTCTCTCTTTCTCCTGTGCCGCTCTCTGCAGTGGCTGCTGTTAATCATAATCAATCTCTCCACTCTCATCAGCAGAACTCTGTGCAGTTGCGACGCAGCACACCTGTCACATCTCCTCGACACAATAAAAGCCGGATCTACATTCCACACTCTGCCAGATTGTTGCTTCAGCTTCTGCTGTTAGTGTTTGGCTCTGCACACTCCTGCTCGAGTTTCTTGTGCCTTGACTAACCTGTGTTTCCCTGTTCTGCAGTTACCGCTGGCCACGCTGCCCGGTGCTGACCAGTCCTGCCATTCTGGCCATTCCTGCACTCACTTCTGGAAGAGGTAACTTGTGCCCTGCCTGCCTCAGCCTGTCTTCGCTGCTCAACCGCGAATTCCCCTGCTTCCCTCTCAGAAGGATCGGATTCCACCTGGCCACTCCCTGACTGCTACTGCTGCTCTCCGCCACTCACAAACTCCAGCGGTGAGTGCATCTGGACTGCCGGCCTCCGGAGCCTGCGCGCCCCAGCCCATTAGTGAGTTTTAATTAGTTTATTCTTCTTACCCCCGCCTTAGTTATTATTCCTGGCTTCCTGTTTAGTTAGAATATTAAGCGCTTCATTAGAATTTACTCCCGCTTTAGTTCATTTGATTTTGCTATTCAGTTCTGTTAAATAAATCCTTTGTTACACCTTGACTGGTCTCTGTCATGTCTGTGTACTCTCCACTTGGGTTCAAACACTGCACTGTGACAATTCTATCTGACCACGATGAACCCAGAAAATACACAGCTCGGTTCTGAGCTTGTCTCCCCCCACAGTTACTGCAGACTGCAGTGAGCCAGGGGGTACTTCTAGGACAACATGGTCAAGGGCTGGGAGGTTTATCTGAGTCTGATCAAAACATGCTCACACAGGTGAGCATTCTTTCTGACAAAGTGGCTGAGCTGTTTGCACAACTTGCACGGCTTAACAGTGGCTTCAAGTAACACCTCTCAGCCCACCTCTGATTCTGGTTCCGTGGGGACAAGCCAGGGGCCCCCAGTAACGCAGGAACCTTTTGTCCCCTCCCCCACCTCCCTCGGTTTGAGTTACCGCCATTCACCCATAGCACTGACCGTTCCTGTATAACCTACATACTCAGTCTTCTCACCAGGGTGGTTCGCAATTGGGGATCAGCTGTCTGGTAGGCACAGTCTCCCATCTGCCACTCCTACGATGCCTTTATACGAGAGATGAAAAAGGTGTTTGAACACCCCGTCCAGGGCTGAGAAGCTGGCAACCGCCTGGGGAACTATGGCGGTCAAGTTGCCATTGGAGGAGTGGTGTCAGTGGCTGGAGGGAGTGGAGTAGCCTTTCCTTGTCTTGACAGGCCATAAAAACCACCAGTACATCCAGACCGCCAAACGACTCAACTCACGTCAAGCCAGGTGGGTTCTCTTCTTTGGCTGGTATAACTTCTCACGATCCTATCACCACGGATGTAGGAACCTGAAACCAGACGCACTATCTCACCTGCACGCTAAAGAGGAGACTACAGAGGAACCAGAACCCATTCTCCAATCCAAATACCTAGCCGGCTTGACGTGGCAGATTGAGTCACAGTCTGCCAGGCTCAGAAGTGGCATTCGGACCCTGGAGGAGGCCCCCCAACACCCTGTGCGTTCCAGACTCCACCCGTTCCGCCGTCCTCCAATGGGCTCATTCTAGCCAGCTAACCTGCTACCCATGGGTATCACAGACTCTCTCAGTGTTGCACCAGAGGTTCTGGTGGCCCACAATGGATCACGATGCCCGTGAGTATATCTCAGCTTGATCTGTCTGTACCTGTAACAACACCTCTACCCAGCCTAGTGCTGGTCTGCTTTTCCCTCCCTTTCTGCAGACATATACACAATGATGCTCATTCAACATTCAAACTTGGACTTGTCCATCCAGAGTCCCTTCTTCCAGTCATCTACAGTCGAGTGTTTGTGCTCCCTGGCAAATTTGAGGCGTTTTTGGATGGTTGCAGGCCTCAATAATGACTTTTTAGCTGCTATTCTTCCCTTTATTTATTTATTTTTATTGAAAAGGATCCCCATTAACTGATGCAAATGGCACCAGCTAGTCTTCCTGGGGTCCGAAAAAATAAAACAATCTTACATCAAAAGGTCCTATTTCCAGATCATATCAGTCAAAATAGACATCTTAATATACATCATGTTTATGGTAATACTAACAACAGCATATTAGTGCTGTGTAATCTTACATTTTATTACATTTAAACAATGATATTGATATTAGTCTCCAGAGCAATCACTCAATCAATAGGAACAAACAGAACAAGAAACAAGGCAGAAATAGGACATTGTACTTGTCGGACGAGATTATTACTCAGCCGTTAAGTAATGCATTCTAAGATGGTATTTGAATGAAGCCTTGCTGTTAGATTGTCATTTGTGGAGGGGCCAGCTATTACAAAGTTTGATGGCACGATAGATAACTACCTTTTTCAAAGCACTGGATTTTAGGCATGGGAGTGTAATTTGGCCATCATCTGCTAATCTAGTGAAATGACTATGAATCTGATTACATCTGATAATTTGATTGTGTAAAAAAGGTTTGGTGGAAGAAATAGTGTTACTATAGAATGTGACTGTATTTAAAGAAAGCCTTTTTCCTACTTTTAACCATGAGAGTTTACGATGCATACTTTCTGTGTTTGCTCTGGTGGGGCAATGTAAAACAAGTCTGGCGGCTCTCTTCTGAGCAATTTGTAAATTGTTCAGCAGACCTTTTGATGCAGAGGACCATACGGGTGAGCAATAATCCAGGTGACTTAGAATTAAAGATTTAACTACCTGACCCAAAATGTGTTCAGTAACATAAGGAAGGCATTTTCTCACCATAGAGATGCCATTACCCATTTTCTTAATTATTGTGTCAATGTGTTCTGACCATGACAATTGACTATTATAACACCTAATAATTTAACCTTATCAACCTGTTCTATAAGTTCGTCAGACAAGTTCAGTCTCATTGTAGGTCTAGATGACAGTTTGTGACTTGATCCCAGAATAATAGATTTGGTCTTTGAGATGTTCAATACCAACTTGTTTCATTGTATCCAATCAAAGACCAAACCTAACTCAGAAGTCATAATATCGTCTAGCTCTCTGCTAGTGTTTGCTGCGTAAAATACAGTGTAGAATCATTGGCATACATTTGTACACTTACTTTGTGCAAAACAGATGGCAAGTCATTTGTAAAAATGGAGTACAGGAGTGGTCCAAGGCAGCTGCCCTGCGGCACACCACACTCTAGATTAAACCTTTAAGCCTTGTTCATTCAGTCATCTACTTATGGTCATTCTGGAGACTTTCTCAGATTCTGATGTAGAAGCATGAATTTCTGCATGAAGATCAGCAGTGTTCTTCCTCTGTCTCTAATACTTAAACTTGAGGTGCCTGACATCTGCTTCAGTTAGCTTTTATTTTTGGCCTCTTCTTTGAGGCATTTTGTAAGGAGCAGTCTCTGCAATCGAGTGCAAGGTATACTTGACCACACTGTGAGAACACTTTATGTCTTTCCCTATTTGAAATAAAGACCATCCAATTCAATTCAATTCAATTCAATTTTATTTATATAGCGCCAATTACAGTCAAACTGTCTCGAGACACTTTACAGAACCCATATGCCTGACCCCCAGAGCAAGCCAAAAGGCGACAGTGGCAAGGAAAACACCCTTTTAACAGGGAAAAAAACCTCGAGCAGAACCCGGCTCTAATGTGGGGGGACCCATCTGCCTGCTGGCCGGGCGGGTTGAGAGGGACAGAAGAGGTAGAGAGGTAGAGATAGAGGGATAGAGGTAGAGGGAAGAGGTAAGAGGAAGAGGTAGAGGGGTAGAGGTAGAGATAGAGGGACAGAGGTAGAGAGGAAGAGGTAGAGGGACAGAGGTAGAGATAGAGAGGGGGGGGGGGACAAGGACCATAAAACACACAGTATAATTCATGCATGATAAGACAGATGATATATGCAAAGTACAACTAACATGGAAACTATAGTTTACTGCTATGGTGTACAGCTCTGGCATTAAATATACTACATATATAGCTGGTGGTAAATTCAAAAATATGTAGATGAGCAAATCAAGTATAGTAAGGGCAATGCAGAGTAGATCGGTGGAAATGGGCAGCTGGAGGTGGGAGAGCAACCACACATCTGAAGCATCCAGCTCTGGGACCAGGGACACTCGGAGAAAGGACACAGAAAGAAACAGAGTGAATGTAATGCAACAATGGTATATATAGTAAATACATTAGTAGTTAGAGAAGGGCTCAGTGCATCAAGAGAGGTCCCCCAGCAGCCTAGGCCTATAGCAGCATAACTAGGGACAAACTAAAGGGACGTCAAGAGGGGAAGTCAGTTGTGCAAATGCAAACACCAGCTCACCCCGTCAGGGTCCCCCAGTCAGTCCTAACTATAAGCTTTGTCAAAAAGGAAGGTTTTAAGCCTGGTCTTAAAAATAGAGAGGGTGTCCGCCTCCCGAACCCAAACTGGGAGCTGGTTCCACAGGAGAGGCGCCTGATAACTGAAGGCCCTGCCTCCCATTCTACTTTTAGAGATTCTAGGAACAACAAGTAAGCCTGCATTCTGAGAGCGGAGAGTTCTGCTAGGATAATATGGTACTATCAGGTCTTTGAGATATGATGGAGATTGGTTGTTAAGAGCTTTATATGTCAGAAGAAGGATTTTGAATTCTATTCTAGATCTAACAGGAAGCCAATGAAGAGAAACCAGTATAGGAGAAATATGATCTCTCTTGCTAACTCCTGTCAGTACTCTGGCTGCAGCATTTTGGATCAGCTGTAGATGTTTCAGAGAGCTTTTGGGACAACCTGATAATAAGGAATTACAGTAGTCAAGCCTAGAAGTAACAAATGCATGGACTAGTTTTTCTGCATCACTCTGAGACAGGATGTTCCTGATTTTCACAATATTTCTCAGGTGGAAAAAGGAAGTCCTACAGATTTGTTTTATGTGTGAGTTAAAGGACATGTCCTGGTCAAAGATAACGCCGAGGTTCCTCACAGTAGTACTGGAGGCCAATGTAATGCCATCCAGAGTAACTATATGCTTTGAAAGCAATTCTCTAAGATGTTTGGGGCCAAATATAATGACTTCAGTCTTGTCTGAATTTAGTAGTAAGAAATTATAGGTCATCCAGGTCTTTATGTCTTTAAGACAATCTTGCAGTCTAGTTAGCTGATTAGTTTCATCTGGCTTCATAGATAAATACAATTGAGTGTCGTCGCATCATGAAGGGCTTTAATTCAGACTCTGCCTTTCTCAGAGAGTTCCTTAGGCGTCACCATTTTGAACAGGAGTCAATTCAAACTGAGTTCATGTTTTTATATCCAAATTTGAGCCAGCACACTTTAATTGTCTGAGAAGTCAGAAATTAATCTAGAACAACATACAACCACAAAAACTAAAAAAAAAAAATTAAGTTTCTTTATTGTCTGTATATATATATCCATCCTTTCCATCCTCATAAGAATGTTTTGACTGAATTTATTCAAATTTGACACAAACATTCATTTGGATTCAAGGAGGAAATGATTAGATTTTGGTGGTCAAAAATGAAAGATTACTGTGATGTTACAAATCATGTTTTTGGGCATAATTCAAGAGTTTATTAATTCTGACAAAATTTCACTGTTATATCACTGTTTGACCTTCACTAAGTTAAAGCTCCTACACAGACCATAATGATAGGGCCCTTAAAAGACTTTCTAGGTTTTCACACCTGCCATGTTCTCGTACATCCTACATATTGACATGAAGAACTGTTCCCTGGCTGTCCAAAATGTCACAGATCTTAACATAAACAGCTAATTCAAAGTTAACAATGATTTGCTGCATCTTCTGGTCATGCTGTTTTAAACCATTAGTGTGCACTATTATTATATGACTCTTGATATGGAAGGAATAAGCTGATTATGCTTAACAGAGGCCTGTACTATGTGTAAATCTCATGTGATTAAACTGCACAAAATCGGTGTAAGGACATTTTCACTGAGGCCTTTTAGAAACCTGGACTGTGCATTTCTCCCACAACTGTCTTGATTGAAATTACTTCTGATGACATCAGTACTTGGCCAGCTATGACAGCTCTTCTTTTGATTGTCAACTTAAGTTTTGATAAGAGCTAACATTTTAGTCCTTGCCAGTCTTCTCAGTCCATATCTTCAGTCCCTGTTAAACATTGGCATTCCATCATACACTTTACCAAGTTGTATCTTATTTGCTATTCCTGCTCTCTTTGTCATTGAAGGCTGATCAGCTCTGAGCACCACTCACCTCAGCCCCACTCCACATGGAGGACCATCACTCCACACGCAGATTACTGTAATTGTTCCAACTTTGCTTGGTACTTGATAAAACACCATACCAGTCAATGAGAGCACTCTCCAGTGGAGGACTATGTCCATTAGCAGACATCAAATTGATTTCTGTCAGTAAGCACTCCACAATTACACTGCATGTTGTCCTGCATCATGTTCTGGTTGGGAATGGTGGTTGCTTGGCTTTGTTGTCCTTGGCAACTTGTCAAAGACAGTTAATTTGTTACAAGTATTGTAATTTAAGAAGTGCACACTAAACTTTTCTCTTGTAAATAAATCTGATAAAGCCATCCAGGAGACAACTGAACTTTTTCATCAGCCCACAATACCACAATGTTGTCCTTGGCTTTGGCTAAATTTACATCAAAACTAATAATATAATATATTATATAATTTAGTAATTAGGGCTGGACCCTAATATCTGAATATTCAGTCATTGTGGTGGTATCCAAATATTAATTTTGAGATCCAAATAGTTGGATCTTCCCCCCGCCTCCCGAGTAGCTGCTTTACCATCATGAAGCATTGGTATATCTCAGTCTTGTGGACTGCAGTGACCTCTGGGGACCTCTGCGCTACTTTTGATTGGCCAGTTGGCTGACTGTATCACACGGACCTACTAACTCTGACGTCACGCTTTACTTCGCCCGTGTTTGTAAACAGAAGACAAAATGCCAAAGACGGAGATATCCATGCTACAGCTGTCGGACTCCAACAATGAACACCCAGGAGCAGGGTTAAAGTGCCAAGTGAGAGATGGAGCAGTATTTGGCGGACTCCACTGGAGTCCAGTCTGGCCCACTTGGATTGTGGAAACAAAACTGTGACCCCCCTATTCTGAACTGGCATTAGCAGCCAAATTCCGGCTACTTCCACCCCGTCGGAGTGTAATTTCTCGAAGGCTGGCTACATTGTGAACAAAACCAGGAGTTCACTCTTGGCTGAAAATATAGATATGCTCATCTTCCTGGCACATAACATGAAGAGAGTGTAGGTAGGCTACTGAAATGTCCCTTCTTGTAAATGTATGCCACTGTTTCATTGCACAACTTCTCTTGTTTACATTTTTGATAGAAATATCCATTCTTTTAAATATATGCCACTGTTTTGCACACCTTGCCTTATTTATTTGTTACACACACACGCACACACACACACACACACACACACACACACACACACACACACACACACACACACACACACACACACACACATATATATATTAGTGGTGGGACACGATTTAAAAAATTTATCTAATTAATTACAGGCTTTGTAATTAATTAATCGCAACAACTGCAGTTTTGTCAAATAGCAATATTTGACACAATAAGTGAAGTTTTTCAATTTAAATAAAATTGTGGTTGACAGTTGAATCAATGAATAGACATATATGTGTTTATAATTTTAAATTTATTTAAAAAAAAGGAAAATGGGACATATAGAAAAAAGTGATTTTGATGACTTAAAGCCTGAATTTAGTTGTTTTTTTTCCACTGTATGGCACATAAAATCAGCATAAGTAGTTCAAGGAGCTTCAGAAAGTTGAAAATCCACAGATTCATTCTGTTTTTATCTTTTCTGGGTCTGATAAATGGTGTAATTTTGATGGTTCTTTTTTTAGGAATATAAATTTTTTTGTGTAATTTTTTTTATAAACAAAAAGTTTATAATGAAGTGACTACAAGAGATATTTTTGTTGTTCAGGTTATTCCTCCTCCAAGGAGGCAGAGCGTCGACGCAGTAAAAACTTAAACCACAAAAATCTTTCATTTCTATTTATCTGCATTTTTCATCTGTCTGCTACATTCACAGATTACTGCAAATCTAAGTGCAATTATAGCGATTTTATTCAACATTTTAAGACTTTCTGTACACTCAAGCACTGTCTAGAAAAGTGGCCTATTATGGGATGGCTACACCGTTAGCCGTTAGCATGACTCGTAGCTAACATTAGCTCTGGTGCTAACAGCAACATGTTTTACATTGAGGTGATACCGTCGGCTTGAAGTGACGCAGTGATCAGAAATTTGCACACAACCAGGCTGCCATCAGGAAGATTTTTAAAAGAAAACTTTCTGCCCAACAAGCTCAATCTCGTCTTCCTTCACTGTTCACCAGTGCCTGACTTCACTCAGTGCTTCCTGTGCTTCTTCTTCATGGCTACAAACAGACTTTAGGTTCATTACCGCCACCTACTGAGCTGGAGTGTTCATCAGAGTTACTGGTGTGCCAGAAATGAGGGAACTGAGGAGGGTGCAATTAATTGCGTTATTATTTTTAACGCGTTATTTTCGCTGTAATTAAGTAATCGAAATTAACGCGTTAAAGTCAAAGCCCTAATATATATATATATATATATATATATATATATATATATATATATATATATATATATATATATAATATATATATATATATATATATATATATATATATATATATATATATATATATATATAGTTAATATAGTTCATGTCATTTTCTAAATTAGTATTTAGTTTGTATTTCAGTTTGTTTAATTGTCCTTTACTATGTTAATAAATAAATGAAGGTTATACATAAAAGAATAATATTGTCATTATTTCCCTCCCGACAAGTCAACTATTTGGATATTCATCATTAATTGGGCCCGAATATCCGGAGCCCAGAAATTGCTATTCGGACCTGCCCTAAATATAATATAATATAATATAATATAATATAATATAATATAATATAATATAATATAATATAATATAATATAATATAATATAATATAATATAATATAATATAATATAATATAATATAATATGAGCTGCACAGTATCTTAGCACTTTCGCCTTGCATCTACAAGATCCCTGCTTCACATCCCGGCCTTCCCGGGATCTTTCTGCATGGAGTTTGCATGTTCTCCCTCTGCATGTGTGGGTTTTCTCCAGGTTCTCCAGCTTCCTCACACAGTTCAAAAACATGCTGAAGTTAACTGGTGATTCTATATTGTCTGTAGGTGTGAATGTGAGTGTGATTGTTTGTCTCTATATGTAGCCCGGTGATTCTTACTATTGAATGTAAATGCTTGTGTGTTGTATGTTATAAATTTACTTTCATGTAGCCTAAAATCTACAATTTGTAAGTTTATTCTTATGTTTACACCTTTTATTATCATCTCAGGAAGCATATGAGATAAACATATGTTTGGTGTCGTTCTAATCTACTACTATACAGTGGTATTTCACATCTGTGATCATCATAGATATTTACCAATTGCATTTGTATGTTTAAGGAATGAACTAAAAGTAAGTTTTACAGGTATTTAGCCTCTGACCTCTCCTGGACAGTGAAGCTTAACACCACCTCTGGGGAGGAACACATCCATGATTGGTGAGATGCTGATTTGAATTTGGCTCCAAAACTTTCCATATAAGAGAAAGCGAAGGGAATGCAACAAGGGCTCAGAGAAAATTTTGAAACAGGCTCTTTCATGATGACTTAATTAAAACAAAGGCTTAAAACTGGGTTCTTTTCTGATGGCTTAAAGCAGTGGTTCTCAATTTTTTTCTGTAGGGCCCCTTTCGGAGGACAAAAAACTTCCGCGCCCCCCCATAACTTTGTGTGTGTGTGTGTGTGTGTGTGTGTGTGTGTGTGTGTGTGTTATATATATATATATATATATATATATATATATATAAAAATAAAAATAAAAAAATTTAAAAAAACAAACTGTTTTAATATTAAAACGTGAATGTGCAGGGCTGTGTTATTTTATCTGATTTCATTTTGTTGTTTTTCACAGTAAAAATCAGGAATGTCAAACTCAGAGTATGTGCAGTATGTCCAGGGACCACATAAAGCCCAATCTGATCTCCAGTGGGCCCTACCAGTAAAATCAAAGCATAATAACCTATAAATAACCACAACTCTAACTTTTCCCCTTTGTTTTAGTTTTTGAAAAAGTACAGTGTGTGTTCACATGAACTATCTTTTTTACAAAACATCATGAACCTGAAATTTCGTATGGAAAACACGTTCAATTTCAACAGTAGCCTATTATGCCTCGGTTCATCATTTAAACATGCATTGTAGCTGCCAGATTACAGTTTATCTACAAAAACACAAAACATTCAGTCACAGCTATCTGGAACTGAACAATCTAGTATTTTACTTCATGATCAAAACAACTTGTCAAGGTCTAGAAATTATTTGAAATTTACAGTTTTACAAATTTACCATTTACAGTAATTTTTATCCATTCTGCGGGCCGAAATGGACCGTCTGGCGGGCCGATTTTGGCCGGCGGGCCGTATGTTTGACCTCGCTGGTAAAAATAATCGGAGTTGATGAGTCGAATATGTGACGTGATCAAGTACGCTGGTGTTCCGACTGCACATCAACGATGCGTTCTCCCGTTCTCTGGAGTCTGTACTTCCGAGTCCGAATGGCCAGCGCATATACAGTCTATGGGCCAGCGCAATTTCAGTACTGTTGTACGGCGCGAAAAACAGGCCGATGTTAAAACAATAGTTCAGCTAATTAGTTCCGTGTAGACGGACCTTTTCCTCTCAGTCGCTCGCGCCCCCCTTGACGTGCCTCTGCGCCCCCCCAGGGGGGCACGCCCCACTATTTGAGAAACACTGGCTTAAAGAAACATGACTTAACTATAATCTAGGGCTTTGTTTTTCTGTGTTTTACTTAAAGTTGGATTCCTTTAAGTTAACTTTAATAACACAACAGTGCAGATATTTTCTGTACAAGTATGAGCTTCGACTCTTCGTGTTTTTACTTCGGCACACTTTTGCAACACAAACCTGCCTAAGTGCCTCCTTGTCCGGGCCCCCTCCTCCGTCCCAGCTTCAGCCCCCACCTGACCTCCCTTATCCTCCCTCTTTTTTCCTCTCTTATTATTTTCCTCTTATTTTCTCCTTTGCTCCTCCTCTCCCTGTCCCTCTCCCTCTCCCCTTCCCCTGCTGAAGCCTGGCAGAGCTGCTCTTCCCCAGCTGCCGTTCATCTCTAATCACTCTCATCCACAGAACTCCGGGCAGCTGTGGTTCAGCACACCTGTGACTCAGCCACGCCATAAAAGCCGGTCTCATACTCCACACCCTGCCAGATAGTAAACTCTGCTCACGCAGTTTGACTCGCCTCTTGCACATTGCTGTGTACTCTTAAGAAGAGTTTTTCCTGACTAACCTTGTTCTCCCTGTTTAGTTCCACTGGCCTAGCTGCCCGGTTTCACCAGTCCTGCTTCCCGTCTCCAGTACTCCGGATTCCTCCCTGACCCCCCAAATGTCCACTATGATCACTCAGTTTTCTACAGCCCCCGTTCCCGTAGCGGTTCCCCAGCCTGTTCCTGCTCCAGCCCCCGCTGGAGCTAATTGAAGCCCTGTTCCTGTCCGAGAACTGTATGTTCCGACACCTGAGCGCTATATGGGGGGGACCAGGGAACCTGCCAGACAGACAGATCCCGTATCGCATATATTTTGAGCCTTCTCACTGGAGTGGTTCGTGACTGGGGATCGGCGGTCTGGGCCGCGCAGAACCCCATCTGCCACTCCTATCCTGCATTTATCCATGAGATGAAGGCATTTATCCATGAGATGAAGAAGGTGTTCGACCACCCTGTCTGAGGTCGGGACGCGGGGAAACTGCTTTACTACCTCTGTCAAGGAGCCCGCAGCGCAGCGGAGTATGCAGTCGACTTCCGGACCCTCACGGCGGAGAGCGGCTGGAACGACGCGGCTCTGCGGGAGGCGTTCCAGAGGGGGCTCAACGAGGGAATAAAGGACGAGCTGGCAACGCGGGATGAGCCCTCCAACCTGGACGAGCTAATCGACCAAGTAATCCGCCTCGACAACCGCATCAGAGAACGCTGCCGGGAGAGAAGCATCAGAGTCTTCCAGCCCTCCCAGCCACATCCCCTGGCCCAGCCACACCCCTGCCCGCACGGCTTCAGCCCCGGACCCAGTCCCCTTCCCCGTCCACCACCACCAGTGCATGCGTCCCCGTCAGAGGAGGAACCCATGCAGCTTGGCTGGGCCCACCTCTCCAAGGAGGAGAAACAGCAGCGCCACAGGAGGAATGCCTGCCTTCACTGTGGAGAGGTTGGCCACTACGCAGCATGCTGCCCGGCCAAGCCAGGAAAAGGTCTGGCTTGCCAGTGACCAGGGGGATCCTGGTGAGCCAGACCTCAGTTTCCTCTCCCCTGTTACAGCTTCGGATTCTCACCACCTTAACCTGGGGGGATCAACAGCTTACCATCTCTGCCCTCGTGGACTTGGGCGCCGAGGGGAACTTCATTGATGAGTCCCTAGTCCCACAGAGCCACTTTCCACCCCTTTGTATGCACAAGCCCTGAACGGTCGGCGGTTGTCCCAGGTCCGCCTCTGAACCACACCCACCCCCATTTTTATGTCCAGCAACCACCAAGAACACCTATCATTCTGTGTACTCTAGAACCTCCACACTCCGCTAGTTTTGGGATACCCCTGGCTCCAGCTCCTCAATCCCCACATCGACTGGGCCCAAGGGAAAATCCTAACATGAAGCACCCAGTGTCACAATACCTGTCTGCACTTTGCCCCAGGCCCCGGTAATCCTGCTCCAGCTGCCCCACCCAAGCCCATAGACCTGTCCTGCGTGCCTCCAGAGTATCATGATCTTGCTCCAGTCTTCGATGAGGACCAGGCCCTGTCCCTCCCCCGACACCGCCCCTACGACTGCACCATTGAGCTGCTCAATGGAGCTTCCTTGCCTAGTGGGCGGCTCTATAATCTGTCCAAGCCAGAGCATGCAGCGATGGACGCTTATATCCGAGACTCCCAGGCAGCTGGATTAATCTGCCCGTCTTCTTCCCCTGTCGGAGCGGGGTTCTTCTTCGTGGGGAAGAAAGATGGGATCCTCCGCCCTTGTATCGATTACCGGGGGCTGAACAACGTCACCATCAAGAACAAGTTGTCAGGGCTCCCTCCTCTGTCCCAGCTTCAGCCCCCACCTGACCTCCCTCATCCTCCCTCTCCCTTCTCCTATCCCTCTCTCCACCTTCCTGCTGCAGCTTGGCAGAGCTGCTCTGTGTCCTGCTGCTACTCATCTCCAATCACCCATCAACGGAACTCCGGGCAGCTGTGGTGCAGCACACCTGTGATCTATCTCCTCCATAAAGGCCGGTCTCATGCTCCACACCCTGCCAGATAGTAAACTCTGCTCACGTAGTCAGTTATCTTGTCTTGCACTTTTGCTGAGTTCTCTTTGAGAAAGCCTTTTGCCCTGTCTAATCATGTTTTTCTTGTTTACCTCCGCTGTGGCCCAGCTGCCCGGTCCTACCAGCCCTGCCCCCCACCTCCTGCACTCCAGATTCAGCCCTGACCAGACCGCCCCCTCCCTGCCTTTGGACTTGCTGGCCCCCCATCTACTTCTGTAACTCCAACCCGTCTTGGAGGATCTCTGCCTGCCGTGCTCCCCCCTCGTCCCTGGAAACATCCTGCCTGCCGCCCCACCTGGAACGAGGAACTCCTGCCCGCTCTCCACCACCAACCAACCCCCACAACGAAGAACGCCAACCGGGCCGCCAGTTCCTTGTACAGTCACCCCCCACCCTCCCCTATTAAGTTACTCCGATTATCAGTTTTTCATCATATCTAGTATTTTCTCAACTTTGTTAAACAATAAAATCCACTTTTGTTCCTGCCTCAGTCCCTCGTCTGTGTGCTCTCTGCTTGGGGTCACCCCCACGCCGTGACACAAGTACCCTCTGCCCCTCATCAGCTCGGCTTTCATCCCCCTACACGGAGCCACCATGTTTATCAAACTGGACATCAGAAACGCATACCACCTTGTCCGCATTAGAGAGGGGGATGAATGGAAGACGGTGTTTAACACACCACTAGGGCATTATGAGTACCTCGTGATGGCCTTCGGTCTCACCAACGCCCCCGCCGTTTTCCAGCACCTCATTAATGACGTCCTCCGGGACTTTCTGAACCAGTCCATCTTTGTGTACCTGGATGACATCCTGATCTTTTCCCGCAACCTGGAGGAGCACCGTCGGCCCATCCAACAAGTCCTGGAACGCCTTCTCCGGAACTGACTTTTTGTCAAGGCTGAGAAGTGCGAGTTCCATGTGCCGACGGTCTTCTTCTTGGGGTATATCATCTCTGGACCCTGCTAAGGTGGCGGCGGTGGAGAAATGGCCATAACCCGAGGACCACAAGCAGCTTCAGCGGTTCCTTGGATTCGCCAACATCTACCGCTGCTTCATCAAGGACTACAGCCGCATAGCGGCCCCCCTCACTGCACTTTGCTCCATGGCCCGGAAGTTCATTTGGACCCCCGAGGCCGACTCGGCCTTCAGAGAACTAAAGACCCGTTATACCACGGCCCCTATCCTCGTGCAACCGGACCCCGGCCAGCAGTTCATTTTGGAGGTGGATGCCTCTGATACCGGAGCAGGGGCGGTCTTGTCTCAGCGGGCACCCGGACATGGTACACTACACCCCTGGCTTTCTTTTCCAGGAAGCTGTCAGCTGCAGAGCGGAAGTATGACATTGGCAACCGTGAGCTCCTGGCCATCAAGCTGGCATTGGAGGAGTGGAGACACTGGCTGGAGGGGGCCGAGCAGCCGTTCCTGATCTGGACTGACCATAAAAATCTACAGTACATCCAGACAGCCAAGTGCCTAAACTCCTGGCAAGCCAGGTGGGCCCTCTTTTTTGGTCATTTCAGTTTCTCCCTTTCGTATCACCCTGGATCCAGGAACGTTACGCCAGACACACTGTCCCGCGTTCATGCCAAAGAAGAGGCCCAGCAGGCACCGGAGCCCATCCTATCATCCCAGTACCTGGTGAGTTTGACCTGGGAGATTGAGACCACTGTCCGCCAGGCCCAGGAGCAGCAGCCGGATCCAGCAGGGGGCCCCCCAGGTTCCCTGTTCGTCCCAGATGTTACATGCTCCACTGTCCTCCAGTGGGCCCACTCCAGCCAGCTCTCCTGCCACCCAGGGGTCTCCAGGACTCTAGCAGTTCTGTGTTGGAGGTTCTGGTGGCCCTCCATGGACCAAGACACCGGGGATTTCATCTCAGCCTACTCCGTCTGTGCCCATAATAAGACCTCCACCCAACCCAACCCTGGACTCCTGAGGCCTCTGCCCATCCCTAGGCAATCGTGGTCCCATATCGCACTGGACTTCGTTACTACACTGCCCCCTTCCAATGGAACACCGTGATCCTGACAGTGGTCGGCCGTTTCTCTAAAGCGGCGCACTTCCTACCCCTGCCCAAGCTCCCCACCGCCAGAGAAACGGCTGACCTCCTAGTCACCCATGTTTGTTGCGCCCATGGCATCCCGGTGGACATCGTATCGGACCGTGGCCCGCAGCTCACGTCTCAAGTGTTGAAGGCGTTCTGCTCAGCATTCGGGGCCTCGGTCAGCCTCTTCTCTGGCTTCCACCCCCAAAGCAATGGCCAGATGGAGCAGCTGAATCAGGAGATGGAGGCTGCCCTCCGATGCATCACATCCAAGAACCCTAGCTCCTGGAGCTCCCAACTCCCCTGAGTGGAGTACGCACACAACACACTCCCCAACGCCTCCACGGGGCTGTCTCCCTTCCACTGTGTGCACGGATATAAGCCCTCCTTGTTCCCCAAGCTCAAGGACGACATTGCCGTTCCCTCTTTAGCCGCCCATCTCTGTCGTTGCGCCCGGACCTGGCGCCGAACCCGTGCCGCCCTGCTCCGGTCTTCAAGGATACAGGACGAAGCCAACCGTCACCACTCTGCTGCCCCCGTGTACAACCCTGGACAGCGTGTTTGGCTCCAAGCCAAGGATCTCCCACTCCGTGTCCCCTCCAAAGAGTAGGCTCCCCGTTTCATTGGATCCTTTGAAATAGAATCAATAATCAACCCCTGTGCAGTACGCCAGTACTTTCAGGGCCCCCTCCTCCGTCTCAGCTTCAGCTGCCACCTGACCTCACTTATCCTCCTTCTTTTTTCCTCTCTTACTACTTTCCTCTTATTTTCTCCTTTGCTCCTCCTCTCCCTCTCCTCCTCCCTGCCCGCCATGTTCCCCTCGTCCCTGACACATCCTGCCTGCCGCCCCCCTTGAAACGAGGCACTCCTGCCCGCTCTCCGCCGCTGACCAGCACCCCCACCATGGACGACGCCTACCGGGCCGTCGGTTCCCGGTACAGTCACCCCCCACCCTCCCCTGTTCATACGTTACCTCCATTATCCTGGACTTTTAGTTTATCCCCACCTGTCCCTCGTTATTATTCTGCCTCTGTTACCAATAAATCCACCTTTGTTCCTACCTCAGTCCTCGTGTGCTCTCTGCTCGGGTTCACCCCCACGCCGTGAAACTCCTTGTCTCTGCGTTCCTGAACCAACTCATCCATGTACATTCAGTGTCCATACAAGTAGGAAAGGTGATAAATTAGACAAAGACACAACAAGCATCAGGTAATTTCAGGCAGAAATAAAGCCAGAATTTAGCTGCAAATGCTCATCATAATCTGCATCAGCAGTTTCATCCATGGATCCAAACCGCTGGCTTACGTGACAACTTTGATCGTATTTATATTTGCACACTGACGCAGTTGTCAGCATTAGAGCTCACAAAGAATGAATGCACTAATCCTTTTTCTGGTGCTTTTGCAATGTATCAAGAACTGTTGCTAACTTAGTGACTTTGACGCTAGATGTAGTAACTTGTCAATCCCCTTCATTACCTTAATATAACAAAGACACCAAGACACTTCTAACTTTCTCTCTGAGTCATTATTTTTCATGTAAATATAACTGCATTCTCAATTACATGATATCGCCTCATTCATTGACATGGGACACCACAGAAATTTACAGTAGTAATAATAACAATCTGCGTTTCACAGGTTGGTGATGCCAGAAAACCACATCCAGTTCTACAGCCCCCGCTTTAACACAATGATTATGTGGTTCTTTTTAGGCCAGTGTGTAGTGACACGATTTGTCTACTAAGCCAAAATTGTCATTCAACCCAGGGCTACTCTGTAAGTGCTTTCAAAAGAGGAGAGTCTTTCCTCAATTTAACTGAAAAACAGTTTGCTGCAAATGGTCACATCTTGATACATGTGTACATGACTGAATTAAGGACAAAAGGCAATATATTAGCTGTGAGTGTGTAGGAAGGGTTGTGTCTTTCATTTTCATCAAGGCAGCAGGCAGATGGGTCCCCCTACATAAAGAGCCAGGTTCTGCTCGAGGTTTTTTCCCTGTTTAAAGGGTGTTTTCCTTGCCACTGTCGCCTTTTGGCTTGCTCTGGGGGTCAGGCATATGGGTTCTGTAAAGCGTCTTGAGACAATTTGACTGTAATTGGCGCTATATAAATAAAATTGAACTGAATTGAATTGAAAATCTATCCATCTTTTACATAGATGTATTCACTGTGACACATTCAGCATGTGTATGTTTTGTTTGGTCCGTTGACAACACCAATGTCACAGGGATTCTATGATGACATGGGTGCAGAGAGGATCATTTTCCCAAAAAGCTGAAATAAAAGAGGAACACGAAGAACAAAAGTAGAATGAGTTTTTGTTTTTCTTCGGTCTGACAGATCAGGTTTGGCCAGAACAGGCTCCAGGGAAAGCATTTTCAAGTGAATGTGGGATCTTCAACCATTAATAGGATTCTGCCGTGGAGGAAAAGACCAGCGCCATACGCAACCCACTTAAACATCTGAATGTAGAGTAATGCCTTTCTCTGATTACTGGCTGCAAGTGGATTATTATGGGCATAAGACATGAACAGTTAATATTTTTCCCCCCAGTAACAGTCTGAACAGTCCCCAGAGAGGTAAGTCAGTAACTGAGAGTATATCAAGAAATACTTTTTATGTAGGAATGATGTTATACTCCCAGCATATGTCACTGTCACACAATGTACATACAGAGTGGATGTTTAAAGACTCAATGACTGAAAGATGTTTATGTGTGGCGGTTGCAGAAGCTTACTGTTTATCTGAGGTGAGGATAGCAACACTTTCAAATAGTAAAAAAGAGGCACCGCTGCTGCAGAAATACACTTCAAAATTACTACTGTACAAAGGAGGAAATTGTAGTTTAGACAAAAGCCAGAGAAAAGTGAGCATTCTGTCAATAAAGGGAGCAGTAATTACAGTAGAAAGAGGCAACTATCACATCTAATCCTCCATCTCTAACCGACTTCCCAAACCCTCACTCTATCACACAACACATGCACGCACACGCACGCACGCACGCACGCACGCACACACACACACACACACACACACACACACACACACACAAAGCTTCTCCCCCTTTAATAACAGTTTACGGAGCAACATTGTACAGCCACATAATAGCCATGTTATAATTTGCTCTAACAACTCTAATTATGCCTCTTATTGATTCAGGCACACATTTTAATAGGAGCAGCCACGCCTCTTGTATTACCAGCCATTGAGGGTGTTCAATGGTGAACATTTGAAGTTACTCCTCCTCTTCATCCAACATGGATGTGTCCCTGACAGTGTAATTTGTCGCTCCGATTCTGAGGTCACTGTAAACATCACACAACAAGTCATTTTAGTACTTAGAGAGACCTTGTTACACACACACACGCACACACATCTACACACACACACACACATAGCAGCAGCAAAGGAGACAAGAAAAAAAGCAAGAACAAAAGCTGAAGAAAAGATAGTTTATTGTTGACTGTACACAAGGGGGTCAGTCTGAGTATTTTTCAGCAACAGCTCACCTCGTTTTGTTTCTAATTGCGGTGGTGTATTTGAAGTCCGGGTTGTCTAAGAGGAGCAGATGTGTTTCCAGTGTTACTGTAAATTCACTCCAGTCCTCTGTGTTTTTTGTTTTTAAATATATATTTTAATTTGGTTAATAGCTACAACACAGCCATCAAACTTTCATTTTCCGTGGACTCTGTCTGGTATTGATTAACTGATTATTTTTAAAAAGGTAGAGTTGGACTGTCCAGAACGTTGTACTGACACCCTCTGGCCTAAATACTAATCTGCATTATGTCTGTGTAGTTTCTCATTCATCCAGGTCATGGTTATCCAAAGTTGCTTAAATCAATCCAACTGGACTTTAAAAAGGTTCCTTGAAGATGTTTTCAAGCAACCGTCTTAAAGTCCAGTTGGATTGATTTAAACAACTTTGGATAACCATGACCTGGATGAATGAGAAACTACACAGACATCTTGCTAAACACTTTGGGAGGAACACCCTCAGGGTGGTGCAGGAGTATGAAAGGACAACGAGGAAGATTGCAGATTACAGAAACCACTTATGATTAAATTTGAGATGCCGCCAAAACAACCTCATCCCAACCAGTTTAAGACTAGGATCCACAGTGAGGGGACACAGGGCAAACTCCATCTTGGAGAAGGCCCAAAACCAACTCCTGAATAAGAGAATGAGGCAGGTCCACTTCACCATCGAGGGCCTGAAGGCAAAGTCTGACCAGCTCTTCAAGAAACTAATGCCAATTCTGCCTCCTGTGATCTTGGAGGAAGTCTCTAAGTTTGTTGAGACAGCCCAACTATCTCAACATATTAAGAGCAAGGAAAGGCAAAGACGTAAGTTTCTAAGCCTCCAATCTCGGGCAAACAAAAACACAAGGGCAGAAGAACTCAGCTGGAGACAGAAACCAGGGAGTTCAACTGCAGATAACACACAAGACAGATGGGTGAGGAACTTATCAGACAGAGAACTCACCCAACCAGAGAAGGATGTTCTCGCCAAAGGACTAAACTTTGCCGTCACCCCACAGCACTTACTGGTTGTGGACCTCATTACGGCCACAGAGTCAGCCATCAAGAAAAACAACCTATCCTCAACAGAAGCAGAGGGGCTAAGGCTAAAGGTAACAGCAGCCCTTTCTGAAGCTAAGGTCCCCCCTTCCAACCTCTCCACCCAAGAAAGGAAGGCAGTGATGGCACTGAGTAAGGACCAGAACATCACAATTCTTCCAGCAGATAAAGGAAGATGCACTGTGATCCTGAACACAAGGGATTACCATACCAAGGTAATGTCTTTACTTAGTGACAGCAACACTTATGAGACCCTGAAGTGCGACCCAACCAGCAGCTACAAAAAGAAGGTTGTAGATTTCCTACAGAAGCTACAGAAGGAGAAAACAATAAACCGCTTGCAGTACCATCGCCTGTACCCTGGGGGTGCCATCCCATGCATATATGGCCTCCCCAAAATTCATAAAGAAGGAGCCCCCTCAGACCTATCGTCAGCAGCATTAACTCTGTCACCTACAACATTGCCAAACATGTAGCCACCATCTTGACCCCGCTGGTGGGGAAGAATCCCCACCATGTACAGATTTCCTTGGACTTTGTGGAAAAGGTGAGAGGACTGAGATTGAATACAGATGAGACCATGGTATCCTACGATGTCACTGCCCTATTCACATGTGTTCCTACAAGGGAGGCGGTGGAAACAGTGACACACCGGCTTTTACAAGACAACACCCTCAGCCACAGAACAAACCTCAACCCAGACCAGATTTGCCAACTTTTGAACCTCTGTCTGAACACCACCTATTTCCAGTACAGAGGGAGCTTCTGCGACATCATCTTTCGCCAATTTACAATCAGGGCCTTTCTAAACTCCCCAAAAGAACTACTCAGCAGAATGACTCATGTGAAGTGGCTCATGCTAACGACCTCCATTAGCATACGAGGGCTCGGTGAAACTCGCATTTCAATGACCCCTATTGTCACTCCTTGGCTCCCAACGACCATTGGCTCATCTGGCTCCTGCCAGACGGGCCTTGGTAATGGTCGCGTCGGAATGTGAATAGCACTGACCACACCTCACAGAGGTTATCAGCTGAGGCATCATCAACCACCACCAGAACTGAAGAAACCTCTTGGATGAGAGGTGAAACGTCTTCAAGGAACCTTCTTAAAGTCCAGTTGGATTGATTTAAACAATTTTGGACTAATCTGCATTTAACAACATTTTTTTATTAATGTTACCTTTATCACTCCGGTAGCTACATGAAGCTTCAAAATTCACACGTTACATGACTCTTGAGATATCATGATTTTGGCCAGTTACTGCCTTTCTACTTTGACCAGATGTAGATTGTGAGTCTAAGCCTGCCATTGATCTCCCATTCCACATAGCTTTCTCCTCGCCTTCAACTATCTACATGTCAACATCTTTAAAATTCTTTTCAATACGAGAACATATACAAGCTGACAGTTTCATATTTTGCTGCCAAAACACCACAAGAATTCCACCATCACTCCTTTGAGTGAACCCCAATGGTGCATCCTGTTCTTAGCCCCTCCTAAGACACTTGTGATTGGTTTTAGGAAATATTTAGTTTTTTTCTGCTTTAGCAGAATGAAAATGATGTGCAACCAGACCATTCTACACAGTGCCTTGTCAGTATTAGAGAATAGTCTGGCTATGTGGGGCTGCAAAATTTGCTACATTTGTTTTTTGAATCATTCAATCATTACATGTTACTGAACTTTTTTTTTGCACAACAGCAAACTGGTACAATGTATTCTCATAAACTTTATTGCATGTTCTACAAAATGCATATTATTTTATTTTTAGATTTTTATTAACAGGATAGTCAAGTAACCATATTTGGCTATATAATGAGGATTATCACTCACTGTAGTGATCAAACAATACGTTAAAGATCAAAAGACAAAAACTGTGTCAGAATTCATTGTATGAACCAAACATTCACATAAACATAGAATGTGGATTTAAGAAAAGAAAAATCTACTTTTAGCTTTTAATTTTATCCCTTTTGTCTGACCTGCAACTCCTCTTGTTACAATAGATATACTGCTGTGTCCTATTTTGCCACTTGGATGCAGGCCTTGTCCATTTCTCTTCTGATAGTCCTACAGAAATGTGCCAAATAAAACCATTATATTTTCAGTGAATTATTTTTCTTTTCTTTTCTTAGTATGCCATTGACCATTTGAAGGTTCCCCATTGAGACACTTTTCAGCAATTTATTCAAAGTCTCCACAAAGTGTCTTCAAATTTTTCTGCTCACAATTATGATGATGTTTCATTTCATGACCGTATGACCCCTGGTTTAAGGGCTGTTCTAAATGGGCTATTTTACTTTGATGGACAACAGAAGTAAACGTCTTCATATCTAATCATCTTTTATTCCACACTTCTTAGTTTATAACAACCACAAAACACAATGGATTAAAATGGGTCTTCACCATATGGGACTTTTCAGTGTAAATGTGAGACCATATAAAGCTGATCTTGAGTGTGTGCTTACATAATTGAGACTGGACATCCAAATAGAATGTTTGGAAATTATCATTATTGATGGTACAGAGCTGTGCATACCCTATCCGTATGTGCTCCTAATATATACCAGTTTCCTTGTCTGGCTTATTTTATGCACAGATTTAGAGCTATTTCTACATCGTCTATTTGTATTTCAACAGTGTGATTAATAAGGCCCCCAGTGTAAAAGCTATCAGAGAAATTAGTACTCTTCAAAAGTTTGAGGCACTAAAATCAAAGTGAGGAGATTTTCCAGAAAAATGGCATAACCTTTTTTGTAAATTAAATTCACACAAATTGGAGAAACTCTGAATCTAATCAACATGTTTTAGAACAGCACTAGTTCTCCTTGATGCAATTTCAAGGTGCCCGGCAGGCTGATTGTTCCAGACATCTTTTAGAACTTGCCACAGCTCCTCTGTGGATTTAGTTGGTGTCAATATGTTCATGTAAACTTGGACTCACTCCACAATGCTGAAATAATCTAACCATCCATAGTGTCCAATACTTGTACATAAAAAATAAGGTATTTAAACAATGATTGGTCAGATTGCGCTATTTATTTCCAGTGTGCTTTAGTCTAGCATTACTTGAATTTGTCCTATTTAAATATCTTTTTCAATTTGTCTTTATTTCCATGAACAGTTGGCACAATTACAGTTCAAGCTTTTGATGAGTATAACATGGAAACTATAGGTATCTGTAACATGCTTTAGATTTGGTAGAGATATTTGAAAGGAATTACCAGTAGTTTAATCATGTGTCAGACTTTATACTAGTATTTTATCAGTTCTAATAAAACACAAGTGCAACTATGAGTCATTTTAATTTGCACATTTTTCTCCAGACACAGCACAGCCCAAAGCTCTTCTATTAGTTCTAACACCTTTGCCATTCTTTCTCTATTGCTCGACCTGTTTGTGAGCCTCACCACATTTTCAACCCATTTCCTTGCCTACTTGTGCCTTTTGCCCTTCAACCTTTCTTTTGTTTAGACCTCCTGTCCTTGCTCCACAGGCCCATTAATACCCTGCTCTTCATGCGCCCCTCTCCCCAATCCCTGCCATAACTCATTTCCAATACAACAGCATGAAGAAAAGGGAGAATGAGCATAGATAAAACACAGGTCACCTTCAAACTACTTGCCGTTGTTATGGTGAATTTTCCATCAGAGCAAGTGTTTTATTAGGATTTTTGACAACTAAGTCTCCTCAAACCATTGCATAAAAGCTCTAATACATTCTACCGTTGTCTTCTCAAGGGATGGGTATAAAAATAAAGTGCTGAGTGGCAAGTGCAAATTGGATCCATTTTGAGGACTATGGAGATGTCTTGGCACTTGGAGATAATGTGCACATTTTACTCATAGTAGAGGCTGTAGGAAAGCTACTTTGACCTTTACAAAGTGACCCAAAATCATCTAGTTTCCCAAAGATAGGTGTACAAAATTGAGTGAGTTCCAGTTACAGCATTGGAACTGACAAAATAACTTTAAACTCATAGTCCTCTACCAAACTCTTTCTGGACCTGTGTCTTATGGTCAGCAGAGTTGTTGGATCTGGCACGGAGCAGGCTCAGTTGCTCCCCTCTAAACTCAGCTCATGGGAACAAATAATATATAAATGATAGAAACCACTGGAAAAATTATTAATGCCAAACTCAGCCTACAAGATGTTATCATGGACAAAGCTTTAAGAAATAGAGAACAGCAGTGGGTGACAGCCAATGAGGGAGACAGAGGAGTTGGATCCAGAAGGTAACAGAGTATCAATGTCTGCATTATCAACTGTTGAAGACAGAAGAGAGATTGATGTGTGACAGTTTTTTAGTCTGAGATTCACAAAAGTGCATCTTGAGGACTGAGGATAGGATTATTTTAGGATTATTTTATTAAACTGCTGTTTCTAAAGTATGTAATGAATAATAAAAAAATGTGTAGCTTTTGCTTTCATTTAAAGCAGTGGTGATTACATTATGCTTAACAGAGTAATCGCCTGGATCAGAAACCATTTCTGACATCACTAAAGTGAAATCAGTCAGTAGTATTTGGAGCAGAAAAATCACAGAGGGACGCTGAGCACTGATCTTATGCACTTTGAGTGTATGAGCATTCTTTTCTTAAAAAGCATTAATAAAGTGTATATGTTTCTGTTTGTGTTGCTATAAAGTTTACCCTCCCACTATTGTTTGGTCTTCAGCAGCTGTCTTACTGACATTGTGATTTGCTTGGCATGGCTGGAAATGGGAGGCCGCCTACTTTCATATGATACCAACCATGTTGACCTGCGTGACTCTATCATATAATTTGTGGAAAAAAATCCACTGCAAATTATCCACAATATTTTCCATCCATCCATCCATTATCTATACACCGCTTAATCCTCACTACGGTCGCGGGGGGGGCTGGAGCCTATCCCAGCTGACTCGGGCGAAGGCAGGGGACACCCTAGACAGGTCGCCAGTCCGTCGCAGGGCTACATATAGAGACAAACAATCACTCTCACATTCACACCTACGGGCAATTTAGAATGATCAATTAACCTCAGCATATTTTTGGACTGTGGGAGGAAGCCAGAGTACCCGGAGAAAACCCACGCATGCACAGGGAGAACATGCAAACTCCATGCAGAAAGATCCCAGGTCCAAGCTGGGAACCAGGGATCTTCTCGCTGCAAGGCGAAAGTGCTAACCACTACGCCACTGTGCAGCCCCATCCACAATATTTTGCCAAACACAAATGTCCCATGATAGTATTAGTCCCGTGTAAATCATAATCTCAATGACCTGAGGTCATTTTGGATTTTTATTTTTAATGCAAGGTTTTCTTTTTTCTCTGCAACTTCCTTCTCTTTCTGACTCCAGAATAGGCAGAATGTTTAAACAGCATTTGGGGGCAAGTTCAGGATGCCAGTGTCACTACACAGTATGAAGACAGTTTCACAGCCTCTAAATATGTTATCCACAAGTAATGCCCAGCAAATTAAGAAAAACGCAGATTTCACTTGTCAACACTAACGACTGCCTGCTTAATGACACCAACCCACAGAGCACAAAGGGTAATTTCTACACCACTACTAGTAATACTAGTCCTGTGGAAATAGGGCTTTAGTCTCATTTGTGAGAAACTGTAGGGAACTCCATGATTGAGTTACAAAAATATCTATTTTTTAACTTTTATTGGGCATCAGAAATCTTAGGAGGTATTTTAATGATCTCACATTTGCTTACTGTTTAAATGGGATGAGAAAATCTTGGCATGGGACATAGCAAAAGTCTAAATCTTGTATTAGATTTTATTAAACCAGGAAACCGGGTCAACACAATAAGATAACTATTTTAAACCAAAAATAAATAAATAAAGATCTGTAGGTTGATCACTACACAAGTGAAATCTTTCACACCACACATTGTGATTTTAATGTTCTTATGTAACATTGTTTGGTCAACCCGAGATTGATAAAAACTTGCAAATTTGACAAAAAAAATGACACTTGATGATTGAACCCACTTCCTGCTGTGAGATTATACAGATTCTTTGACCAACATAAGCCAGCCAAGGATTGCTGCCCAACACTGTGCTTACATTTTCAGACCAATTTTCTGTTAACCAGTAACAAATTTGGCAAATGGCTGCTGTTTCTTGACTTTTTGCACTGCTGCCTTTGTTTTCCTCCCAGTCACCGAGCTGTGAGATTGTTTTAGCAGTGGTGAGGTGTTGTTCTTCCCTCCCCTCCCGCTGGGTGGGAGCTTACCCAATAAATGCCAGCCAGCCCAGGTGTGAAGTGTGGCTTTGGCTTGTTGTGCTGGCTAGCTAAAAGCCTGCTGTGTGTGCATGTGCGCAACATGCATGTGTGTTTGTGTTTTCTTCGCCAGTGTTCCTTGACAAGTTGGTGGTGTTTTCGCTGTGTGCAGAGAAGTGTTGGAGGTCACCGAAGCCAAGTGGATGGAGTAAGAAAGGAGGGGGTTTGAAAGTGAGGTATATGGGTAGGCTTTTGTTTTTTTAGCACTTCACAACAAGACCTTATGAATACTTACAACTAGCATTTATTGTGTGATGCCACAGAAATAAGTCAAAAGTCACACTTAAGTTGGCTGTGCAGGCTCAAGGCCAAAAATGAATCTTTACACACTCACACATCCACATGTACCCTCTACTCACAATATAAAAGCACTCACGTAGTTGAAAACACATGCACACACATGCATACACACATTTCCTTGGGCCACAGACAGGGAAGGGAGCCCCTGTTTAATTTTCAGCCTCCCTGTGCAGTTTGCAGAGGGTGCCAGGACTGATGACACGCAGGTATCATCACCAGCAGAGAGGATCAGTAGTAGCAGTAGAGGGGCTGCCCGGCACATCCAACCATCACGACGCCCAGCAGTCCACCGTGACACCCAGAGACACGACCCAATGCCTGCAGCAGGCAGAAGTGAGAGGGGATGGACTGAGAGACTCCAGGGTAAAAGGGGTTGTGTGGGGAGGATGTGGAAAGCACAAGAACAGGGGGAACTTTAGGAGAATGGCAGGACAAACTGAACTGAGTAGGAAGACAGACCAGTGAGTGTAGCGAGGCCAGAATGGATGATAAAAAGTCATAGAATTTTTATTTTGGAGTGCAAAATTGGAGCGCAACAATTGTCTTGACAACAGAGTCAGTTTGCTACTGCCTCAGTAAGAATAGAATAGAATATCCTTTATTAGTCCCAAAAGGGGAAATTAGCAAGAAACAAGAAAAGGACTCAGAGAGCACAGTTGTTACTGCTCAGCTGTTGTATGATTTCCACTGGATAAGTCCGCAGCGGTGGATTTGTAGTAGGATCACAATCATGTGATCGTCAGCAGGCAGCTCCACTGTGTTCACTTGTTGTCATAGTTACAGTGACGCCGTGCCGCTATTTTGCAATGATACAGAAATCTTTAACATATCTGTAGATCCAGACTATAAGCCGCATCACTGCCAAAATCTAATCGCACTTGGTCCTTGTGTCATTGCTGACCTTGCCTGAAAATTTCACACAAATCCATTAGTCCATAAACATACGCTGATCATCACATAACTGTGCTACATTCCTTGGCAGAGTAATAAACATTGTCCTGCACTGTCTTCCTTTATGGCAACTCACAAACATATCACCTTTGGTTCGCTTGAGTGTTTTGCCGGGACTTCTCAGTGTAATTTTCAAACAGGTAAATGCTGGATGCCTGTGAGGACGGATCATTGTTAATTTTGGCATCTGATGTGTCAAATTTTAGTCATTTGATTTTTATTTGCTTTAGACTAGTTTTAGTCAACAAAAACAAAAGCCATGTTAGACTAGTATTCAATAGTGACATTTAGTATAATTTTTAAAGTCTGTGTCCTTTGAGGACACATCTGTCACCATGTGGTGTACAGTTTCCATGTCTGCATATGTATTCTGATCCATGATGAGTGGAAGAGGCTCAGTGTCCTTGCGTCTCCGCTCAGCACCTATCCAGCAGATGGACTCTCTTCAGTGTTATCCATTCAACATTATCATTTCCAGAATATGTCTGTTAGAACAGAATCTCTCTGTGTGTTTGTTCTGCTCACCTAACCTTAGCCATGCAGCAGCTACCTGTTCCCTCTGCTACAAAGACACAACTTGTTGATACTCCGGATGTGCACAAGGACAGCTGCAGACAACTATGGACAGGCAGCTGTTGTTTTTATGCTATTTTTTTCTTGCTTGTGTGAGTATGCTTGAAAGAGTCTGTTCCATACATGTGCAGTAGGTTCTGAAAAATTATTTTGTGCATACACACTACTGCTGAGCATGTGCACTATTGCCCTTGTAGCATAATCGTCAGGTGGACAATTTTGGGCTGTGCTTGTAGCAAATGGAGCAGGCTGCAACAATTAAATGTGTAAGTACATGTAGGGTGACCAAGGTGTAGCTGCAGCACAGTACTGAGGTAAAGCGACTGGGAGAACAAGGTGTCACCAGATGGGGGCCCCTGCACCAGCCTGTGCACACACCCCAATGTCAAGTCCATCAGGTCTGGTAGGTGGCTGCTGACTACAAAGCCCATCCAATGGGGGCAACCACCAAACCCCGCTAGCCACAGTCTCTACTAGGGAAGGTGACAGAGGGTAAAGGGGCTTCATTATCAATGGATGCAACAGGCTGTTATGAGCCACGGAGGGAACATGCTCGTAGATTGTTCATACGACCAGACTGATCCATGGCAGTTTGCATTTACTATTGAACTATTTTATTACTATTGATGAAGAGTGTCACCAGTGCTTATCATTTATAGTCTGATCACTCAGGCCTTCTTTTCATTAAAGCAGTGATTAGCTGACTTGTTAATTTCTCTGTGTTGAACATTTAATTTTTATTTGGAGCAAGATGGTACATTTTGTCATAATTCTTCTCTTGAAAAATTATTTAAAATTGAGTTTGTTTTGCTTTCAGTGTGAAAAAATGGTTGCCAAAGAATATTTTTTTATCATAGTTTTTGTTGACAAAATGAACACTGTCCTGGTACAGATTTTTTTTTCTATAAAGCAGCATAAGTAGCAAAGCCTTATGCTATAAATTTTGTGTTGAGTTTCCAACCAATGACTAGTACTGTGTAATATCGCTTTTCCAGAATTATGATAAATATTCTAAATAAAAGAAATAGAATAATATGCAAAGCAATATTTAAAAATTTAACATCCATCAAAGTAAGACATAAAGGTAATGACTTTCAAAAAGCTACATTCAGATTATAAACTGCATAATCTCCTGTCTTATGCATTAGAAATATCTGAAGTTTACAGTGTAAAAAGCAGAAACAAATAAACAAGAAAAAAACACATTTTCACCTACGAAGCTTGCTGTAATACTTTTTTTGTTCTCAATCGATATTCCATACACACAGAAAAAATGAAATGAACAGTTAATAATTCATAACATATGAAATGCTGTGAAAGAGCTCATTTGAAGTTGTTGAAGATTTTCCTTTCATATAATTTCAGTCAACAATATTCTCCTGGTACAACCAGAGCAAAAATACTCACTCTATATGCACTCACTTTGCGTATCAGTTTTCATTCCTGCTGAAGGGATGAAAAAATAGATATCCAGAAAAGCTCTTTACATACAGCATGTGAGCAAGTAGCATCCAAAGTAGAGTTCCAACTTCTGTCCATTCATTTCTAGTGGGCTGTCAGATATTTTCAAATCAGATGGCAGTATTCAGTGCAAACTGTGAGATAAGAAAACTCAGTCCTTTTACTCCTATCACAGCAGTTTTAACTAATTCGTCCTCTCTTTGGAATACTCACGGTGGCAAATATTGCATGTAGATCATTCCAAAAAATGTTCTATAATTTTAGTCAAAACTGTGTTTGAGTAGCCTTTCAACCCCTAAACACCAGTATTTTCAACAAGAGCACACAATTCAGATAAAAATTATTGTCTATTATTACTATTCCCATTATCTCTGTGTCCTTTCTCCGAGTGTCCCTGGTCCCAGAGCTGGATGCTTCAGATCTGTGGTTGTTCTCCCACCAACTGGCCTCGTCTCCAGTAGTGATGGGCGATACCACACCTTTAAGATTCGATACGATACTGATTACTTGTGTGAATGTGTTTGTGTGGTGTATTGTATTGTGTTGTTATACTGCTGTATTGTTGACTGTCTGGACCCCCTTGAAAACGAGGTGACACACCTCAAGGGGTTATTCCAAATAAATAAATTTCCATTACTTTTTGCATAAAATATTTGATACCAATTACCGATGACGATTACTGGTAATTTCTTATTGGTGAATTTTTTTCTCAATCGTATTATTAATTCTCCTAAAAACAAATAACGTCAAATACTGGCCATGTAAAAACTTTAATGTGCACGGTTCAAAATACAAAAGTTAAACAAATAATTAACATAAATATGAATTAAATAAAACAAAACACATTGTAACTTACTCTGAATTTTGGCTGAGCAGCATTATTTTCACAAAATGATCCTGACAAAAATGTTTGTCATCAATACAATATAAATAAATAACATAAATATGAATTAAATAAAATTGTTTAAAAAAAAAGTGCACACTGTCTTTACAGCTTCAGATTGGTGTTTATGAACAGCAACATATTAACATTCTCAGGTTTGAGGTGATTGCGCCTCTGGCTAACTGTCTCTCCTGCCTTAGAAAACAGCCTCTCTGCTGGAACGGATGTAGCAACAGTTCCGAGGTATCTCTTTGCCACTTTGCTCAATTGTGGAAATGCTCATTTTTTTTCCACCAAAGCAAAGGGTCCTTATTCCTTGGGATCACTTTTTCTTCCATGTATCTGCGCATTTCAATGTATGTGTCTGTGTTTGCTGTGCGATTGCTCTGAGAAGCCAAAACCCGAGTGTCAAACTCCTGCCACAATCCTCCCTGGGAAGGTGAACACTCTGCTGAAGTTGATGCAGTAACAGATGCAGATGTTGAGGCTTCACTGCTGAACATCTCTCTCTCACTGCAGCCCATGCCTTGCATATCACTGATGATTCGTGATTTAGTTGTTTCCACATTTCCGAAGTCACAGAAGGCAATGTTTTTGAACGTGATGTCCAAAAAGGTGCTTGCTGCAAGAGTGTGGTTGTGTTCAATGTTTTGAAAGTGCCGCTGGCATTGTGCTGCAAGTTGTGAAGCCAGAGTGTTATCCTTCTGCCCTGCAGAACGTTGGAGAAGACAGACCAGAGGGATGACTTTGGAAATAGTCACATACTGCTCTGCTGAAACCTCCTTAGTGGCCTCTTCAAAAGGTCTTAGTGCTTCAATGGCCTGGGTAATGTGGGACCACTCTTCCCCATTCAGACACAAGCTGTTTCTTCCAAGTAGACAAAGTGCAGTTGTGATGGCTTGTTGCTGTTCATACAATCTCTCCAGCATGTACAGCACAGAATTCCACCGTGTATCCACTGCTTGCATTAGTCTGTGCTGTGGCAACTGCAACTGACTTTGTACCTCTTTCAGTTTGTCAGTTGCTTTGGTGCTGTGGTGGAAGAACTGAACAATAGCACCACATTTCTCCAAGATGGACTCAAGACTTGTGTCTGCCTTTATGGAGTCCTTTACAATGAGGTTGAGTGTGTGTGCAAAACATGGAATGCGCTTCCAGTAAGTTTTCCACACAGCAGACACCATATTAGCCCCACTGTCTGTCACAACAGTATGAACTTTACTAGTAATGTCCCAGTCATCAGTGATTTTCACGAGGAGCTCAGAAATGTTGTCTGCTGTGTGTTGTACAGCTACATGGATTGTTGCAAGATTGCAGGACTGCATCTGCCAGTCCTTGTCAGTAAAGTGTCCTGTCACAGTCAAATAAGATTCAGTTGTTGTTGCAGTCCACATATCACATGTTAAAGCCAGACTGCTCGCTGACTGTATGGAGTCTTTCAATGTTTCTTGTACTTGTGCATATAGTTTTGGAAGTACACCTGTCATCAGTGATTTCCTACTTGGGATCTGGTACTGGGGATCCACCACCTTCATAAAATGACGGAAACCTGGATCCTCAACAATTGAAATGGGTTGCAAGTCTTTTGCAATCATCTGAGCAAGGCTCCTGGTGATCTCCTGGGCTCTATGTGAGTCATCTGAAAAGGATTAATGACACGGACAAATAAGAAATTGGACAGCTTGTGTCCAGTGTATTGTATATTCTAATTGTATTTTGATACAGAGCCATAATAAGGCAGTGGTTACAACAGTGGCCTTACACTGTTAGTGCTTGACCCCTAACTATTTTACTCAGATAGAAAACTCAGCTTGAATCATTTCTTTCCATGGAATGAAAAACAAGATACTCTATTTAAATTCAAACAGCCTTTTCAACACAACATGATGTCTCTGTATTTAGGGACAGACACAGACAGACACATTACCTTACCTGGATAGACTTTGCCTTTTTTAAAACTTTCTTTCGAAGTTGTTTGCCTGGTGGGTGCAGGTGCTGCATTCTGCTCTGCTTTTTCTTGCCTTTTCTCAGCTTCGGCATGAGCCTCTGGATGCACACACTTCAGGTGTTTGAATAGATTGCTCGTGTTGCTGCTGTGTTGAACTCTCTTGTGACACAATTCACACCTGGCTGAAGTTTTATGAGCTGGTGAAAAATATGTCCATACAACGCTTCTTTTTGTTGGCCATTTCTCCATTTCTCCGTTTTTTCAAATTCACCTGTTCATGTCGTGCCGTGTTGTTGCTAACAGGGTAAACACACACAACTCCCGGCTCTTCTGGTCACATGACTGATGGACCAGTTCAATATGCTGCGGGCTGGGGGGTGTTTCGGCACAGAACACTGGAGTAAGTCACCTAAAAATATCTAGAATTGACACACACACTTTTATTTAGCATTTATTCATTAGTAATCGATACTTTAATGGAGTAGTCGATACCAAAATGGGTGACGTACAGGTATCGATATATCCATACCATGGTATCGATACTCCCATCACTAGTCTCCACCTGTGGGGTGCTGCTGCTGACCTTCCTCCGGCCCACTGCTTCCATCTGCCCATTTCCACCAATCTACTCTGCATTGCCCTTACTATACCTAATTTGCTCATCAACATATTTTTGAATTTACCACCAGCTATGTATGTAGTATATTTAATGCCAGAGCCGTACACCATAGCAGTAAACTATAATCAGTTTCCATGTTAGTTGTACTTTGCATGTATCATCTGTCTTATCATGCATGTATCATAAGACATGATACATGCCCCCCCACCACCACCACCACCTCTCTACCTCTACCCCTCTCCCTCTATCTCTCTACCTCCACCCCTCTACCCCTCTACCTCTTCTGTCCTTCTCAACCCGCCCGGCCAGCAGGCAGATGGATCCCCCCTACATAAAGAACCGGGTTCTGCTCGAGTTTTTTTTCCCTGTTAAAAGAGTGTTTTCCTTGCTACTGTCGCCTTTTGGTTTGCTCTGGGGGTCAGGCATATGGGTTCTGTAAAGCGTCTTGAGACAGTTTGATTGTAATTGGCGCTATATAAATAAAATTGAATTGAAAATTGAATTGAATCTCATTGGTTTGTTACTGTATATTCCTCATTGTGGCTATAAGATATGTCAGTGGTTTGGTATTGTTTGATCACAACCAGCAAAGGAAAACACCTACTGAACTCTGTCATCTGATGCCAAGTAAAAGATTTAGATGACTTGAAAAATCACAGTCCAATTCATCAAAAGACAGAGAGACAGAGACAATAACAACAGTCTGACATTATCTCAACATACTCTGGCTAACCTCAGTGAGCATAGAGCCTACCATCAACACCACTGTACCCCAGCCTGTCTGCATGTCTGTCTGTCTGTCAGTGGGTGGATAAACACTCTATCCCCCCACACCCCCACTGCACTCTAATGACACTCCATCTTTAATCCCTCCACTCTTTCCTCCCCCTTGAACTTTATCACCTATTAACTGCAGACCAAGTAAATCCCACATGAAAAAATGCAGGGGGTTTGCCATACACACACAAGCACACACTCCTCGCCTCCAGTCTATAGCCAGTGGGCAGGCGCGTAGGTGCCCTTGCTGTATGACATGATGGGGCAAAAAACAGTTATTTCCCACTACACGGCTTTTCAAATTGAGTCTTATCCACAATCACCATCACACTTCTCTCTCCTCCTCTCTCTTTTTCTCCACTCCGACTCACCAACCTTTCCACCTGGCACTATCCATCCACCACCTCCCTCACGCTCCCCATCTGCGACCCTTTACCTTAAACCATGCTGTCATCAGCGTTTGAGCAGGATTACTTACGGAAGGGGATGGCGGGGGCTGACCTGGGAGATGGGATGAGCTGATGGCACCCACCCAGAAGGGTCAGTTGTTATGAGACCAGCACAGGTGCCGATGATGGCATGTGCTTAACCTCAGCTCCTCAAGCTTGTTAGACGAGGGATGCTGGCTGTAATAGGTTGCAATGAATGTGTTTTGCAGAAGGTGAGGCTCAGTTTAACGTGAGTAGAAGAGGCTTTGGTGAGGCAGCCAGGCCTGGATTTGAGTGAGTTTGTTTGCTTTGATATGGAGGATTAGGTCACAAGACGGACCTGTCTGTTAGCTGTGAGCTACACGTGCTACCTTCAGCACCTATTTGTTACTGGTTGAAGATGCGAGCTGACAGTTAGCTGAAAACAGTTAGGTGGAGCTGTGAAATTGTCTCCTACACACCTGTGTGTGTGTGCGTGTGTGTGTGTAGGTGTGTGCGCGCGCGTGTGTATAAATGACTATGTCCAGAATAGTATGGATGTAATTATATGAGCAGACAGTAAAAGTCCACCTGCACGTATATGTTAATGATGCTCAGATTCCAGTCATCTGCAGCCTAATAGTTCAGCGTTTTTGGAAATATGCATATTAATTTGTTAGCTTGTTACACTTATTCTTTCACAGAGTGAGATGTTCAGAGGATAACACCCTCATGTCTACGTGTTATGAGATGCCTGATTAGCCTAGCAGAAGCATCAAAACTGGAACCACAGAGAAACAGCTGGAGTTGTTTCTTGTGCAGTGACGGTTTGTGTCTTTCTGTAGCCGTCCCTGTGACGAGTCTGACTAGGTTGGTACCATAATACATGTAGAGTGATCACAACAGCCTGTGCTGGCTAGAAATGCTACATAAAATGATGGGCAGATGGACAAGCAGTTTGAACTGCTGTTTTCCAACAGATCATCAGTAGTTTATAAAGTGTTTCATTTCTCACAAAGCATGTTAATTTGTGAATAGCAGACATGTCCATTAGAACTTTGCAAAGATGTGTGATACATACATCAACATCCAGAAAACTAAAATAACTTTATCTGTAGGTCACACTGTACATGAGCATATCTGAGATGCCACCGGAGATATCAGTAATACCTTACTGTACAGACAAACTATGCTGATGGTGGATCAGAGCTTTGTCTTTGTTTTATTCTTCCAAATTAATTGTCTGTCTGTGTTTTTTTTGTCACGGCGTGGGGTGAACCCGAGCAGAGAGCACACAGACGAGGAACTAAGGCAGGAACAAAGGCGGATTTTATTGTTAACAAAAGCAGGGGAATAATGGATGGCGTGAGAAACTAAGATCCAGGACAACTAAGAAACTAAACTAACAGGGGACGGTGGGGGGTGACTGTACCGGGAACCGGCAGCCTGGTTGGTGTTCTCTGTGGTGGGGGGGTTGGTTGGTGGCGGAGAGTGGGCAGGAGTGCCTCGTTCCAGGGGGGGCGGCAGGCAGGGTGTTTCCAGGGATGAGGGGGAGCATGGAAGGCAGGATGTTCCGAGGGACAAGGGGGGAGCACACCAGGTAGAGACCCTCCAAGACTGGTTGGGGATCCAGGAGCGGATGGGGGAAGCGAGTCCAAAGGGAGGAGGTCTGGTCAGGGCGGGATCCGGAGTACAGGAGACGAGAGGCAGGACTGATAGGACCGGGCAGCTGGCCCAACGGAGCTAAACAAGGAGAACGGGGTTAGACAGGGAAAAACTCTTTCAAAGAGACATGGCAATGTGTGAAGGTGAGATGAACTGACTGCATGAGCAGACTTTACTATCTGGCAGGGTGTGGCGTGTGAGACCGGCTTTTATGGAGGGCATGGATCACAGGTGTGCTGCACCACAGCTGCCCTGAGTTCCGCTGATGGGTGATTAGAGATGCACGGCAGCTGGGCCGAGCAGCTCTGTCAGGCTCCAGTAGGCAGGTGGAGAGAGGGAGAGGAGAAAGGAGGGAGAGAGGGAAGATGAGGGTGGTCAGGTTGGGGCTGAAGCTGGAACAGAGGAGGGGGTCCTGACCCCCCCCCCCCCCCCTTCCCCAGGTGCTCCAGGTGGAAGTCCCTAATTAAAGAAGGGTTCCAGAATTTGGTCCAGTCCACCAAATATTGCACACCCCTGCCGCGGCGGTGTACATCCAGGAGGCGGCGGACAGTGTAGATGGGTTCATTGTCCAGGAGCCGAGGGGGTGGAGGAGTTGGTGTGGGGGGGAATCAGGGGGCTTTCCTGAACGGGTTTTAACTGGGACACGTGGAATGTGGGGTGAACTCGCATGGACCGGGAAAGCTTGAGGTGAACGGCACAGGGATTGATACTGACTCCACCTTGATGGGGCCAATTAATCAGGGGGCCAGTTTCTTGGAGCGGATACAGAGTAGGAGATCCTTGGCCCTGAGCCACACTCGTTGTCCAGGGGCGTAAACAGGAGCCTCATAGCGGTGACGGTTGGCTTGGTCCTGAATCCTCCTTAAAGACTGGAGCAGGGCGGCACGTGTTTGGCGCCAGGTCTGGGCGCAGCGTCGGAGATGGGTGGCTACAGGGGGAACTGCTATGTCCTCTTTGAGCTCGGGGAATAACGGGGGCTGGTAGCCGTGTGCACAATCGAAGGGGGACAGCCCCCTGGAGGCGTTGGGGAGCGTGTTGTGCGCATACTCCACCCAGGGGAGCCGCTCCGTCTGACCGTTGCTCTCGGGGTGGAAATCAGAGGAGAGGCTGACTGAGGCCCCAAGCGTGGAACAGAAGGCCTTCCACACCTGGGATGTGAACTGGGAGCCCCGATCTGATACGATGTCCACCGGGATACCATGAGGACGAAAGACATGAGCCACAAGGAGGTCGGCTGTCTCCCGGGCTGAGGGGAGTTTGGGCAGGGGTAGAAAGTGTGCCGCCTTGGAGAACCGGTCAACCACTGTCAGGATTACTGTATTCCCATTGGACGGGGGCAGCCCGGTGACGAAATCCAGGGCAATGTGGGACCAGGGTCACCTCGGGATGGGCAGGGGCCTCAGGAGTCCAGCGTTGGGTTGGGTGGAGGTCTTATTTCAGGCACAGATGGAGCAGGCTGAAATGAAGTTCTGGGTGTCCTGGTCCATGGAGGGCCACCAGAATCTCTGCTAGTGTCCTGGAGATGCCTGGGTGGCAGGAGAACTGGCTGGAGTGGGCCCACTGGAGGACGGTGGAGCGTGTGGTCTCGGGAACGAAGAGCAAGCCAGGAGGACTGCCTCCGGGGCCTGGTTGCTGTTCCTGGGCCCGTTGGACAGTGGTTTCTATCTTCCAGGTCAGGCTTGCCAGAAACCGTGACGGCAGGATGGGTTCTGGCATCTGCAGATCCTCCTCCTTGGCATGTAGCTGGGATAGGGCATCAGGCTTGATGTTCCTGGAGCCGGGGCGATTAGACAGCGAGAAATTAAAACGACCAAAGAAGAGGGCCCACCTGGCTTGCCGGGAGTTCAGACGTTTGGCAGTCTGGATGTATTGCAGATTCTTGTGATCGGTCCGTATGAGGAATGGTTGTTCGGCCCCCTCCAGCCAGTGTCTGCACTCCTCCAACGCCAGTTTGACCGCCAGGAGCCCGTGGTTGCCGATGTTGTAGTTCCACTCTGTAGCTGACAGCTTTCTGAGGAAAAAAAAAGTGCAGGGGTGTAATTTACCATCTCCGGGTGCCCTCTGAGACAGCACCGCTCCTGCTCCGGTATCGGAGGCGTCCATCTCAACGATAAACTGTTGGCTAAGGTCTGGTTGTACGAGGATCGGGGCAGTAGTGAAACAGTTCTTCAGGTCCTTGAAGGCAGCCTTGGCTTCTGAGGACAAGCAGAACCTCCAGGCTGTGGACGTGAGAGCAGTGAGGGGGGCCGCAATGCGGCTGTAGTCCTTAATGAAGCGGCGGTAGAAGTTGGCGAACCCAAGGAACCATTGAAGTTGCTTGCGGTCCTCTGGTCTGGGCCACTCCTCCACTGCTGCCACCTTAGCAGGATCCATCCTGATCTCTCCTGCAGAGATGATATATCCTAGGAAGAAGACCGTCGGCACGTGGAACTCGCACTTCTCGGCCTTGACAAAAAGTTGGTTCCGGAGAAGGCATTCCAGGACTTGCCGGACGTGCCGACGGTGCTCCTCCAGGCTGTAGGAGAAGACCAGGATGTCATCTAAGTACACAAAAACAGTTTGATTAAGCAGATCCCGGAGCACGTCATTCACAAGATATTGGAAGACGGCGGGGGCGTTGGTGAGGTCGAAGGGCATCACAAGGTACTCGTACTGCTCCAGCGGGGTGTTAAAGGCCGTCTTCCATTCATCTCCCTCTCTAATGCGGACTGGGTGGTACACGTTTCTGAGGTCCAGTTTAGAAAAGATGGTGGCTCCGTGCAGGGGGGTGAATGCGGAATTGATGAGGGGGAGAGAACACTTGTTTTTTACAGTAGCATTGTTCAGCCCCCGGTAATCAATGCAAGGATGGAGGCCCCCGTCCTTCTTCCCATGAAGAAGAACCCAGCTCTGATGGGAAAAGAAGACAGGGGGATTAATCCAGCTGCCAGGGAGTCATGAATATAAGCTTCCATTGCTGCGTGCTCCGGCTTGGACAGATTGTAGAGCCGCCCACTTGGTAGGGAGACTCCACTGAGCAGGGTGCAGTCATGGGGCGGTGTGGGGGAAGGGACAGGGCCTGGTCCTTATCGAAGACTGGTGCGAGATCATGATATTCGGGGGGCACGCAGGACAGATCTACCGGTTTGGGTGGGGCAGCTGGAGCAGGATTACCAGGGGCTAGGGTGGAGTGCAGGCAGGTGTTGTGACACTGGGTGCTCCAGGTGAGGATCTTCCCCTGGGCCCAGTCGATGTGGGGATTGTGGAGCTGGAGCCAGGGGTATCCCAGAACTAGCGGGTGTGGAGGTTCTGGAGAACGCAGAATGAAAGGCGTTCTTGATGGTTGCCGGATAACAAGATGGGGATGGGGGTGGTTCGAAGGCGGACCTAGGCCAACCGCCGACCGTTCAGGGCTCGTGCAAACAGTGGGGGTGAAGAGTGGCTCAGTGGGGATCTCCAGCTGATGGACCAGGGCTTCATCGATAAAATTCCCCTCGATGCCTGAATCCACGAGGGCAGAGATGGTGAACTGCTGGTCTCCCCAGGTTAACGTGGTGGGAACCCATAGTTGTAGCAGTGGGGAGGACACTGAGGTCTGGCTCACCAGGATTCCCCCGGTCACAGCCCTTTTCCCGGCTTGGCCGGGCAGCCTGCCGCATAGTGGCCAACCTTTCCACAGTAGAGGCAGGCATTCCTCTTGCGGCGCTGTTGTTTCTCCTCGGAGAGGTGGGCCCGGCCAAGCTGCATGGGTTCCTCCTCTGATGGGGACGGGGTGTGAACAGGAGGTGGAGACAGGGGAAGGAGATTGGGTCCGGGACTGGGGCCGCGTGGGCAGGGGCGTGGCTGGGTCTCAGGACGTGCCTCGGAGGACTGGAGGACACGGATGCCTCTCTCCCGGTGGCGCTCCCTGATGTGGTTGTCGAGGCAGATTACCAGGTCGATTAATTCATCCAGGTTGGAGGACTCATCTCGGGTCGCCAGCTCATCTTTTATCCGCTCGTTGAGCCCCCTCTGGAATGCTTCCTGCAGAGCCGCGTCGTTCCAGCCGCTCTCCACCGCAAGAGTCTGGAAGTCGACTGCATACTCTGCCGCGCTGCGGGCTCCTTGGCGGAGGGAGTAAAGCCGTCTACCCGCATCCTGGCCTCGGACAGGGTGGTCGAACACTTTCTTCATCTCATGGATAAACGCCGGGTAGGAGTGGCAGATGGGGTTCTGCGCAGTCAAGACCACTGATCCCCAGTCACGAGCCACCCCCATGAGAAGACTCAAAATATATGCAATACGGGACCTGTCTGTGCTATAGGTGAGTGGTTGTAATTCGAAAACTAAGGATGTCTGCATTAAAAAAGCCTGGCATGTTCCTTGGTCCCCCCATAACACTCAGGCATGGGCACGTTGGAACAGAGGAGGGGGTCCTAACATTTTTGGGTTCGATATACATCTGGTGCTGGTATATGGACACTTGAAATTCCGTGAAGTGAATTGAAAAGTAAGGATGTAGACATTAATGGTAATGGATTAGATACAAGAAATTTTTAACCCTACTGTATATTCAATGAACATTTAGCAAATGTTTTGTTACTGAATCTTTAAGGGGTTCATTGATTTTCCATGTCAATTTTTACCAGGAAGGAAAGTTCTAACAAAAAAGTGCTCCAAAGTTGGAAGATTATGTAAAATGTAAGCTCCAATAGTTGTGCTACTTCAGTTATGATCATTCCTACAAGTGCCGCAGCCATATGGAAGTACACTTAGTACATTCAGGAATCAGTACACGACAGTTTGCTGACCAGGAACATCCAATTGTAAAACTGATGCAGATGGAAAAACTGTGAAATTTTATTTCCTGAGCTGGTGAGGATAATTAATTTGGTTGAAGAAGTGACTCCTTCAAAAACAACACGATACCAAAAAATTCAGAAGTCCATTTTAACTAGTTGTTCCATTCTATTGCCTCTTTACAGCTCATCAGGAGTATTTCCTCTGAGTTTATTACCCAATATTGTATAATTATACAAAATGTCTACTAATTTATACAATTTTACAACTTTCAAGCATTTGAGCTACAATTTCCTTGCTGTTAGATATCATCAGATCAGTAGACAATGTTTCAAAACAGGTAATCTTTTGAAGACATTGCTGCAGTGTATTTATGCATACTGGGAATCACAATCGGTATTATTTTCATAATCCCTGCAGTGAAGTTACTTATTAAACACTTGCTTAAATATTTGAGTGTTGCAAAATTTTACAAGAATGCAAAAAATACAAACCTCACACCTATGGTCATGACTTGTGGGATTGCAGGTACAAGCAGCCAAAACAAATTTCGTCCATAGGGAGGGTGGGTTCTAGCCTAGAGAGAGTAGGGGGACATCCGGAGGGAGCTCGGAGCAGAGATACTGCTCCTTCATGCCGAAAGCAACCTGTTGGAGTGGTTTGGGCATCTAATTAGGATGCCTCCTGGGTACCTTTCTTTGGAGGTTTTCTGGGCACGTTGTCATGGATATTTTACGCACATGGGTACTACCCTTGAAAAAAATATAACTTGCACTGTTGGGATGTCTGTGAATTTAAGATTGTTAACAATATGGATATTGAAGTAAATCATTGCAATGGAGAAGAAATCTCACTCAGCACGGTGGAAGAGACCTCACTCCTCTCACTTCCAAAGAAGAAGTACAAATGCAAGAGCTTTAATAGTGAATACAAAACTCTTCTCCTGTTGACTTTTTGAAAGTTTTATGGTACAGTTTGCCATACCATGTAAGAAATGCTGAGTTCATCTTTTCAAAAACAAAACCTTGTAGGAGTGTAAACATTATCTTCTCTGGTTGACCACGAACTTTAACTTTTGGCCCCCTTGATACCTCTTCTGTAGTTAAGCTGAGCCACATGAAAGTTACTCAGTTAACATGAAAATTCTTCCAGAACAACAAAGATACATGCACATTAAATGGACAAGCAAATAATAAATGATAACCTAAGAGCTCATGATTGATTCCACAATGACCATCTTGGAGAAGACTCTCCAGACACAGAACTTGCTGGAGGGATTATATGTCTCATCTGGCCTGAAAACATGTTGGGATCTCATAGGAGGAAATGGAGAACATTTCTGGGGAAAGCGACGCCTGGAATAACCTACTTCACCTGTTGCTTCCATGACCTGACCCCAGATAAGCAGCAGAAAATGGAGGGTTAAATGGATGGCTGAAAAGAAGTGACAGTGAATCAGTCAAATCAAATGCCAAGTTATATGGATTTGAAACATACTTTTAATACATTACAAAAAGACAGCATCCAACAGAAAATACATTTTAATCAAAACATGATGGTGAATGCAATTTTGTTGTATAAGAACATAATTTTATAGAGACTAGGTTGTTTCCATCAGGCTCAACAATATCTATGTGGCTGTTTATTACTAATAATGGATAATATCAACAAATTGTAGTAAAACTGACTTCACATAAAAGCACCACCACATGAAAAACAGACACTGGGAGTAATTTCTCAATCACACGAGGTCCCCGGGAAATGCTGGTCCTGTGCGAATGAGCCTATATCAGGGGTGGGCAATTAATTTTCATACGGGGCCACATGAGCAACTTTGATGGTTGTTAAGGGCCGGACCAGTACACGTAAAAGCTCTGCTCAATATATATCTCAATAAAAACAGTAAACGAAACAATACAATGATATAATGAAAATGTGGAACACAGAACACAACTATTTAATGAAAAATTTAGTTTTTTCATTAAAACTATGATTGTTGCCTATTGAGTTGTAGATATTTACTATCATAAAGACATACTTAAAATGTGAAACAGATTTTCCAAGTGCTTTAATTACTTTTCAGCAGTCACTGTTTTTACAAACGAAGTAAGTAAGCCATCACTCAGAATTTATTCTAAAACAGTATGACCATCAGCTGGCAGAGATTTGAAATTTGCCTTATCATGTCAGTTTTTGTTCATCATGAACGCTATGAGGTGTTGTCAGTTTTTCTAAATCTACATTAAGATGACGGTGAATCATAAAGAAAGACAACAGCTCCCCACTACACTTAGAGCAATGTTCAATATATCTCAATAAAAACAGTAAATTACACAACACAATGATGTACAATGCCCAACTCTTGAATCTCTGCTCTAGGATCCCAAACTCGTTTAAGCACCTTGCCCAGGCTGAGCAGTCTGACAGCTGTCTGGTAACCAAGGTCACCATGTTCACTATCATCTCCTCCAAAAAGACAACAAACTGTAATTCAATGCTCTTGCCCTGATGAAGTTAACTACTTTAGCTACAACATCAGTCACGTGGTTGATTTTTAGCACTGACTTACACAGCACCTCCTGATGTATAATACAATGCAAAAATATCAGTTTCTGTTCTGGGTTTATTTCAGTCACTTTATCTTGCATCTGTTTCAAAAGTCCAACATTTTTCCCTGTCAAATTTGGGCAGCCATCAGTTGTAACACCAACCAAATTCTCCCATTTTAGTCCCAGCTTGTTCATGCATGTATTTACCTCAGTGAACCGTCGTGGTCCCTTCTTTGGCTGCACAGCTGCCAGCTCCTCCGTCATCTCAAAGTTTTTTTTCGTTAGTCCACGTACAAAGATGAGTAACTGGGCTGTGTCTTGGACATCACAGCTCTCGTCCAGAGCCAAGGAGAAAACGTCAAAATCGTCCACTTTGTTGTGCAGCTGAAGCTCCAGATTCTCTGCTCTCCACCCGCCTCGTTACGGTTCGCCTCCAAAGGGGCACATTAATGAACGCTTCTTTCTTCTCCAGGCATATAAGCGCTGCAGAGTCCACCAGACATTCTTTTATAAACTCTCCATCAGGGAATGGCTTACTGTTTTCGGCGATTTTGTAGGACATTAGAAAACTCGTCTTGACTGCTGCATCCCTTGATGTGAGCTTTGGTAAAACAAAGTCATTGCTGCTTTAGCAGTTTAGCTAGCAAACCTTCAGACATCCTCGTCCGCTCTGCATCAGTCAAATGTTTGTACTTCTCTGCATGTTTGGTCTCGTAATGTCGATTCAGATTATAATCCTTGAGCACCGTGATCTGTTCGCCACAAACTAGCCCACAGCTTTACCTCTGACTTCAGTGAAGAAATACTTGGAAGTCCGTGCCTTGTTAAAAACTCTGCATTCGGAATCAATTTTTCTTTTTTTGCCGTTAGCTGACATCTTCCTGGGCTGAAGCTGACCAACAAACCAATCAGTGCATAAACCTTATGCTAAGTACGGAAAGCACGCGCGAAAAAACGTTAACTTAGCAGACCTTTCAAAATAAAAGCAGTGCAGGCATATTGCTTGCATGTATTGTGATGATATGTATTTGCATTGACTTTTAATATTTTCCAATGACCTCATACGGGCCAGTCAGGGTCATCCGGCAGGCCGGATGTGGCCCGCGGGCCGTAGAATGCCCAGGTCTGGCCTATATGGATATTTTGCAAAGTGAACATTTTTCTTTTTACATATAGACCTCTCATTCTTTAAAAAAATGTTGTTAGCTTGTGTGTATCCATGTGTATCTGTAAAATGCACATGTAAATTTGCATATTCCCATCGTCGTTGTGCAATTGTAAATTGTACAATGGCCAGTATATATAATATATATTTCTTCATGTTTAATTAGCACTAGCAGTGCAAGTTTACAACTTAACCTTGCACTTGTGCACTACCCTACCTGCACGCAAAAGTCTCTGTGTCCACAAATGCAGTTTATCAATCAATCAATCAATCAAACTTTATTTATATATACATACATACCATACATACCATATATACATATATGCACACAACTACACATGTGCGCACACACACACACACACACACACACACACATAGGCAGACACACTCACCATTGACAGTAGGGACACATGGCTGGCATTGAGGATCGTGGAAAACACTTCCATTTGAGGCCGTCCACACCGGGAGGAGTCTCTGGCCATGCCCACCAGGGGCGCCGGCATTCGGACTCCCGACCCCAACAGACAGGGGGACCCCCACACCGAGGTGGGGAGCCCCCCAACCTGCCGGGCCGAAGGCACCCGTAGACAGCACCCCCAGCAGCAGACCGGATACAGCCCCCAGTGTGGAGGACCCCCCTGAGGAAAAAAAATAACTTTCAAGTTTGACAAAATGGCAGCATGTTGATCTTTGGTATTTTACATATCGTTCATGTAGACTAACCCAGCATGCATTTATTACAAAGACAAAACTCTAATGTAGTCCCTGTGCCTAACAGTTGAATTTGTGAGCTGCAATACCTTGTCCTTCCTAATGTGACAAGAGTGGTAGTATTGTAAAAAAATAAATAAAAAAGAAAGAAAGAAAAAGCAACAAGCCTTTCTTGACACTCTTAGATTTATTCCTGTCTGCCGAGGTGTCTGAAAGCTGTCAAAGGTAATACTGGGGTACAGAATATTTTCTTTTAGCTATGTCTCCTTGAAGCACATAACAGCACACTCATGTAAGTCCCCTCGATTCCTCACCTGGACTGTCAGCTTGTCCATCTCTTGTCCATTGATTGCAGGGTAAAAAGCCAAAGTTCCTTATAAAAGCCAAAGGAACTTTGGCTTTTATACCCTTGTTGCCTTGTTCGTTCTCGACATCCGCCACATGTCCTCCTGTCATTTCTGTGTCAATTTCTATTCTTGTTGTTTTGGTCACCATGCAACATCAATCCACAAATGAAAGAGGGGACAACACAGAGTTTAGCCCCCAAGCCACATATCCAGAGACAATACAACTTATAAAAGCAACAATCCAAACCAGTCTTACAAAAAGGGAAGCCAAAAGAACAGAAATTTACAAATGAACAGTAAGCTGCACATGCACTGGCTGCATGCGCTCAGGTTTTTTCTTTTCTTCTTTTTTTTGACCTGTTGAAAGCTGCATTCTGGGTATAAGTGTGTGTCTTTTTTAAACTATTTAACTATTTTGTTCTTTTAAGCTGAGGCTGAGGGTGGCAGGTGTGTGATTTTCCCTAATTTGGGAGGAAACTACATAGAAGACAAAATTGGTTGAATGCTGCACATATTAGTGCATATTGATTCCCATATTTTATTAATGCATATTTCCACTTATTTATTGATGCTTCCTCCACTCACTTTATTTCCATTAATGTACAATATTTATTTATGATTCCTCAACACACGTCATTTCCATCACCCATGTTTGTGTCTGAACGAGATCCGAAATGACAAGGCAGTGAGGATAAGAGGTGTGGGCTGGCAGTGAAGTGATGAGGTTTTTCTTTTTCATTGTTGCCACCCCTCCTCCTCCCCCCATTACTTTCCTCCCTCTAAATCTGTCACCCACTACATGTCTGGACAGCGGGGGGGCTGGAATCAAATTCTCTTCGCCTCCCCGTCTCTGACCTGAATCGCACTGGAACCCACAGTAACAGCTCAGAGAGAGAGAGAGATGAGCAAGGAGGGATGTACAAAAGAACTGAGTGAGGGAGGAATCAAGGGAGACGTGGTGAGAGAGGAGAAGAACAGTAAAAGTGGATGTACTGTATGTGTGTGTGGTGGTACTTCAAAACATCTGAGTACTATGTGGAATAAATTGAAGAGATTGGGGAAATACAGGAAAATATAGTCCACCATGTTGTCTGCTATCTACAATACACTCCTCTCTCAGTATCAAGTTCAAAAACTGAGGAGAATACCATATGCAAAACTTGAATAGATTTTGGACTGTTTGAAATATTTGCTAGGCATTTACGGTCATTGCATATGATATTTAGGTGTTGCTTCATTTGACTGCAGCTGCTTTACCTTTCCATCCAGGATTCAACTGTACAATGAAATGCAGCCACAGTACAGCGCCCCTGGAGCTGCTACTGCAGACCTTCGAGCAAGGCCCTGGACTCTGTCACCTCACTGTAGTGTGGCTGATCCTGACTCCAACTTCCTAACAAGCTGCTATGTAACAACTGCATTTTGTTGTACTCTGTGTAATGACAATACAGTTGAATCCTGGATGGAAAGGCAGCATGTGGGTGTGGAGGATTCAGAGTTGTTCAACAGTCCCAGACAGTACTGGGATGAGTAAACATGAGTTACGTAATGCAATATTTTCGCTGATAAGCAATTAGTAATACTATTATTTTTTCATTGACTAATGCCAGTATGTTTTCAAGTAATTTGGACAACACTGATCTTAAACATGCTAAAATGATGGTGAACATGGTAGAAAACAACACTTCCTAATGTGTAACACAGTGTCATTTTGGAATTATTGTATGTACCAGTTTCCTACTTGAAGTAGTTCTCATGTAGCCTATCCAAATCTCATTTACAACTGGTGAAGTCAGACTTTTCTGAAAGCTCATAAATTGTATATCCATATGTGTTCCAAAAGGTACAGCAGAATGCCTGCAGAAACAAGCAAACACAGACATCTCAAGTCAGCCAGTGTGTTTTTGAAAGTATGTAAGCACACAAATAAAATACATTTTGTGCCATATTAAACAACAGTGATATTTTTAATCTGCACATTTACAACTCTGTTGTAAAATATCATTCAACATTATCATACTTTGCTGCACACAGACAATAATGGGATAAACCCAAGCTGGCAAACACTAAATATACAGTGTGAAATAAAAATAATATAACCACAATGTGAATGGAAAAAACAAAAACAAGAAGACAAATTTAAAGAAAATATTTAAGCTATACAACCAAACAAAATTAACCACAATAAAACCAAATAAGAGGCCTTATGATAAAAGGGTGAAAAAAAGCCCAATAAGCTGTGGTCACTAGGCAAGATCCAGGGACAGTCAGAAATCCTTCCAGATGATCTCAAACAGTGACTGACCTCCTACGAAGTTAAAAGATCACAAATGTAAAATATCACCTGTATGTGTAAAAGTTGTGTATAATTCCAGTAGAAGTGACCATATTACCCCAAGTAGCAGTGTTTTGAAATAATCCTATGAATGTTTAACATACTAGCATTGGATTGAAATATGCTACAGTAATTCAGTCTAGAGGTGATAAATGCATGAATGACTTTTTCTGTCTGAAGTATAAAAAAGAAAGAAAGGTCTGACTTTTGAGATCAACCTAAGCTGAAGGAGACTGTACAGGCTTCGTCACATAAACATTAAATTCCAATATTGTTTCCTTTATAGCAAATGATTGGAAGTCTCACATGTTCCTAGAATGTGTCACAGTTGGGTTTTTTTTTGTTCAAAATACTGTGATGATGGCAAACCAGACATAAAATAATCTGTCCTAATTCTAGAGCCAGGAGTGGTTGTGACCATTTCTGTTTTGGAGTTAATAACACTGAGAACATTTTTGGACATCCAGCTTTTAATGCTTGGGCTTAAGTGGAGCATGCAGTTGTGGGTTGTTAGCATTGTTGCCTCACAGCTCGAAGGCCCTGGGGGTTCAATTCCCAGCCTGGGAACTTTCTGCGTGGAGTTTGCATGTTCTCCCTGTGCCTGCATGGCTTCTCACCAGGTGCTCCAGCTTCCCACAGTAAAAGACATGCTCAGGTTAATTGGTGATTCAAAATTTTCTGTAGATGCGAATGTTAGTGTGTTTGTTTGTCTCTCTATGTGTAGCCCTGTGATAGACTGGTGACCTGTCCAGGGTGTCCCCTGCCTTCACCCTGAGTCAGCTGGGACAGACTCCAGCCCCACAGTGACCCTACAGAGGACAAAGCAGTGTAGATAATGGATGGATGGATGAATGGATATAGTTTTTTTTTTAAACATTGTCATGTCTTGCAATTAGCAGAACCTCAGCTGAGACATAATGGAGTATAAATAGATTACTGATTTGATTTTGGCAACATGTTCAGCCTACGCTGACTCCAGGCCAAAACAAAGGTGTCCAGAGTTTCTGTTGTGGAACTCCAATGTGCTGATGATGCTGCAGCCTGCTCGACATTAGAAGCTGGCCTGCAGAGAATCACAGACACTTTCACAGAGGTCTATTGCAGTCTTGGACTATTATTAAAGAAGTCAATCAATCAAGTATCTATGTAACCAGTGATGTCTCCCTTGATCAAAAGATTAACAATGCGATTATTACTGTTGCAACGGCTATTGGCAAGCTAAGTAAATGTGTTTTTGACAATCACGAACTCCACTTGACTACCAAGATACAAGTCTACCAAACTATCATTATACCAACACTCTTGTATGGTTCTGAAATGTGGACTATGTACCAAACCAACTAGAGAAGTTCCACAATATCTATGAACAATCTTGAATATAAAATGGTTTGATCATGTCACCACTGCTCAGGTTCTTGACCAGTGCTCTGTGACAAGCATCAAAGCTATGTTACATCGGAACAGACTATGATGGTATGGACGCACTTCGTCTACCTAAACAGCTTCTCTTTAGTCAGCTACCTGCAGGAACTGTTGGTGCTCCTAAGAAGAGATTTAAGGATGTCCTCAAAAAGACCTTCAAAGACTGCAAGATTGGTAATTGGTAAATGGTTTGTGATGGTGTAAAGTCCTTTGAAAGAAACAGGAGGAAGGCTGAGGAAGAAAGACATGCCAGACAAAAGGCTTCTGAGGCCCTCAAACTGGGACAGTTTCCTGGGTAGATGTCTAAACAAAACTTATTGGACTGCCATGCTTGTGTCAAGCAGCAGTGATGATGATGATGATGATGATGACAATGATTAAAAGTCTGTGGTGAGTAGTATCAAAGGCTGGTGTAAGATCGAGTAGAAATAAAGCAGAGGGAGGACTTGAGGTGAACAGTTAACTCTTTGAGATCTTAATTAGAACAACCTCAGCGCTATGAAGTGTTAAAACCCAACTGACATTAGCCAAAGATCTGATTTTTATTCATTAAAGTTATGCTGAGTAACCATTATTGATGCCTGTGGCCCACATTTTGTTTGCTATGTAGTATGATGTTTTTTGAACAAATGCAGCTAATGTGTGTCTTATTCATTTGTCTAGAGTTTATTAACACTGGAGGAGCCCTAAGAAGACTAACAGCTGCCGTCTTGACATACAATGTAAGGTGCCCAGGCTCCATCAAAACCTTGCCCCAAACTAAAATTAGCATGGCAACAAAACAGTTTTACAGAGTCTTGATGAACATTCCCCATTGGCTGTCAATGCATAGTATCTGATATTGAGGATCAGTCAATGATGATAATGTTAATAACATGCTATAGCCGCCACCTGTCCAGTGACATCTCACGTCATCTCTGTATCATTTACTGTTATCATTAATCAGCCAATTTATCCATTCATCCATCACTTAGCCGATCCATCCATTCATCCACCTGTTTATATATCCTTGTTCTTGTTGCCAGCACATTTGTATCAAAGTTGAATCTCAAATGGTGGTCTTTCACTTTCACCATTCTAATAACTCAAAGTATTTTCTACTTTTACTTAATTTGTCCATACTACCTCTAGTACCCCTGCAGAGGAGCTCTATATATTAACCTACATGTATATTTTATGCAATCACGAGCATGATTTATATACAGTATGCACAATAGGATTTAATTTACATAAATTAGTATTTCAATTCATTATCGTAAAATATATTTCCCTGCAGGACAGCTGTGTATTTTAGATGAAAGCCTTATTTTAGCTTCTGTTGCCTCCTTCACTCTCTCTCCCACTGCTCTATTTTGTCCCTTGCTCGCTCTCCCTCGGTCTTTGCCCATATGGCCCATAGTGTCGTTCCTGGTCCTGCCAGGTCCTTAATTAGTCAATTTCTTGCTGAAGACCTCTTTATGTATGTCTGGTGTATTTCTGTGTGTGAGGCAGAGGCATCCAGCAGGTCTCTTTCACTACTAACGAGCGAGAGAATTGGACAAAAGTTGCACAGAGAGAAAGGATGGCTTACCCTGAATACTCACACACAGGTTCATCTCTATGTCACAAAATAAATACATACACTCACTTACAAAAGCGAATCTTGTGCTGCTGGATTTTCTACAACAGATGTGAAGTGTGCAAAGAGAGTATTATCCACAGAGACACAATGTAGATATTAATGGGATATATGCCAGGCTGAAACTGGGATTGTTCTTAAACCATAATTCCTGTCCTGATTAGCAAGACAGAAAGAGCAGACCATATATGTAGCATTGCAGGGCATATTTACATTTACAACATAGATTTAAAAAAAAATAAAAATTTAGAGAGTGCTTAAATGGGAAGATCCAGAATACAAAATCAGCACAGACAAAAAATAAGAAGCCACCAAAAACACAAAGAGAATAAGTAATTAAAATAATCACAGACTGAACTAAGACCGTAACAAAACAAATGATGTTGTCATTATTACTGTTTAAAAGTTAATCGCATGTAGGGAGGAATGACAAAAAAACCAAACAAAAAATGCTAAAATCATGTCTAATGTGAGTGCAAGTGGACTTAGCTGTTGACCTCTCCAAACACGGAGAGGTCGAAAATACCTAAAGGTTCAACACTCAAAGCAAAAGATGGAACACATGACTCGGGATACAAAGATAAACTGGCAGCACACAAACTAACACTAAGCAGGTGAAAGTAACTGGAGTGGAGCAGGAGAAGAAAGATGAGAAAAACTAAACTAGAAGCAGTGCATTGCTGTTGTCTATCTAATTTTACTGAAAAGCCAAACCAGGGACAGGAGTTGAAAATTAGATTAATGCTATACACTCTATATGCAGTACATCAGATGTTTTCTATGTTAATTGCATGGTCTCTGATCAAAAAAATAAATAAATCACTCAATAAAAATAAATAAACTATAAGGAAGTCATAAGCTAAGGAGCAGGAAAAGATCTCTCAGGCATGAATTTACAAAAAAATAAAATAATATAGGACAATGTAGAGAATGAAAATCTATGCGTCATGGTCATCAAAGATGGGAAATGTTATTGAAAAGTTGCCAAATACAGCATATATATTAAATGATCTTTTTGTTTTGTTTTCTAAGCTCTGTGTCAAACTTGTTACTACATTTAACTCATTATTTGCCTGTTTGAGTCTGATTGTGTCAGTTCATTTGATCCACGGCAAAATGGAAGCACTGTTTTTGTTTGTTGTTGTTTTTGTTTTTTAACTTTTTGTAAGTCATTTTGACATTTTGATTTTATTACTACATCTCAGCAGTTTGTTTGGTGAGCAGCTCCAGTTTTCTCACAATTTGTGTAACAGTTGGTCACAGTTATTTGCATGTACTCAGGGAGTGAGGCAACAGTATTAACCACCCATCCACTGTGCAGCCATTTATTAATATCTGTTACACTGAAATATAGGAATGTTGCATCATAAACTGGAAGATGGTGGTAGAAATGTGCTGGTTACCTCTGGGATATTTGGTTAAACTTTTATTCTATAAGAAACACACAGGTATAAAAATATTCTCTGCATATAGTGTAAGGAATACTTTGCTCAATGTTGGATTTATATGGCTATTGTCATTTTTTTTTCTTCCACAGGTAAAACTGTAACTGTCCACAGTAATGGACAACATGCATTAATAATTATATTCTGCCTATCAGGACTCCATGTAGCCATGTGATAAAAAAAAAAGGAAGCATTGTGATTTAATTGTTATAGGACATTCATAACCAGGGTACTCATGTCCATGTAAGCAGTCACTGATTAACATACTGTATCTCGTTTGTTTAATGTGCACACAGAGAGAACTGTAAAAAAAAAAAAAAGAAAGAAAAATGTGTGCTATTAGGACAACAGTTTTTACAGAAAGAAAACTGCCATTGCCATTTACCGTTAACCAAAGAACATTAACTAAAGTAAACTTTAGAGATGTTGGTAGGTGTGTTACTGAACTTTGGGCACAGTCATCCCTTCATCTACACTGTTTGTGCTTGATTTAAGTGTTTATCATGCTTTCTGTCTTCCCTCTCTAGGCATGTTTTTGCTGTCTTCTGTCAAGTATCACGTACACCATGTCAGTCAACTCCAGTTTTCAAATGTACAATACAATTGAAAGCATTCTGTTCTATTCTATTCTAGATTTGATTTAATAGGCTAAGCTAGGCTAACAAGATGTTCTTTAACAAACATAAGGTTGTTGCTGACCTTCTGTCAAGGGAAAGACAAAAGGCAACTTTCCAAAATGTTAAATTTAATCTTTCTTAGCTGTGTGTGTTAGTAGGTTTATGTGTGTGTATTTATTGAATGTTCAGTTTGACATTTATGCAGACACTCATGGCTGGAAATTTCCTGCTCTCGTTAGCAAAAGCCGCACAATGGATGTGTGTGTCAGTGTGCATTCAAATGAGAGTGTTATCTCCTTACTCAGGGTGCTCAGGGACTTGCATTGCCACCCTCTGATCCCTATCTTCCTTCCCGTCATCCCCTTCATCCATCCGTCTTCTCTCATTCAAATTTTTGCCTTGAAACTTTCCCCTCCCTCCTTGCTAACACACAAATTTCCACACATCACACATGCACATACAGTCATTTGAACTGCTAGAGCTGTGAGGCTCCTCCTGCCTCCTCACAGTTAACTTTATTGTCTTTATCATTGGGATCTGAAGCCTAAGTCTCCACTTTTCTTAGGACCATACTAACTGCACAACAGTTAAATAATTCTCTTTGCCAAGTAAACTTCTGCATGGTTTGCGACCTCTGTAAGTAGGCTACTGTATGTGGGTACTTCAGTGAATAAAATAATGACAGTTATGTTAATTAGGAACTAGGCATATTTTCCCAGTTTCTGGTTCTCATCATCTCACATTCCAGACAATTTCTCCAACACAATTATGAAAAGATATGTCTATTGCCAGCATTTTAATGGTGAAATGCATGTTAAAACTGTAAGTATATCAAATTATGAAAGTTCTGGATAGCCTAGACTAGCACGTATGACCATACCTTATAATGACCAAGACACGAGCTTAAAAATGAAGGCAGTGAAATTTCCCAAAAATAGCATAGAACTCGTAGGGTTAAAGTTGGGGTACGCAGAAAGTGAGGGAAAAGTCAGAATTTGAAAAGGCAGCCCTCTTCCTGAACCTATTCCCATTCCAGACAAGCACGGACACACGCACGTCGTTCAAATGCACAAAATAGTCAGGCCTCCCAGAGACTTTGTTGCTGTTCATACTATTGTCACAAACCAGCTAAAAGCTGGACAAACGAGCAGAGATCACACAAGAGTCGTAACTAAAAATGATTGTACATAACTTCTGAGGAAAATAACCGGAGGACAAAACAATCATAACCAAAATAAGGTGGAAGCCAGAGGAGAGAGAGGGAGAGTGGCTGAGCAGCTCGACCCTCTTGAGATGATCATAACAATATCTCACCTGATCTAGATGAAAACCACTTTGATGACAACATGCTGAAAGGTTAATGTGGAATTTGATGCTAATGATGCAGTGATTTAAAAAAAAAACAGTACTGCCTACCTCAGCTTTAACTTGACCATGATCTTTTCATGAATTCAGACAAAATGCTTTTGCTGCCTATCCCAAAGAAATGTGTCCTTGTTGTGATTCGAGCGCTTTGTATGGCCAGCATCCACCACTGCTACCTTCTGCCACTTCATGAAAGTAGCACAACAGTTTTTAAGACAAGAAAGTTGCAGTTCATCCAGCAATTACAGTGAACCTAAACATATTGGGAATCTGACCAAATAAAGCCTGACACATTTACTGTAGTGCTGTCAACATGTTGCAGTTATTTGTTTCATGGTGTAGGAGCCATATTTCATTTTGTTTTTGTAATTTCTAACCCAAGACCCAAGGGGGCTGTATTTCTTTACCTGAGGCTAACGACCTGGGCTCAAGGAGGGTATTTAAGTGATTGTATGATTTGGTTCAGGTGTTGTAGAACAGAAACATAGAGGCACACAGTTTTCGACTGTGCTCGACTTGTTACGTTTTATTATTTTGTTTATGAACAAGTTTTAGTTACGGGTAAAGATCGATAATAAATTATTGGGATTATTTAGACTCTTAAGAATCAGTTTGTTTATTTAAGGTTGAGTACACGTCAAAACTCTCAAACAGCTATCCACAACCAGTAGGGCTAAGTAGAGGACATAGCCACTACAATTTAGGTCGAAAACTGTCTCGTTTTGCCCTGGGACCGGAACTGGAGCTGCACCGGAGCTAGCAGTCGGAGCTAGCCACCGGAGCTAGCCACCGGAGCTAGCCGCCGTTGCCATCCAGACACCAGCATCACATGTGGGGATGTCAACTCGTCAACGCCGGTCAACGCACGATTGGGGTATGAGGTTCAGCGCTGATGTTTAAGAATGGCCATTGTAAATACTGTGTGCACACATAATGGTACGGTGAGCGTAAATCCAATGCATTGGTAGCAAACTCCTAACTGTTTTAAATTAACTTTGCGCATCCTGGTGTGCTTCAGCACTGATATTACATGACAATATTGCAGGTTTCTAAAATAAGCACTAAATTTCGGCCAAATGGCGGAAGAGGACAAAACAGAGAGACATTTTGAGACCGAGACTGTTACAGGTGTGGAGACAAAAATGCAAACTGAGAAAAAATGTCAGGTGAAGTCAACAGAAACTGGAAAAAAATAAGTAGTTTGGAAAAGCAAAGAAAGGTTAAATTTAATATTTTGTCTAAGCTTAAAGAATCTATTCTTCCGCTGATGACAAACAAAGAGGGTGTAAATTAGGTTAAAAACAAATTTAACAAGTTTATGGGTTTGTCTGATGAAACATACCAGGTACATAAGGTTTTGCTGGGTCTGTTGCCTGAACATGAGGCAGGAAAACATGAGATATGGTATCAAGCTAAAATGCTCTCTGAGTTTATTGCTGTTTTAAATAAGTGGTTGTCTAATGCTCAAAGTTGCCCAGCTGCTGTGCTTGGTGCTGCTGGACTAAATGAAAATCTTACTTTTGACAATACTGGAGAGGAAAGTGAACCACATGCTGTTGCCAATAGGGAAAAAGAAGTTGATTTTGCAGTCCATGATCAGAAGGATCGAAACAAAGCTGCTGATGATGGAGAAGAGGAGATTCAGATTGAACAACAGGATAGCATTTCAAATGTTGTTTCAGGAACCTCCAAAAGGCTGTCATGTCATTCCTCAACAACCAGTTTCTCCAGCCAGTCGTCCACAGCTTCTGAGCACATCAGAGCAGAGGTGCAAAAGGCTGCACTCTTGGCTCGTGCTGCTGCTTTAAAGAATAAGCATGCTCTGGAGGAACAGGAATATCTTTTAAGGAAAAGGAAGGAACAGCTCGGGTTGGAAACAGAGATAGCTGTCACTAATGCTAAGGTAGCTGTGCTAAAGGCCAGTGGCAGCAATAAAAGCAGCATTGCATCCAGGCTCTCTGATAGGATGGAATCTTATTTCAAACAGGGGGCTAAGCCTAAGTCCATGTCTACATCTCTCAGTCCACAGGCTACACAATTTGTGCCTTCATTCTTACAGCAGCACGTCTCTTCATGCACCACAAGGCTATGTCGCACCAGTGTCAGTAAGTGAATGACCAGCAGTTACATCCTACAACTTGTACAGTGAACACCAATTCTAAGACACATGTCAAAACAGGACCCAGCCATTGCTCAAAACACTCCACCAAGCCAAAATCAACCATCAGCAGATATCTATAGTGTGCTACAACAACAAAATGATGTAACAGCTCTTCTGGTTCAGATGCAAACATCTCAGTTACTGCTACACCGAGAAATGCCAACTTATGATGGAGACCCTCTGCAGTTCAAATCATTTATGAAAGCATTTTAGCATTGTGTGGAGGCAAAGACTTTCTGCAAAGGAGATTGTCTGTACAACCTTGAGCAGTACACAAGGGGACAGCCAAGGGACATTGCACACAGCTGCCTTCACATGACTGCCGAAAAAGGATATGCTGCTGCCAAGCAACTACTAAAAGAGCACTTTGGAAATGAATTTAATATAACAGCAGCCTACATGGAAAAGGTCACTGGTTGGCCAAGTGTCAAGTCGGAGGATGCTAAAGCACTGAAAGCATATGGACTCTTCCTTCATGAATGCTACAATGCTATGGAGGAATTGCGATATTTAGAGGAGCTAAACATGCCGGCTAACATGAAAATTCTGAGTCAGAAGCTCCCATACAAACTCAGAGAGAAATGGAGAACAAAGGCATGTGACATTTTTGAGACAACTGGTCAAAGAGCATGTTTCTGTGATGTTGTCAATTTCATAGAGAAGCAGGTCAGACTTACCTCAGATCCTGTCTTTGGCAACATACAGGACACTCCACTGGTTAAAGGAATAACCAGACTAATTAAACCTCAAATCAAATCACATTTGAAAAGAAATAGCTTTGCTACCCATGTTTCCATGAATGATAGATGTAAAACTGTTACTCACAAAAATGGAGAGGTTCAGAGCAAAGATATTATCCTCACAAACACTTATTCATGCCTGTATTGTGGACATAATGGTCATGCATTGGAACAATGTCAACAACTAGGAAAAAAATTACACCGGGAAAAATTAGATTTTCTAAAGGAGAAAGGTCTATGTTTCGGCTGCTTAAACACAGGACACTTAAGTAAGAGTTGCGAAAGGCGCATCACTTGCAAGCTGTGCAGCCAAAAGCATCCCAGTGTTTTGCACACTAGTCAAAGGGAAAACACTTTCCAAAGGGGTTCAGAGCAGCCAAAGGGGTCCTCTGAAATCACGACTTCCTCAACATGTGGTCATACAGGGGCTGACCACCACAATGGTATACTCCCCATTGTGCCTGTTCAGGTGAAGAGTTCAAAAGGAAACAAGGTTATTGAAACATATGCCCTTCTGGACCCAGGAAGTACAGGTACATTCTGTTCTGAAAAACTTCTTTACAAGTTGAATACACAGGGACGAAAGGCCAAGATCCATCTCCGTACCATGGGTCACAATAAGACCATGACAAGTTCCATCATTAATGGCCTGGAGATTTCAGAGTTGTCTGGCAAACATTTCTACCATCTTCCTAATGTATTCACTCAGAAAGAGATGCCTGTCTCCACAGACAACATAATCAGTGAAGAGGAGCTGGCCAGATGGCCTTATCTGAAAAATGTTAACTTTCCACGCATAAATGCTGATGTTGACCTGTTAGTTGGCACCAATGTATCCAAGCTGATGGAGCCTTGGGAGGTGGTCAATAGTCAAGGTGAAGGACCCTACGCAATCAGAACCTTACTGGGGTGGGTAATAAATGGTCCAATGCAAGGAAATGGTGACTGTGAGAGCGTCTACCCCTCTGTTTATGCAAACAGAACTGCAGTTGACAGAACTGAGAAGCTGTTAATTAGCCAATACAACTACGACTTCAAAGAAAGATCCTCTACAGAACAAGAGGAAATGTCAAGAGAGGAAAATAAGTTCGTAGAAATAATGGAAAGTTCTGGACAGCTTGAGAAAGGACACTACAAATTCCAACTTACTTTCAAAAGGGAAAACATCTCCATGCCAAATAATCTTCTTGCGCTGCAACGTATCCGTGGCCTGAAAAGGAGACTGCAGGAAGATGCAAGGTTTCATAAGGAGTATACAAACTTCATGGCTGAAGTTATTGACAATGGCAATGCTGAACAAGTGCCGCAGTGCAAGTTGGAGGCGACAGAGGGTAAAGTATGGTATATACCGCACCAAGGTGTATACCATCCTAGCAAACTTAAGCTGCGAGTTGTGTTTGATTGTGGAGCAGAGTATAAAGGGGTCTCACTTAACAATCAACTTTTGCAAGGCCCAAACTTAACCAGCTCATTGGTAGGGGTACTGATGAGGTTTCGGCAGGAACGTGTGGCATTAATGGCAGACATAAAGGTCATGTTTCACCTAGTAAAGGTGGCAAAGGAACATGTGGACTTCCTAGGTTTTGTATGGTGGCCCCATGGTAATCTAGAGCAGGATCTCATGGAGTATCGTATGACTGTCCATTTATTTGGAGCGGTTTCTTCTCCTAGTTGTGCCTGCTTCACCCTTAGAAAGACAGCTGAAGACAACAAGGCTTGCTTTTCACCAGATGTGACAGAGACAGTCAACAGAAATTTCTATATTGACGACTCTTAAAGACCCTGCCCTCTGAAGAGGATGCGATCACCATGGCTAAAGACCTCATATCCATTTGCAGCAGAAGAGGATTCACTCTGACCCAATGGATCAGCAACAGCCGAGAAATTCTTCACAGCATCCCAGAAAACCTAAGATCCAAAACCTTGTGTGAGCTGGATCTAGATAGAGACAAACTGCTTGGTGACAGGGCTCTGGGCTTGCAGTGGTGTATTGAGACTGACAGTTTCAAGTTCAAACTAAAACTCAAGGAGAAGCCTTCCACTAAATGAAGTATTCTGTCAATGATCAGTTCCATCTACAATCCACTGGAATTTCTTGCACCCCTCATATTGCCTTCTAAATTGCTGTTGCAAGAGCTGTGTAGGATGAAATGTGATTGGGACGATCCAATACCTCCAGCTTTCCAAGAAAAATGGAACAAGTGGCTGACGGATCTGGAAAAAGTGGCAGATTTCCAGGTCAACAGGTGTGTTAAGCCCAAAGGATTTGGAAAGATGGTTTCAGCCCAGTTACATCATTTCTCAGATGCTAGTGAGAATGGCTATGGTACGGCTACTTATCTTAGAATGCAAAACATAAAGAAAAGGGTTCATGTTGCCTTCTTGTTTGGCAAAGCCAGAGTGGCTCCACTTAAGCCCATTACCATTCCTCGCTTGGAGCTTACAGCTGCTGTTGTTGCTGTCAGGGTAGACAAAATGCTTCAATCAGAGCTCCAGCTTCCGCTGAAGAAAGCCTGCTTTTGGACTGACAGCACATCAGTTCTAAAGTATATAAAAAATGAGGACCGGAGGTTTCAGGCATTTGTTGCAAACAGGATTGCTACAATCAGGGACAACTCAGAAGTTGCACAGTGGAGGTACATTCCAACATCTCTAAACCCTGCTGATGATGCTTCACGTGGATTAAAGGCAGAAAGCCTTAAGAAACAAAGATGGATGGCAGGCCCTAAGATTGTTTGGGAAGATGAAGAAAGATGGCCAAAATCTCCTATACATTTCAGTGTGACTACTGACGACCCAGAGGTAAAAGGGAATCTCATGGTCAATGCAACAGTTGTCAACACAAATGCCACTTCTCAACTTATAACCTTTTTATCAGACTGGCAAAGATTGAAAATTGCAGTTGCTTGGGTCATCAAGTTTAAAGGAACTCTGCTGAAACTGAGTAAGAAAAGAGTTGCAACTTGCAAGTGGTAATGGAGAACCTGTACTAAATGTGCTGAAAGAAATGCTAACTTTCAAGGATTCACTTGGGAATCAAAAGGTGTCTTTGGAAGATCTCACAGAAGCTGAGATGGCCATAATTGCCTTTTGTCCGCGAGAAAGATTCCCAGATGAAGTTGCTGCTTTAATTTCAAGTAATCCAGTAATCCCTAGGAGTAGCAGCATCTACAGATTGGATCCTGTCCTGGAAAGTGGACTTTTGCGTGTTGGGGGACGACTGAATAAAGCAGCTATCCCTGAGGACACAAAACATCCTCTTATCCTGGCAAAAGACCAGCACGTCTCCCATCTTATTCTCTGTCACTTCCATTTACAGCTTGGTCATGGAGGCAGAAACCATGTTCTTTCTACTCTAAGAAGAAAGTTTTGGATCACAAATGGTATTTCAGCAGTGAGAAAGGTCATAGCAAGATGCCTGTTTTGCAAACTTTATGGAAGAAGAACTGGTGAGCAAAAAATGGCCGACCTGCCAGAGGAAAGAGTAATTCCTGATCTACCCCCTTTCACAAACATTGGTGTAGATTATTTTGGGCCAGTTGATGTCAAAAGTGGACGTAAAACTATCAAATGTTATGGAGTCATATTCACTTGCATGACAAGTAGGGCCGTGCACCTGGAGGTGGCCTACTCTCCAGACACTGACTCATGCATTCATGCCCTGAGAAGATTCATCTGTCGAAGAAGACAAGTTTCCCACATGAGCTCAGACAATGGCACAAATTTTGTGGGAGCAGAAAGAGAGCTACGAGAAGCCTTAGCATCTCTAAATCACAACCAAATCGAAAAGGCTTTGTCAGAAAGAGGGATCAAGTGGAGTTTCAACCCACCATCTGAATCACATTACAGTGGCACCTGGGAGCGCATCATACGTATAATCCGAAAGGTTCTAAGTTCTGTGCTCAAACAGCAAACATCGGATGATGAAGGGTTTCATACGGTACTATGTGAGGCTGAAGCAATACTCAATGATCGCCCCATCACAAAACTATCAGAAGATCCTAACGACCTCGAGGCTTTAACACCAAACCACCTGCTGGTCATGAACGGGAAACCAATTCTCCCACCAGGACTGTTTGATAAGGAAGATCTTTATGCTCGGAGAAGGTGGAAACAGGTTCAGTATATCGCTGATCTCTTTTGGAAGAGATGGATTCGCGAATACTTACCACTACTGCAAGAATGTCAAAAATGCACAAAGGAAAAAGGAGTTTCACACGTGGAGATGTTGTCATGGTGATGGATTCCACAGCACCACATGGCTCTTGGGTACTTGGTAGAGTACTAGAGACTTTTCCATATAAAAAAGGTCTGGTACGTGTGGTTCGTCTCCAAACCAAAACAAGTGTAATCAAGAGACCTGTAACGAAAATATGTCTATTGTGTGAAGCTACAGCTTGATTTACTTGAACAATGGTTTATAGAAAACATATCATGTTCTTATACATGTTAATATTAAGTAATCTGGTTTGTGTCATTACGGCTCTTTTAATTGAGATTGGTTAATTGCTTTGTCTTCTACCAGACGCAATTAGGGGCTGGTATGTAGGAGCCATATTTCGTTTTGTTTTTGTAATTTCTCACCCAAGACCCCAGGGGGCTGTATTTCTTTACCTGAGGCCGACGGCCTGGGCTCAAGGAAGGTATTTTAGTGATTGTATGATTTGGTTCAGGTGTTGTTGGACAGAAACATAGAGGCACACAGTTTTTGACTGTGCTCGACTTGTTGCGTTTTATTATTTTGTTTATGAACAAGTTTTAGTAACGGGTAAAAATTGATTATAAATTATTGGGATTGTTTCGACTCTTAAGAATACGTTTGTTTATTTAAGGTTGAGTACACGTCAAAACTCTCAAACAGCTATCCACAACCAGTAGGGCTAAGTAGAGGACATAGCTACTACACATGGTGTGGCATCATTAGATCAAAATTTTAATTTGTCCAACATTTTTTTGGACTAAATTCCTGGAAAAACTGAAAAGATTCACTGTCATCTATATGCTTACAGTGCCATCATGAGCAAGTTAGCATGCTCATTTAGCTAAAGTACAACCTTGCAGAGCTGCTAGCACAGCTGGGGAAACTGTCTTTCCTATGTATCTCTGTTGAATATTTGGTATTAATAAGATGAAGCCTAAAATGTTTTTCCTACCTAACATTTCCCTCCCCTTTGGATACTGTCCATCATTCCAGTCATTACTTCAATACATTCAGTTCAGTTTTATTTATCTGTCATCTCAAGGCACTTTACATAGTAAAGAGACCTCACAAAATCATACAGGAAAAACCAAGAAATACAAACTTGGACTGAGAAGGAAAAAAAAAATCTGTGTTTTCCAGAAAGAAACCTCCAGCAGATCTAGGCTCACCTAGTAGGGGTGAGAGTAAAGGGAGGAGAGTCCAGGGTGGGCTGATAATAGATAAACACTACATAAGCAAACGACACTGCTTTAAAGACGTGTACTGTACCATCAGGGCATGGGGCACAAAGCCAGAATGCATAATGCACATACTCCATGCCACATATTGTGTCTGCATAGATTTACTGTTATGCCACAAAGGAAAGGGGTGTTGAAATGCGATTTGTTTCAGTGCAACTTAATTGTAACTTAAAAATGTATCCATTACGAATACTACTGTATAAGAAATCCCTCTACACCCAGATTGTGAATTTACATCAGATAGCCAAATAATTCTGTTTATTCTGCTTTGGTTGTTGGAAGAGAAAAACACAAACTGTGCCACAACCCAAAATAAAATGCCTTTTAAGTAGCAGAGATGTTGGCACTATGCTACATGAAGGCCTATTAATCAACATTATTGAGTGGTTGTGTTGGCATCTCCCATAATTCTTCTCACCTTAGCTACAGTCTATCCTCACAGCTGACTGTGAAGTATATCGTTGCAGTGAATTGATAGTTTACTATGAATAAAGACAGTACACTGTTGGAGTGCTACAAAATATGGTGTGGCTGCTGAAGTGCTGCACATATGAAGGATGGTTTAAAGGTAATACAGCAGGAGACCACTATATACTGTAGTGTGACTCCCTTACCCAGGTGTGTGTGTGGTGGTGTGTGTGTGTGTGTGTGTGTGTGTGTGTGTGTGTGTGTGGTGGTGTGGTGGTGTGGTTTGTGCGTGCGTGTGTGCGTGCGTGTGTGCATGTGCGTGTGTGTGTGTGGGTGTGTATGTATGTGTGTGTCAGGCTATGAATTTTATTACAGCTCCAAAATAGACTCTGGCCCCAAAGCCCAAGCCTCTACACATCTTCAATTTCAAAAAGGTGGAGAGAAGAGGAGGGGGGTGAAGAAAAAATGAATAGGCCGTAAAGAAAAAAAAGAAGGAAAGAAGGGCCCAAAAGAATGGCGGCGAGGGAAGGAAAATGAAAGCGAGCCGATTCAATCTTCAAGCACCTTACAAGCGTTTGCGTCAGGTTTCTTGTTTAAAAGGAGAGGTTAGTGAGAGGATGTGGAGGAAGAGAAAAAGAGAAGTGTGGCGAGCGAAGGATGGGGTGGGGGAAATGTCCACGACTCCTCCTCGTTCTCTTCCCCTGTCTCTCTCACACACATTCATTCCTTCTTCTCTCTTTTCCAAACTGTAGTGAAAAGATTAAATTGTTTACGAGTGCGAAGCACGGCTAGCTCAAGCGGATGAGCCAAGAGCGACAGAGATAGACATTCTAATTCGCGGCTGTACTTAGCGCCCCGGTCCCTGTGTGCAACCACTAATTCTTTTATCTGGCTGCAACACTCCGGGCTTCAGCCACATTCAAAAAAGTATGTATATATATTATATATATATATATATATATATATATATATATATATATATATATATATATATATATATATATATATATATATATATATATATATCACGAAGAAGAAGGAATAGAGATCAAGAAAAAGGAGAAAAAGAAGTCAATGTGAGAAAAAAATCAGTTTCTTTACACTGTATAACTGATAAAATAATCTGTACTTGAATACTTGATTTCATTTTTTTTCCTCCTCCCCACTCTTGTCACCCCCCACCCCCAAGCTCACAAAGCGGGGCCGTCCGAGTGCAGTCTTAACCCTTTATCTTGACTGAACAGAAAGACATTGCCAGCATCTCTGTCTGTGTTGGGCTTGGGGGTGGGTGGATAGGGGGGTGCGTACATGTGTGACCATGTGCAAGTAATATGTGTGTGTAGGCTACATATTGCCATGTGCCGGAATTGGAAAGCTTAATGAGAGACGGACGGACTGTGGGATGTGAGTGTGTGTCTACAAGGCGAGTGAGGTGGGGGGATACAGCATGGAGAAGAATTACTGTTATCTCCCAGGCAGAAGAGGGAAGAGGGGGGAGATAAGAAACTGCTGCAGCTGACAGAGAGAGAGAGACAGAGAGAGGCAGAGACAAGGAGAGAGAGTGAATCAGGCATATGAGAAGTCGTGTTTCGATGGGGGCCGCCGTTGTAAATTTGCAGGATATTCAGAGCAAGCTAGCCCTGCTTGTGTGACTGCATCCATCTCTTTTTTTTGAAACCAGAGGTATGCTCTCCTGATAGTGGCATTGTGCATAGCACACTGTATAGAAAGCTCATCAGTGCTGGTTGCCTATTGGGGTGTTATCAGACCTAGTAAGGTAACTGCACGCTTATAGACTGCACCCAGATAATGGGGGGCAGAAGAAAAGAGATAAAGAGGGGGGGACCTCTTCTCATTAACAGCTATCTACTGCACTGCAGACAGTGGGCTGTATTGAGTGCTTCCTATGCTGGGTATAAATTAAAATGCACCCACAGTGAGGAAGTGGAGGGGGTGGGAGTGGAAGAAGTGAGGAAGAGGAGTGTTGTAAATGACAGTGAAGCAGAAGGGTGGGGCAATAGGGTGTGTGGAGGGACACTGTGGAGTCTGGCTTCAGTCTGACTGAGCTCTGCCCACAGGATTGGAGCATGTATGGAAATTGACCAGAAGGATATGTGTGTTGGTGCCTATCTGACTCCACAGCTGGTCATACTGAGAACTACACATGTTCATTCTGCTGTGGGCTATATCCTTTTCGGTTTCTGGCCCTTTTCTGCTTAAGTGTCTTACGCTGCAGTTCCACTAATGATCTTTAAATGCTGCTTCCAAAAATGATTTGAATATAATACAAAAACACCACAAATACATTTTTATTGACAGGACATAAAGCATTTTGGCCACTTTATTGCAGCTTAAAAAATATATACAGCATGTTTTTTTGAATTGGTTAACACTGTCCACTCAAAGCTAGAAGAAGGTTCAGATGTCGGCCTGGGATCATTCTGCATGTTCTGTCTGTGCATGTGTAGTTTTCTCCAGGTTCTCCGGCTTTCTCCCACAGTCCAAAAACATGCTGAGGTTAATTGGTGATTCTAAGACGCTAAATTGTCTGTAGGTCTGAATGTGAGTGTGATTGTTTGTCTCTATGTGTTGTCCTGTGATAGACTGGTGACCTGTCCAGTTGTCCCCTGCCTTCACTCTAAGTCAGCTGGGATAGACTCCAGCCCCCGCATGACTCTACAGAGGATAAAGTGGTGTATAGATAATGGATGGATTTTGTTTAGCCATAACTTTGCAGTTGCAAAGCAGCTGCATTTATGCCATATTGGAGTTCCCATAACTATCAGTTTCCCACTTGTGAATAGCATTCATGTCAATACCCGAGTCAAAAAATCTGAAGGAGAAAGTACCAAGAAAGCACCAATATATCAGATGCACCAGTGTCTGCAAAAGCAAACAGACAAGGTCGTCTTCTGTCAGTTTGTCTGTTGTTAAGGTAATTCAACAGGAATTGGTTTTAAATCTCATACATTCAACTACCCTTCAAAACAACCAACAAGGTTATAACATTTTGTTCCAATTACACTCCTGCATCACAGATATCAGTAGATTTTTGGCAAACATTTCACTTGCTAGGCAGTATGGTAAAAATCAGCTATGTAATTTTGATTATTACCAAATACGAGGGGGAAATATAATTATCGGTAATTATTATTATTATTCATTGTTTAATAAAAAATTAAGCAGCAACAGAAACCCAACAGGGAAAACCTCATCTGGTGTCTAGATGGATGATCAACTCTGTGTATTGTCCTGTCTTCTGTAAATCTTGCTTTAGTTAGTTTCACAAAAAGCATTTCTATTGACTTTCATCCAAGAAGTATCCCAGGCCTGAGATGTAACACGTGTCCCTATACAGGGAATATATAGGAAGGTCAGCTGACTGACTTGTCAAATCACAACAAAGTCAAACAAAGGATGACAGGAATGCATTAAAGGTGGAACAGGCATTACTTTTTTGGCATCATTAGGAAAAAAATCCCAAACTAACCTTCCAGCATATTGTAATTCGAAAGGGCAAACTAGACTTCTGCACTTCTTCTGGGCTTTATTTTGTGTAAGAGAAACCAACCTGTGATGAGGAAGCATAGCCAATCATGGACTTCTTCATCCAGAGCAGGTGAGAGTATTAATTGCAACACATTCAGCAGGTGCAATGGGATAGATGGAGAACATTTACTCAGGGAAACAGCGTTTGAATCCTGCATGAAGCCAGGGTAATGTTGACTTTTAGCTTGACTATTTTACATTCAAGTATTTCCATGACATTATCCCACAGCTGTCTAAGACAGGCACCGGTGCTCATTATTGGCAGCTAAAAACACAGAAATTTTGAACATCAGCATTAGACAGTTTGTTCAAACTCCTTTTGTCTCTATGGTGTGAAGCAAATGACATGAGGAAGGTTATGCCTCAAGGCTGGACCTTTTATTTTCTTAATGATGAATGTTGCTGAGATTCTGAATAAGCTTTTTGCAGCTGTCACTGAACCCAGGAGTTTTAGTTTCACATCAGCTCTCTTTGGCTGTTGATTGGCCCTGAATGACATTAATTAATGAATCATTCAAACCGAACAGTTGATTAAAATTTGCTAGTGTAACAACATTGAAAATATTGTTTTCAGGTGGTTGAAGTCAAATGTACATACTGGACTAGAAATCCTGCCCAAGGTGCCCCCCTCCCTCATTATCATAATGTCCATCTGAATCCCCAGTGACATGTGTTTTGCTTGATTATAGTGGGCTGCAGCCCTCAGTCTGTGCTCGCTGAGGTTTACATATCAAACAGGTAATCTCTGAGCCAGTTGTCAACTCAGGGGCTAAGAGTTCAATCTGGCCTGAGGTGCTGTGCTGGGAGGGGGTGGCAGCACGCCTGTCTGCATATTGATACCAATGCAACGCTCGTTTTACGGTGACAGTGGTTGTGTTCCCATTCACATTCTGTCTCTTTCTCTCTTGTGCTGTTCAGAGACATGGTGATGAGGAGGGAAAATGCAGTCAGCCTTGAAAAGAGCTAAAAAAAAAAAAATAGAAGAAAAAACAATACTCTCCCTTCCCCTCTTTCCAGACCCCGTCTCCCCTCCATCATCTCTGCTGACACACAAGCCTGTGCAAGCAGGCCGAACATATAACGACACCCTGCCACATGGTGCACTTTTAGTGTGTGTGTATGCATGTGTGTGTGTGGACAAGACAATCATCAGCTGGCAGAACCCACGTCTTCCTGATAAACCACCTCTCTCACTCCTACTCTCTCCCTGTCTCTTTCTTGCTCTCTTGCCTCCCCCCTTCACAATAGAGTCTGCACCTTCATTTGCATGGTGCAATTGGCTCTCGGCGGCAGTGTGTTGTAGCCAGACAAGTGTAGCATTACGGAGGGAACAAGTTACCATGGGGAAGGTTAATACAGACAATAAGGGAGGCAGATAATGGGAATTGGGTTCCTGTTTTTCAAACCTCTTATCGGCCCCAGTACGAGAAATCAGGCCCCTGCTTTGAATAAAGAGGTGGGGGGTGTTTAAAGGCCCAGCTCTGTCAAGAGCGCTGCTGTCATGTCCCTACACGGCCACAGTTTGTTCTGTGACATTTTCACAGATGCACTTGGGGGGATGGGTGGGGGTTTAGTTGATGGTAGTATTGTAGCATTGAGTGATTAACCAACCTTGGCAAACTTCACTGTCCCTCCTCACCTCCTTTCCCACATTTATCAGTGTGTGCTTTTATCAAGTATTTTGACGCAGTTGTTTCTTCAGTTGTGTTCACAAGTTGTGTATATCCCACAGGAGCTGCTTTTGAGTGACCTTAACATGAAAAGTACAGTGGGCAAAAAGAAACATGCAGCCAAAAATAGAAATAAATAGAAATGGCACTGACATTCATATTTTTATTTTTATATGAACATGTGATATAAATTTGCCAGCTTTAAGAAACTGTTTAGCCAATGGTAAACACCATTTTCCTTTGAAATAAGAGCTACCTAGTGACTTGTGATTTATGGCAATATAACTTTGTAATACTACACAAAAGACGTTTGAGTTCTCTTTACCTCTAGCCATGCTTGTGCTGTTTCAGGAAAGGTGCAGAACTTTATATTGTGTTGAAAAATTAGCCCAAAGTGAGTAAAAATGAGACAGAAACAAAAAAATTCACAGAAGTAAGTAAATGTCTACTATTCTAAATAGAATTAGTCTGAATACAAATTCTACACCCATAACTTCGTAACTAAGTCCTGCCTAGGAACTGCTTCACATATCATAAAAGATGGCAATTTATTATTTTATATTATTATAACAATCCAATTTTGTGCAGTCAGCCTTTGTGGCTCAACGCTGTGTTCACATACTGGACTTGCCCATTTCCAAATGTCTAAATAGCATTCATGTCAACATGTGAGTAACTAAAAACTGACATTTAAAAGATTTCACTGTATTGAACAGGCATGTTATAGTTACCCCTAACGCATCACGCACTGTTCTGCTGTGTTCCAAATACACTGCCTGGCTAAAAAAAATAAAAATAAGTCGCCACCTGGATTTAACTAAGCAAATAGGTAAGAGCCTCCATTGGATAATTACTGCAGTGATGAATATGTTTCAGCTGCAACAACTTATTTAACCCTGGCTGATGCAGTGAGGAGCTTCTCATTTCTTAAACAACCATGTTGGAAGGCATATCCTGTGGTCATGGAAAGGATGTTAATCTGTCTCAGAAGGGTCAAATTATTGGCCTGCATCAAGCAAAGAAAACATCTAAGAAGATTTCTGAAACTACTAAAATCAGGTTAGGAACCGTCCAATGCATCATTAAAACCTGAAGGATAGTGGAGAACCATCATCTTCAAGGAACAAATGTGGTCGGTCATGTGGTCTGATGAGTCCAGATTTACCCTGTTCCAAAATGATTGGTGCATCAGGGTAAGAAGAGAGGCAGGTGAAGTGATGCACTCATCATGGCTAGTGCCTACCAGCCTGTGGGGGTTAGGATTATGATCTGGGGTTGGTCAAGTTCAGCAATATCATGTTCCCAAAGAATGAGATCAGCTGACTACCTGAATATACTGAATGACCAGATCTTTTCATCAGTGGAGTATTTCTTCACTGATGGCATGGACATGTTCCAAGATGACAATGTCATGATTCATGGGGCTTACATTGAGAATGAGTGGTTCAGGGAGCATGAGGCATCATTTTCACACATGGATTGGCCGCCACAAAGTCCAGAACTCTGAATCTTTGGGATGTACTGGAGAAGGCTTTGCACGGTGGTCCGACCCTCCCATCATCAATATAAGATCTTGCTGAACAAAAAATTAATGCATCTCTGAACAGAAATGAATGCTGTGACATTGCAGAAGCTCATCGAAACAATGCCACAGCGAATGAGTGCCATACTTGAAGGCAGTTCAACAAAATGTTAGCGTGCAACTTTTTTTTGTCAGTGTACATTTCTGCATAGTTGGGATTTATAATGTTTGTAATTTCAGCTCTTGCTTTGAAGAAATATAACTTTCTATTTTGTTTTGTTAGTATTCATTGACAGCAGAGGCCTGTGCTATGAAGAAGGATTCAAAGTTATTGAAGTAACTTCAGGTTTAACTCTGGGTTTTCAAGCCTTCGATGTTAGTTTCATGAGGTACATCACCATGGTAGGTTATGCTGTACACCTAACCTGTTCCAGAGCAGCTTAGGTTTGACGTAACACATCAATGTGTATGAAACCTACTGACCAGTCAGTTCTGTTGGAAAATGGCATCGCTGTCCCTGAAACATCTGATGGAGTGAGGGGAAGGTAGGAGGTTTTAGAGCTGCTGGTGGTTTCAAAGGTATAAGCATGTACAGTATAATCCTACTAAAAGAGACTAAAAGATGACACAGAGGTATCATAGCCTGCATGATGATTATATAAGAGTTGCAGTAAGCCAACCAATTGGTTTGAATATTTTTTGCATTTGTTCTTTACTAGCTCCTAAAACTGTTGAGCACCACCAGGGTTGAAACTGGACGGATAGGGCTAAAAATGTTTTACAGGCCAAATGAATGTGACTGAACATCAGATTGCTGATTCATTCTTAATCACAAAAATACTCTCATTTTATTAGACTACTTGATTATTTATTATTTAAAGAGTTCGTTTTTTGGTGAGTAACATAAACAGCCATGATTTTGTTATATAATGCGATGTATAATAATATTACAATGATCTTACCTAAGAAACCTACATTTAAACAAATATTTACATAACGGAAATTATTGTCAGTTGTACTGATGTCTGAATGTGAGGGAGTGATCATGAAAAGTCTGAAAATTTATATTGAAACAGTTTTATTTTTATTTTTTTATTTGCCAGCTTTCCTACCTGCTTTAGCTGCCACACTTGTTTCTTTTAGCCTGCATTATATCTTAAACCTGAGGATTATTATCTGTTCTTCTCGTGAGAAAATACGCAGCTATACAAGTGTCCACAAATGCAATTGGTCATCACAATTTTGATATGAATGTGCATGTTCAGAGCACATTCAACTTTTGGTTGACTTGATAAACAGCTTCAGTTAGGTTCAGCGAAGCCAGATAATGAAAACATATCCTGGATAGTACTTCATAGTACAGCCCTCTGGAATCTGCTGCACTGAATAAAAGGCAACAGCACAAAAAGACATAAGACTGGCAGTCTCCATCTTGAGTTGTCAAATGACATTTGCAAATGCTAAAAATGGAAATCTCCTCAGCATGACGGGTCGAAGTGAGTCCATGGGCAAATTTTTAAAAAATCTTTCTCTATATTTACAAAGATACAACCATTGATAGAGGGTGATGATGACCATATTTTAATGATTTCAACAAACCACAATGCTCCTCTAGGATGCCCCTCCAATGATCTGCATCTTCATTTAAATTCCCAACTGTTACCTCCCTCTTCTATCTTCCCCTTTCCTCCTATCTCACTCCCAGTCCTCCCAGCAGGCGAACACAGCCAATTACCAGGCGCTCACACAGGTCCTAACAAGAATACAATGGCTGTGCATTTTTCATCCCATACTTTAGCAGGAGGTTTTAGAAGGAAGGTAGGGGGTAGAAAGGAGAGGAGAGAGATTGGAGCTATGATGGTTTTGTGAGTCACTGTAGATGGGAGTTGATGGCAGTCGATGTTGTTAAGGATGAGAAGGGGGCCAACTGAACACCTCACGTGTGGAATTAAGTTTGAGCCCTGGGTTGTCTGGCTTCTGTGGAGAATGTGTGCGTGTGTGTGTGTGTATGTGTGTGTAGAGGGGAGTGGGTTAGATGGACCAGTGATGGGAAAGAGTTCTTAATCATCCCCCCACAGTCAGTCATTGGTACTCTTGTCAAATGGGTCCCATCATCATGACATTTAAAATATTCATTAATTATCTCGCTGACTTGATGAGCTTTTTCTGATGCTTATAACCCCTGACACAGACACACACTTACACACACACACACACACACACACATGCACACACCTTACTCTGACATAAATAAATAATGGGAAAATGTGTTGCTCCCCATTGTCTCGCATCGTTTTGAAGGAGCGGTTGTTAGATACTTTATGGCCTATTGTAGGACTGTAGCCATTATGTTGGAGCTGTCTGAGAATTATGGGGCCATTGTTAATGTAAATGTAGTTCTCCAGCCCCACTCGTCTTCCTATCTATCTAATGTCTCCTTTGCTGAGCTCAGAAGGGGCAGTATTTTGGATATGCGACAGTTTGGGTAACCTGCCTGCCAATCAAATCCAATCCAGTGTGTATTGATATGAATACTGTCCTCCATCGTGGAAGGGGCTAAAACAGAGAAATGTATAAAGATAATATGCGGGGAAACAACAGAGAACCTGTGATGGTGGAACGTGTAGTTGTAAATAGTCACATAAGTGTTTCTGTAAATATGAAGACAGAGAAAAGCTTTTTAGGACTTGCAAATTTGAGGATTTGTTTTTCTCTTCCACAAATAAAACACAAAAGTGACACATTCTCAAATTCTTCATTACAGATGGATATATGCTATCATATGAAAGACAAATTATGAAACTCAGGTGCTCACATTTTTGCAACAGATGCTGCAGTGAATATAGTGCAAAAACATTCACACACCTTTATTAAATGTGATGAACTAAAACTCATGAACAACATTTGCACATCTGTTAATGACAGAATATTTTCTCACAAGATTTTTTTCTTGGATATTTTTTATTTCACAAAGACAAGATACTAACTACAATAGTTTGAATTTGCCAGAATGGGTCTAATATCCTATTATTTATTTACTTATTTTGCTCACAAGTGACTTACATGCACTTGTATTTTTGCACCACATATCTCTGAAAATTGGAGCCAAAGTGACCTGTGCGGAGTGGCACTGTTCAGAGCTCAGACGACTTTTGACCTATCAAAAGAGCTGTTTGGACATCTGACCCAAGGTCCCTGAATGGAAAAACAAACAAAAAAAACAAAAACAAAAAAACAACATGATTAACATTACATTACATAACATACATAACATTACATTTTCAACCATGTGTCACTTGAAAACACTGGATGATCCCCAAGGTTTCCCTTAGTGCTGTCCATGGGTTTCCCCAAAAGCCACCTGATAGGTTAACTCCTCTTTTGTCAGTAAGACTTTGAGGGTGGATGGTATGATAGGGAGAGAAACAGGTCAGAAAATCACACAGACCTCTTTTGGTTTCATAATTGAATGTAAATTGGTCTGACGTTCAGCTAAAACAACATTTGCGTCGATTTCTGTAGTTAAATGCTATTCACTAAACAAAGGCCTACTTAAGATAAGCTAACAGTTCTATTAAGATATCTGGCAAGCTCAGGTTCATTTAAACTGTTGAGTTAGCTAGGTGGTTTGGGCAGAATATCAAAGAAACTCTAATGAATCTACAGCTGTGTAATACCAGCTACTCTGGTCACTCTCAGCTATAACATCATTATTGTCTGTATATTGTGGAATGTAAATGAATTGGCTTTTCATGTAATTATTACAAAGACTGGTCCATGTATATCAATGTATTCACTGTAATATTCTGTCCTCTTTAGTGATATTCTGCCTGTTATATGTAACAATGTTTCAGTTAGGACCTAGAAGCAGAATAGACACAGCAGAAAGTAGTCTTATTAACAACAGTTGAACTGATGAAGCGGGCTGAGTGAGGCTGGAGTTGTCTGTTGATATGGTGACTGGGAAGGAATCATGGCAGGGTTGGGAGGCTGAGTGAGGTGACTGACCAGAGAGTAATACGTAGCAGGGGAAGCTGTTGGTGAAGAGGTGGTGGATTATACAGCCAGAATGGAGTAGCTGTCTGAAAATTGTATTCCTGGAGACAGCTGATGTTTGAGGAAGCCAGTTAGTCAGGAGGATGATGTCAGCAGGAAATCAGAAGAGGCAGTTGACCTGAGACAGACAAAGGCACAAGTTAAACAGAGTTTCAGAGCAACATGAGGAAGAAGGCCAACAAGAGGTAAAGTTGATAGACAAACTGCTGTGAAGACTGCAGTGAAGAGCTTAGAGGAACTAACTAGTGCAGGAGCTGGACTGTTGGTTGTCGCCACTCCTAGAAGCACACACATACGCACATAAGCAGTGGACAAATGAGAGACTTTAGGGAGAAAGAGGAAAAATGGCAGAGGCACAAGGGAGGTACAGCCAAACCATGACATTAACACCTCTGTTTTTAGATTTGATTTACTGATACACAGCAGAGTAGACTTTCAGAAAGGGTTCATTGTTATTAGTTGGACAGTAAAACTAGCTCATGTTGCTACATTCAGAACAAAGGGTGTTCAGTAAATGTCAGTCATAGGCCTGCTTTTTAATAGCACGCACAGACAGCTGCAGACCTCACGCACACAGAGTAGTCCACTAAAGTCTGCTTTGAAGACGCCATTGCATACATGCGCAGTAGCTCATATGATTGTATTCCATGCATGCACTCTACTGCTGAGCATGTGCACAATTGCTTTATAGCATAGTCACCACATGGAAACAAATTTTGGGTTACATGCAGACGTGTGTGAAAGGGTCCCTGTTAACTTTGGATGATGACAGTATTTTCTTTACCCATACTAGACTCCTGTGCCCTCATTGAAAGAATAACACCAGCTTTAGAAAGAGGTGAGCTCCTCATTTGTGCTAGAAGCTATAGTTATAATAGCAGCAACAAGCATAATACACCTATGTCTACACAGAAATGTACTTTTTGTGTTTTCTAAACATGAATTAATAGTCATACTGAAGGTGGGCCAAAGTGTTAATGGGTGTCATGTTTTGGCAAGAAAGTGTCAAGTGTATCTCACGCTCTACTGCATCAGTTTTGTCTCATTTTTATGGTTACAGGTGTTCAGGTCTAAGTCACTGCAGTACTGTTTCTCACCATTTAAAAACAATTTAGAATTTTTGTCAGTGTGATGCTTTTTACTCATGTATTCATACACAGAAGACATCACTAATGACATTGAATAACAGTAGATAAAGTCAGCAGCAGAATTCTGAAATGATCAGTATCGGTTTTCAAAAGACACACAGTCCACATGGCCGACCAGATCAGAGACTTCATGAATAAAAATAGATGGGGATAGATTTCCTCCTGGGGAATGACAACCCATTTGTTTTCATTTTGCAGATGGTCATTGCCCCACGCCCCACCCCACGTTCAGATCACACACTACCTCCTTCTCCCTCAGGCTGCATGTTTCATCCACTTTTCCCCCCTTCCACCAGCATACACTTCCTATTATGCCATAATAGCAGGAATAGAGGGGTGGCGGTGGGTAAAGCAATGACCTACTAAGGATCAGAGAGTGGATTCACATCTGATTTATCTATGTACCTCTTGATACAGGCTCATTGCTGCACATTATAAAACAAGAGCATGGTATGGTTCTTATGAAAGGTGAACACAAAAGTATTTTATTTGTAAAATGTGACCTTGTTGATAAAACTGACAGCTGAACCAGCATGTGCATTATCACTGATGAAAATGATGTGAAACAGTTAGGTTTAATAAGAGTGACATGTGCAAGCTTCTTGAGGCAGTCAACTTGCACTGCTCTGCTGGCACACATGACATACATCACTATCAACGCATCATCTACCAAACACACCATCCCAATTTGGCAGATAATTAAGCTGCCAAAATGCCCATGTCTTCTTCTGATACACTATATTGCCAAAAGTATTCGCTCACCGGCCTTGACTCGCATATAAGTGACATCCCATTCCTAATCCATAGGGTTCAATATGACGTCGGTCCACCCTTTGCAGCTATAACAGCTTCAACTCACAGCCACAGTGCATGTGTTAGAGTGGATGGTCCACTAATCCCAAGGATGGCGATTTGGTTCCTGGCCCGTCTGCATGTTGAAGTGTTCTGGGGCAAGAGACTGAACACCAAGTTGTTGCCAATGGGAGGTGAGCACCTTGCATTGCTGTTCTAATGCCTTTGGTGTGTGAGTGCATGAGTGAACGAATGTATGAGAAACATTACAAAATCTGAGATTTTCTACGACCACAATGCAAGAGTGCTATATCTGGTCTGGATGAGGCATGTAAACCCGCAACATCTCAGCTCCACCCTACTTAATCATTAGGAGGTGTTCAGTTATCTCACAGTTCAATACAGCTCCGTGAATGCCTATGAGTCCTACCCGAATACAGAATTCAAATAGCAATTCTAATTTGCACTAAATTAGAGCAAATTATGACACTAATTTTACTCTGTGTCATAATTTGCCCGAATACATTCCCTAGAAAACAACACAATTTCCCTTCCTTGTTATGTGAGCAACCCAGGCCCTTCCTTTTCAACTTTTGAGGCAGCTCAAGCTTCCTTGCTTCCTGACTGCATCACACCAAAGAGGACGTTGGGAACTGCAGTTCCAGCTCTATTCCCTTCCTTTAAGTCTACTGTCTGCATTTATTTCAGCAGGTGCACCCTGTGTGTCCAAGGAGGATTCGTGCCAGCTCAAGCCAAAGATTCCTAGCAGATTTATGCTTACCAAAAGGGACGTATGTATGGAAAAACCTGCATTCTGCCCTTCACCCAGATGTAGAAAACGAGCTCCATATGAAAAGGTTACAAATAAGCCCCATAGATGTTGCTACCAGAAAACATTCATGCAAAAAAAAACTCTCATGATTGAGCTCTCAGCTCCTTACAATACTTGCATTCAAAATATAAATAACTTAATTCTTTAAGATCATTTTCCTTTTCCTACACTTCTATAGATAATGCAAGGCAGATAATGAAGTTGGCAAGGTTTGGTGCATGGCTGAGATTAGCAGAAATTATATATCTAGTCTTCAAAGCAATGTCTTTCCTCCTTTTGCAATGGCAATTTTTCAATGTAAAATAGCACTCAAAGTTTTATTTCTCTGTTAAATTGAAATTTTATTGTCACAGTAGCTCTCACATTGTCAACACTTTGTTAAAAGAATGATGACTTCTCAATATCACATACAAATTCCCATTTAACCACTGTCTCCTTCTCATTGTGTCCTACATGTGAGGAAACTTCTGGATGACCAGATATGGCTGATATTAAATCTCAGCTACTGTTCACTAGAAGGCGTCAACTTGAAGATGGTTATTTGGTCTGATATTATGTTCTATGTTAGGCGGACATCAATCACTGCACATCATAACAAACACGCCATCCCTATCATGAAGCATAGTGGTGGCAGCATCATGATGTAGGTATGATTCTCTGCAACAAACCCTGGAAGACTTGTAAAGGTAAAGGTTAAAATGAATGCACCAAAGTGTGAGGAAATCTCACAGAACAACCTCAAGCAATCTGCAGGAGGACTGGGATTTGGAGGAAGATTTGTAGTCAAACACAAGAAGAAGTTGGGAAAACATAGTTGGTTCAAGGTATTTCAACAAAAGAAAAAGTTTTTGCTTATATGCTTAAAAGCAGATTGTGAATGGGTGAATGGGAAACGCATTAGTATATTCCAACATATAAGAATTTGGGGTTGTGTCTCAGAAAGCTATGAAAAAATAAGAGTGCACAGCTGAGAATTAAAGTAGCAGCAGCAGAGCTTCAAACAGAGAGAAATTTATTGTTGGGGAGTTACAGTATTTGGACCAGTTTTGTATTCTGTCTCTTGCTGCATCAGCTACAGCCTCCCTAAATTAAGCTAAGCTAGCCAGGGCTTATAGTTTAAAACCAGCTCTAAACCACTGTTCTGGCCTTCGGTGAGGATGGAGATTTAGAAGACTGAAGTCAATGTCGCTGCTTTCAACTGGTAATAAATGATTCTTTGGTTCCTGTCAGTGTAGACATTAAAACAAGAGTTATGAATGTATGTAGCTATGGTCCAGTGAATTTACACCAGCAGCATCTCCAGTCTCGACATCTCTACAACTCTACTGCCCACAGTCATGTCTGTCGGTTTAAGGAGGAAGAAAAAGCAAAGCAAGGTCATAAAAGCAGTCGGCTATGTGACTCCCGTAATATTACAGGTCTGGTACATGACCTGTCACCCTTTTCACTGCCACCTGGTGCCATGAAAATTTTCTTTAAATAATTATAATATGTGATGACACCTCAAACAGGAAGCGGTTAATTAAATTCATTTAGCTCTAATTAAATTAAGAGCTGTGGAGAAGGAACAGGAATGCCTGATATAAAGAAACCAATAAACAGATCTCAGGCTCAGCATGAACAAAACCCTCCAGTCAACCTGACGGAAACAATAACCAAAAATAAAATAATAGTCCAGGGCCTGACATCATGCTCCAGTGTATTATTTATCTCAAAGACCTTTATTAATTTTGCTCCTGTTTGTTTTGGTGGGCCAACTATAGCATTAAGAGAAATTGCCTGGTTAAAGATTGATAAGAGCTGGGCCTTTGTGCATGCAGTTTTCATTGTGCTTGCATGTGTGTGTCTGAATCAGTGTGTGAATATATGTGCTCATCATACTCCTTATGTGCATGTGAATGTGTGCACACATACTTGGACCTTTCAAGTCATGAAAACATCTATTGCTTTCTGTTCTTTCTGTGTGCAATTATCTGTGTGTGTGTGTGTGTGTGTGTGTGTGTGTGTGTGTGTGTGTGTGTGTGTGTGTGTGTGTGTAAATGCACCATTGCATTGCGTATGTGTGTGTTTGCCTACCTTTGCTTTTGAGCATCTATGAAAATGAAATGGCCATATGTGACCATAAAGGAGGACGCTGGTATTTTTTTGGTAAGCATTTATATATTTTATATTGCTAACATTGATGTTACTCAAACAAATGCTTGTGTTTTCATAGTTGGTTTAATGCAGCATCTGATTCTTAGTTTTCAAGATCAGGTTGATAAGCTTTTTTCCCAGGTTGAAGATTGGTGGAGACACACATCGATGTGAGGTAACCAGTTCCTTGAATCAATGGTTACCAATGATGATGTTGAATCTCATCTAATCTAAAGATGTCATTTTTGGGGTACAACAAACAGGAGTATGAGTGTACCAAAGGGCTGCAGATCCTTTAATGTCAATGATATTTTTAAAAAGGTCAATGTGAAATATTTGACTGTTGTCTGGTCCATGTGTTGGCAAGGTAGCATTGGTACTTCTTGTTTATAAGCGAAAGAAGCTCAAAGTGTAGATGCATAATTGTGGGTAGACTTCAAAATTTCACAGGTTTCATGGATATCATAGCAGTCTTTAAGCTTCCATCCATCCATTATCTATACACCGCTTAATCCTCACTAGGGTCGCGGGGGGGGCTGGAGCCTATCCCAGCTGACTCGGGCGAAGGCAGGGGACACCCTAGACAGGTCGCCAGTCTGTCGCAGGGCTACATACAAAGACAAACAATCACTCTCACATTCACACCTACAGGCAATTTAGAATGATCAATTAACCTCAGCATATTTTTGGACTGTGGGAGGAAGCCGGAGTACCCGGAGAAAACCCACGCATGCACAGGGAGAACATGCAAACTCCATGCAGAAAGGTCCCGGGAAAGCCGGGACGCGAACCAGGGACCTCCTCGCCGCAAGGCGAAAGTGCTAACCACTACACCACTGTGCAGCCCTTCTTTTAAGCTTATCAATAAAAATTATTCATCAGGATATTTAGTATTTAAATCAAGTAGCATGAGGAAAGCAGGTTACTTCATGTGTTGGACGCATCTTATCTGCAACTGCTCATGGTGCTTCCAAGTTGTGTAATATTTATCAGGTTGCCACTAAAAACTGCAATGTGTCTGTCTTTTTAGCCAATAAAGGCCCCTTGTTCAAGGTAATTGAAAGAACATGTCACAATGAGAAACAGTGTTGCTGACTGATGGCTTTAGTAGTTTTTGGTTTTACTGTTCGTTGGATATACACAATACTTTGACAACTGTAAGCAAAGCTAAAATGTTTAAGAATAACATAAAACATTTTGTAGCTACTTTCAGTCAACATAAAACCCATAACAACATTTAATGGTTTTATCTCTATGTTTTGGCTCACATTTTGTTTGCTTCCTTACTCAGTGTTTGCACATACAATGTCTATGTGTATGATGTTGATCGCTCCATCTCATATGTGTGGTGAGAGTTTGACTGATGGTGCTGCGGTGGCCAAAGTGGCATGGATCCGGAGTAGCAGTCGACAGGGTTCTCCTGCAGGGCCGTGCCTGGTATCGATCGACTGAGCCTGACCAGGTGTCTGCCTGGAGAGAGGGAGGCAAAAAACCGAGATCAGCCATGCAGACAGAAAGAGAGAAGGACTGAGAGGGGGAGAGAGGAGGATCTGGCCAGCTGAGTTGACCACAGGGACTAATGTCTGGTAGCTTTTTAAGGAACTAAAGGTACCTGCATGCTTTATGTCTTGTGAGGATTAAGCAAATTAGTTAGCTGAAATTTCAAAAAGCAATAACTGTCTTAAGTCTTATTATATATTTACTGCATACAACACTAAAAACAATGACAACCGTAACAAAATTTTAAGGTAGATGTTGACATTTTGGCTCTTAGAATTTTACATGTCCATTTTCCCATCTCCTCTTTTGCCTTTCTCCAAACATTGCGGCTGAGCAGGATTTATGCTGTGAGGTCATTTGCTGCGACTTCTTTTATGTGAGTGGTGTAAACCCTTAACAGGCTAATGCATTAACAATATCCTCTTTTAAGAATCCCAACCTCCTCCCTCCCCTCCATAGCCTGCAAACAGCTTAAGCAGCCAGTCACCTCTTTTCCCTGGCATTAAATTGTGAAAGTAATTGCGACCCTCACTCCATCCCTGTTGCCATTGCCTCCTCTCTTGTAGTGCTGAGATGCTTTTGATGCCCCCACCCTCCTGTGGTAGTTAAGGTTAAGGGCTTCAAGGTGTCTTATCTCAAATTCATCATGACTTCAACTGATCCTGGGTCACTGATAGACAGCAATAACCCTCAGAGGAGGCTTTTATTATAGTCGGTGAATAGGTGGGTTTCAGAAAGCAGATGGTTTGGTCAGACACAATGTCCACATAGTGTGGAAGATCTATGCTATATAGCCAAAAATGTGTGGACACACTGATCTGTGGAAATACTTGACTATTTCACCTGAGTGTGATCACAAGTGTACTCTGCTGCAACTGTTTGATGCCCATCAGTGATGTCATGGGGTCTTCAAGAACCCTTACATGTCATTGCATCAAGTTAAAAGGTAAACCACAGGAGGTCAGCAAAATACAAGGTTTCAGTCAGGTGTTAGGTGTTAGTCTTAAAGTAATACCTATATTATTATTTCTATGACTGGGGTTGTTCCAGTCACTGATGACTCACTGATTTATATTTCAGATGACCACTTTGTGTAGGGAATAAGCATGTCTTTCTATTGTTTGTAATTTGTAATCCTTCCACGTGCTAGGTAATCCATCATGGAACCATGATGTTATTTTAGTATACCAAAACTGCAGATTACAGATTTATAAACATGACCAGAGAGGTCAATGCCGTGTCCTGGGGATGTTTAAATGTAGTGTAGACCCTTCAGATTAACATTTTAAAAAGCCTCTATGCCTGTATTTGCCTTTCTTGATTACTTGGGTGACATGTCTGCAGACGCAAACATTTGCACATAGTTTTTTGTGTTGGAAAAAAACCCCGAATTTAATAAATTTACATTCTTCTATGTTTTTTCTTTCGACTTTGTGGCCTCATAAATATTTCTAATAATATGCTGCATTACAGCTCCAACAGCACAGCTTGTGTTTTCTGCTCCTTTGTAGTCGTTTTAGGTTTCCATGGGTATTTTCTTGTAATGTTGCATTTTTTTCTAGTTGTTCTTCGTCTTCATAGCCAGTAATCCATCCATTCTGCAGACTTTGTGTTCATCACATCCCTCAGTCATTTCATGTATTGGTTTTATCTATTTAGTTATTGGAGAAACAATGTCAACATGATAATTGATAATTTTTTGCTTTAGGTCTGTACAGTAGTGTCACATAAGTGTAATGTGTGTGTGTGTGTGTGTGTGTGTGTGTGTGTGTGTGTGTGTGTGTGTGTGTGTGTGTGTGCACTTTCTGTCTTTCTTAATTCTGCATTGTTGCACACATATTTCAATCATGTTATGTTCTTTTAATTCTTATTCTTTTTGTTCTAATTGTTTTTTTTGCTTTTGTTCAAGTAAATTAGGGCATTAGCAATAAAGTATGGTAAATCTTTGTTGCTTCATGTGTTTTGGTTATACATCTAAGTACAATAGCTTCAGATGTGCATGTAGCAGCAGTGCCAAATGTCAAAACCACACACGCTGGCCACATGGTGAGGGAAGATTTCCCCGATTAGATTTGTAAATCAAAAACCAATGCATATGACATGCAAGAATTAATTTGTTTTATATTCCTTGGTTACATTTTTGGTGGAACACATTTTGAAGATTTAGAATGTATTTGTGCCTGCTGTTCCCCACTATTATATGCTTCAATTCATACATCTATTTGTGAGCCCATAAAACAGGCATTGACTACCCATGTAAATTGTGTTCCCCACAATAAATTATATGCATACTTGCAAAAATACATAACTGCTGTCGGTCTCCCCGCTCCATGTCACCGGCATACTAATAACGCCGTACTAGGAGGCCAATGATGCCACTTCCATTATTTTTCCATTTAGCCATAATTTTGCAGAGGAAGTAAGACTTGGTGAAATTGCATCCCTCTGCCCCCCCCGTGCCCGATTCCTACCATCCTTGCTTCTTCTCTCACAGGCTGGCTCTATATCTCCGAGTGCCTGCTTTTTCTCCCCTTCTCATTCAGCTTCTGAGGCACATGGGGGTTGTTTTCATCCCGGTGAGTGGATAGAAAACGCTAGTGACCTGTGCACGCCTTTGGTTCAGTGGACAATTTCGTCTCAAGCTGTGGAGGCTACAAGCTCAGGGGTTACAGGTCAAGTTATCCCACAGTGAAACGGACACCATAGAAAAGTAATGCAGCCAAAACCTGCTTTGTATGCCTGGCTGATACAAAGTAGAGTGGTGTATCTGGAATCCTTTATTGTTGCTTTAAAATATAACTGAAAAGATATTGCTTTTTTTTCTTTATTTCTTTTTAGCTGCAGCTTACACTGTTAATTATATAGTGCAGGATCTCCTAAATAACCAGGGTGCAAATAAGAAATGTATGTGTTCTATCTTTTAGCTGCAAAATGAGGCACCCATGGTCTGAGAATCTAGCAGTTAGCGAGTTAGAATGATATTGTTTCTTTAAATATAATATTCTCAGTAAATAATTAACTAAACTGGCCTATTCTGCACAAAATGATGCAGGTATGTTGACACTAAATGTGTAAAAATTAGCCTGTTAATTAATTTTAGTGAGATCACTGGTTGATTTGAGAGCTGGGTCCTGATGCAGAGAACTCGAGAGCTCCTATTAAAAATGCAGGGTCATCCACCAAACAAACTGAACCTGTGTTATGTCATCTCACCAACCCATGGCTCTGGCCAATCACATACATGAAAGACCTTTTACTGCTTGTAAACTCCTGAGTGAAGCAAGAATATATATCAGATGAAAAACACACTGCACATGCTGGCTCATATATATATATATATATATATATATATATATATATATATATATATATATATATATATATATATATATATATATATATATAATATATATATATATATATATATATATATATATATATATATATATATATATATGAAAATCACACATGCCAGCTGTGACTGTGTTATTTGGAAAGGAATTTGAACAAAATTAGAACATATTTAATTTTCTTTCTTTAGTAAAGATTATTTCTATACTATACATGTGAGTGCATCCATTGTTTTTGTGTCAAAATAGCACAGAGCACATAGTCTGTGCAGGATGTGTGTGGATGGGTGTGTGTGATGCTTGAGGATTGCTGGCCAAGAGGGTTTACATACAGGAGGACTGAAGGCCACCAGAGATGCTGAGCACACACACATGTGGCACAATACGGACACTCACACAGACACTCACACAGACACTCACACAGACACTCACACAGACACTCACACACACACACACACACACACACACACACACACACACACACACACACACACACACACACACACACACACACACACACACATAGATAGGCATATATATGGAGCTTCCACACAGCTCTTATGGTTGCGGAAAACCAATAAAATTGCAAATTTCTCTTCATATTTTTACAGTATCCTAAATAAACATCAACCAAGCTTTGCTTTCTCTCTGTTGCTCCCTCCCTCTCATTCTCTCTGTCTCTGTCTCTGTCTCTGTCTCTCTCTCTCTCTCTCTCTCTTGCCAGCATTAAATATTAATCCATACGTGGCTGGGATAACTCCAATCAGAGGAGAGTGGACGTATAGGAGAATGTGTCTGTCCTTCTCTCAGTAAACAGAAAGAGATTCCATCTGCCACCAGCACCATCTTCTCGGTAAATTCCTGGAATGTGTATTGATCAGTTGTCCAACTTGTTGCTAAACAAGCTGCATTATATCCATCACACATCATGGACCAAATCTGGTTTTGTTTGGTTTCATTTTTAACCAGATATGAAGGTCAGTGTCAGCTTCATGCATGTGTAGTACTTACCATATCCAAGCTATCAATATATCACTTTAAGTTCCATAAATTCCCTCAGTACAGAGGGAGGTACAGTACTTTTAGAATCTGTTTAACTTATCTTAGCACAAAGGCAATTAGCAGAGGGTCTTGTTAATCTGGCTACAAGTGAGAGGAAAAACTCCCACCAGCCCCAAAGTTCATCTTTGAATCATCACTGTCCCACAGTAAAATCAACATAATGCAGGTGTTCCTGGGATTTGCACTGATTTCTGGGACCAGAAGGATTCTTCTGTCATTTAAAACAGGACTGTTTCAGACTCACTTCCCAAACACACAGTGCTGAGAATTTTTGTGCTCCCACTGTAGGAAAGCTTATATTTACATCTTGCTGTATTGAACAATTTTCATCTATGTTGTACATTTATATATGTCATGTATGTGACATACATCATATATTTCAGATTTTATGTGTTTTTTTTATTTCCATTGATTTTATATCTTGAATCCACAGGGAGTGAAACGAGACTGCTGAATTATAACAACATAAAATAAATTTAAAAAGCAAAATTGTGCATAAATAGAGAAGTTATTAGTTATTTCAGCCTTGAATTATTTTGTATTAATTTCCAGAAAAGTACCAAAGTGCAAAATCAGCTTTCTTACCTAACTTTATAAAAAACAAACTTAATCAAAATACGGATACAAATATAGACTGTAAATGCAGTGTTGGATTATGAGGGTGATAATATGTACTTAAGCTTAGATTTCTCTACTGCACAGTGCTGATGACGGTGTGCATGTCTGATCACCCTATGAATGCTCAGAACTAATTTTATTAAATGTTTTTACACAACTGATTCGATGCAGGTCAGTCAACAGATGATGTAACACTGAAGATACACACACACACACACACACACACACACACACACACACACACACACACACACACACACACACACACACACACACACACACACACACAGCAAAGGAAATATGTATTTACCTGCGGTTTATCTTGTCGCCGCTTTCTTTCCTCCTCTCCACACTGTAGTTTATGAGAGGCTGTACACAGCAGTGAAGCCACAAGGGGCAGCAAAGGTACATGTGACAAAACCTGCAGCTTGGATCACTTTGAAAAGAAAGAAAGAAAGAAAGAAAGAAAGAAAGAAAGAAAGAAAGAAAGAAAGAAAGAAAGAAAGAAAGAAAGAAAGGGAAGTAAACAAAAACACCAAGTAAACAGAGAAAGATCAAGCAAGATGCAAGATATAGAGAGAAAAAGACAAAGCCCGACAGAAACAAACAGACTTAATAGGACAGAAATAAACAAGCTGAGGCCTAAATACAAACAACAAACCAACACAAGAAAAGAACAAATAGAAATCAATGCATGAAAGAGACAAAAAGCAGAAGCAAAGAAAAGCAAACAAAATCAGAAAAAATAAGACAAAGCATGGAATGGAAAATGAGAAGAATAAACAGAAGCCTGACAACACAATAACAAGTATGCAGAAAACAAACTGTCAGGAAAACTATGGGTTTTTTTTAATAGAGAGAAAAATTACGTGGAAAGTTTTTGATGTATGTAATAAATGTTTAGACATATTTGCAATTTCTGTCACACACACACACGCACGCGCGCACACACACACATTTTCCCTTGTGTACTTTGACACACTCACACATGTCAACATACGCTACCAGTGAAACTGGTGCTATCAGCTGTGTTTGCCACCAATGAATAATACTGACTGCCTGCACAGAAACACACACGGTGGCGGGTAAACTCACTATGCCCACCTGTCACATCCTCTCTGACTGAGCCTGATCACAGCAGCACAGATCGCCATCTGAAAAACAGCACTAAGACATTAGTTACATACACATGGTGTATGTGGGATAATGCATGCAGCTCAGTGGAACCTTCATGAGAACGAGGAGCCGCGTTGTAAAGTCTTCCTCTGAACCAACCAGGAATAATTCAGTTAGAAAAAGTCATTATGCAAATATTTATTTAACAGGACTGGCTGCACTGTTAGAGTGCTATTTTACTGATGTTAGCACTACAGCACGAATGTTTCTGCAGGAAGTACCAGTGAAGAGGTGCACATTGAGGTCACTTCCACATAACAGATCTAAACCTTTAGGCATGATCTAATTGCTGTTTTCACAGCACAAATACCCGGTTTTCTGTATCCTTGATAGTAATTGCTCACCTGTGCTCTCAGTTAAGTTTAAATTTGCCTTGTCTATAATGACACCTACCTTAAAGATAAAGATATTCAGCTCTGATATGGTCCCTCCACCACCAGATGGAAATTAGAAATGTAATACACATACTCAATGCAACAGTACATACAGATTGTTTTTAACATTCTCTCTCATGACACAATTTTCAGAAACATTTCTTGTTGCTTAAGATCACTTATTTATCAGATCTGACTCTGTTCAAAATGTGTGGAAGTCCATCTGTCTGACATCTGCCTGGCTAAACAACAAGTACACATTTTCCTTTTGAAGATGTAAATCTGTGTAAATATTGTATAATTATCTCATAAAGTCTCTGAACTCTAAAATAACTTGGCACTGTGGTTTTTGACAAACACTACTTCACATTCCCTGTTCTGGGAACAAGTGACCCAGTGCAACAATATGTTTCTAATAGCTGTTAGACAATAATGTTGCTCTGTGGTACAAAGGAGGAAGAGATATAAGGCTTTGATAGATACAGAAGAACTAAAATGCAAATTATTTGGATCAAAGTATAATTCAGATGAACTTTTATTTCTGCATTCTGCAATTGCTTGATTTGAATGTAAGCATTAATACACCAGCATGTGAACATGTTGATGTTGGAGGCCTTCCTCCACATTTAACTATGTTTTATTATGTTTATGTAATTTTCATCAGACAGCTGGTAAGAGATGCTGATCAAACCCACTTCATATGTCACTTCTTAAATTTGGTAATATGTAGTTAGAAACTGAGAAATTATTTTTATTTCTTTTGATGTTTCAGAAATATTAAATCCTTTTTTTTCCAGATTTTTCCAAACTTTTTTTTCGTAGATGTTGAGGTTGCAGAATTTCTAACAAAGACTCCAACTACATATCACATCCAAAGGCAGAGGGAGACCAGCTTCCAGGTTTGTGGTCTCTCAGCACTTGATCCAGTCTCTTCAGCCCTGTATAGATGTGCAGAAAGGAGCAAGTGGAGCAAGAGAGCGCTGTGAATGTTTGACCAAATGGTGTGCACTTCAGGAAATGCCACAAGTGCAGTGTTGAGCTCCATCTTCACATCAGGTGGTGGTAGAGATCCTGTATTTGATGGATTGACAGGCACTTGACTAAAAACACTGAGACGAGTCCATTATTTTTACTCTCCCTACATTATTATTAACTGTATGATTACTCAGCCTTGATCTCAACCTTCTACCTCTGAAAGAAGCAATGAACAGAAGGCCAGTGGTTACCAGAACAACACCCAGTCACTTCTAAAAGAGTTATTGTAGTTGTCGTCAGTAGGATCACTGACTGTGTGTCTGGATTAATACAAAGATACACTGCAATAAGTGCTTACAAACGGAGAAGGTTCTGCTGACTCTTGATCTTTAGTGAGTTTGTTTTTATTTAATTCACTGTCAGAAGAAAAAAAAATAAAACAAAATGACTGTAAACTCTGAGAGGCCTGCACATCCACTCTCACTCATATCAGCGTTTTCTCTCATGCAAACACTATGAAACTCTGACTTTATTTCTTTGTATTTTAATAATATGCTGGTTTTAATTAGGGCTGCACAGTGGCATGTTGATTAGCACTTTCGTCTTGCAGCTAGAAGGTCCCTGGTTTGCGTCCCGGCCTTCCCAGGATCTTTCTGAATGGAGTTTGCATGTTCTCTCTGTGCATGCGTGGGTTTTCTCCGGGTAATCCGGCTTCCTCCTACAGTCCAAAAATCTGCTGAGGTTAATTGATGATTCTAAATTGCCCGTAGATGTGAATGCGAGTGTGATTGTTTGTCTCTATATGTAGCCCTGCAACAGACTGGCGACCTATCCAGGGTGTCCCCTGCCTTCTCCCCAAGTCAGCTGGGATAGACTCCAGCAACCCGAATGAGGATTAAGCGGTAGATAGAAAATGGATGGATGGATGGTTCTAATTATGCTTTTAAATCTTGCTGTGATTTAGATTCTTTTGATTCCTCGTCTAGATTGTTCCGTAAGTTGAACCTTTTACAGAAATGCAGTGTTCCATTAATTTGGTCCTAAGTCTTGGTTTTATGAAGATCTCTGTTCCTTCTAAGTTCTACTTACTTTCTCTTTTTGCAAATCTGTTCTGGACATTGACTGGTAAAGTTTCTTAAAGAGCTTTGTACATAATTTGCAGAATACTATAATCTACTATGTTGTCAAATTTCAACAGTTTTAACTGAAGGAATAATGAGTTTGTTGGATCTCTATATTTTTTCGACTGATTATTCTTATGGCTCTTTAGTTGGAAAAGCATTGAAATCTTTTTTCATTCGGTGTTTATATCTTGCATTGCAGAATCTTATAACTTTTATTCGCTCCTTCTTTTTCAGTTTATTTTTTTTAATATCACTTCCAGAACATAATATTTTGAGTTCATTTAAGTTATTAAAATACCATTATCTTATGCCCAATGGCATTAAATTCAGTTCTGAAGAAATTCTTTCAGATGGAACAATTGACTGAAAATGACACAAGCTTTGCTGAAATCAGGTCTACCTGCACTCATCTCACAGAACAAAGTTCCTGGGTTTATTGTGGCAGTTGACAATAAAATAAAATTTGCAGTGTAGCAAGCTGCTGTAAATTCTTTGCTTGAAATTTACAGTAACTTTTTGTTATTGTCACTTTATCATTTTCAAACTGCATCACAGTTATCATGGGTACAAAATACTGTCATTTTTCCACAGTAATGTATCTTAAAATTGCAGGTAAATTGTGTTCTGATTGTAGATGATGCATATTACGGTACATACTGTTGATTTTGGACTGGGTCACATTCAACACTTTATAAGAGGAGCTTGACATGAGAGCATTTGATGATGGAAACAGAGGAGCAACATAGTATCCATTCACTCATCCATGAGCAGTCCTCTTCTGGATTAGTGGCCACCACTTATGCTCAGCTACTTAGTCTGTCTGAAAATGATAACAAGCTTCATTCTCGTGGCAAACTTTTTCTTGCACAAAATGTAAAGCTGTGACGTCCAACAGTGCACGGTGAAAAACTGTCAAACCATGACGGTAAAAATCTGTAAACTCTTGATCCAGTTTATATAATCACCATAAATATGTTCATCAGGAGAGAACAGTATTTTTAAAAAAAATTCTCTTCAATAAATAAATGCTTCTACTTTTGCACAGTAATTTAATGGGGAAAATGCCATATTATGTAAAAATTCAAAATTGTAATTTTTGCATTTATTTGTCAAACAGAATAAAAAAAATACATTTAAATGTACAAACTAATTATTGGAAACATGCCATAATATCTATAATGAGTAACATGGTGATTTTTTGCATTTATTTCATGTAAAAAAAATACAGTTTGCACCTGTCAAATTGACATATTTTTGTGTTAATAAAATATATATTCTTTAATATTTATGATGGCTATAACCACAATTTCTGCTAAAAATGCATATATTAAATGGTAAATACACTAACTGCTGAACAGATAATGGAAAAATGCTGTAATATTGATAATAGATCACAGAAACTATATTTTATATGATATTTTCATGTAAATGTCCAAGCAAACCTAATTTTTTTAAAGGTTAAAACTTTATGTTTACAATAAAATATGGAATGAAGCACATTTTAACGGTGAAATCAACAGTATCAATACATTTCTTTCCTAAAAAAACCCAACATGTTTTACGGTAATTTAATGGTAGTATTCTGGCAACCACAGTTGCTGGAATTTTACTGTAAAATTAACCATTTTTTTATGGTGTGGTTTGTGTGATGCAAGGTCTGACTTTGATCTTCAGCATAGGTGAGAGAAACTTTTGCTGCAATTTTCATTCACTGAGAATTAAATCCACAGCAGCATGCAACAGTTGCACCCATTTACTACCTCGTATTGTGGAGGGAAAACGGCATATTCCCATCTTCTTACAGTTAGCAGTACTACTGAAATCACAAGACACAAAGAATTCAATGCAACGTTAAAGAATTTTGCATTTACAGTAAACTTTGTCTCCATGAATCCACTTCACAGTATTCATTATTTGTAAAGCTAATGAAAAATAAATATGTAAAAAAATTATGTCGAAATATACAGTATACTACTGAATGCTTTCTTGCAGTAATGATGTTGTGTTCTGATTCCACTCTCAGTATAAGTGGTTTGATGTGTGAATCTTCCAGTGAAAATATGTTGAAAATCTAATATAAATATACATTTTAAATAATCCAGTTATAGGAAGGCCATTCATTTTTACTGAGCTTCGAACTAACCTCGTGATTTCAAACTTGCATGTTGCATCTACTTTATCAGCACAAGGATTAGCTCAGTCTCCTGAAATTCTCTATTCTGGGTGCACTTTAAGAACTTCACTGGTTACTTTTTGAACAATCTATTTTTAAAAAAAATTATTTTTACAAAACAATCAAAGTTTCACATCCCTTTCTTTTCTTTTTAAACTCCGTGTTTCATTGCCCCACAAGACTTACTGTTTTATAAACTTGTTACCCACACCTCCGCTAAACCTGACTGCACAAACATACTTCCACACACACATCATACACACATTTAGTCAGAGAAAGCCAGTCCCCTCCCTTCCTCCGTGATGGACTGGGATTGGCTCCCACGGTCACAGTGTGTGATTGCGACCTCCGTTTGACCTGCTGCGGATATATGGCGTCCCCGGGTTATCTACATAATGCACAGGGAGAGAGGTGGAGGAAGCCATCTGAGAACAAGAGAGGAGGGTGAGGAGGGGGAGAAAGGAGGAGAAGAAGAGGGAGAAAAAAGGCTGCATGAAAAGATTTCATGAGGAACTGAGTTGGATTAGTTAGACAATAGTGGTGGCTAAATGACCACATGGGGCAAATGTTCCTGTTTGTTGGAAGCCAGGGAAAGGCTAATGTGTGTGTGTGTGTGTGTGTGTGTGTGTGTGTGTGTGTGTGTGTGTGTGTGTGTGTGTGTGTGTGTGTGTGTGTGTGTGTGTGTGTGTGTGTGTGTGTGTTTTTATAAAAACAGGACTGTACTTCTGACCTACATTAAAAATTGCCGGAACATCTTCAGTGTATGTTCATGCATCTAGAAGCGTTGCATGTTTCCATCTACACTACCATCTATACTGTGCCTGTTAAGTTAATTCTAACGTCACTGAGAAAGTCTTAACAGCTTATCAACCCAAGGAATGACAAAGAGGGCCTAATGCCCACCAGGGGGCACGGAAAAAGATTGAAATATAAAACAAATCAAAACAATACTAACAAACAAAAAAATCTGATTAGATTTTTGTTATGATTTACATTTTGCATTGAATATACTAATTGGTTAAAATGATGATACCCATCAGTTTTACCAATAGTTCTTGCAAAATTGAGGCATGTTTTGTGTTTTACCTCTCTGGTTATAAAAAGGCTACTCTAATTTCTGGCTGCTGTAATTACTAGTTGTAATTACAGCAGTTGTAACTACTAATTTGCTGTAATTAGCAGTTACACTAAAGCCAAACCACATATATTGTAAATCCTTATTAAGGTAACATGATCACATTTATTTTTATTATGAAGAATCGTGGTACCTAAGGCTTTTTTGTTTCTAGTTCTTCTATTTTTCCCATACATTTTCTGATATGTGTTGCTGTTATTAAGAGTGCCACTATATATTATGTTAAGTTTGAAAATAACAGGTAATGGGGTGGATGTACAGGTTGAAATTTAGTTTGGTCATATTTATTTGCAGGGTTTTTTTTTTCCATTTTGACTTTTGAATAGTTGTTTATGTGTTTCTTTATTCTATTTCAGTAAGATTTCACAGTGGAGGCTGATTGAGATCTCCAGAGGGCCCCAAAGAGTCAGGGGCCAGTCCTGCACAATAGTATAATATGCACAGTACAAATATACATGTATAATAGTATAATATGCACAGTTCAAATATACATGTTGCTTAAAATATCATGTCATGTGATATCATGTGGTTTTATCGAATTATTTTATATTCGTAAACATGAAAGCCCATCCTACCTCATTTCAATATAAAATCATTATTATATTACAAAATACATGCGCGCTCACACACACACACACACACACACACACACACACACACACCACAAGCTCAGGATGAGGGCCGTTTTCTCAGCAGTCTGTGCTCCGCCAGTCACCAGGCTGTTTGAAGGAGCCAGTCTGCTCCAGACAGCCTGCACACTGGCAGTAAATACTCCCTGTGGGGAAGCACATGCTGTAATGCTAAAATTAGTTCATTTCAATCCAAAGTTTCAGGCAGAATGACAGCAGAGCCACTCTCTCTGTTGCTGATGTAGTAAAGAAGTGCAGTCAGTGGAGTGAAACTCCACCTCCACTCAGATTACACACATGAAAGAATAAAGAATAGCGACTTTGACATACAGCTGTTCATGACTTACACCATACTATAGTAAACAGAGTTAATCTGAATTAAGTCATTATTATTTTTGGTGCTGAGATTAGGTACAGGCTTTACAACAGTGTTAGTGTTAGTAGTTGTTTAAACCATCCCAGTACACCATGTGATATGAGTTTATTTATTGCTTATGTTATATTTTTTTATTATATTCTAATATAAATTAGATTTTAATTATATAGGTGCAACACTTATCCCCCACATTAGTGCAGCATCTGCATTCATCACATCACTGTGCAAAGAATGGCTCTTACACTGAATAGAATACATTTTTTTTTTTTTGCACGTTACGCAAAAGATTGTAATGAGCATCCACAGAAGCAAGATTGCAATAGCAAATACCTTCGGGAGGAAGCTTGAATAAATATTTTGAGCAAATGCATCAAAGAGCATCTTTCATTTGAATGAACAAGTTGCCATTTTGAAATGTGGTATCCCAATCTTCTTAATACATTTATGCTCCACAGTCACTGCCATGTAAACCTGTGGGTGATACTACACCTCGCTATGACCAGTTGTATGTATCATCAATACTCAGAATAAAGGAGTTACAACAAACCCACAGATGACTACTAGGACAAAAATATAAAAATGATTTTTACTATTGACTTTATTGAGGCCTCAGTTTGGCTTAAATTAGCATCAGAGTGCATTTTTCCATGAAATGTGATCTGATGATTTTGTCCATTACTTCTTAACCCTTTAACCTTCTGCTCAACCAAATGGTAGAGCACATTTTGCCTCACTATATTTTATTGAAAAATATGTTTTAGATAATTTCACCTGTTTCAGCCATCTCTACCACACGGTTGAGGTACATTATACTAAAAAAGAACACTAGATGTCACTGTGTTTTGAAATAGCATGCAGAAGAAGTGACTGTGCTCACAGGAAGTTAGCAAGAGCAAAATCACTCCTGAAATGAGGCCTCTGTTTGCTGTGATTTTTACAGGTAAGCTAATATTTTTGACATATTGTCATGTCTAAGGAGTTAGGGAACATAACTGTGTAAATTGAAACATAAAAAGAAAGACTTAAAAGGATCAAATAATTTTTGCAAAACATGCTCTACCTCACGGTTCATTTGGCATTTCATGGTAAAGGTAGTGAAGCTAACTAAATGTGACTAAAATTGACTGTTTGCAAAAAAATAATAAAACTTCTGACCATTTACTGATGTTCATGTGATAAATTTTTATGTAATGTCTTTATATATGATGAAATAACTTTAGAAGTTGTCTGAAAACCTGCTTCACCGAATGGTTCAATTGTCCTTCAGTAGTACAAGTGGAGATGCTAAGATAATACATTTAAATTTTTTGTTAAATAAAAACAGATTTACAATTTTTGTGAAATAAAAACACTACTACTGTTGATTTAATGCACTGTCATCATGAAATATTTATATCAGTATGTTATTTCACCATTTATTTAAATTTCTTTTTTGCAAATAATAGATGGATACAAAGACATTTTATGGTGCTAGGCCACGCACCTTTCTGGCCCTTATACCAGAAGATCCTCAAGACTCTGATGACTAATGACTAATGACTGTATCAAGGATCCTGATTATCAGCCAGCACAAGCAGAGGAGACTGGGGACTCCTCTTTTGACTCTATGGATGAGGAGGAAGTTGCTTCAACAAGCACATCCACCAAACCAACGCCCCATAAGAAGAAGAGTAGAGGAAAAAATGTCCTCAAAACCGTTTCCTTGGCAGAGCTAGAGGACAGTCCTGATCTTACTTCACCCCTAAGCCAAAACAAAGGCAGAAGAGTCTGGAAATATGAGGATATTGATGCATTCCAGATGCCTGATCCAAGCTTTGAGCCTCCTGATGCTGTAAAGACACCATTTCAGTACTTCAAAACACTCTTCACTGACAAGATGATTGAACATATTGCTCACCATACCAATCTGTACTCCTGCCCAGGAGTTGGGGGATCCTGATGAGATTAAAGATTTCCCTGCAGTACTACTTTTCATGGGTGTTTTCACCTTCCCAGCCATAGAAGACTACTGGCACCCACGAGTCACGCTCCAACGTGATAGCTGATATGCCAAGGAAAAGATTCGCACTGTTACGCCGGTTCAACCATTTTAATAATCATCAGCAATGCAATGCCAGTCCTGACCGATTCTACAAAATCCACCCTCTTTTTGAGATGCTTCAAGAGCAGTGTCTACTGATCCCATCCACTTACAAGCACAGTGTGGATGAGGTCATGGTAGGATATAAAGGCACAAGGGCTGGTCCTCTCCATCAATATATTGCCAACAAGCCTGACAAGTGGGGCTTTAAGTTGTTCTGCCGAGCCAGTTCATGTGGCATCATCCATGACTTACTACTCTATCAGGGGGCATCCACATTCTTCAACGTGACCCTAAGTGAGCAGGAGCAAGTACTACCTTTAGGGGCCAAACTGGTGACAATGTTATGCAAAACAATAGCACTGCTACAGCTTTCAGTTGTCTTCTGTGACAAATACTTCATCAATTTCAACTTGGTCCAGAGCCTGCATGCAACACTGGGTGTCAAGTGCATCGGCATGGTCCAACCAAACCGCACGGGTGGAGCTCCCTTGATGACAGACAAAGAACTGATGAAGAAAGGACAGGGAGCTTTTGATTACAGGTCAGCTGAAGGGGTGATTGCAGTGAAATGGTTTGACAACAAATGTGTCAACCTTCTCAGCAATATATGTGGGATCGAGCCTCTTTCAACTGTCAAACGGTGGAGCAAAGAGGCCCAATCAAAGATCACCATTCCATGCCCATTGCTCATTCCTGCCTACAATGAGCATATGGGAGGCATTGATCTTTCTGACATGCTGGTACACTTGTACAAGACTCCAGCCAAGTCAAGGCGATGGTACATTCCTCTGTTTGGATACAACCTTGACCTGTGCCTCTCAAATTCCTAGCTGGTCTACAAGAGGGACTGTGGCCTACTAAATGAGAAACCGATCACTCTCAAAAGGTTTCGTCTGGCAGTCGCACATAGTTTGAAGCAAGTCAACAAGCCAGCATCCAACGTTGGCCGACCATCAACCTCGTCCCCACCACACGAGCCATCTCAGAAGAAACGCTATACCCCAAGACCCTCACAACCACAACCATTTGTGCAGTATGACAACTGTGGGCATTTGCCACTTCAATGTGACAAGCGGGGATGGTGAAACCTCTGTCCAAAGGGTGTGTCCAGATGGAAGTACCAGAAATGCATGGTTTTTCTGTGTCTGAATGCAAACCAGCAATGCTTCGTAGTGTACCACCAGAAATGAAGTGAATCTAATGGCCAAAATCATTTGTGTAGTTTCACCACCAGACAGCTGAGCAACTTTGGTTTATTTCTGCGACAGTCTACCGGTTATTTGAGTTTTTCTACATTTTCTTCTGTATTTCTAAATGTATTTTGATACAATGGCTATCATAATTTGTTCAATGTTGACAGTAAGTTTTAATTTTCAGTTTTATATATAGTCATGTTCAAAGAAAGAGTTATGTATGCATAGAAATATCTTTTATTTCAGTTCAATGCATAAAAATCTATGCAAATTCTTGAAAATGCACTTTTACCACGAAGTGACATCTCGACCGTTTGGTAGAGGTCAATATTTTCAAAACCGGGGGGTCTGTTTATAAAAAATGAATTGATTGTTGTTGTTAGTGCCCCAAGGAAATGAGAAAATATAAAGAAATAATTTTTTCATTGCTTTTTTCTTGGTGAGGTCATTGAAGGGTTAAAAAGGGCTCTCCTGCCATGAAGGACAAGAGGTGTTGAGTACAGCAACAAATAACTCTTAAAATCTACTGTAGGTAACTCATATCTGTATTGTCAAAAGATAACACTGAAAAAATCCAGGTTTGTCCTTAAAAGCTCAAAGATAATAAAATATATCTTCTCGGAGAATGTGGCTTCTGTTATGGGAATGTTAACTTTAAAAAGTAGCTGCTTGGTGGGGCTGTATTGTCCTTAGCAATAAATAGTTAAAGGTTCATAATTGTAAGTTGGACTTTTATGTGCATTGAATAACATCACAGTGTATACTATTGTTTAAAGAATGAACTCTGCGTACAGAGGATTTTGTGGAAGAATGAATGAAAATGTTGGACATGTGTGGGAAAAACTGTCAGATGTTTTACTTTTGTAATATTTTTGTACATGACTCATCACACTCTGACATTCTGTGCTCAAGTAGTGCAGTAGGTAATGCTGAGCCCTTAAACACCAACTAAAAGCTTCAGGTCATTGATCATCTTCAAACATTGCACAATGATGCATAATCCCCTCCATAATACCCTCTTCATAATCATCATGACAACTGGCAGCTCCCCACACAAATAAAACAGACGTGGAAAACAGATAAAAAAAGAGGAGCATTTAAGAAGTGGCCCATTATGACACATTCGCTCTCCTTTTATTTTTTTTTATGATAGCAAACTATCAATTATCCAGATGGCAGGAGATGTGAAGGGGCGGCTGGCGCTGTCCACAAACACACACCATTCACACACATATTTACGCATTTAGAGATACACACACAAAGCAGAAAACACACCCTGTGATGAGTGTACGCTCACACGCAGTCATAAACATCTGTTGGGTTGTATGCGCAGGTATCCCGCCATGCTGCCTATAGCAGCAGCAAGTGCACAGATGAGGCCTACAGCTGCTCAATGGTTCCCAGTGAGGGTATAGCACCGCTGTGATGGATAAGGTGGGATTCTTCCAATTGACAGTTTGTGTGGGAAACAGATGGTTTATTTGCTGGCATTTATCACGTCTTTATGACCATCAGAAGAGAGCGTCACAGCTAAAGGAGAGACCTTATTTGAAAATTTTTCTAATTTCATAGTTTGTACTGCTCCAGTTCAAGGATCCAATGGGGACTGTGGAAACAGGTAGTAGGCTGAACAACAGAGGTGGCTGATAAGAAAACACACATGTGGCACTAACAAACAATCTGTTTGTATAAAGAAAGGTTGAAATGAACATGTAAAAGTGTAAGATTTTTATTTTAAAATGCACAACTGCACAGTCTGATCCCTGTTGTTAATGTGTTCCATTTCCTTCCTTTTGTACATTTTGTCTTCAAATGTGTGTATGTGTGTGCGTGTGTGTGTGTCAAGGGATGTATGTGTGTGCATGCATTCGTGTGCTAGGGTTGTATCCGCCAACGTCCTTACCTCCTGGAGTTTCCATTATGCCTGTGACCATTCTATAAAATGGAGGTCATATCAGGTGCCATTTCCCCCTAACCTAGCTCATCGAAAATGCCTCATTTTCCCACAAACGACACCCGCATGATGTTTCAGCGGTGGAAAAAAGTCTAGTGAATTACAGTATTATTACCTCTGCATAGTTTAAACAGCGATAAACAGACAAACCAACATAAGAAGAGGTAGAAGATAACTTCACACACGTGGAGCCATTAACATTTACCAGGCAGCAGAATGTTGGTCTGCAGAAACATTAGATATTATAGCGCTTTCATTTGGATTCTAACCAGTGACAGCCCACCTCCAGTAGATACAGTAATCACTGAGTCTACTGCTGGAATCAGAACACTGTGATAACACCAGCTAGTTAACAGCTTTACCTGGATACATTATTTCACCTTTTTCAATACACTGACAGATTTAAACAATAGCTATAACACGTTCAATGAAATTTTTAGTTGCTATTACCAATTCTCACCTCATCCATCAAATAACTATACAATATGATTAGCTGCATATGAAATTAGGCTTTTCATTTTTCAAGTTTTTACAAGTAATGTGGAATTCAACCTCTAGTTAGATAACAAGATTGGTGTCACTTTTATGTTTTGTGTTACAGTAAATTTGAACCTGAAATCAGTGGCTGATTAGCCTACCTTAGAATAAAAGCAGGAAGCAAGGAGAATAAACTAGCCTGGCTCTGTCCAAAGGAGGCCAAATCCACCTAGCACAAGCTCTACAGCTCTAAACACTAAAAATATGTCTTATTTATTTCACCTGTGCAGAAAGTCTAACTTACACTGTGTACTACATTTACTCTCCACCATTTTATATGACTGAATTCGGAGTGTGTAAATGTATAAACTATAGTGCACTAAAAACATTACAGTTCTACAGTGCAATGTGCCAGTTTTATAGATGTGGAAATGCCAACTATTGCAGCTGACAGTAATATGTTCAAATGATGGTAAGCAGTAAAAGAGTGGCAAATTGTATGATTTTGGTTGCATCCAAGCAACTGTCTGTAACCTCACTGACAAGATCTGGGGCTGGGATGGGATGGAAACTGTAGTTTTTAAACTTAAACTGACCAAAAAATACAGCTAGAGTCTCTCTCTCATCAAAAGTATAACAGTAGAATCATAAAACAAAGATTGTAAGGCATGGACTTGTGGCTACATGGAGTTTGACTTGAAGGGCCAAGAGGGATAGGTGAGGCTGATGAACCACTGCCCAATGTATTGTAGCATGGACAAAGTTTCTTGCATTTAGAGCCAACAGCCATTAAAACAGTATTATTGGACTCTGTACTTATGCTGAAAAGACAGGGAGTCTGTTGGAGCTTTGACAGTCAGTAGAACCACATTTATGGCCCTTGAGTCTCTATGTAGTAGAGCTAGCAACTCCATTATGAGAGGCTGCTCAGTGTGTATGATGGCCTGTCAGCCCTAAATATCTTGAGACATTCTGAATACAGCACAGTTATCGGCAGATCCATGAGTAATATTTTTTTTTGCAGCTACAGAGAAATACATGTCATCCAGACTCATCAGGTCTGCAAATGCTAACCTTACTGACAGCTGTGTGTGGAGCTCAGGTTCATCAGTGCTACGGAGTTTTTTTTCTGCTTATCCAGGGTCAGGTTGCAAAGGCAGCAGGTGAAGCAGGTCGTTCCATACGTCCCTCTCCCTAGCCATGCGGTCCAGTTCTGCCTGGAGGATCCTAAAGCACTCAAGGCCAGATAGAATATATAATCCCATTAGTGAGTTCTCGGTCTACCCTAGGGTCTCCTCCCAGCTGGAAGTGCCCGAAAGCGAAGTCAGCCAGTCCACCATGTCAACTGGCTCCTCATTTCCTTGTCACTTGTTGCTTGTCACTATCCAGTGCTCATGACCACAGGTGAGGGTCGGACAGCTCCTTCTTTACCCCAACGGTCTGCTACAAGGCCTGCATTACTGCTGATGCTGCATCAAGCCTGTCCATCTCATGCTCCATTTTACCATGACTCGTGAAAAAAATCCCAACATACTTAACCTCCGTTGTTTGGAGCAACAACTCCCCCTGACCCAGAGTGAGCAATCCACCAGTTTTCAGCAAAGTAGCAGATGTCACCAAAGCAGATATTTTGTAAACTGTGTTAAGTGTTGGGCTGCACAGTGGCGTAGGGTTAGCACTTTCGCCTTGCAGCGAGAAGATCCCTGGTTCGCGTCCCGGCTTTCCAGGGATCTTTCAGCATGGAGTTTGCATGTTCTCCCTGTGCATGTGTGGGTTTTCTCCGGGTACTCCGGCTTCCTCCCGCAGTCCAAAAATATGCTGAGGTTATTCTAAATTGCCCGTAGGTGTGAATGTGAGAGTGCTTGTTTGTCCCTATATGTAGCCCTGCGACAGACTGGCGACCTGTCTAGGGTGTCCCCTGCCTTCGCCCGAGTCAGCTGGGATAGGCTCCAGCCCCCCCCAGCGACCCTAGTGAGGATTAAGCGGTGTATAGATAATGGAGGGTGTTAAGTGTTCTTGCCACCGCCCAAAAGTATCCCCAGTCCGGGTCAGCAGTTCTTCAATTGGGCTGTACACAGCCTGGGCCAAGCCAGGCCCCCAATACCTGACTGCTGCTTCAGGAAACCTCTGAGCCAACAGGGTCAAAAAAGCCCCCTCTTTAGCCTGACGACCTTCACCACCAGTGTCCACCAACAGGTTTTCAGGTTGCCACCATGACAGCCACCAATTACCCAGTGACCACAGCTCCAAACAGCCACTTCTGCAATGGAGGCTGCGAACATGGCAATTCAGATTCTGTATCCCCAGCTTTTACTGCCAGATATAGCTCAGCGAGACAAATGGCTGCAGCCACCTTATACTCAAACGTGGGTTTTATTATAGCCAATGTAGCAAGCACAGAAGTCCAAAACCACAACACCACTCAGGTTCAGATCAGATAGGCCGTTCTTCCCAGTCACCTCATCTCCAAGTTTTTCCATCATTCTCAGGAGAACTACAGCCCATGGCAGAACCCCTTTCAGGACACAACAACAGGGAATCCAAAATGCCGGGTACTCCAAATTGGTGTTTGGTGTATAGACACAGACGACTGTCAGAGTTTTCCCCTTTGTGACACAGATCACAAAGATTGTTTTCAGGGCTTTTTAAAATTTTTTTTATTAATGAACAGTTGAAGACGGACTAAAAATGTTGAAGAGAAAACAGGGGGAAAGACGTGACAAATCATGCAATATGTCACTGCAGTGGGGACTTCCAGGACCAAATTCAACTGATGAAAAATTACAGTTTTATGCACAGGATTAGTTATTACCTGGGGATATTTGGTAATTTGTGAATTCCCCCCCGTGCAGTGCATTCGCATGGGATCAGCGAAGTCTGTATTTTGCTCAAATTTACTGACATCACTGTCAGGATATTATGTCAAATCTTTGCACATCACAACATCTGCTGTTGTCCCATCCATGTGCAAAATGGCTGCTAGACGCAAAAAAAAAAAAAAACAGACACTGGTCACGTGAAGAAACATTAAATTTAATTGCTGTATGGGGTAAGCCGCGATACCAGAGGATATTTGATGACATGATACACAATCACACCTTCTGGGAGGACATTCACAGGGAACTCCTGCTCTGCTTGGGAGAGTGGATGAATGTTGTCAACAATTTCCACTGCAGCCTCCATAATTCAACCAGGAAAGAGGTAGAAAAGGGCGCGCAATCACAAAAAAAAAATATCCCAGAATCACTGAGCATGGGACTAGTATTATCACAGGACGTCGGTGTTTGGCGAAATATGGTAGGTAATTTATGGTGGAATTTTTACTTTACAAATTACAAACATAATGCATTTGCACAGGATTAAGATCACAGACATCCTCCGCAATTATTACAAATCACCACTGGTCGCAAGGTAATACTAATCCCGTGCAAATAGGGCTTTAGGCTTAGATTTGCTTATTTTTCCAAAATAACTGCATGTCATGCATGACGAAATTAACGGTTAATTACATAGAAAGGCGAAAATTCAACCAAATAAAACTTTCAAATTCAAGCAAACAGAAACAAAGTAATTGTGAATAGAAAAAAAGTTTTGTTCTTATTCCATCTTTTTGCCAATAACTGATGCAACATACCCAAACAAATGCAGCCCAGTATTATTTTTCAAAGCAGTGTAAGGCAGTGCCTAGTAAGTGCCATCTGTACAACCATAAGATGCTACATTTAAAGAAACATGAAAAAGTTCTAAGAATATAGGCAAACAACAAATGCTGCTGTCTTTCTTGTGGTAAGAGCCATGTACATTTTGGGAAATAAACAAAATGAGCACGTGCTGCATGTGTGCTGTTTGGCACTTTCGTCTTGTGAATTTCTGTGGGAACTGGAACACATGCAGTGAAATCTGAGCCCACAGGCGCCCTGAAGTACTGCTGCACCTACATCCTGAGGACCACTTTTGGCCCCTTACTGTCCTAACTGCCACTCAAGAACCATTGCATCCCACCCCACCCCATCCCATCCCATCCGCCCATATCAGGGTTCCAGACACAGGGCTTTATTGACTGGTTTGGCATCGTCATCCTCAGGATAGCCTACTTATCCTTGCAGCTCTGCCTCCATCACAAGAAGATAATCTTCTGTGATTACCTTTGCTTTCTCATCTGCTCGCTCTGTCTCTTTTCCTCTCTCTCTCTCTGTTTTGTCGATTTCCACTCCACTCTGCTCTGTTGTTACATGACCGACATACTCCCACCTCCCACACCCATCCACTTGCTTTCTTTCTCTCATTCTCTCTTCAGCTCCTTTTTTGGGTTTCGGGGTAGAGGTGGTGAATAGAAAGGCCCCATCTCCTGCACCATCTCACTGTGAGTTCTTTTGTACAGGCACTGCTCGGCCAGCTGGCTATTCACACAGTCTTGCCAATTAGGACCCCATTCAGAGAGCATGAGAGAGGACATGAGATGAGATCGGTTACCCCCCCACCATCACCTCCTCTGTGCGACCCCTCTTACTGTAGATATACTCTGATTTTAAAGCCTCTTCTCCCTGACTTACCTCCTCTTTCCTTTTCATCTCCTGTCGTCAGCATTTTCTTGTGCAAGCTTAATTTCTAATAGGGTTTGATCAATAGCGGGTTTTGACACCTAATACTTAAAAGGATATTGTCAAATTGACAGTTGTGCATTGAATTTTTCTGTGCCAATATTAAGTATATTTTAGTCTGACCACTTTCAACCAGCAAAATCAACAATTCATTGTCTCATCTACCTTTGAAACAGCATTTAGTTCATAATGGAACAATGAAACATTTAGCTGGGTTCACCCATTAGGAGGTCCCGGGTCAAAAATGAGCTACTGACCCCTATTGCTCTCTCTCTATGAACATCATATATATACTAGTTGATAAAAAGTAATAAAGCAAAACCTATGAGCTAGATCACTCCACCCAGTTTGCATCCATAGGACACTCACATGACATACTCTTCTTATTGCAACATATAGCCAACTTATTTACAATCAGGGCAATATATTTGACCCATCAGCGCTGTCTGGTTATTCTTTTGCTATGTGCCAGTTGCCACACACTTACCTCATCCCAGCATTCACATGTCGGATCGACTTCCCCCTCATCACTTTTCACTCCCTGCTGGTTTGCACTCGATATTTTCCTTTGGAGAGTGAGGAGGTCTATGAGCCTGGATGCTGACCGTTAGTGCTGTACATGTCCATGCATTTATATATTCATACTATATACATACGACTGTTGTGACTTGACTGTCTGAAATTATAAAATTTTAAATTGTAAAATGCCTGACGTTAGCATGTTATACATTACAATAGCAACAATAGAAACCTACATGACAAGACATAATAATAGATATAATGCAGATGATGATGTCTGTGCATGCATGGGTTTTCTCTGTGTACTCAGGCTTCCTCCTACAGTCCAAAAAAATATGCAGAAATTTATTGGTGATTCTAAATTGTCCATAGGTGTGAATGTGAGTGTGATTGTTTGTCTCTCAGTGTAGCCCTACATTACAATTTGTGTTTTAATAATAATAATAATAATAATAATAATAATAATAATAATAATAATAATAATAATAATAATAATAATAATAATAATAAAAAGTTACAGTGACCCTGTTGTTTCCTTGCATGGAATAAATGAACTATGAAAAAAAAAAATAGCAAAACATTTTTCATGTTTTATTCATGTGCAACATTTTATCAAATCACTGTGCTGATTATGTTACATAAAATATTGAACATTTTTGTCCATCTAATTATATAAAATTGAAACGCCTTTGAGGTGTTTTGTGCCTCTGAACAATGGCTAGCCATGCATGTGCTTGTTGTGATGGACCACAGGTGGGCCTGGTAGGGTTGAAGAGGTTAACTCAAGGAGGCAATTTTGGTGCTTTTACATCCCCAAAAGCTTTAATCAACACAGACACCAACTTACACATTCACTTCTCATGTTGGCTGCCCACACTCACTCTCACCCCCACTACAATGGCCCTCTAATCTCGCTCTGTAGAGCAATCATTAACAGGCCGATTCCACTGTGGCTGAGATGGGTGGAATAAAAAGAAAGAGGAATGTACGGAGGGGAGCAGAGGAGGGGCCTGTAATGGATACTGTGGCCAGTAATTAGGCGCCAGGTCCCGTGTTAAAGTGTCGTGACTTTGGGAGAGCCATTTAGCCTGCTAATGAGTCTCTAACAGTTTATTGATGCCACTTCTCCCATCACTTTTCTGATGCTCGTTTCCCTTCAGCCCATTTTTCCCTCTGCCCTGTGGGACTCCCTGAGCAACCATTGTCGCTAATTAATTGAAATTAGGACAGATCAAATGCATTCCAACTTTTCTCATATGAGCAGAAGTACCTGGGGGAATGAAATTCCAATTTAGAAACTTGGGGATTTCTGGTCCGCCCCTTGAACGGTGTTAAACGAGGACTCTTAATACGGGCGCGAGGCACTAATGCATCCGAGTAATAGACGCTAATCTAGGGGCCATTGTGGTTCTATTGTCCAACTTGATTCATTGTGATTCAGAGGCATTTGTATCACCATGGTACCATACTTCTGGGCTTGATTGGTTTGCCTCAGGACATTTTTTTCTCTCTCTCAGTGTCCAGACCAATTGCATTCTCTCCAGCACAGCAATAAATTAAGACTTTTGATTACAGAAGTTGTGTTCCCTTTTCCTCGGCTGTCTGGTCCTTTTGTACACTGCTGTTCCATCGTGGGATGTTGGTCTACCTGAAGCTATAAAATTGTTCTCTCTTTACATCTCTTCAGATATCTCAGATCAGACAGAAAAGTTTTGTTGTGGTTGCAGGAGCTCTTTATTTCTCACAGCAATGAACAATATATATTTATTATATACATAACAGCTACTCTCCTGCAACTTCACTAAGTGTTTTCACATTATGCCAGTAACAGTTAAAAAACTCAAGAGGAAGTCATAGCTTTGTCTTATCAGCAGTCAGAAGTATATCAGAAGTTTCAAATGTTTGCATACTTTACCGTTTTTTATAGAGGAATGTGTAGGGATAGCTTTAAAGTTGAACAGTTTTCTTTGTTTGTTTTTACCGCTGTGTTAAATTTAGCAGAGTATGCTGCCCACTTTTGTCTTCTGTTTCAATGTTGCATTAGGCAGTAGTTATGAATTCTTAAACTTCAGCAATGCCACATTACTTTGCTATGCAGCTGTTGTGAATTCAGCTGATTTCAGGAGTGGAGGTTTTTGTGGAGGTATCACTGTGGTGGAACTACAGCTGCAGACGTAGTAGAGCATAATTTATTGTTACATTTTCTCACACGTGAAAAACTGTGAAGCCAGTTTTGAAGCAGCTTCAGGAATGTCTTGGAGGACAAAATGTATTAAAGGTCCTGTACAACTACACAGCCAGTTGTATTGACTGACAGGATCTCTGAGATCTGATCGAGATGTCAACCACATATAGGCCTGAGAAGAGGTCTAATTTAGCGAAATAAGTGAAAACATCATATGTAGGTGGTCATTGTTGTGGAGGGTCTTTAAGTAAAATAAAATCTGCTTTATGAAGTGCAGCTGAAAGCACTGTTCTAAAAGGAGTCAGCCGTCTATTTGGATTAACATTTGTTTTGCATACCAAATGGTTAAATCCAAGTACACTGATATAATAATGGTAACTGCAAATAATAGTGTACCCAGACTAACGTTTTACTGAGGAGCATACCAGTAACTGTTGAAACCCAGTTCAAATGGGTACATTTTAGTGACAAGCTTGGATCTGAGGAGTAACTCACGCACCTCCTCCCAGAGCTATATATGACAGAGTTTCCATTAAGGACACTGTTGTTTATGAAGTGCATTTTAACAGTACAGGCAGCATAATGAAAAGCCAATTATATCATGATAGCTGAGGCACATAAATTTTTTAACATCAGAACTAACATTAAGCTCTCATTAAGGTCACATTACAAAAGTATAAAGGCAATCATATTCCTTTTGTTTTTTTTAGATTTATGCACACATTTAGATTCTTATTTATAGTGATACGTTTTATTTATTTATTTGTATTATTTTCTACGTTGTAGATTAATACTGAAGATTAACACTTTTTTTGTTTGCAACATAATTCCATATGTATTCTTTTATAGTTTTGATGTCTCCAGTATTAATGTACAATATAGAAAATGATAATAAGAAAAAAAAACATTAAATGAGAATGTGTGTCCAAACTTGTAACTGGTAGTGTATCTATATATGTACACTACTGTTCAAAAGTTTGGGGTCACTTAGAGATGTCCTTATTTTTGAAAGAAAAAGCAGTTGGTTTATTTTTTTTTTCAATGAAGATAACATGAAATGAATGATAAATCCAGTCTCGACATTGTTAATGTGGTAAATGACTATTCTAGCCGGAAATGGCTGGTTTTTAATGGAATATCTACATAGAGGTACAGAGCAACATTTCCTGCAACCATCACTCCTGTATTCTAATGCTACATTGTGTTAGCTAATAGTGTTGAAAGGCTCATTGATGGTTAGAAAACCCTTGTGCAGTTATGTTAGCACATGAATAAAAGTGTGAGTTTTCATGGAAAACATGAAATTGCCTGGGTGAGCCCAAACTTTTGAACGGTAGCGTATACATATAGATGCAGTACCAGTCAAAAGTTTGGACACAACTTTTTATTCTGAGCCTTTGGTTTACTAAAATTTTTGGTTATCTTTTCTTCTTTTCTGTAGGACTCAAATCTAGAAGATGTAGTTGACATGAAAACACCACATTCATGGGCATATATGGTGTTATTCTCCTGACTGCTTTAATTTATCACCATCATTGTATTAATTCCCAAATAAGCCTGTACAGTTGTGGTATTAACCTGTTTCCATCAAATATCAAATTAAGGAAAAGGTTTTTGACTTCTTCCGGTTTCACGCAAAATCTAAATGTCACACTGAGCTGATAAAATGAAGGAGAAGAGGAAAATAACTGAGAGAGCCACTTACAAGGATATAAACTGAAATTACAGGAGGAGCAGCCAGAAATAGACTGGACTGAAATTTCTGGCCTGGGCATGCAATGTTGAAATCAGTCCACCACCTCTACAAACATAAATCCAATTTCAAATAGAGCTTTAAAGTAAATGTTCAGTCAAAACTGTGCTTTTCTTGGTGTTACTTTTCTTATGACGTATGAATAATTTGACTGTCAGAGACGTTTTTCATTGTACTGCTGAATGAGGAAGGTTTCTCAGAGCCTACCAAAAAACTCCAAAATATCATGACATCACACACACATACACACACACACACACACACACACACACACACACACACACACACACACACACACACACACACACACACACACACACACACACACACGCACACACACACACACACACGCACACACACATGTATTTTCATAGTGAATTTTCTCTGGAAAGACAAGAAGTATATGGAATTTTAGGAGCTTTAAATCAAGTAATTTACTCTTATCAGACAGGTTCTAATATTGAAAGAGATTGTTATTTTTTTTTATGTCATAAAACATGCTTGCATGTAAATACTTTCGCTGTGACAATTTTCTCATATTTTTGTGTTTTCTTAATGAAATAGGGAAGGACCTTTAGTCAGAGAAGTGATTTTCGATTACTGCTACATGAACACAAATAACTTACAGGAGCAGGTCGTCATATTTCTGTCTTGTGTTTGGAGAACTGCTAAAAATTAGATACTGTTTAAATATATGTTTCTGCACACTTTGTTTTGGTTATTTACCATTTTTGGACTCGTTTTACTGTTTTAACTGTAGTTTTCTTCTAATAGTAGATCTTACTAATTTCTCTTCCTGTTCGTCCCTTACAGTTCTGTATTCTTTAATGCAACTCACAAAGCATTTTGAACTGCCACTGTGAATGAAATTTGCTAAATAAATGAAATAGTGTGCTTACAGATTCTGTCCCCTCTGTTCAGTTTTTTTTTTTCTCTGTCTGTGTTCAGGCAGAATGAGGCTGGGGTCAGCCATACAGGGAAAATTAAAGGAGTCAGCGCAACGCAGAGTGAACGGCTCCACTGGGCTTGAAAGAAAGCGGAGCTGTATGTCTTCTTTAAAAGTCAATCTCTCCCTCTTGTGTACTGATTAAGAGGCCTTATTGGCATGTACATCTGTATTAACATGGCCATTGGCGACCCTCACTGTGTGTGTGCGTGTGTGTGTGTGTGTGTGTGTGTGTGTGTGTGTGTGTGTGTGTGTGTGTGTGCGTGTGTGTGTGCTTGGCCAGGCGAGGCGCGAAGAGCCCCGCCAGATTGATTCACAAAAGGAAAGGGCTGCTTCACGCTTGTCACAGGGACTCGGGGGGCTAAAACCTTCCAGGGTGGGTGTGTGAGATTCAACACCCACCCAAGACAGAGCACGGGCACCCAGCGGGAGAAAAGGGCTCACCCCCTTGTCCAGCTGACTCCCGCTTTCTCCCCCATCTCACATACACACAACACACAAACACACCGCAGGGACTAGGATTAACCCCCTGAGACAACCACAATAGGTGCACATGCCTCCCCCCCCCCTCCTCGGCCTCCCCAACCAGCCTGGACCCATTCAGGTCCGCTGCTACTCACCATCCTAACAGGGATTAGGCTTAATGAACTGGAAGGAGTTAACAATAAATGAATCAGGGCCTATAAGCAGCCTTCTATTTCCATTTTGTGTTCTGCCGCCTTTCTTTCCTCCCTTTTCTGTTTGAACACAAGGTGTAATCCACTTGACTATCAAAGGTGTGGGGCGAGTATGAATTGAAACTAGCCCTGCCACATGCACATGCACACACACTGCCTGCCACTGATGCAGCTTGCCAATACCATCTGCTCCCATCAATACTGACTCTGAAGAGCATGCACACTTTAGAGGAAAAAAAACCAAACATTTCAAATATATTTTCATATATTTTTCTAATTAAACCATTTCATAACCCATTTAAAGAAGCCACTGAAGAATGGAATAGCTAATTAAATGCATTATTATTGAATGCAGCCTACTGTACAGTTAGAGTTGGTATAGCCTGCAGGGGGAATGTAATATGTTTGTTGTTTCTGTTTGGAACAGCACATTTGGGTACATTTTTTAATTTCCTCTGTAATTATGCCTTTCCCAGCTTTGTCAAGAAATGTTCTGACATCTCAGTATGGAATCAACTTGTTATTTTGATGATTTACAATTCAATTAGGCTGGTCACAAGATGCAGAAGAATAGAAGAACAAAAAAAGGAAAACACGCTCGATGGGCTTTTGCTATCTCGTCTGAGAGATTCTGTCTGTGGGTGTTTTTAACTTGTTTTGCTGACTGGTTTGTTTGTGTGTGTGTGTGTGTGTGTGTGTGTGTGTGTGTGTGTGTGTGTGTGTGTGTGTGTGTGTGTGTGTGTGTGTGTGTGTTCATTCATGTGTGTGTGGATGCATGTGCACCAGTGCAGGGAGCTTCTTGCCTATATCAGTGTGTCATTCAGTGTTTGTATTGACTCTGGTCTCTGAGGAAAAACCTGCACATTCCTCTTCCCTGCCCATGTTTTTTAATTGGAATGGTACACACACACACATGCACGCACACACGCACACACACACACACACACACACACACACGCACACGCACACGCACACGCACACACACACACACACACACCCAAGCTACCTGTGTATGTAGTATGTAGTATGTGTGCTTGTGCACTGAGGGGTTTTATTTTTTTACACTTAACTGTCAGTTGACATCCATTTAAATCGGTTAATTATAGCATAAAACATAAAATTACCAGTTGTTTTTCAAAAGAGAATATATGAAAACAGGAGGAATCATGAAAATAAAGAAATGTTCACATAAACAAGGATGATGCTGTTGTTGCTGTTCAGGGACAAACACATATCTTCAAATAAATCATTTTAAGGAAGAATAATGCACATGCCAATGTCAGCAATCCTTCAATTAGCATTTAAACATGGATTTCATCAGTGGATCCTGGATAACAAAAATATATATCTATCCATGTGTTGCTATGAAAAGGCTGTTGTTTCAGGGTTTTTTTGTTTGTTTGTTTGTTTTGTTTTTAGCAGACGCATCATAAACAATTTAATTTAGAAGTCAAGCAAATGCACAAAGTACATAGTGATAATATATCAAATATATGACTTAAGGGTAAGTTCCATCACATTACATTATTACTTACTGAAAGTGATCTAAATATGTTAATACTGAAAATACTAAGCAGTAATCAAATGCTTTTTTCAATGCTGTTAAAAATAATATTGCCACCTTTTAAAAAAAAATCTATCAACTGTTATGAATTTATCCTTTAAAAAACACAACAAAAAAACCTAACAATTAATTGCGAAGACCATGTGGTATAGTGTAAACCTCTTGTACAAAGAACCTAGTAAAGTGGACCTTGAACTGAGATGGATATGACAAGGCCATTTCACCAGTCAAGGAAAAGTCTGACCATGCTTTTAAGGCCTGTCCTGTGTGGGTACACAGGCAGCGGCAGTCTTTATTCATTCATTTAGTTAAATTTGTGCCTGCGCAGTGTCTCGTCCAGCAAAGCGACGCTCAGTTGCAGGGTAAATGTAGCATTGCATCTAGCTTTTAATGGATGTCAAACATCACCTTCCTCTTACACTGAAAAAAAAAACGTGAATGCACACCCCAAGAGGTCAATGATCTATTTTCAATGTTTTGTTTTTTCTTCCTTTTTTAAAGTGCAGAAAATACCCTGGGCTTACTGAGGCAGTGGGAGTTTACATGATAAGTGCCTTTAATTCCTGAGCCAATCACGTCAAAACTATCATTTGTGTGTTCAGGTCAGGAGCAGATAAAGTGGGTGGGTTCATCCGCCCCCCGACAACTCAGCAGACCCCCAGCACCACCCCATAAACTACTCCAATAACACCACCACTTCCCCATCCCACCCATCACAACCTTCAGGTCATTCAGAATTGCCCCTCTGACTGCTTTCCTCACCGCAGACTCACATTCTATCTCTGCTGTTTGTATATGTGAAGCAAAGATACCAACACAGAAACACTCCTGCATTCCATTCTTCTCGTTTTTTTTTTGTTTGTTTTGTTTTGTGTTGCTTTGTTTTAGCCACATATATTCAAATGTAACTCCCATTTTGGCACATAGCTATATATTTTAAAACCTTATATCACTATACACAAAAACTCAAATGCTTGAAGCATTTAAAGAAAAAAAAAGTACAGACAAATGTGGCTTTGAAGTGTTTCCAGTGCACATTACTCACCTGACCTATACTCACCTGTGCTGACTGAAACCTGTGCTGTGTGAACGGCCTCATTGCCCTGGAGCAACTTCACACTACTTTAAATGTTTCCTCTCCTTAAAATGAATTACAACAAACATTTGGGTTTTTGTGGACAGTAATAAAATAATACAATATCCCCAAATATCAAATGAGCCACATTCTCATTTACATTTATAAGAAAATGCGATTTTGTTTTAGAAGAAACCTAATTTTACTTCAAAACAAATATATTTTCTCCCTGAAATGTAAGACTGAGATGTAGTTGGAATGTTTTTTTCTAGGTTGAAAGGGCTACCAAGTAGCATCAGGAGGTAGGAGTGGATATGAAGGCATGAGCCAACAGAACCCTCACCCATTAGACCACATCCCACAGGGGGCCAGTGTTCTTAGGATTCAACTTAGGTTTCACTTGTTTACTTTTGGTTTTCACTCACTGTTTGGTTAGGTTTAGGCACCAAAATGACTTACTTAGATTTCGGAAAATATGACAATTTGGGTTAAAGTCCGACCCTTTTACAACAAGTGATGACTGGTTGGCTGGACAAGACCAACAGTAAAGCAGTAAAATAAATGACAAAGATATGTTGCTTTGAAATAAATTCGTGATGAATCACAAACTGTGTAATACGACATTTCCATAGAATAATGCAGTTTAGTTTATCATTGGGGCATTATTTTGGGGACTAAATCAGTTTCCTCCAGGACCAACAGGGTTAGTTTCAGTTAAACGCTCTAGTAGTTTACCATTTTCATGCATAGATCTAATCATTGCTATTTTTGTTCATGTTGTTATTGTTTTTAGTCATGTTTTGTTCCTACAGATGTATGTGCCCCTTTGACTTTACATAATTAGTAAAAATATATATTTTCTGTAAGTTGATTACCTAAACATGCATGTTTGGGCTGTTTACCACTGAGCTAGCTAGATTAGCTTCCAAAAGGAAAACAATTCTGTTACTAGATCTGCCTGACAGGCTCTGATTGGTGTTCAACTTTGGTGATAAAATACATACACACATCTCTCAGTATATCCTCAAAATATAACATTTTTACACGATTGCTTAAGATCTTGAACAGGATTTACACTCTCGGCTGATTTTCACACTTTTTCATCTTGAAGATTTCGGAAAAATATAATCAACTGTAAAACCATTTATTCATGTAAGCTAAATATGATGATGGTAAATAATCAGAGGATTGCAAATCATAACATAAGAGGAGGGTCCTTTAATTAAGGTAGTGTTTTAGTATGTAGTGTGTTAAATGGCTAAAGAAAGTTGACCATTCTACTGTTATATGTAGTATTGTGGGATTCAATCTTTACTTTGAATAGTTGACAGATAAATGACCAAAAAATGCAAAGTAAATGTAAAGTAAAAAGTATTTCAACAGTAATCAAAGCTTGAAAATATGTTTTCTTCATTTTCTATCACATTACCATTTCACATGTCCAAGTGGTAGAGCTTTTAGATTGATTTGAGGCATTTGGAGGGGTAAAATTACTTCAAAGCTGAAGGCCTAAATCAAGAATGTATGTATCCTTTAAAAAATTTGAACCTCTTCACCCTTCAGAGAAACAAAAAAATCAGCAATGGCTTTGTCAGTGTGAAGTGTTTCCACACAATCCAAACCCAATTCTAAATCAGTGTGAAAGGATTGACATTGTGGTCACTCCTAGAATGTGATGAGGCCTGTCATTTCCCTCTAAGCCCTGATGAGTACTTATCTGCAGAGATGCATCATTAGAATATGAAAGAGAAAATAAGGGGTCAAAAGTTTCCTAGATAGCTTTCATGCAAAGTTTTCTTGATTGGGACATTTTACGAGTGACATTTCTTTCCCCGGTTCCCTCATCCCTGTTGACGATTTGAGGCGTTTCGTGATTGTTTGGCGCCATCCAAGGCGATCTGACACCCGTTCTGTTGCTGTCTCCATGGATGGGAAGCAGCCAAATCAATCCTAAACTGTCAGAGGCGACGCGGTGCAGGTGTGTGAAGGTGGGAGTATGGGGGAGGGTTTGAATTTACATTTATATATGAATGTAGAAGCCTGCAGCGGTGCTCCCATCGACATGTTAAGACGTTGACATGCTAATCACAGGGCTAGGGAATGCCACCTGTCCAGCGAGGTGACAGGAAAAGGCGGCCAGACCAGATGTACACACACACACACACACACACACACACACACACACACACACACACACACACACACACACACACACACACACACACACACACACACACACACACACACACGCACAAACTCACACAGGGTAACATGTACGTTCTGCTCCTACAGATAACTACCTGCACTAACCGTCACTCCTCTGACAACACACAATATTATGCAAATAGGTGTCTGTGTGACAGTGGTGCTGCTGTCGCCGTGGCTCTCACGGCCTTGCTGACTGCTGATCAGCATACTTACATTCTCTATGCATCTCTCTCTGCAGCCTGTCTCTCCCTCTTTCCCAACATCTGGCTCCCCAACTGCACATTTGTCTCTCCCACTCTATTTCACTGTCCGAACAGTTTCTTTATTTGTCCCCCACTGCTCTGGATGTTACTCAGTGCTCTTGTCTCCTTCAAAGTGCTTTCAAATTTAAGTGTAAATCTCATTTTTGTCACCTCAAAGCTAGAACCAACTTGACATAGGACCCCGTTTGCTCAGTTATCTCTTATTTGTTCAGTGGTGTAACCTTTGACCCATTCGTACTGCCTGTTCTGGCCATGCCTTTCACTGTGACTGAGGCCGACCGAGCTGCCGAAGACACCGAGTAGCTCTCATTGAAACCAAACCATCAGCCCAGACTGATAAGACTTGACCCCAGTCTGACCGTTAAACCTCTGAACTCTCAGAAGATCTTAAAATGTCAGTCAAAACAATCACAGCTGGGACAACATGTTGGTAGACTAAGTGAAAAATGAGCTAAGAGGGAATTTTAATGGCTAAGAAAAAAGTAAATACTCCTGGAGTATGTAACAATTATCACTGTGGTGTTTGTGTATAGTATCAGGTACCATAACAAATCTTGAAATCCTGAGTGGAACAGATTTTTGATTTCTGAAAAGCATTCTTTCTTAAATCCTAATTTTTACCTCTCACCTCATGTATAACTTTAATCTCAGAACTTTATCTGAATTACCTAAGGGCCAGATCAAGGTCTCCTGGAACAAGTCTTATAAAATGTATTGTCTAGCCATGTTGTGAATCAGTTTTTATACTTCTAAGCCAGATTAGGCAAATTATTGTTTGTAACCTGTAGTATTATTATCAACAAAAACATTAGACATTCATGCAATTACTTTCTTTTTTTTTTCATTCATGGTACACATTCAGAAATTTGTGAGTGTCTCTTAGTGCAGACTAATAGTAATGCTTCCTGTCTCATTATGCCCACTGTAAATTCTCATAGAGTTGCATTTACCAAATGCAAGTTAGTCTGAACAACAATCATTAATCACAGCCACATGCTTGGCATTATACTTAGATGCTGTGCAAAGCTTATAGCATGCCATGATTTTGCTGTTCAGTGTGGATGAAAGGAAGAGGTCTTTTCTGATTCTGGAAAACTATTGACTTTTAGAGTATCTACCAGCTCTTTGAAGTTGTGGCACCTCTTTGCCTTTTAACAGCTATGGGATCTTCTGACTTTGTAAGTTGGAAATGTGTCCTGGAAAACTACTTGTGCCTTTATAGCAACAGGTTCAAGGCAGCTGAGGCAACTATATGAGATGCCCTCATCAGTCCTAACTTTCCTTGGAACCAGTACTTCAAGGTATTTTGACTGCTGTACCATTCAGAGGGCATATCAGATACTCTGAAAGACACAATGGTCTGCCTTTTTCATTTCCATGCTTCAGTTGACTTTAAATGATCTAAGTCACAAATCGAATTCCTCTTCCTCACCAGTCTCGGGTACATCTTCACTTAAAGAACTGTTGTCATCAAAACAGTCAATTTTAATTTGAAAATGCATAAAATCAGAATATCAGGTTCTGCTGCATCATTTTACTAATATTGAAAGAACATTCCTATGCTGACATGAAAGCCCTGGTTAACTGTGAAAGAGAAACTAACCAGAAATCTGCTTTAGTTTTTTGCTTTTAAGTTTTTCTTTGGACCCCGAGGAACAACACAGAACTCTGTAGATGTCTGTCTCTCAAGGAGTGTCAGCTTTAGTTGTTACTTTGGCCTACTAAATGGAAAGCCATGCTCTGCGCTAAATCTGTATCCCAGGTGTTTTAACGTCATGTTAAAAATATCGAAAGAACATGCATGTATGTATATATATATATATATATATATATATATATATATATATATATATATATATATATATATATATATATATATATATATATATATATATATATATATATTTCTCAAAAACAGTTGAATAAATTAATGGTCCCTTCCAATTCAATAATTTTAGTGTTCCCCCGAATTCATCTCCAGCATCATCAACAAGTCCTGTTAAATTCAGCGCTGGACGAACAAAGCTTGGTCTACAGATCTCACAGTGTGCCTAATATGCACCGAATTCCATGTGAAATTAGACAACTGAGAAACAAATTTAATGGAAAAAATATATATGTTACACATCACTGCAATTTTAATTATATAATCTTTTCTTTGTAATCCTTGTTAAATGTCCCCTGCAACAGCTTTTTTTTTTTTTAGGAGTCAGATGCTGGATATTTACCCTGCAGATTGCAGACACTACATCTGATATTATAACAGATGTACTGAGAAGGAAAGCTTGTAGAATCAGCACAAGCGTCTTCTTTCCCCCTCAATAACGTCATCTCTGTATTGGAGATGATCTGCCTTAAGTCCATGTTTTCTCCAGCACCATGGCCCACAGTTGAACCTCACACTGTACAGACAAGGTGATAGGCTGCAGTGATTACATCTGTCCCTAGAGCAGGGCCAGGAAAATGGCCCTTTTCCTCATTTCTATTATCACATTTGACCTTCCTCATCCTCCCTGGCCTGACGAGAAGAGCGTTTAAGGCACACTTATTAAACATAATCTAGTGAAGTTATTAAAACAAGCCAGCTTACTGAGAGACCTGCCACAATTCAATTACCTGTGTAGCTGGAGGGAGAAGCAGCCAGAGAGGGTGACGAGTCTGCTTTTATAGAGCGGGAGGAATGGTGTAGTTAGCGTGGCTTCAATTAACACAATGGGGCTGCTGCGGTAATGAGCTAGCCCACGATTGGCCAAGAGGAGAGTTGTAGGTTGGCGGCTGTCTGCTGCTGGCGCTGAGGGCAGTGTTGGGGCCACGGTGAGCTCATACTTTCTTGTCACTCACTTCCTAGCTAGTTCCTGGATTGTAGCTTTTCCATTAGAGCTGGAGTCAAAGATATGACACTGTCATTACAGTGTAGTGAGGAAAAAAAAAAACTGCAAAGACAATTTATTTCATTTTTAAGAAGCACCATGTTATAAATTACTGTAATTTGCTTATTTGACACCGTATTATCTATTATCTCACCTTATGCTATTCTTAGTTTCCGTTCTGTCATCATTTCTGATCTTGTCGTCATCTCATTTCATTCGCCTTTTACCCTCAGTGAACACTTTGTTAGTCCTGATGTATCCACTTTGTGTGTCAGTATTTCTGCATCTTGTTAACATACTTCCAGTGACAATGCAACCTCTAGAGATTTGAAATTGTGCGCTACAATGCTGAAATTCCATCAGAGCAGAAGCTCTGTTTTATTTCTTAACTATGGTATTTCAATAGCAAAGCCATAAAGGTTAAACTCATTTTCAGAAAAAAAATTTTAAAGTAAAAGTTCTCTTGCAAATAACAACATTCCTGAGACAATGATTTCTGCAAGCAAACAGAGGCTGCTTGCAGTATGTTTTTTCAATGAACTCTGGAATTGTTGGTAGCCATGAAAAAATGTGTGAAAATTTTACAAAATGAATCAGAGAAGCAAAAAGTCGGGAAGACAATAAGTTGAGTGTGTCGAGAATAGTTTCATTCTCACTAAGCATGTAAAAGAATTGTACACTTTCGTGTAAAGATGAAAAGGGTATAGAGGTGTTAAAGATGTGATGAAACAGGGAAAAGTTTACAAATACAATAAAAGAAGCCGGTAAGTATTGTTTTTCCATTAACCCTGGCTAAAACATGAACATGTGAGGTTGCTGTATTTGCCTTGGTAATATTTTTTAATGACTTTCTTTCTTTCCTTTCTATTTACCCAGGATTGTCCTAATGTAGAAACCCCCTTAAAAATATTCATTGCATATATGACTAAGAGCAAATGAATGATTCTCTAACACATTTTGGGCTGATGTCCTTATTACAGTTACATTATTGTAACTACAATGAGATTGTGCTGTTGCTGCTCACCAGTTCACTCAGCAGCTGCTGGTAAGGTTATTGAGATGTGGCAGAGCTGTTTCTGTGATTGAGACTGATTGCCTTGGCTGTGCTTTGGTTATGAATCAGGCTGTGACATGCATGTTTATAATGGGTGTGCCACAAACTGAATGTGTTTTATAGGCACTGATGAAACTCCTGTTGTGTATTGCTGGTTGAAATTCTGTGTACAGTCACATTACAGGTAAACACATCCATAGCACTGTAGATTCACAAATGCAGTCACAGTCCAGCAGGGCGGCAGAGCAGCTGCAGCTGCGTTCATTGTCAGTGGCTGTACACTAAACTGTCATCATTAGACTTTTTGAAAGAAATAAATGTATCATGTCTAGCATTACATCATCTGCTTTTTTATAGTATCAAAACAATGCATTATGAGCCTAAATTTCACCTCTCATGTGTCTCTTGGATGCAAGAACCATTGCCTTTTTAAGAACATGTGGGTCATTCCAGAACTGGAGGACATTTGGGGTTCAAAATTTAAAAAAAAATAGACCTCTTCGACAGTTTTCTGCTACATATTGATCAATAAAAGGTCATAAACTATCAAAGGCTTGGTTGACTCAGCTTACACATTAATGGCAAAATTTGTATTCCATGTTTTCTTTGTTGTTTGCTAACCCTACTCTGATCAAAGTTACAGGGTTGCTAATCCATGCTAATTGTAGCTTTTTCTCCAGAGTAGAAGCCAGATATTTAGCTAACTGTTACTGCTGACCATGAGGACCAAGAGAAACTTACTGATAGCAAAACGTAAAGAAAAAGGTAAAAAGAATTTGTCTTATCCTGACAATATGCATTACAGGGTTGCATGAGGTAGAGTGAGACATTCATTGAAGGCTGATAATGTTATGAAAATATGAAAAATAGAAGAGAGGACCTAGCTTCCAGGCTTATTTGGTATTTTAAAAACATATTTTCAAACATACTTTTTTCCCGAGTTATTTTTTAGATTTGGTCTCAGGACAAGTACATTTACACAACAACTACATGTTTTAATATTTTGTAAAGGGATTATTTTAAATTTCATAGGTGGGACGTAAAATGTCCTCCAATTCTGTAATGACCCATGTATCTTCAAGGAAGGTGTGTCTTGGGGCATTTGTTTAATTAGTGGAAACAAAGTTCCACTTCAGCTCAACCAGATATTCCTCTTCTTCAAAATCCAACCAAGCCCCAAAAGATCCTGGCAGAAACCTGTATCTGATGTCACAGACTGTAACCCTGTTGTTACTGTAACAATAATGGACATTTCAGTGGATAACAAGAAACCTGTTGTAATTTTTCACAGCTGTGCGGCAATGCAGCTGATTCGTCTGCTGACAGACACTTGCCAAAGTGTCCACATGCATGTGTATGCATCTTTATCGACATGTGCTGCTGTGCCCAAGTGTATATCTGTTTACCTCTGTTTGTTCCAGTCTCTTCAGCAGCACGTGGAGGATCGCTGGGTTATCAGTGTAATTGGATCACCTCCCTGTCATCTTGTCCCGGTGTTTGTTGATAGGCCCTGTTTTAATTTGGCCTTTGTCTCTAATCTGCAGTAGCTGGCCCTCACTGCAGTAATCCCTCAGATAAGTGGCAGACAGATTGGGTATCCAAGGAGCAGCAGTCATGTGCCCTGGCCCTGTTTTGTAAGCCTCTGTAAATATGAAGAAGGGAGGCTATTTAATGGAGGAAAGGAGAGTGAGATGAAAGAGAGAGAAATGGATGAGAGAATGTGTGTTATGGAGCTGGGCTTCAGTTAAAAAGCTCAGAGACTTCACTCTAAAGTCAAACCAAGGTCAACAGCGGGTGTCAGCTAAGGTCAGAGGGGCTTCCAGCATTTTGTTGCTATTCCTCTGGATGTCACTCTTAGTAGGGATTACTGCTGAGGTTCACTATCGCACAGGCTACAGTCCTTGACTTGACAAAGACCATTTCATCCTAATAGCCGTTATATCAGACTAAGCGAATCTCTCAAAAGACGACTCCAAATATGGTTTCAACTCACTTACAGCAATTTTACAAACATCATTGTAAATGTCTTTCTCTTTTTAACATGCTTCATCATGGCATACTGCATCACAATATACGTTCAAATAAGGAGATACAGTATTTTACTTGCTGTGAGTTACTGCATATGTAATTCCCCCCTCCTTTCTCGTAATGGCTCATTTTTCAATGAAACTTTTAGACATCAGGGAAGCTCTTGCTTACTGCCCTAAATGCTGCCTTGCTCTACTCTGAGTACTTATTGGCACAATGTTAGTGCAACACGACAATTAGAAAGTACAGGATTCTTCTCCACAAGCACTAAAACAAAGAATACAACATCTACAGTGATAAAAAAAAAAATACACAGGAATAGAAAAATAATAATAGAAGGGAACAGTCATAATAGAGGCTGATTTGTAACATTTTATCATATGTAACATTTAAAACCTGTACCTTCTCAGGTTGTTACTACTGTATGACACTTCTGCTCGACCACCCAACCTCCACCTTATGTGCTATTTCTGGAATCACTGTATTTTCCATGTTCACATACACTGATCTGCCAAACCAACTGCCTAATATTATGTAGGACATTCTCAAGCCACCAAAACAGCTCTGACCTGTTGAGGCACAAACACATGACCTCTGGGTATGTTTTGTGAGTCTGTGATGTTGGCAGTGGATACTTTTGGGCCTCTTTGTTGTAGGGTTGGGCCTACATAGATCAAGGTCATTCCACCAAATCTCATGGACATTTCATCATATTGCGATCTTGGGAGTTTGTAGGCCGGTTCGCTATCTTGGGCTTCATTGGGTTCTTTGAGCTGTTCCTGAGCAGTTTTTGCTGTGTACCTAATTCCATATGTGTTCATTCATAGTTTTGATGTCTTCAGTGAGAATCTACAATGTAAATAGCCATGAAAATAAAGAAAAACGGGAAGATGAGTCTAAATTTTTGACTGGTAGTGTAGGGTGTGTGCTTGTATTCCCTAAATCTGTCAATTTGGTCTATGTTTGTGAAATAGATATTTATTTTTCCCAAAAGAATATTTATTACTACTCAGATTCTCCAAAATAAGCTGTTTCTACCAAACTTGGGCAGCTCAAATTCATTTAATGCTCTACAGTATTGTTTAAAAGTCTAATTATTCAATTCTTTTGTGTTGCAGATTTAACTGATTTACTATTTTGTGTTAGTATTTCAAACTGCATATCTTCATGTTCAATGTAGCCAACATTGTGACCTCAGACAACCAATATCGGCAGTTTCTTCTGAGTGCTGCAGAGCTGCTCAGTTGACTCTTTGGCCTGACTGATGTCATGGGATTTTGGCTGACCGCTGCAGCATCTGATGCTTATCAGGGTGTTAGCGTGCAGGGAGGATATGGAGATCCTGCAGCAATGAGGTGAAAGTTTAGTCCTGACACCCCGGCAACCGTCTGATGCGCCTCTTCAGGAAAAAGAGAGAGAGAGAAACAGCGAGAGAAGAATCTGTGGTCCCAGGCTCGTTTGGAGAGAGGCCTAATTGAATTAGGGCAGAATGAGAACATGAAGGAAGATTTCACATGCTTCGTAAATGCCTGGAGATCCGTTACTTAGTCTTGGCAGGATTCTAGGCTTTTAAGCTGACACTAAAACCATCGAATACACTGAGAAATGACAGCCATCAAGAGAGGAACCCGACCTCTTTTCCCACCAGGGAGTCCAGGTTCATCCCTCTCGCATGCAAACATGTCCAGCTGTCTGGTGGAACAATTCACAAATATGCAAACATGCTTTATTTTAATTGAACCCCTAACTGTCCTGGATGTGCTGCCCAAGATTGATTAGACTTCATAGTTTTATTTGAATATAAGCATATCTTGAATGTCAAAATGTCACAAACGTAACTTTTAACCTTTGATTTTATTTTACAGAACATGGCCCTAGTTCAAGGACCACTTATGAGTTACTTGTAATGTTCTTATGTAACATCATTGCATTATGATCCTTATCATGTATGAATTTTGATCAGTTGATTGGAATTACATTCACTTGTGAGTGACACATGAAAAGTCATGAACATTCCATGTTTAATTTCACTGATAAAAAAGTAGTGGTACAGCTGATTAAAAAGAGCTAGAAAGTGCACATTGAATTAAATTTAACGTGTTGAAATCATATTTTCAAGGAATTATCTATGATGCTTTGCAATAAGACAGGTTTTGAAAAATTCTTATTTTGATAATAAGTATTTTTAAAAACATTATTTTATTTTATTATTGAAACACGAATATTTTGTTGTGGAAACTATTTCACATTTTATGTTTTAAGTGTTTTAAGATCAAGTCTCTCTTGTAAAAGAGCCAGTGTGCTTCTGACTACCAGAAAGGAAAAAAAAGACTTCAACATTTTGGATTTCTTATTTTATTTTCTCTCACCACAAGCATCAGCCTATAGGAGCATTGCTGAGATCGTTCATGCACTGTATTTTCCAAGGACCAACTGTCAATTAAACGTGCAGACTTTAGCTTTGGTTTAATTTGAGATATTTAATTTTGTTTTGATTTGTCCTGATTTAAAGGCATCTGTCTGTTATGTGTGCATCCAGTTCAATGCAGTACAGGTGAATGCAATTTTGTTAGTGTTGCTCACTACCCTAAAAAATGCCTTTAATTAGCTATCAGCAGTTTTTATAGTGACTAGTGCCTTTAATGAATAATTTTGTTAGCATTTCTGTAGAGTATTTGAACCTGTCATATTTTTAACCACAAACAAAATACTATTTACTTGCATTCTACTGGGATAAAGGAAAAAGGAAAAACAGATATTTCTAATTCTTGAAAAATAACATAAATTCAAAGATCTGTCTAAATGAGGTGAGATCCAGGCAGCACCAAGGTTGTGCTCTCTCTTTGTGCAGACACCTCTGACAGGCAGCTTTGTCTTTGCTGTGCTCTTTGCGCTGCAATCTGGTTCATGCCATCTCTGGGCTTCCTGCTGCACTGGCCCTGTTTGCCCTGTCCTCCCCAGCAGCAGTGGGGCTCACTGGCCTGTTTGTTTTAATCAGCACTATGTTTGCCAAAGAGCTTACCTCAGGAGATGGGAGTCCTTGTGCGTTCTTTTGCAATGCAGTGAGGACAAGGCCAAATATGGGGGGCATACGTGAGCAAGGACATGGCTGTAGTGTATGCTTTTAATACATATTTTCTCCCGTATTTTCAAATTATTGACCCCTTTTTGAATTAGGTTAAAGGTATTTTTTAAGGAGGGCTGAGCACTAGCATTAACCAACAATTACTCGGCTAGGGGCTTACCTTGCTGAATTTTTAACTGCTCGCTAATGACACAGCCAAGTGAGGAGTGGAGGTGAGCAATGGAGACCACCGTGTGAACATTGAAAACATTGTACTTATTCTACTTAAAGTATTTAAATGGCTACCACAGAAATTAAGTATTACACTTCCATGAGCTTGGGTGACTCTACACAACAATTTTGTTAATGCACCCAATGACAACTTGTTGTTAGAGCTTTTCTGCTTGATAAATGCCCAAATCTTTTGAACTCACATGCATCCTTGTCAGTAACATATACATTCCTAGTCCCTAATTAGTTACTGATACAATTGTAATGACATACACTACCAGTCAAACGTTTGGTGTCACCCAGATATTTCATGGGGTCTGGTGGCAAAAGGCCCGGTACAAGATATTTGCTGTCAAACTCCTATGCCAGATCCAGGAGGGTGCCCCAGTTTTCCTAATCTAAAAAAATGTATTATGTGTCTATGGATTGCCCTGGGTTCAGTCTGACCGGATAAATAAATTTGTGGTGAGAGGGGTGAAAATTCTTTCATTGGCTGTTTCCCAAGACAACATAGCTTCCTGATTACACTTTAGGAATCTCCTCCAGAGCCACAAACATTATGCAACTGGGAGTAAATGGTTCTGCTCATGACAAGTAAACAGTTTTATGTGTGCAGTCAGTAGAGTTCTCTTTTGATGTACATACTAGGATAATGACTTTGCCACATTAGCATTATCAAAGAAAATGAGCAAGAATAAAAATGGAAATCTTTGTATTGGTTTTGAATTGACTTTGACAATGTTGACACCACAACAGTTAAACCAGCTGGTTGACTTTTGAACTACTGCTCATACTGAGGAGTCACATACAGAGTAAGCTGACCTTTGCTACATTTGTTTTTCAAAAATCACTTAGTCAAGTTACAAATATGTCAAAGGCAGTGTAAATGAAAAGATATCAAATTATCAGCACATTTGGTGTTATCTGAAGAACTCAAATCTTTAGTTCTTTTTATTTAATTTAGTTTGTTTTGCGCAGCTGAGGAAAAACAGCAACACAGCATATCAAAGGCAAAGTTTTTAGTCAGTCTTGACGTAGGATTGTGTAAATATTCATTCTTCACGCTATTTAAAAATTGTAAAAATATTATGCATTCAGCCTTTTCTTTGTATAACAAGACCCTAAATGTCTGCTTACATTAACTATCTCCTACCATGTGTAATTTGACCACATCTAAAGGTAAAAAAACAGTTTCATCAAATGTACAGTACAAATCAGGACAGGCTTTCAGATTCAACCGCACAGACCATAAAGACAATATGGATTGGCAAACAGTTATACAAATGGAAAGTGATGAAAGCATCATTTAAATAAAAGGTCATACACTGCTTAATTTCAAACTGTTGCATACCTGTTCAATCACAGCGCAGTGCAGTTAACTTTTCAACCAGAAAAGGGGTTTGTAATGTAGTTAAATGGTCCGATAATCATTATCTGTGCAGCAGACTGAAGTCTTGTCTCACAAAAACTATATTTATCCCCCCAAAAGTATTCCTGGAATAATCTTTGTAATTTTGCATTATGAAGCTTTAGTGAACCACAGCACTGCTCTTCTCTTTGATTGCTTTCATTACATGTCCACTTTTGGCATTCACATGCTCCACGCCTCCCTTCCCTCTTTTTATTTGTTCTCCATTTCTGCACCGTCTGCCAGTCAGATTATCATCAGCCCTCATTTAGCACGTCCTCTCCCGGCCAGACATACCATCTTTGGCATCACACCCTTCTGTCAGACCGCTTCTCAATAGCATCACCTCAGCCCGCTACCCTTCCAACTCCCTCTTTTGTCAGCAGCACAAAGTTGATTCTATTTACCCACCATCCCACTGATCTTTTTCACAAACAACCCAGGCTAAAGGAAGGAGGGGACGCAGAGATGTCAGCTAGCCAGTCAAACAACCAGGCAGCCAGCTTGCCAGCCAAACACCGCTCCTTTCGTTCAGCTGCCTGTAAAGCCCATCTGCTGGAGGCAGCATTAGATGCAATATCCAATTCAATCCCTTCCCTCAACCTTCCAGAAAGCTTTTAGCCACATTTTAGCACACAAAAGCTGCTGCTCTGGCCTTTGTAGCTTGAGCTTCTATTTAAGAAGGTGAGGGTGAGGATGCAGGGGGGAAGAAATCAATAAAGTGTCCTGGCTCTCAATCTTCTTGGCCTGCAGTAGAGGTGTTTTAGGTTGGGAGGGGGAGGGATGGGAGTGGAAGGAGGTGGGCTGTTTTTGTCATTCATAAGCTTTGCTGACAAATCCTTGACATCATTTGGCGGATTGTATCGATAACTTCTTCCCTGGACTGCAGAGGACAAATCGAAATCATTTGTCTGGCTTTGTTGGGGTGGTGGTGGTGCGGGGGGGAGTCCAGGTATTGGTGCTGCTGTGGGCAGCAGAGAGAGGATGACGTCTGGGACAAAGCCTCACTGCCAGCCTTGGCTGTGAAATTGGCAGCTGAAGGCATTTGTACCACAGAGAAGTTCAAAGGTCACAGTGAGACAAGGGGTCTGTGCATTCTCAGTGAATCTGCAGAGGTCGGACAGCTGCTGTTCTTCACAGACTAAACCCCAAGAGAAAGTTGCTGATCAGTATCCTTCACTGCAATTTCTTTTTGCAAGAACCTTCTGTCATGACATTGAACACATCTGAAAATCACCAAAAACTGGAGACAAATCAGGAAAAAACAACATGAATCTTGTAACACTGACTGATATCCATTTTAATCCTAAAATGCATGCAAATATGAACTCACACATACCCCAAAATGAGTTTATCTCTCATAAATATGCCCACTCACACAGATCTATATTCATGTATTCTTAGTGGGGGCTGTTCCAGAGGTGCTAAGAACTGGCTTTTCCTGTCTGCTGTTTTGACAGTTGTGGGCTTGAGCGTCGGATGGCAAATCTCTTAATCTGCCCTTATTAATAAGAAAAATATGAGACTGTCTGATATTTTCACACACATTCCCATCTGCACTGTAACAAATGGAAAAGGAAATGGCACAATACTACACAAAGTATTAGCATTACATTAAAAAAATAATAAAAAAAAGAATAGCGACAATACAGATGTGACAGATATGACACCCAGATAGAAAGTGGTTTGAGCTTTGGTCTTAGGTGAAGTCTATGTGGGGACTCTGTGTACTTGGAAGAGGAATGAGACAGTGTTAATCACAGTATGGTTCTGTGGCTTGGGAGGGTTATTTGGGTGTATGAAAGTGGCAGACTAGCTTAACTAGCTTGATCCATGTTTGAGAGCTGTGAAAGGTCAAAAATGTAGGTCTGAAAGGTCTGTCTGGACAGCTCTTGATTTTTTTCCCCCCATGGTCTTCAGCTTAGAATAAACATAATAGCATCTCCAGGGCTTTTTCAGAAAATCCAGGTCAAGCATGACAGTGCTATGAACATGACATCATAGATATCTGTGATGCTTTTTTCAAAGTACAACAAAATATTAATAAAGTCCCTAAAAAATGTCCATTGCACCCCTCCATCTTTTCCATTCATAGGCTTTGTGTGGATCTGACTCCAAATTCAAATGCTTAATTTCCTGCTATTTTAGGCGATTTGGAGGCAGTATCCGGTATTAATACAGCTCAGAAGTGACATAGATGTCAAGGTGGGGGGTTGTTTGGGCATGAAGGAAACAAAGCGAAAGAAGAGAGGGTAAAGTGTTTGAAATAAGATCTGGAACAAAGCCACCACCGGCAGGTGTTAGGGAAGCACCTGCCTGTTGGCAGATGGAGTTTCATAATAAGACAAGCTAAACATGAAAGACTGTACAACTGTGCACACCACAGAATAAATTTTGTCTCTTTTGACCAACTTGGGCAAAGTGCTCCTCAACTACATCTAAAGGTAATAGTGTTACAGAAGGCCACACTTGATGCCCCATCATCACCTCTTTCAATCTGCAATCCCACTGCCTCCTTGATCTCCTTTAAACAGCTCATTGTCTTTGTATTCTTGATACAATGCATGACACAGTGTGGGAAAGTGGCGTACACTTTTGTGAAATCTTTCTCTTCTTGGTTCTACACTTTGTATCCATGAAAAGTATGAAAGTCAGCTGTGAGAATGCAATGGAGCATCTAAGGGAGAAGTTTAAGCCCTGACAACTTCTGTCTCCACTAGCCAAAGATTACATAAAGTGAATGTGAGTTTTAGATAATTTCTCTTGAAAACTTTTTAAAATTGTCAGATGCAAGTCTTTCTGATTCTTCCATAAAAAAGGGTGCTTCATGATCTGAAAAAAATGTCTCCTAAATATTCTATGTACAAGATCTTTGAACAAAAGCAAAATTAGGTGGCAGGTAGGAGAGAAATGCTAGAAAAAAGAAAAAAAAAAGTATCACCAAGACTATCTGTAATAATCAGCTTTATTAGCCTAGTTCTCAGTAACAGAGTTTCCATTCAACTGTAGTCCTAATCAAATAGAAAATAGTATGGAAATATGGCATTTCTGTTAGTTTTATGCATTGTTCTGGTTACAGTCTCCTCATTAATTTACCCACATTTTATGATGCTTTTTTTTTTTTTACCCTCCTTTGGAGAATGAGCTGGTTGGACTGATTCCCAGTTGATTGCAAGAAGTGTAGTTAGTGTAAAATAGAACTGTAAAACAGAATTAGAATTAGAATTAGAATGGCTTTATTGTCATCATACATGGCATGATGAAAATATAAATAACTTCCAGTGGATGGTGCATAACAGCAAGCAATAAGTAATAAAATATCAACATTAAATAATAAAATCAGTTGTACATATATAACAAAACATTAAAAATGCCAACGTGTGCAAAGGCAGCCAGATATTTACAATATGGGAGGGAGATGAAATGGAATAAGAACCAGTAGCCTAGAATAAATATGTTATGGAATTGCATGAAAGCAGCAAAAAGTGACATTGTGCATTCAGGTAGACCGGTAGAACGGTCTCTGAGGACTTTGATGTGTAGCATAAATGCACGTTAATTTGCTTTAACAACATATCAACAGTAAATCACAGTTTTGACTATGCATGATGGTGATGGTGATACAATGATAGAAGGCCAGCTTCTTACCAGCTTCTTTTTTTCTGGCACTTCTCTCCTACCTGCCACTAGCTGTCCATGATTGACCATTTAGCTAGCTAAGTTCTCGAATCACAAATATGGCAGAAGCTTATGATTTTAAACTTATCTTCATCCATATTGGGAGGATGAGTTTTTATTTCTTTAGTCAATTTTGGATGCTATCTGTGCTATCTGCAATGTGAGCATGGCCTCAGCAAAGATGGGCAATTGCACTGTTACAAGATAAATTTCCCTGTTCAAGGAGCCCTTTACACCTGAAATGTGTGGGAGGTGAAAGGTCAATAAACAGTACAGAAGTCAGTTTTTACCTGGTTGAACACTCAGAGTAAGGCAGTAACAACAGCATCACAGATGGCATGTCTATATGTGTTGGCATGGTAAATAGGCCTTATTCAATGAGATGTAATTGACAGTGTCAGCACCCCCCACATTATCATTCATGCCAGCTCATACACTTCCTGTGTTATTAAATTTTTAGTTTAAGTCTGTCTAAGTCCAGCATTCTATCATTAGGATTGGTGGGTAAGGGTTATTACTCCGTCAAGGAGGCGGAGCCTTGGCGGAGTTATGTGACGAATGCCGTTGGTTTGTCTGTCTGTTTGCTAGCAACATTACTCAAAAATAGATTAATGGGTTTGGATGAAATTGTCAGGGAAGATCAGAAATGATATAAGGACCAAGTGATTAGATCTTGTCAGTGATGCGGCTTATAGTCTGGATCCACACATTTTTTTTGAAAGATTTCTTCTGGCGGAAATGATACAATGACTGAGCAGCCTTGGTGGAGTACTGCACTCTCTGAGTGCTTTTCTAGTTTGAGATGCACTACCCCTGTGGTCATAGAATAGGAAAAATAGATATAAATGTATATAGAAAAATAAGATAAAACAGGTTTGAATATTACTTATTTTTGTGTCTTCTAATATCAACTAAACAGTCGTGGTGAAGGTGTAACATTTGGAAGTGATTTTAAAACGCTCTTCAATGTGAAGCATTTGTCTTCCTGTTCTTCCTTTGTGCCTTGTAGGACTTATTATTACGTCGCTAAGGAATGTGGTGGAGCTATGTGACGATTGCTGTTGGTTTGTCTGTCTGTTAGCAACATGACTCAAAAACGGACTAATGGATTTGGATGAAATTTTCAGGGAAGGTCAGAAATGACACAAGGACGGAGTGATTAGATTTTGGCAGTGATGCGGCTTATAGTCAGGATTCACGGATTTGTTAAAGATTTCTGTGTCATTGCAAGATAGTGGCACTGCGTCACTGTAACCATGACAACAATTGAACCCTCCGTCAGCTGCCTGCTGGTGATCACATGATTGTGATCCTACTACAAATCCACCGCTGTGGACATATAGGGACTTAGCCGTTGGAAATCATACAAGGAATAATTGATTAAATTGTGGGTGTGTTTCTGAGTCCAATCAATTCCCGTTGCCCGCTACATATTTAGGTCACGTGATTCGGCATCCGTACATAACATACACATGCATAACACACACCTGTGCTCAGCACAAGGTCATTTTGTTTGTGGGCACACCTATATTAAATGGACACATTCTATGGTGCCATTTTTAATCATTAATAATTAAAAAGATTTTGCATTTCTGACAATGCCATATGGGGGATTGAGCAGCCTTGGTGTAGTACTGCACTCTCTCAGTGCTTTTCTAGTAGGAACGACATCATTCTCTTAATGAGTTGAATTTTGTCATAACTGAGTAAACCAAAGTGCCCCAACTCAGTAAATTAGTTGTAATTTACATTTAAGAACAGCAATAAAGTTACAATATCAGGGGCATTTTGGCCAAGGTCAGAGGTATAGGGAGTGGATAAGGAGAGCATCAGAGGGGGGAGCACACTGCTCACCCTCCCCCACCCCATTGTTATGCCCCCTATCCTCCCGTGCATCCAACTTCAATTCCACTTCAATTTTTATCAACCTTCTGCTCGCCTTTCAAGGAGATAGGATTCAAACCCTGACACGAATTAGCCCCCAGATTGACTTGATACTGCCACACCCAGGGGACACCACAAAAAAAGGAAGCCCACTTTTTTTCTCCTCCAGTCCCCCCGCCTTTTACTTCAACCTGTTTCCTATCTCCTGCTCTTGCCCTCTACATCATGTGTCCTTCCATTTCTTATCCTCTCCTCCTCCCTCACTTCTATCTCCATCCTTTGCTCCGTCCATCCTGCACCTCATCTTGTTTTTCCCTGTGCGTGCCTCCTTGTCAGTCAGCTGTCTGAGTGACATTCCACCTCCTCTTTCAGTGTGATGGACAGACACCGCCGGGTTCTGATGGAGTAATTTGCTTACGAAAACTGCCTGGCATCAAAACAAACAAAAAAAACCAAAACATGGACAGTTGCGTGGCCAAGTGATTGCATTAAGAACAGTGAGGGGAGAGTGGGGCTAGTGGGGCGAGTGGGACGAGTGGGGCTGGATATTCCATTTCCATTCATCACCACAGCTGAAAGACAGACCACAGACAGTTTCCTTGAACTTTTTTCTTTCCCTGACATTTTCAATGTAGAAATCATCTCTAGAAGCCAGGTCAGCGTACACAAACCAAATATAAATACCAAAGGAAACCTTTACCTACTCTCCTACTACAACTCTTACAGTACAGTACAGCAAAGGTATATATTTGTTTTGAATAAGTAGTAACAGGCTGGAAATAAACCCCCAAATGTTGCAATATTAGTATCTTGACACCAGATTTATATGAAGCAAGTAAAAGTCTATCTGTAATTAACTTTTGATGAGGAGTATCTTCAGACTGTTATTATGTAGCTGACACTGGCACTGGTTATGGCATCTCAGAACATGTGCAGAATACCACAGAATAATAGATTTATAATTTGGACCTAGAGCATCTAAAAAAGTCCCTATTTTAAACACAGTCTAACTTCTTTGGACCTGAGTGTCCCTTCCTAATGCTTTTTTCATACTTTAATTCAATCAGTTATTAACTCTGTAAACCCTTGGCTATTTTTCTTTTTTTATTTTAAAGATTCCACCTGAAATAAACATCACCAAGTTCAGTCAGGAGCAGCTCAACAACTGTAAAGCCAACATGAACAACCCTGGATATCTGGATAAGAGACAGAGAGTTTTAAAATACAATAAATCTCTCTGTCTCCTCACCTAACCAGACAGAAACTCAACCTTTCAACTAATAAAGCGTAACAACAGCTATATAGCAATGACCTATTTAAAAATTTATCCCATTCTGAAAATTTTAAACTGCAATGATACCAAATATGATGCAACAGAAAGAAGACACAGAAAAATGCTACACTCTTTTCAGACATTATGTTTCCTTTGGGAAATTGCAGTGAATTGTGTTTGGATTAAAGGTACAAACTGGTCCTGGCACATGGACCTCCAGGGTGGAAAGTGTTAATTGATTAGTTGATTGAAAGAAAATTAAAGTCACAGTAGGCAGAAATCTGGAAAAGCCCTGGGTCCTGTGATTGGCTTAAAGCTCTCATAGATTTTCTAAAGCCTAAAAATGGAGCCAGGAGGAGATACAGGAGTTTCATTTTCTCTCAGACCATTTAAACTACAATATCCTCAAGGTTTTGCTTAGTGATGGAAAAAAATACGATCTGCCCAACTTTTCTTGCCAACTGTTTAAATAATTGAGTGGTCTTTTTAAAATGAAATGAAGTGGCATGAACAATGTCTTGTTCTCTAGTGTGAAAATCTTTTGTTTTGTCTTGTCTTCCACATGTAAAATAAATATTTTTAGTACGGCTGGGACTTTAACACGTTAATTTCGATTAATTAATTACAGCGAAAATAACGCGTTTCACATAACGCAATTTATTGCACCCTCCTCAGTTCCCTCATTTCTGGCACACCGGTAACTCTGATGAACACTCCAGCCCAGTAGGTGGCGGTAATGAACCTAAAGTCTGTTTGTAGCCATGAAGAAGAAGCACAGGAAGCACTGAGTGAAGTCAGGCACTGGTGAGCAGAGAAGGGAGACGAGACTGAGCAGAAAGTTTTCTTTTAAAAATCTTCCCGATGGCAGCTTGGATAAAAGTCTGGTTGTGTGCAAATTGTACAACAAAGAATTTTGTGATCACTGCGTCACTTAAAGCCGAATCTATCACCTCAATGTAATACATGTTGCTGTTAGCACCAGAGCTAACGTTAGCTACGGGTCATGCTAACAGCTAACTGTGTAGCTATCCCATAATAGACCACTTTTCTAGACAGTGCTTGAGTTTACAGAAAGTCTTAAAATGTTGAATAAAATCGCTATAATTGCACTTGGAATGTAGCAGACAGATGAAAAATGCAGATAAATAGAAATTAAACATTTTTGTGGTTTAAGTTTTTACTCCGTCGAGGCTCTGCCTCCTTGGAGGAGGAATAACCTAAACAACAAAAATATCTATTTTATTAACTTTATTATAAACTTTTTGTTTATAACAAAATTATATAAATAAAAATTGATATTCCTATAAAAAGAACCATCAAAATTACACCATTTATCAGACCCAGAAAAGATGAAAACAGAATGAATCTCTGGATTTTCAACTTTCTGAAGCTCCTTGAACTACTTATGCTGATTTTATGTGCCATACAGTGGAAAAAACAACTAAATTCAGGCTTTAAGTCATCAAAATCACTTTTTTCTATATGTCCCATTTTCCTTTTTTTAAAATAAATTTTAAATTATAAACACGTATATGTCTATTCATTGATTCAACTGTCAACCACAATTTTATTTGAATTGAAAAACTTCACTTATTGTGTCAAATATTGCTATTTGACAAAACTGCAATTAACTGCGATTAATTATTTATTAGAATAATTTTTTAAATCGCGTCCCACCACTAATTTTTAGGTTTAGAACTGTTGGTCAAACAACGAAGACATTTAGAGGCTTTGTTGCACTATATTCTGGTATTTTACAGGCCAACTTATTAATGTTAATAACCTGCAGATGAAACTAGTCATGCCTGTACCACTCCACTATCTTTCAGACCTTTAGTACATTTACAGATTAGTAAACACATAAAATGTGGGGACACTCCATCCAGATTTAAATGCTGTGCTGACAAATCTCATAGATGAGGGCTACCATGAAGGTGTACTGTCAGTATCCCCACACTCACACACACTAAGCAGTGAGCAGCTCATGTGTGGCTGTTCGGCCTTCTGGTGATTTCTCACAGATAGCATTGATCTGGGATGCAGGCCTCATTCATTACAGGCTGACTAGCAGCAGATGAGCTGAGGCTTATTGCTGAGCAGGGCCTTTCTCTGTCGTCTGGAAAACCACAGGGGTAAATTGTAGGAGCCATGCATAAGTAAATGTGAAGGTGGACTGTATGTCTTACTCAGCAGCATTACATAACACATGAAGTTCTGTCAGAGAAACAGGGACACACTTTCTACAAAAACAATTATGTGATCATATAGAATAATAGTTCGTATTTTGCCTGTAAAGATTTTTTTACATCAGGAAACATGAAAGAAAACATAAAAAAGTTTAACATCAGTGTCTCATTGAGACTTCAGATTGATTTAAGAAAAAAATACAAGGCTTTATTGTATAATTTGATAGAGACTGCTACTACATTTCAATGGACACCACTTTATTACTGCTACAGATAAAGTGAGGCTAAATAAATACACTTTACTGATACCATAATTACATATGACATCATTAGATTATTAATAATGAATCATCCGTGTGTCAGCAGCAGGTTGCTGTTGTAGCTGCTGCAAGTTTGAACTACTTCATATCCAGTTTTATATCCAGGGATGAAGATAAATCTGAGGACTCAGATAAGAAGAAGAAAAGAAGTTTAAAAAAAAAGTAAGTTCTGACACACAAATCTGTTTCCATTTTTTCTCTAATCTTTCATTTTTGCTCAGATATTGGATCATTGTAACATTCACTGAAATGAAATCAAGTTTGGACAGAGGTTTGTTGTTTGGTGAAACTTATACACCTTTGAAATATTAGCACGACTATACACTGGTATTTGTAAGAAACCTGCATCTTAAAAGTAATTACAACTGTCTCTTTTAGTGGAGTAGCAATTACAATAATTCCCTCCCCTCCCTCCCACCAGAAAGTAGCATAAACCTAAAATTTCAAATAATAAATTCTCACATATCTTTCAGTGTGAGCCCTGCATTGAAAGAATGTGGTCTGTCTAATTGCATTTTTAACTGCTGTGACTAACCCTGATATATCTGCGAGTGAACTGAAGCCTGATTCCGGCTGTTTGTGACTCAAGCTGGCTAAAATCCTCCCAGAGACTCTGCAGACAATCCCTGACCCAGCAGGCTCTGCCTCATACATGCAGCTGTATTTCCCTGGAGAGTCTGTCACATTCCTGCCTTCAATGCGTAACACTCGCCATTTTCAACATCGGGGCCCCAGGTCACAAAGAGAAGAGCTCCAATTGGTGCTACGAAACCTGGCCGAACTGTGATTTGACCTTTTTGGTTCTTCATTTTCCCTCTTTTTCTGTTTCTCTCACTTCCTGGGCTGCAAGAAAAGAATGACTACTGCTTAACGAAAAAAATAATGAATGTCATTTTGAGGCAGGAGTGAGAGGGAGGGAAGAGATGGAGGGCTAGAGACAAGAGGGAAAGGAATGGGAAAGGGGGGAAGCTGAGGAGGCAAGTATATTACCGAGCTAGCAAATGTGCCCTCATGCCAGGGAGTCAATTTGAGTGAAGCCGTGCAATGTGACATCATTTACTCAGAAATCCCTAATTTGTCAGCATTAATATTTCAGCCCCAGCATTGCCTGTCAAAGTGTGCCAGAGATGACTGATCAATCTATAAAACGGCTGCAGCTAATTTATTGAATATTTATGTGCAATGTCATGTGCAGGAGAGCAGCAGAATTTATTCCACCATGCTCTGCTTTTTATGTCCAGGAACTTTCCTGAAAATGATGTTTTAGCTTTTCAGACAATGTGAGACAAGTGTCGTGCTGCTGTGGAGTAAGTAACATTGCACACAAACATGTCCAGCACTGTTTACACTCAGCCATTCATGATGAACATATCTGAGATGATGTAGACAATGAGAAACTGAGAGGCAAATAATTTTAGCAGCGTTCTTACCTGAGTTATTATAAGCCAAATAAATCTTTTTTTTTTTTTTTTTTTGCAGAATTCATCATCTCAAGTGTGCAACTTGCAGCAGACTGAGCATCACAGAAAGGTCTTGAGAGTCAGGGAAGGAAAGAACACACATACACATCAGTGACCACTGTAGTAGTATGATCATTTACATTTAGAGAATCTGAACCCTTCAAGTAAAGTACCTGTAAAACATGTTTACAACATGTCTGAAAAATGTGGAAATGATGCAAAAACATATCAACAACTTGGTATAAATTCAGTGCATTTTCAAGCAAACTTTGCTCTGAAAGTTGTGTACAGTTGTTATGTTCCTCAATTCATTGGAGAAAACATGCCTTGACATTATATTACAACGGATTCAGGCAGTCCAGAGCTTTTGATTTGTTGGAGTGGAACAGTGGGTTAAATATTGTACATCAACCCTTGATACACACAGTCTGGTACAACAACAGGGCTCACTTACTTATGTTGTCTACAATAGGAAGGTTTTTGCGTCATGTGATCTTCAATTTGCATTTAGAGCTGCTTTTTAAATGAATGTACACTGTAACAAATTGCTGTAAAAATACAGCATATTTTGTACAGTAATATACCGGTCTTTGTAAATACAGCTGAATACTGTAAATTCATGTGTTTTTGAAGAACAAAATATTAAGAGCAAGCTTCCGTACAATCTTACAGCAGATTACAGTATTTTTCTGGTTTGGGTTGATTTCAGTGTGACTGTTGGTGCAGTCCGACCGTTACTCGTCTCGGCAAATCTTACTGCACATCACCGCATTTAGCAAACAGTCAACACTAGAAGTGACGAAATAGGTTTTAAATATTATGTATCAGTGATTTTACTCATTGCTGAGGGAAGAATTAGGAGCAAAGGAAGAACTGACGATGACGATTTTCGGCCCGGCTCTGACCTGCACGGACCACCTGTAGCTGATCCATCCTGCTCCTGTGGATCACTTAACAAGGTAACTGTGATTATTAAAAAGTCAGCCTTATTTTTAATTCTGTCAGTCTATTTTATGTTTTATTCTTTGGTAGTAACATAAACACAGCCAGGTTAGTTACTGTTTGGTGTTTGCCACGAGTCACTAGCATGAATGCTAACGTTTCCCACACTGTTAGCTAGCAGCTAGGATACACTGCTTTGGCTGCAGAGTGGACAAAAACTTTGGGTCTTTCTTGTAAACCAGACCAGGAAAATGAATTTCTAAGCAACCAGATCCAACTAGGTAAAGTTAGCTATCTCTGTCTGTCGTGTAATCCACTGATCTGTTATCAAATCTCCAAATGTACTTGTCTGCATTCGACCATTTGGGTAATTTCAAGTTTTGAAACAGGTTTGTAGGATGTGTCATGTTACTTTTCTCTCCACTTAGGAAAGATAAATTTGCTTGTTATGCAAATGGCTGCAAAAATTAGATTTAAATGTGTATTGAACTAAACAGCTGTTCTAAGTGGAAGCCTGTGTTTTGCTTAATAATTTGAGTTTCCTGTTTATTTTTTGTTTGTTTGTTTGATTAATGTGACAGAGTTCCATATTAAGTTTAAGGGATCTTTGCTTACTACACCTAATATATTCTTTCTTCGTCATTTCGTTGTAGGCGCTTTCTTGGTATCAACCCTGAGAGGGGAACAAAGGGCAGCCAGGAGAAGGTGGTGTTCGAGAGGTCGGGGAAGCTGCTCCAGAAAAAGACTACTGTAAATCCTCATGTAGTCACCTTTATAAACAGACTCATGGACTCTGAGTGGAACTTCATGTAAACCCACAACACCTCTCCACACAGGACCTCACTTTCACAAAGGAAAAGCCCAGTCTGCAACCAGATGTTCATGTTGTCATTTTAAGGGAACAAGTCTCAGTATTGTGTTCAAAGTTTGTTCCATGACTTGGTGTTTATTGAACATGATCATGAGTTATGAAAGACTGAAGGCAGGGTACCTGAAATGTGATATGCATTTTTTAAACAGATTGTTGACAACCTGTTAAACATCATTCATTGTTTTCATAGATTTTACTTTACAAAACTTGAATTACTTGAAATTTGTTAGCTGCTGAATGTGTTCAATGCAGGAATTAAATAATTTAAATGATATATAGATATCTTTTGTTACAATTCAGGAAAAATGGAAACCAAACTCAGGGTACTTGCACGAGGACATGCAGAATGAGAACCTGTTGAGCATTAGGAAATGATTGTATGTTACTAAAATTTAATGGGTTAAATAAGTCAGTTTTTGAAATATGTTTGATACAGAGTTGGCTTTAATACAAGCTTAATGTTGAAAAGTCATCTCTTGTCTGAGCCATTTCTATGCTATGCTATTTCCTGGGGCTTTCATTTCGAGATGTGACATTTTAAAATCATTACTTTTTAGCAATGTAATCACTTTATATCATCACATTCTCTGATATCAATTTTACAGTAGTAAACTATTTATGAAGATTACAGTACAAACAGTAGAATAACAGTATAATGGCACCAAAATACTGACAGTAATACACTGTAAGCATAAACTCGAAACAGCATAATACTGTAATGTTTTTTACAGTAATAAACTGTTGTAAATCTACCGTAGAATACGGTAGATTTACTGTAGAATAACAGTGCCCTGCTGGCAACTTTTGCTGCCAGCTCTTTACTGTGAATTTACAGGGAAATTTCTTAGAGTGTAGGTAAAATGAATAGTTGTGTTTTAGTAACTTACACGGCCTGTTCCTAATATTTGGACCTCCACACTGGAAAAGGTAGAAAAAACATTTTCTCTAAACTTTGTAGTTCTGAAACTTTGGCCTACAATTATGGTAAAACAAAGTTGACTCAAGTCCCACGCACATAGCCTTACCTTGATCGTTCAGCTACGCCAGGCAGGTTTCATAAGCGGAGTTAGCTCAGCTGTCATTCATGTGGATAACAGACAGCTCAGAAGCTGTCATGATTTTGCATTGATCTAATTTGCAAAACCATTCCCATTTCAGGAAACTCCGTCCCATTATGAAGACATTTACATGCAGATGAACAGTTGAAAATGTAACAAGTTCATATTTCCATGTTTTAACTATTTCTAAAGCAAAGTCAGTCATGGCTGGCTTATTTATCTGTAAAAACAATAGACAGCCTTCCAATTAGTGTTTGGGTGTCATTCTTGGTAGATTAGACTTTCTCATATTTATGATAGTGAGTATGGAATTGCTCCTTTATACTTCTGATATTGCATTGTTCAGGTCAGACTGCTGGTCCTGAATCACTGTTGCCTGTATCAGTTTGTATGATTTAGCTCTTTATTGGTGAACCGCTCGCTAGCTGACTGAATGATTTTTCACACATAGGAAATTGATTGCAAGTTAGTTTAATCTTTGGTTTAGAACAACTTTACTCCGTAAACCTGAAAATGATGAATCTAAGTGCCCGAACTAAAGCAGCAGCTATTCTCTTCCAGTAAATATGACTCCCCTTAAAGCCCCTTCCTAATCTGCCCGTATGACTATGTTTGTAGCTGCCAACACATGACTTCCTGTGTCATTGTCTTATTCCATACATTTCTCCCAGTATTATGCTTTCCACGGGGATAGATTTTTTTTTAGCATAACCCACATTGTATGCAATTATTTACTGCCGGGTGATAGAAAAATCCCTCCATTTTCTGCTTTTGTTGGCAGCTGCAGTGCACATTTACACAATAGTCATTTAGCACGGACAGCATAATTATGACAGCACATCAGGGCTGAAAGTGCTGGGACAGCGCCAAGGCAAAAGCCGCTCAAACCCTCATTCTTCAATGCCGCCCATGAAGATCATTATGAATGAAAATTAGTGCCGGTGGGATGGAGTGGTAGCAGCATGTGAGAAAAACACCGTGGTAGAGTGTTGGGCACATGGTATCCCTGTGCACCACGATGCCACTGCAAATACTGTGGGAGGAGTGATGAGTACTGGTGAAAGTCACTTGTGAAGAAACAGACCTCATGATGAAGAAGCATCTTAGAATGCATGCCAGAAATTATACATAAAGGTAAAAAAGTAAAACACTTTCACCCACTGGGTCACCCCATAGTTACTGGATTTAGGTCCCAAAGGCAGAGGAGGGGTGACTTTGACCTAGTCAATGATTTTAATCCAGTTTGGAGTATATGTGAGCAAACAGCCATTAAAAGTATGCCATTCGGCTTTTAGCACCGAATGTTTGTAATGTGCCTATGAAGGTATAGAGAACTATCGCTTTATTTTTTTGATACTGACAAAACTTTGTAAAAGTTATTTCCAGGCATGTTTTAAAGTATCCTTTGTTTTCCCATAATTTTTCTACATGTGTACCTGTCTGTTAGGGACCAGATTCTGTAACTCTGCCAAGTTTAAAGCCTTATCCACAACCGCTGAGTTAAATTACCAGGCACCAAAGGGAAAATTTTATCTTCCACCTCCCCCACAATGTTAATACCATCTAAATGGAGCTTATTAGTTATTTAGGAAGCTTCCTACACGTCATTTTCTGCAAGGAGATGGATTACTCTTTGTGGAAAGTGTGTTATGACAAACATGTTTCTGAGAATTGTAGATTGTAATTATTGTTACAGAATTTATCTGCCAAATTCTAAAACGTTCATACGAAACATGTGAATCGACATATGAAGTTCAATCAGGAGTCCATCTTCATGCTCACTGTGTATGGATATACACTCAATGACCACTTTATTTGGTACACCTTGCTAGTACTGGGTTCGACCCCTTTTTGCTTTCAGAACTGCTGGAGACATTCCTCAGAGGTTTTAGTTTATATTGCCATGGTGGAATCATGCAGTTGCTGCAGATTTGTCAGCTGCATATCCATGATGTAAATCTCCTGTTACAATCCCTGAACTCATTCTCAAGTCCTAGAAACCAGTTTAAGATGATGTGAGTTTTGTGACATGGTGCATATGAGTACACTGGTGTCATAAAGGGATGGACATGGTTAGCAACAATACTCAGGAAGGCTGTGGCATTTAAACGATGCTCAGTTAGTACTAAGGGGCCCACAGTGTGCCAAGAAAATATTCTTCACACCATTACACCACCAGAAGCCTGAACCATTGATACATCGCAGGATAGATCCATGCTTTCATGGTTTTTACACTAAATTCTGATCAAACCATCTGCAGCAGAAGTCAAGACTCATCAGACCAGATAATGTCTTTCCAGTCTTCTAGTGTACAATTTTGGTGAGCCTGTGCAAACTGTGACCCCAGTTTCCTGTTCTTAGCTGACAGGAGTCCCACTCGGTGTGGTCTTCTGCTGCTGTAGCCCTCCTTCTTCAAGGTTCAACATGTTGTGCACACAGATGGTCTTCTGCACACATTGGTGGTTGTAACAAGTTATTTACGTTACTGACCTCTGATGTCACCAAGGCATTTTCACCCAGCAACTGGCACTTACGAGATATTTTGTCTCTTGTAAACCCAGAGATGGTTGTCCATGAAAATCCCAATAGATCAGCAGTTTCTGAAATACTCAGATCAGTCCATCTGGTGCCAACAACCATGTCACCTTCAAAGTCACCTAAATTATTTTTCTTCCCTTTTCTGATGCTCAGTATGGACTCTAGACCACATCTACATGCGTAAATGCATTGAGCTGTGACCATGTGATCGGCTGTTTAGACATTTGCATTAACGAGCAGTTGAACAGGTGTACCTAATAAAGCGACTGGTTTACATCTCTCCCTCTTGTTGTTTCTGCTTCTAAGTCAATTGGGGACATTCACTCTTTAAGTTTAGTTAATCAGATTTTGACACAATCTTAGCACATCAGTGACTTTGGGGCTGCTTTCAGCTGTCATTTTGGTGTGAGATCCATACAACCCTCTTCTACTCTGTTCTCTGTTTTCATTACAACCACTGTCCATAGGTCCACCACCACCAGTGTCATGACTACATTAGGGCAGTGTTCCCATTCAAAATGCTCAATGACTGGTGTGGTGTGGGTCTTCCATAATCCTGCCTGCCTCGACAAAGCTCCTTTTCATGGACATGTCCTACAGGGCGGGGAGCGCTGCGCCCATGGTACGCTATACTGACCACCCTCTGGCAGGGCTCTCCGGTTGCAGGCAGTGCTGTTCCTGAATCACAAGGTGACGTTCCTTCTACCTCTCCACCACTTCATTGTAAAAAGTGCTCTGGACCTTCTGAGAAACTGAATTTCCTCAGTTGTCGGAGGTGATAGAGGCCTCTTCACGTGGTTGTCAATTTGTTTGATTCTTGACAGATCCTCACATATTTGCACTCAGAGGGGCAGACAGATGCAGTTTTAAAATTGCATCAAAAAATAGCCATCTGACTCATTTTAAATAAAATTTCTATAGTGGCACAACAACACACCAGAAGCAGAGGGAACCAGCAAAAAATCTAAACCTAGTTTTATTTTTGAGTGGAATTCAATGCCTGTTGACCAGTACACCCTCAGATTTGTGATTCTGTTACTCAAACTGGACTTCTTAGATTGTATTTTGTCCTCTTACTTTTATCTGAAGCAGTACACCCATGATAAAATTGGCTTTTCCAAAATCAACCAAGCCCAAATCATCAATGCTGCTAAGCTGCACATTCTCAGTTTACAGGGGTTGTGATGACATCTCTCTTCACAAAGAACATGTGCAGTCCTTTGCATCTCTAAGCCACAAAAGCTATGTTGTTTTCTCTCTGACCACCACCTCTTTACTTAAGAGTTCAGTGTAGTTTTCACTAACTATGTAGTTCATTCATCTAAAAGTAAAAGTTTTATTACATGTTCTGAAAGTTCACACTCATGAAGATGGAGTGATATACTGCCTCTTACAACCTCTAAAATAAATTGATGTGCTTTGCAAGTGTTGTCCTGACATGCTGAACTGGCATCTAACACTCACAATCTATCCTTGTACATGTTTACAGTGTTGCATGTGGTTTTGCCAGACGTTGTTGCATGCCAAGTTAAAATTAATAACTGTCAACACCATGCCATCCACAACATAAAGTTGCACCTTTCTGGGACATCCAATCCAGACTTCTTTGAGTTTTAAAGAGATCATGGCAGGTTAGACCGCTGTGGGCTCTCCTACATGTGGGTCCAGATAGGTTTCATTTCCTAGGTTAAGAATAATGATTAAATCATTTTATTCCTGAACCTAAAAGCAGCACCAAATATGCATCACTGTTGTGGATTTAGGGTCAATTAGGACTGATTTCCTCCTCTGACATGCTTCTAAAACAGGGGCGTTGATCAAGGTTTTTTTCCCAGTGTGCACTTGGAAAGCTGGCAGGTCAGCAGGTGACCAATCCTAGCAACTTACAATCCTAAATGCAAATCTCTTTCTTGCACCACAGTTAGCATTAGCCCCTCCAGCCCTTTCATTATATCAGCACTAATTACAAATTCTTAAACCAGTGCCAGACATTACAATAAGACAGTGCAGTGAGCATATGGCATAATATCCTATTAATGAACACTCTAAATTCAAACTCAGGTCAGCGCTATCATGCCCGAGAACGTGTCACTGATCCGATGGAAGCAGGAGGAGGGGGATTGGGGGAGAGGGGGTGGGTGGTGGTAGAGGAGGAGGAAGTGACCTTCTTCTAAAATGCACAGACTAATTTGGAGGGGGAAGGCAGCCCCCGGGGCCGTCTCATTGTTTTACTTGTTTAATTTTTCGCCAGCAATTATTGATATAATATTTTGATGGCAGAGCCGAGGAAGGAGAAGTCATTAAAAGGGACCAAAGGAGTGAGGAGTGACATTTTTTTTTCACTTTGCTTTGCCACTAGCTTGTTCTTTTCATCCCACCCCCCTTTTTTACCCTCCTCTTTTTCTGCATTTTCCCTGCCTGCCACTCTCCGTCTCTCTCCGGGGGGAAAGTCAGGCCATTTGCATTTGCTGTCACAACAGTGTGAGAAACAAGTTGTGGCCGTCTCTCTGGCTCAGTCCTCAGCACGCTTGCCATTTTAATGGGGACTGTCAACTACAAGAGAGATGGATATCCCCCCCTCTCCCTTGTCTTCCCCCGACCCGACTTCTTTTGGGGAAAAAAGGGAGATGCAAAAAGACACATTTAGCATGATTGCATCTGCGAGTGATAGATGTTCCCTGTGGCAGTTTTCGTTGGGATCTGGTTTTCGGAGTTAATCCGCTGAGACGACCTCTGTCTGGAGTAATGCAGGGTCGAATGCAAAGGCAAAGAGGATAACAAAGGTAACAAAAGGGAGTGGAGGAAGACACTTCACCTTTATCTGAAATGGAGCTGTGATCAGTCCCTTCCTTGTCCAGGCGATCAGCAGCTAAACTGACTACCTTTCTCAAGCTGTGCATTTAGAACTGATAAACTGCGGTCTCTCCATTTTGTGAAATTCACATGGATGCAAAGTCAGAATAACTCTTACCACAATGCTGATGAGGAGATTCGTGGGCTCATCAGATTACACAGAGGCCCTCATCTCTTCTTCTTCCCCAGGGATGATTCACTCTCAGTGGGCCCAGGAGCTGGACCCCTGCCCCTGGCCCCTGTCGAGTGCTCTGAGTCGTGTGTTTGTTTTAAAACCAGACTTAATCCTCCACAGCAGCTGTCTCAGATCAGGTCGCAGCTCAGTGCTAAGGGAGGTGGGAGGAGGCGCAGAGGGCTGCAGGTGCAGGCTACAGAGCAGATGTAACCATCACTGAAAGTATGGAGACACTGTGTGAAAAGTGAAAAAGTCAGGTGTGGTTTTTCCACTCTAGTTAATATGACACTGTAGTTTGAGAGATGAAGAAAACACACCAGTGTTTAATGGTTACAGGAATTTTGAACGATGGCCTGGGAACAGTTTACAATAAAAACTCCAAACAATTCCTTCAAATTATTATTTCTTGAAATGAAGAGAAACTGTCATCTTTGTTCAAGAGTTCGATGTTTAATTATGTTCATGAGTACATAAAAATATTTCTTAGTGGTTCTTTGCTGCTACTTTGTGGGTTCATACTGTGATCACAGCCAAGAGCTGAATATAAGATAAGCAACGTTTAAAGTTATTGAATAGGTATGACGTTATAGAGTTTATTAGGTAGACCTAGCTAAAACAAATACAGTATAATACCCTCATGAAGGTTTTAATGTGTATACTTTGTTCAAACTTAGATAACTAAAATACAATTCTAATCAGCCAAATTACAGTTCTACTGTAAAGAACCTTGAGAGTTATTTTTGATCAAGATACATATAAATCAAGTTTATAGGACAGTTTTCTTTCACCTACGCCACGGGTCAGAAGTTTTAGAACACCCCAATTTTTCCAGTTTTTCATTGGAAATTGTGCATGTTGATGTCTGATTGTACTCTGAAATGAAAGCATAGAACAAATAAACAAATGAAGTTTAAAAAAAACAACAACAGAAAAACAAAAACAATCTAGAAACAAAAATGTATTCTAAACTTTTGACACATCAAAGTAGCCAGCTTTGGCAGAAATAACAGCTGAACACGCTCGTGGCATTCTGTAGTCACTGACACCTTGACTTTCTTCGCAATTTCTCTGTAGGAAAGACTTACACTTTAAAGTGTAATGATGGTCTGTCTCTCTTTAATTGTTAATTGCCTCAGTTTTGGGTAACCTTACCTTTTTTAAAAAATCTCTGGCAGTTCACCACTTACCTTTGTACCATTTCAAGCTACTCATTGGACTTGAACTACTTGAATTCCAATGAAAAAAACCCAGAAAAATTTCAGGCATTCTAAAACTTTAGATCAGTAGTTTATGTAATAAGGTAAAAATGAGGAACATCTTACCTCAGAGTGATGGTGAGAAACTAGTCCATGCATTTATAACTTCTAGGTTGGACAATTGTGATTCCTTATTATCAGGATGTCCCAATAACTGTCTTAAAAACCTCCAGCTGATACAAAATGCTGCAGGCAGTTCTGACGGGAACCAGCATCTCTTCATTGGCTCCCTGTAAAATCCAGGATAGAGTTTAAAATCCTTCTTGTCACATTTAAAACTCTAAATGACCAAGGTCCATCTTATCTTAAAGACCTTATGGGACCAAATCATCCTAACAGAGTCCTTCTCTCTCGGACTGCAGGTTTATTTGTGGCTCCCAGAGTTTCCAGAAGCAGAATGGGAGGCAGATCCTTTAGTTATCAGCTCCTCTGTTGTGGAATCAGCTCCCAGTTTAGGTTCGGGAGGCAGACACCATCTCTATTTTTAAGATTAGGCTTAAAACTTTCCTCTTTGATAAAATTTATAGTTAGGGACCTTTAGTTTTACTGCCATATGTTTAGACTGCTGGGGGATTCCCATGATGCACTGGGCTCCTCTCCTCTACTATCCTCTCTTCTTTCTTTCTTCCATACAGTTATACTCCATCATTGTATGTCACTAACTGTGTTTCCTCTGAGGTTCTGTACTTGTTCTCTCTGCAGGTGTCTGTGGATCTGGAGCTACACATCTCTGATCTGTAGTTTTCTGCCTCCTGGATCTCCAAAATGTTCGTTTGTATTGCTTGCACTCCATCTGCTATCCTGGTATCCCCACCCAGTCCCTATTGCTATTCCCCATCCCCCTCACCCCCACTCTCACCCCAACCAATGGAGGCAGATGGCTGCCTTCCCTGAGCCTGGTTCTGTCGGAAGGTTTTTTTCATCTCCCTGTTAAAGTTTTTTTTTTTTTTGGTTCCATCCTACCATCGCTGACTGCTTGTTCATAAAGAATCCAAAGGCAGCTTTAGATTGCTGGGTTCTCTGTTCCTTGTTTAAATTTCATAAGGTCTTTACTATGTGAAGTGCTTTGAGATGACATACAGTATGTTGTGAGTTGGTGCTATATACATAAAACTGCATTGAACTGAACTGAATTTAATCAAATTGAATAGAACTGTTCTCAGCGTGTGCTGGTGTTGAGCTGAAAGGTGTTTCTCCTATTTTGTTCACTTTATTTACATCAATGAGGGTGCGGTGAGTAAATCAACACATCACGCTGAAGTAGTTTCATTAGAATATGAGCATTAGAACCCTGATAATAGTAATTAATATTTATTTGAGAACAGTTGTATTAGACTGCATTCATTTGTAGCTTGATGTGCCTAATAATCTCACAATTAACAGAGAGTTGTAAAATAAAAATGTTTGGCAGTCAGAAGTAGCAGACAGATGACTCTCACCTACACAATAGTGCATCGGTTTATTTTTTCTCTTTTTCTTCATTGTAGAATATAGAAGAAAAAGTGTATAAAAGTAGGAAGTTAGGTTGCAGTATATATTTGTTTATGTCTTAATTGTTGCTGGTAAACAACAGACTCTATAAGTTAATGTCATGGACACCAGTTGCAAATGTCCTTACTTTGTTTCAAAGTCAGGTTTTGCCAGTAATTTTTTGACAGTGGCATTACTTGAAAGTCCATGAGCATCGGGAGCAGTGACTATGGAGAAGAAGTCACTGTCTGTTGAAATCCGAATGGATGGGAATAAAAAACATACTGTGGTTACAGCTCTTAACAGAATTTGGTGGTATAGGTGCTGAATTCTAAGCTCTGTGATTGAATGTTTTTATTTTTACCAAACTCTAGACTGGGAGTTGTAGTTAACTGGGAGTTATGTATCTGACTTCTCAAAATTTATAATACAGTTGTAAATCATCTGTATTCATGATTGACAGGATTGCCCTCACTGTGAGCCGTGTATGGGGGGAGTACAAGGCCTTTTTCCACCTGGTATCATGCAAAAGACATGAAAGTAGCATATTAAGTCCCTTTGTGTTACATAAAAACTTAAAAAAAAATTTTTTCACATTTGACATGTCATTGCACAGCTGCACAGTGGCTTGGTGGTTAGCACAAGGCTTTCCTGGGATCTTTCTGCATGGAGCTTGCATGTTCTCCCTGTACATGTGTGGGTTTTCTCCAGGTTCTCCAGCTTCCTCCCACAGTTCAAAAACATGCTGAGGTTAATTGGTAACTCTAAGTTGTCCGTGAGTGTGATTGTTTGTCTCTATATGGAGTCCTGTGATAGACTGGTTACCTGCCCTGCCTTCACCCTAAGTCAGCTGGGATAGGTCCCAGCCCCCCAGAGACCCTAATGAGGATTAAGCTGTATATAGATGAAGGATAGATGGATGTCATTACACAGTAAATGGTACAAACAAATGACACCCTCCCCATATTTTAACACAAAATGAGCCTAAAGTGGTGTGTTATTTATAAGCAACTCCATGATATCACGTTCAATTTTTAGCTGGAGAGTCAAGGATGGAGAGTTCTGTACTCAAAACACTCAAAAACCTTGTCCACAATCTGTTGTTACTGTAACAAGAGTAAATCTAAGAGTTACGTTGAAGGCAAGAGTACAAGTGAATGTGTGTTTGTGCCTGTGTGCAAGTGTGAATGTGTATGTATGCAAGAGAAATATATATATATACTCAACACTCAGTCCATCAACACAACACCCGGGTGCATTGGTATTCTTTCGCAGTTCCAGTGCTGTCTGCACATACCCTGTGATCATTCATTCATACAGCTGATAACCACAAATAAACAGAGGAAAAAAGAGAAAGGACCGTTCTCTGTGTATGGACTCAACCTGTAACAGCTTGATTAGAGGGAGAAAAAAGGTCATCCTTGTCCAGAAGTAAAGTGAATTTATTGTTGTCCCGGCTGCCATGCAGTGGTGATAAAAATGACCTCAATAAAAAAACAGCACAGCCATTGCCATATGCAAATGATTCCATAAAGGGGGAGAGGGATGTGGAGGTTGGGTGATCAGCAGGAGACATGAGGGTGGGGGGCAGTGGGGGTCAGATGGAGCAAATGAAGGCCAAATTGCGGATACAACGGTCCAGCCCATCACTCTTCATGCCAGTGGCCTTTTATGTAGCTGTCCAGCGGCCCCTGCATATGCCCCCGCCTCTCCTTCACCGGCCCCCTGGCGCAATGACAGCGCAAAGGGCAATGCAGTATGTCTGTGTATGTGTGTGTTACTACACATACTCCCTCTTTGTGTCTTAGTGTGCTTGACTCTTCTGGCTTTGGCTTTTGGTGATGTAGTAATGTGTGATTGTGAGCATGGTAGTAGCAAGTAGTGGGACACTGCAGTTGTAGTGGTGGAAAAAATGTGTAATACCTGTAACAATGATGGTCAATTGTGCTAATAAAATGTGCGTCCAAAAAGTAATTAATCTCAGCTAATGTCGTTGTGTAAAATGTAATGTCAGTGAGATTATCAGTCGTCCTTGTAACAGGATATGTACAGCTAAGCTGAAAGCAACGGGACATGTTTAAAGTCATTCCTGCTTTTATAAAATAGTTTCTCCAGCTGGAACGAAACTGACTAATCATCTATCTTTACTTCATAAAAAAGTCAAAAGTAAAATCAATTTGAATGTCTTAGGAATTTTTTTTTAAAAATATATATATGTATATATATATATATATATATATATATATATGTATATATATATATATATATATATATATATATATATATATATATATATATATATATATATATATATATATACATATAATCGGCTGTTTCTCTATAAGTGATGAAGACTCTCAGCTGAGAGAGTATGTTATGTCTGCAAACTGGTTGAGGTGTACATTACTAATGTTTGGTCCTGCTTTGCTGTCAACTCAACATTCACACTGCTGGTACTGCAGCTGACAAAACACAGATGACAAAACTGACTATTCTGTTGGTCGCGTTTGAAAGAAATTGATCAGTAAAATAAGTATATTAACTGTTTTCTAACAGCATTTCTGTCTTGAATCGTTTGCAGTAGCAGAGGATACAATGTTTTTTATTTTTTTTTTTATGTGAAGACAAATATAACAGATAGAAACAAGATACAGCATGCATGCCTGGCAGTTATGATGAAGTTAGTGAAATTCCCCCCAAAATAGATTTATAAAATTAATTTGTTCAAAGATATTGTGGGATGTTACTGCCTTCATAATGTACTGTATATGCTGTTACCGATGCTGCATTCTGAGCATAGCTTTTGACTTGGTAACTGCAGAAATGGCTCATTATATTGATGACCATGGGTTACAGTGTATTTTTGTTTGCATTTGGAGGCATAATGGAACAACGCAACAGGTACGTCTCAGACTGAAAAGAACCTGCCAGTCATCAAAATGTTCTGACATATGTGGCTTTTTAATATTGAAAAGCCTTTTCAACAAGAGGTCCTAGACATTACAACCAGACAAAACACATTTCTCAGAGTTTTTTTTTTTTTTTTTTTACATAGACACCGGTCATTCTGCTTCTAGTAGTAATAATAGGTATTGTATTCTTCTTTTTCTTCTTCGTCTTCTTCTTCTTCTTCTTCTTCTTCTTCTTATTATTATTATTATTATTATTATTATTATTATTATTATTATTATTGTTACAATAATTTTTTTAAAATTTAATCTTGACAACTATTTCAAATTGAGTGTGGGGCTTTAGTAAAGATGACAGATTCAGCACTCCACTGCTGGCCAAGGCAGGAACAAAGAGAAATGAGAGACAAAGCGGCAGATAGAAACATACAGTCATAGAGACAGACACTGTAAAACAAAGAGAGGAGGCTGCAAATGAAGAGTGTAGCAATGCTGGCGGACATTGGCATCCTTTTAGCTGGCACGCTAGCATGCCAAGTTGTAGGATTTACCCTGGAGCCCTTGGGCTTCACTGTGAAAAGACTGAGTCGGCTTGAGGGGCCCCGTGGCTGGCTACAGCTGGGGTCCCATTGTCTGGGCCACTGGAGAAGGGGAAACGCTGGATAAATGCATGGAAAACAAGAGGAAAACAGAAAGGAGAAGGAAGCAGAGGAGGAGGCCAGAGGGAAAGCAGCAAGTGGTTCCAGGGAGCAGGGCCAACATGTAAGAAAGAGGAGAGAGAAGGATGCTGTTGTACTCTGAGGGCCTTGAAGGAATCCACCAACTCATGCACTGGTACATGCTTACATACACTTATAAAGACCACATATATCATGACAGTCTTGAATTTCCAGAGACTCCTTCAACTCTCAATTTTCCATGATGGAATGGTTGAAGCACATTCATCTTTGTAACAAAAAGCACTCATTTTGCAAGTTGGGTCTCTTATAGATTCATTACAGGTCTTCAGGAAAGATGACAAAAATCTGCCGAGTCAAATAGATCCATAGATAGATAGATAGATAGATAGATAGATAGATAGATAGATAGATAGATAGATAGATAGATAGATAGATAGATATCCATCATCCATCCTTCCATCCATCCATCCATCCATTATCTAGACACCGTTTGATCCTCATTATATGTATATATATATATATATATATATATATATATATATATATATATATATATATATATATATATATATATATATATATATATATATATATATATATACACATTAGGCATTTTAAGCAGGGCCTAAAATCAACAGTCCAAGCAGTTACGTCTTTGTAAGCAAAAAGTGACCGGTACAGTGTCACTACCACGATCAGGAAGAAACTGTAAGCTATCACAGCACCTTAAAGCTTGACTGGTGATTGCTGCTGATCACATGGACAAAAAAGAAGCATCTGGAGAAAAGTTCTCCGGTCAGATGGACCAAAACTTTTTAAAAAGGCATTTGGCCACAATGACCAGCAATATATTTGGAGTACAGAAAGCAAAATATGCTAAATAACTGGATTAATGAAAAAAGAAGAATTACCTCTTCATTCCTCAGGATAATGTGAAATCATCAGCCAAACGTATATCAAAGTCGTAAAGAAATGGTTAAATCAGGCCGGAAATTCAGTATTAGACTGGCTTTGCCAAAATCCTGACTTAAACCTCATTCTGTATGCTGAAGAAGCAAGTCTATGTCAAAAGCTTAGTAAACTTAGTTTAACTGCACCATTTCTTGCCAGAAGCTTGTGAATGGCAATGTCCACAAGCTTCTTAAAGTACGCAATACATGTGAAAATGGCCAAAGAGCAGTTAACCAAATATTTGAATGGCTGTATGTATGTTTTTGACCCAACATATTTTGTCACACTTCCAGAAGACCTGTAATAAATCCATGGAAGAACCAAAATAGTTTTCTGTGACAAAGATGCATGTTTTTTAATCTACCATCATAGAAGATTAGGAGTTGGAGGAGTCACTGGGAACTCAACAGTGCCACAATATACTGCAGATGGTGTTTGGAAGTGTGTGTAAACTTTTGTTTACAACTGTATAAGGGCATTTCATCAGCCCAGCTAAGACAGAAAACTAAAACCAATGCTCCTTCTATCTTATTCTTATATTTTTATTTCCTTCACATCAAATATATAAAAACCTAAAAAAAACAAAAAACGTATCTAAATCTCTTCCATGGGGGTCGGCACATTCAGTTTCAAATAAAAAAAAAATAGTTTGGACACTGAAGTCTAAGCATTATTTTGTTAAGTGTTACATCATTGAAACTGATGTACCAGCAATAAAACTGATGTAACTTTATGCGTGAAAGAAATGTATGTGTGATATAACCCACAAAGGTTCAAGAGTAGTTGGGTACTCGCTGTGCATCACTTCACAAGCAAAACAGTTCATACATGGCTTACTGCTATTTAGATTGAGGTCCAGTAGTGTGGGTCTATGCATTGTATATTAGAATAGAGAGATGACCATGAAAGTGAACAAGATAGTAATAACGCTCAACAACGTATTTGGTTGGCAAACATCAACTGTTTATTATTTCTTGAACAGTACACGCTCACAGGAAAACTAGAAAATGCTGTAGGAGCTGGTAAATTGGGGAGTAATAGTCTTGTGAATGAGCGGAAAATTATTCTCACGGTGAAGAAATTAAATTGGTTTTATTTAGGTATAAAGTGCCACCTGACTGTATACACCTTATGTTCAGATGGCGTGGTTCATTTCTTTTCTCCCCCTCTCTGTGGCTGTCTACAGCGCTGTATATGTTCTATTTCTGAGGCAGTGTGTGATATGCCTCCTGCACTCTGTTGTCAGCAGCCGGTGCATCGGAGCAGAGCTCGCAGGTGTGTACAGACCAGAAGTCGACCATGAATGAGAGCTCATCTGCCGGAGCCAGGGAAAGCACATGGTCAAGTGGTCAACAAATGAAAATGGAAAATTGCTACCACTTGTTGGGCCTGTTCAAGTACATGCAGGCGGGAGAGGTGGTCAGGTCATGATGGATGCCCCATGTCCCCGTTGTTGTTGATATGATCAAAAAAAATACCAGGGCCAACCCCTCCGCCTCTGTCCCCACCCTCCCCATTCTCCATCATAATACACAAACAGATGTGTGCAGGTCGCCCGCAAGCACAGAAAATTGCCTGTGTGCAAAATTGCCTCTGGGATGAGAAATTTTGTTTATTCGTTGGACGAGTCCAATCATGTTTTTGAGTCCAAGTGTATTGTTAGGGTTTTTTTTTTTTTTTTTTTATCAAAATAACAGGGATTTTAACTTGTTCCTCAGTAAAGCAACTAAACAGAGACATCAACTGAGCTGCACAACATGCACAAGAGGGCCAGCTGGAAATAAAAATCTATGTGGTAAAGTACAACATGGCGAAATCATGTGAGGTTCCATATAGACTGCTAATACAGTTTAAGTATGAAGTAATCAAAGAAAATGTGATTAGACGTCCTTTGAATTAGACACTAGAAACAAGTGTAATCATATGTTAAAAGCCTAAAGCCCACGGTGAACACACTGCATCACTATATAACTTAGGTCTAGTAAAACGCCTGTGCATCATTTACCACATAATTTGATGCAAATACTGTGAAACGTAGGAATCCCAACGCAAATACAGCGGAATGGCAATTTAATGAAAACAAATGTTGGATGTGAAACTGCAGATGTAATCGTGTGCTTACAGAGCATCGTTCTCTCGATCTCTATCTGCTTCTTACTCACGCTTACACACACACACACACACACACACACACACACACACACACACACACACACACACACACACACACACACACACACACACACACGTATTTGCCTAATCACATGCATTTTCCACTTCATTTCCATGCTTTCTTTTCAGCTAAAGGCACTCTACAGACATCAACAATCTCAACATTTATGTAACAACACAGTACACAATCACATTATTTTATTTATATCTGCTTCCCAACTGATTCTGTGGAAACCTCCTCACTAGATGGTCGTAGTGCTCTTACTAGAAGCATTGACATGCAAAATAAAAGACCCCCTTAATCCTTTGGACAATGATAATGATCCAAAGGTGACGACCAAAAGCATTTACAAATGCTCAACTTTGACTTCATAAAGTAAAGACTTACAACTACTCTACTTTTGCTGTATCTGCATGATCCTGGCAGCGCATCAGTCCTTTTCCTCATTTCCTTTTCCCCCATTCTGTGTGTTTCTTGTCTGGTGATTCTGACTGTGTGCTGGTGTGCCTGGACTGGCACAGTGCAGTTGCCATTACCAGTAAGTCAGTCTTGACTCACAGTCAGATGAACCTGAGTTAGAATCTAAGGTTGGCTGAGAACATTGGGCGTTCTGGCTTCCATGCACAGTTTGCTGTAGATGTAACGATATAATAATGGATTGTGTGACCTGGTCTGGTGACCTACCTTTACACTGCTAACAATCATCGGACACATCTGGGTCTTATCGTCGAATCAACTTCCTACAGCATACAACCCCAGTCCAACTCCCATGGGAATATCACCATACCCAACTCTGCTGTTTGCTGAAACTAAGACTGCTACTTTTTGGCCTTTATGTCCAAGTCACCAGTCCACTAGACCTCCACCGCCACCACTCAGACAGGAACCAATCTACCATTCCACACCTGCAAACCCCCTTGATCGGTCTCTATACAGTCAGTGAAGTACCACTTTGCTTCATGTCCAGTCCTTCCCAGGGGTGAAAGTAGTTTTAAATTCTTGCCGGTACTATTACCAAAACCCTCATCTCGCTCTTAACATCTTAACATCGTGGCATGGAGTGCATCCCTGTTTCCCATGCTGGCCATACAACCATTCATTTCTGCTTTTAAATTGTTCATATTGACCCTTTGTCCAAATGGAAGGATAAGCAGGAGGTGTAGCATCATCATCACCTGTGCTTTTTTCTGGGGATCCTGCAACTGCTTCTTTCTCCTGACATGGTGCCTCCTCACCCTGACTCTCAGCTTGCTCTACATCTTCATCACTGGATGTTTTTCAGATTTCTTTGTGGTAACGCATCTTCAGTGTCCCTGTCTTTTCTTTTAAACATAGAGGTTATTTTCCTCTGCATTATTACTTTGACAAAAAAAAAATAAAATCTTGACTGTTTTGTAGTGCTCCTCTCCATTTTTATTTAAAATATCTGTCGATGATAACCATTGTAAATCCTGTTGAAAGTTTTTCAGCCAATCACAAGAACATGTGGAATTTCAGGTGTAATTTATTTGCTTGCCCCGTCCCGGTGCTTGTTGACGTCTATTGACTAGTTGTGGAAAATGTCCCAGTGCAATAAATCAAGCGCACCTATTTGCTATTGGCTGCTATTGGCCATAGCAATCGCTGTGTTACGGAAGTAGACACGCATGCGCACTCACATACTGCTGAGTGAACTCTGGTTGATAGAAAGCAGCAAGGTGGCGTACCGGTGGAAGAGCGGCGTACCACCACCGGATCTTTTCCCGGTACTGCTTACCGCCACCAGAACTTTTGCTGGTACGCAGTACCGGACCGTACCGGCTTACTTTCACCCCTGGTCCTTCCACCAACCAGCTACGGCCTCTCAACTCACCTACCTTAATGGGCTCCCCACCCAGATTGAATTCCTTTAAGCTTCTCTCAGCCTCATTGGTCACTCTGACCATAAATTACTATTTTAAACATTACTCACTGTGTCTTGTGTTCTACGTTTGGGTCCAGCTTAAAACTCCTTACTTACAACAGTACTGCAGTGTTTTACACATTTATTGTGGTAGCAGTACCAATAGAAATAGCATTAATTCAGTTATAGCAGTTGTAGAAGTAGACATACTACCGTTTTAATTAGCAGTAACTGGAGTCATAGCAGTTTGGGTTCGGGAGGCGGACACCCTCTCTATTTTTAAGACCAGGCTTAAAACCTTCCTTTTTGACAAAGCTTAGGGCTGACTGGGGGACCCTGAGGGGGTGAGCTGGTGTTTTCATTTGCGCAACTGACTTCCCCTCTTGACGTCCTTTATTTTGCCCCTAGTTATGCTGCTATCGGTCTAGGCTGCTGGGGGACCTCTCTTGATGCACTGAGCCCTTCTCTAACTACCTATGTATTTACTATATATACCACTATTGCATTACACTCACTCTGTTTCTCCCTGTGTCCTTTCTCCGAGTGTCCCTGGTCCCACAGCTGGACGCTTCAGATCTATGATTGTTCTCCCACCAACTGGCCTAATCTCCATCTGTGGGATGCTGCTGCTGACCTTCCTCCAGCCCACTGCTTCCAGCTGCCCATTTCCACCAGTCTACTCTGCATTGCCCTTACTATACTTCATTTGCTCATCTACATATTTTCGAATTTACCACCAGCTATATAGGTAGTATATTTAATGCCAGAGCCGTACACCATAGCAGTAAACTATAATTAGTTTCCATGTTAGTTGTACTTTGCATGTATCATCTGTGTTATCATGCATGTATTAAACTGTGTGTTTTATGGTCCTTGTGTCCCCCCTACCTCTCTATCTCTATCCCTCTACCTCTATCCCTCTACCTCCACCTCTAACCCTCTACCTGTAACTCTCTACCTCTATCCCTCTACCTCTAACCCTCTACCCCTCTACCTCTAACCCTCAACCCATCTATCTCTATGCCTCTATCTCTACCTCTCTACCTCTTCTGTACCTCTCAACCTGCCCGGCCCGCAGGCAGATGGGTCCCCCCACATAAAGAGCCGGGTTCTGCTCGAGGCTTTTTTCCATTAAAAGGGTGTTTTCCTTGCCACTGTCACCTTTTGGCTTGCTCTGGGGATCAGGCATGTGGGTTCTGTAAAGTGTCTCGAGACAATTTGACTGTAATTGGCGCTATATAAATAAAATTGAATTGAATTGAATTATAGCAGCAATAGTAGTAGTAGATGAAATGACAATATGAGTGATTTCGTTGAAGAAAAGCAATAGATTTAGCAGTAACAGTTTTAATGTTGACATCAAACTGATGGTTGTTGCACAAGCAGTATTATTTTTTTGCTGACAGTGTATAGGTACTAATAATTGTAGTTGTAGCAACTATAACAGACTTCACTATAATAGAAGCTGTAGTAGCACTGGTTTTATTACTCAACTAGTAGGCTACTTGTAGTTATTACAGCTGTATTATTGCTAAACGTGTTGGAGCATTACTACTAGTAGCCATAGACTGTCTCTAACAGATGAATGTGTAATTGTGACATCACCCATAGGTTTGTGGATTGTCCTTTTGAAGCCTTGAGCTTGAACCCAAAGTAACGAGCAAGAGGTGTGTTTGACTGAGGTCACCATGCATGGTAATATTGTAGCACTCTGTTAATCACATGGTAGTCTCACCTTAAAAGACATCTTGTTTTATTTTCTATGTTCGTCCAAAATGAGAATATGATTTAGAAAACAAAAATCATGCCATAACCTGTAAAAGTCTTGAAACTAATATTTGAGACCATAGACTCATTGGGAAAGCATTTAAGTGACAGATCAAGGTAGAAGTAAGATCGTTTTCTTATAGACATTTATACAATCAGACTTATTTTTGGAACCAGAGTCACACTAAGCTAGCCATTAGAAATAATGCAGGTTTAAGGCACTTCTATGTTGGCTTCATTTGCAGACCAGGGGCTACGTTTTACCTACAGTCTATGGGTCATATAGTTACACAACAGCAGAAAAGAAGGGCCTGTACTTATATTATCTCAATTATGCTTCATGACCTTTATGGGGATACAGTTCCCAAAGAAAAAAAACATGGCACATGCTTTTTTTTTTCTTACAGACAAAACATCATGTCATCAGCAATCTGCAATGTTACCATCATTATATTCTTATTAACCTTGACAAACCTGTCTCAAAGCTTTGTCAGTACATGCTGACTTAGTAAAACCTGTGGTGGTTGAATCAGTTTGTTTGAGGACAGATGAACTGAAAACATAGCTCACAGGATAAAACTGTGGCAATGCTGCCAATCACACACCACTGTAGTCAGCAGGCTATCACAGCAGGATGATGCCTTTCACTTTCCTGTCATCCCACCAACAGACTTCTGCCTGTCTTTGATTACACCTTACCCTCTATGACAGTCCAAATGTAACCACTGATGATAGGTGCTTTGTCGGTTTTGTCTTGCATTTTGTTCCATCCAAACATACACTGTATTCACCAAGTGAGCATGTTGACAGCTTTGTCCTGACTGGTGTAGGACTACATAAATAAAAGAAAGAAATGCAGTGAAACAAATGAGTAAGTTGCTCATAGTTTTCAAATCCTTATACACAATAAATGTTTCTTTATTTGCATTTTCTTGTTTTTATTTGAGAGCTTTGTGGTTGAATCACTCCTCATCACATTTCCTTCTCATTTGTTCTGCCTACCTTTAACTCTCATTGCTCACCCTCTCCACTGTATACCTGTTACAAATGAGAAAGTATTAACAATTAATCCTGTGCAGCATCATTCTTACTGTAAGGCATCTACATCATGTTTGAAAGCTCTTCTTGATTTGCCCAGATATTACGGAATAATAAAACAAGCTGAACTTTAGCAACCTAGCTATTGTGTATCATGCAAAATGCTCTTTGTCTTTTTACCATCTTTTAATCCCAATGCAGCCCAAACTACACTGCTCATAAAAATTAAGGGCACACTTAAATTACACATCAGACCTCAAGGAACAAAATGTTTACATTGAAAATGGTTATTGATACACACTGTGTAATTCATTGAGAACAAAATGACATCAGAACAGTCAGGAAAAACATATTTTTTAATGCACTGAGAAGTAAATTCAAAATCATACCAAAAATCAAAATGAAAAACTTCATTCACAAGATCCAACTCGCATGAATTTCATCACAACAATTGACAATGTGACTCAGTAGTGAATATGGCCCCCACATGCCTGTATGCACTCCTGACAACGTCTGGGTATACTCCTGATGAGACACAGGATTGTATCCTGAGGGATCGTTGCCCAGACCAGGATCAAGGCATCAGTGAGCTCCTGGGCAGTCTGTGGTGCTACTTGACAGTGTCGATACAGAATATCCCAGATATGTTAAATCATATCCTTGGAGGTCTGTGCGACCCTCCAAGGATATGTCCCCAGACCATCACTGACCCACAACCAGACCAGTCATTGTGAATGATGATGCAGACAGCATAGTGTTCACCAGGGCATCTCCAGACTCTTTCACATCTGTACCATGTGCTCAATGTGAACCTGCTCTCATCTGTGAGGAGAACAGGACACAAATGACGAACCTGCCAATTCCGCTGTTCTCTGGCAGATGCCAATCAAGCAACAGGGTGCTGGGCTGTGAGCATAGATGTTGAACCCTAATGGCACCCTCATGGATTCTGTTTGTATCAGTTTGGTCAAAACCATGCACATGAGTAGCCCTTTGGAGGTCTCTTTGTAGGGCTCTGGCAGTCCTCCTGTTCCGCCTCACCTAGTCAAGCAGGTATCTTTCCTGTTCCTGGGTTGCTGTGGACAGGGCCGTTCCTTCTTTGGCCTTGTCCAGCTCTTCTCATGTAAAGGCTCATCTCCTGGTATGTCCTCCATGCTCTTGACGCTGTACTAGGAGACACAACAAATCTTTTTGCAACAACACGCATGGATGAGCCATCCTGGAGGAGCTGGATTACCTGTATAACCTGGATGGGCGGAGAATACTGTCTCATTCTATCAGCAATTATTAGGGCTCCAGCAAAATGCAAAACTTGACAAAAATTAGTCAGGAAGGATAGGGAGCAACAAATGGTCTGTGGCCACTACCTGCAACACCATTCCCTTTTTGGTGCTTATCTTGTCGTTGCCACTCCTGTTCACCTATTGTTGCTTTTATTTTCCACCAAAGCACGTGAAACTGATTCACAATCACTTACATTGTCTAGCTGGACAGATCAATATCCGAGAAATTTAGTTGAGTTGGTGTTACACTATGATGATAAAATGTTCCCTTAATTATTTTGAGCAGTGTAGTTGCATTTGCTGTTGTCAGAGGACACTGTTCACTGTGGGTTATAGTCCGCGTAGTTGTGTTGCAGGAGGAACAGATCAGATAAGGTTTTCACTAGAAGGTAAGAATATTACAAAGAAAACTGAGGAGCTGCTGCTGCTGATTAATCTAAAGCAAAATTAAGACAACAGATGGCCAATTTATAATTTAGTTTATTAGAAATGACATTTTAAAATCTATTTTCCATCTCGATTTTTGCATGGTGATTTATTTTTCTAAATTTCTATTTTGTTATTTTGTTTTTTTCCCCACCCTTCAGTCTTTCAGTGGAAATAAATCCTGATAAATCACTACAGGTGAAAGGTTAGTTGTAGTGGGAAGAAAGTACAGTGATACTAGTTTGTAGGTGTTTTCAACCATTTGGTCCAAAGCAAGATTTTATATCTAAACTACTGATAGATGTGTTTTTTTAATATGATACATTGTAACACAACAGGGTGGAGATATAATGTAGCTGAGTTGGGCCTATTCAAAAAATACTTCAGCTGACTGGTTCATCCATCATGTTTTATGTTTACTATGCAGTTGATATCAGTGATGTGTCTAAGTCCGACTTTGTGATGATAAAGACTGAATGTGATTTGTGATCTCCAGGTATCCAAGTCCCGCTGATGGGACTAGAGGCATGATGAGCAAAGAAATGATCGCACTGATCATTCTGTGTGTAGTGTTGATGTATGTTGACTGACATTAATGACACTTGATTGTTTGCTGTAGTACCACCCAGAGGAGCATTCAGATTTGAGGGGTTACACAATGGCAGCATGTGAACATGTCACCTAAATTTGTTTCATGTAAACTCTTGTACTGAGGAGTTCTGTCATTTTATTTAGATGGCCCAAGTCTTCTACACTTTGACAACCAATTTTAGGAAAATGACGTGGAGTAACCTCATCTTCCAAATGGGGTAATGACCAGATTTGATGAGGTATGGAAGGAAGAAGTGTCATAGTAGGAAAATATTTGGTTCAATGGAAATGGATATGGGCAAAGTTTGAAGGTTTTGTACTGATCTGAGGAATCCACAGGAAAAAAAAAAAGTACCTACTATGGGGGGAGTAATATGTTACAGTATAACAGCAGCTTCTCTTTCAACTCTTTCTCTGTGCAACTACATGGGATAATTTATTTGATTAACTCTCATAATGATCCACATGACTTTAGCTCCCATTGACAACAAAAACAATGTTCACTGCCTCTGTCATCCAGGACAACATCAAAAGAAAAATGATGCAACAGGTTTAAAAAAATGAGACAAGTCTGAATACGCTCTTGTCATTTCTCATTAGTTCCCAGCACCATTCAGCACAGGCATGGCGAAGCGTGACCCACAGCAGGTTAGGGCAGCCTGGTCCTTCCCAGCTCATAGTCCTCTTTAGGAGAGATATTGATGATGGTCGGGAGGAGGCTTTGCTAAATGAGCCTCAGCAATGAGCTGGAAAATGAGTAATGTTCCCTGTGTGAGCCCAGAGTGGTCGGGCCTGCCTCAGCACTGCCGGGCCTGCCCGCTTTTTCCTCACTGAGAGAGACAGAGCATATGCACATGTCACTGTGTATTCACGGGGATGTCTAACCACTGTTTTGCATTTTTCACTATCCAAACTGGCCTTGATCTAATGTACATCAAACATATCACTTTCTGCCTGAGGTGCCCCCTTTTATTAACTGTATCATGCAAAATCAAGGAGTTATTTTTTTTTTAAATACACTAATGAATAAAACAGGCAAATAACCTAGTGTCTTAAGCCAATAATAATAATAATAATAATAATAATAATAATAATAATAATAATAATAATAATAATAATAATAATAATAATAATAATAATAATCAGTCAGGTGTAGAGTTACCAGGTATCAATCATACTTAGAAAATGGGAAGAATTTTTTCTTCTTATTCTTATTATTGTTTCGGTCTGGAACATGTTCTTAATGCATTTGAAAAATCACATCAAATCAAGCTTTATTGTCATTATCTGTACATACAACAGTAGCGCAGGCAAAATGAAAGAGTGTTTCTCCTGGATCCAGTTTAAAGCAATTAAACAAACTTTACAGTAGGGAAAAAATAACAGGTAAACAGAAAATAAATTAAGACCCACACGTATGCAACCACACATGTCCACATACAGCACACATCCCTAAGATGTCGTTTTACAAAATTGGCAAAATTGACAAAATTGGCAGTTGAATTGTTATTAAGTGTCCATAGCAGCAGCCTGTGATGTAAAGTGCAAGTAAGTGTAAACAGTTAAAGTGACCTAGTGGAATGATAAATAAGTTAAATACTGAAACTAAAACTAAGAATAATAAAATTAGGTGAAGATGCAGAAGTGTGTGCGTATCTAGATCAGCAGTTTAGCATTCTGACAGCTTGTGGAATGAAGCTGTTGATCAGTTTAGTGGTTCTGCCTTTAATGCTCCGGAAATGTTTGCCTGATGGCAGCAGTTCAAAGAGTTTATGGAGAGGATGTGAGGAGTCCCTGACAATGTTCAGCGCTCTGCTCCTACAGCAGCTCTGGGAAAGTTCTTGGACAGAGGAGAGGGACACTCTGATGACCCTCTCAGCTCCCCTGACTATCCATTGCACGTTATACTGTGTAGAATAATGTTTGTGACAAATAACAGTCTTGAATCTTGAATCATCCTTGATGGTAAAGAGCTTGATGAACTCGAACAGTGTCTACAATTTTTTATTTTTTATTTATTTTTGTAGTCAGTACAGTCCAATGTTTTGAAAATTGCTATTTTATGTCCACAGAAACTCTGGTCTTGTTCAGATATAGTAAACCAAAACACTTACATACATTAGAGAAATATGACTGTTACACTTGATAAAAGTTGATGGACGTGATTCTCTACCTGTACTCCCACCACACAAACTACATTTCTGCCTTCTGGACTGATATGGAACCTGTTGGTTGTACTGTAGTAAATACAGGATGAACCTTCTACAGAGACTGTCGTGGATTGTTTGTGGTCTTAGCGCTGCAGTGAGCTTTTCTGTCTGTTCATATAGTGTTTGTTAAGAGTCAGAGCTCTGTAAACATTTAGCTAACCCAGTTTAACCTGCAGGCTGTGATCGACAGACATACAAATGTAGGTTTTATATATTATTGTATTTAATGTTTTATTTGAGACACAAATCTTCACTGGGGAGACCTCTCTATTGCTTGGATTAAATGCATCTCAGGGAAGCTTTCCAATAGAATGAGTGTGAAGGTGTTTCCAGTCCTCAAAAATATGTTGAAAAGGGGGTGATCTTGAAATTGGATGATTACAAATTTTGTTTGCCAATTTTGCTAGAATTGTGGGCCACATGAGGGTAATTTTGGGTGGTACTGGACAGTGCCCGTCACACATTTACAATAATAATATGCGTCACACAGACACCTGTGACATGGACAGGTCAATTTATGCTAATAGCATGTTCTAGTCCACAAAAGAAAATATATTGGTTAAACGGTCCACAATAAACCCATGTCTATCCCCCAGAATCTGAGGTTCAGTATTTCTTCACATCGTTTCTGCTCATTTTGTATTTTAAATGTTGTGAAAATGTTATGATAACACACCACTTGTCCATTTCATGCACACTATCATCCATCAATCACTTGCTAGTTGCTGCTGAATTCAAAATGCCCAGAACTAGTCATCCACATCAACGGCACTGTATTCTTTTTATTTCATTTGCTGAAATCATATCAGACTTGGCGGTGAGAGAAGAAACACTCCCGGTTAAGTGTTGCCCTCCTCCTGCTTCCTTCCTCTCTCCATCTTCCTCTTTCTCGCACTCCCGCCTCCAATCCACCATTATTAGTGCCTCCAATACTCCAGAGGGCAAACAAACTTTCAAAAAATTCCCCATAACCCGCCAAGCGTAGCCCATTTTCCTCTCCATGCAATTAACTGCGCCAACATTTACAATAATATGATTACAGACACTTTGGCAAAGTCATGGGGGGAACGCAGGGCATATTAGGTATCAGCAAGGGGTTGATCGTAATGGTCGCGTTTCCTGGAGACTCACATTTTCTTTTGCACGCAATAGTAAGAGCCACTAAATTCTCCTCAGGCAGTAAAAACCAATGCACTGGAACCATGATAACAAACACAGGCAACCACTTTCTTTCTCATCACTCTCTTATTTTCTTTCTTTTACTTTGGGGCCTAGTTTTTTTTTCCTTCTTTCTTTCCTCTGCACCCTTCTTAACTCCCTGCACCCACCCTCACCCCACCCCTCCTACACCCCTCAATTAATTAAGTCTTTCACGGCCATGTAATTAGGAACATTAGCGAGTCATAAACTTGCCACAAGTCTTAAAATTATGTGCTAGCCCTCAGCAATTTGTTTGTAATTCCTTTTTGTGAGACAACAGTACCATTGGGTCCCATAGATCTTCCAAGGGCCCCCACTGTGCCCCTCTCGCAGCCACGACAGGCAGGATAAGAGGGGTCCTTGTTGGGTTGAGAGGGGGACCACATGATGCCCAATCTAACTGGCACCCATCCTGCTGCTCTCAAAGGACCGCTTATAGCAGCCAGACAAAGACTGTCGTCTGTTCATTGCATGCCTCTCAGGTTTTATATCTGAAAGACAGAGATCCTGCCAACACATTTATTGGAAATATGTTTTTGAAAAAAAAAAGGAAATCAAACAAATTTATTCGACATTTGTGGTGGGCCAAACATTTACTGTAGGTTTTCAGCTTCAGCAGGTTCGCGAGATCAGGAAGAAGCGTCAACATCCCCCTGCTGTGATGTTACTATGGGTCCATGTTTCCACACTTTAATTACCCTCCAGTCGTAGCAACCTCATCTGGGATGTCCTGATCTTTATCACACATGCTAGATACAATATTTGTTTCCGGCAGTGTGGACAGTGACACAAGAACACTCTGGAAAATGTTAAGACAGAATCTACAGTTAGTTAATAGATGTAGTAGTATCAGATGTCCTCAGAAGAAGTAGAAGAACATTGTAAAATCATTTCCTTCCTTTTCTGGTCTTTACACTGAGAATGTATGTCTTGATAAAAGAGAACTGAAAATTTCAATAGCAGCAGCATCCAGACAGAATTTATGTTTGTAATTGCACATATTTGGTAAAACATTTTAATAATGTATTGGCATAATTTCTAGTGTTCAAAGATGTTCTCGTAGTCTTATTATTATTTATTATTATTATTATTATTATTATTACACATTCAATCACAGTATCTACCTTTTGAAGTCTGTTTCATCTAACCAGTGTCTTATCTCCATCATGTGGAAACCACTGCTGATAAATTTACTTCCACAAAGTTTTTGGTGTGATATTAACCCCTGACATCCAGGACTATTTTTTTTGGTTTGTTTTAAATGTCCCTCTACAAGATATTCCCAAATGTTCAATGTGAAACGTAGCCAGTGCAGACCTCCTAGGTGGAAAGGGTTAAGACTAAATGACAAATTGTCAAAAATGATGATATAAAATAAAAAAGGCACAAATGTCTCATGTTTATATATGCCTTTATAGTGTAAATTTACAGTTCATAAGGAGGCAAATCAGGGAGTTCAATTCAAGCATGGATGCTTATGTTTCAGCTATTGTCAGTCACATGCATAACTTGAAATATTTTATTCTGTTTTATTTTAGACAAAATAGGTTCTTTATTTCATTTTTAGAAACTTTTTCTGCCATTCTGACTAAAACGGGCGCTCTGTCTAGCAGCAGGCACAGTCAAATGAAAACACCCAATCATACATGTGATTTTCTCCTCTGTGCAGGTTAAACGTGCGTGTTTTCCTGTGCGTGTCTGTGTGTGTCTGTGTGTGTGTGTGTGTGTGTGTGTGTGTGTGTGTGTGTGTGTGTGTGTGTGTCCTTTCAGTTCTTTTGTCCATGCTGCTCCACAGAGAGGTTAACGGCATTGATGCTGTGTGATTCCAGCTCAAGCACTCTCATCAGCAGCCTTATTCTCTCCTCCGGCTGCACCCTGACCTCCCAATAACCATACACCATTGTTTCTATTTACCATTTGCCAGAGATGGAGCGAAAACTGGAGAAAGAGCGTGGCAGAGAAAAAGAGAGCCGGGGCTGGTATTGATCGGCTTCCATGTGTATTGAAACCAGATATTGATTTTCTTTCTTTTTTTTCAAATGGGAAAAAGTGCATTGTCCAACCGAAGGAGATTTCTATGGGGATTTGGGGAAAGAGGAGTTGAAATGAGCATCCGGTGCACCGTTGTCTCCTGTGAATTGTGTATAGGGCTGTGGTAATTGAATTGAGCGAACGGAGCCCTTCTCCGATATGTGCTCTCTTAAGAGTTTTAGGCCTGTCGATGTATCTGTGTAATATTTCAGTTGGAGGAGACTTCAAAAGCCAGGAAAGTTTTGTGAACAACATTTAAGGAGTCGAGTTCTCTTTATAAGCGTTGTTCATTTTGACATTAGTGCTTAATTGCTGCGGTGAATCAGCTGGATACTTGTTACTCCTGTTACATTATCAGCATATCCAGCTTTTTGTCCATTAAGACAGCTATAAAAGCATATTTGAGATATGATGATGAGAAGACTTAAATGTGAAATGACTTTTCAAATCAAAGGTTGGGATGTGGTAGTGACATGCTGCTGTTTTCATCCGTCACACATGAAACCATAGAGTGTGTAATGTTAAGATCAGTTTTTTTGCATTTAAAGAAAAGATGTAGCAAATACTTTGCTTCCAACCCACTGGAGAAATAGCTTTTAACACACATTTTGATTGTTTTTTGATTTATTTTTTCTGCAACTTCAGATAGTGTGAAGTGAGAAATTTTATTCTGGAGTTGAAGAGTGAAAGCACTGCTCTACTTCTGATAGATCATGTCGAGTGACTTGCAGCTGAAGGTTTTCATGGGCCTGTGATGGACAAGAAACTCCGGATACATAAAATAAACAATTTAATACAGAAAAGTTAGTAACAAAAAATGTAAAGGGTACAAGGCTGTCGGCAAGAATGTATACAGAAATAGGTGACTACAACAATAAAGGGGGTTTGTCAGTAATCTATTCACAAAGCTGCAAACAGTCTATAATTAACCCTGTGTTCAAACAAGCAACTGGAAATTTCTGAGTAGAACATCCTGAATTTGAAGCTTGAAGCATTTCATGGCTCAGACTGGTAAATGTAAACAGTCAATGTGACAGATCACCAGAAACTCAACATCTTTTACGAATAAGTAATGGTAACCTTGTAAACTTTTTGCATTGACTACTTGTGAAGTTGCAGTTTCAGACACTCCACAATGTCTGGAGCTCAACATTTACTACTGGGCAGTTGGCAGCTTAAATAATATCAACTACAACTGTGATATGTTCAATAGCTATTTCTGTGAATGGGTGAATGTCTCTTTATAGTTTAGCAAAATTTGCACATTTTCTATTCAAGTATGCAAATCCCATCTAAGAAATGTACAATTGTCAGTCTTACAACATGGCAGGTTCTCAGAGGTCTCGACACCGAGCTGACAACGGGGAAAAGCTGAGTCACAAGCATAATATTTTGGCAGTGGTAACAATTTAAGTGAAAGGAAGGACTAATGACCTAGACCATAGGCATCTCCCAACCACTAAACCATTGACAGTTTTTGGTGTGTTCAGATGAAGTAAAGGTTTACTGAACTCATTTCAAATATGCACCTGAAAGCTGTCTTGCAGCCGTAGTAAACTGTATTTTGACACTTTAAACACAGATATTTGTTTTTAACTCAATGCCAAGACTTCTGCATTAACATATTCCTACACAGACTTTCCTTGTTACATTTTCTCTTCCTACCTTCGAGAATCTGGAGTTTGACTTGTGCTTTCTCCATGTCCACCTCGGCAGCAGCTTCCATGTTGGTCTTTCTGTACATGTAAGTCCTGCTGTGTCTTCTGACTGTCTCTGTGACTTCATGGTGACTGAGTTGTCTCAGAGGCCACAGCCGGAGCCTCGGCTGCCTGCTTCTCATTCAGCCAGCGTCGGCCTGCTCTCCCACTCAATTTGCAATTAAGACCAAATTTAGAGCACTGAAGCCTGAAGGCAGGTGGGTGTCCACACAAGGAACATGTTGCCTAGCAACTGGGGGGGACGGAGTCAGAAGGGTGTACCTGAGCTATAGGGGGTGGTGTAGGGACCAAGTGTATCTCTGTGTGTGTGGGTTTGTGTGTGTGAAATTGTATGAGTTGGACATATGTCAGTATTTGCTGACATTGCACGTTTTAAAAACAAAATAAGGATAATTATAACAAGAAAAGCACTCAGAGAGCGCAGTACTCAGCCAGGGCTGCTCAGCTGTATAATTTCTGACAACTGAAACGTTGAAAAAATTTGTGGCAGAAATCATGGCACCATATAATATGGCCATATAATATAGACGTACCCACAAACAAAATGGCATTGTGCTGAGCACAGGCTTTTGTTATCCATGTGCACGTTATGTACGGATACTGAATCGCGTGATCTGAATATGTAGCAGGCGGCAGGAATTGATGGGACTCAGAAACACCCCCACAATTTAATCAGTTGTTCCTTGAATCATTACTGATGGAGAAGTCCCGATAAGTCCACAGCAGTGGATTTGTAGTAGGATCACAATCATGTGATCATCAGCAGACAGCTGACATAGTGTTCACTTGTTGTCATAGTTACAGTGACGCCATGCCCCTATCTCGCAATGATACAGAAATCTTTAACAAATCCGTGGGTCCACACTATAAGCCGCATCACGGCCAAAATCTAAACACTTGGTCCTTGTGTCATTTCTGACTTTCCCTGAAAATTTCATCCACATCTGCCATTCCTTGGTGGAGTAACAATATAGATTCCTGCAACTTCCATATTCGTATTGAGGCCTTTACAGGACTCAAATGCTACAAAATGAAACATTGCTGCTCATAGAAACCAACTATTTTTAAATGTCTGTTGCCAAATGAACGTTTCATATTTCCTACAGTTGTTTAGAGAAGTTATGCAGGTATCCAGTCCACCCAAACTTTAACACAATTTTACTTCCTTTCCTTTAAAGATTGTGTGTAGTTGAAATACATCTCTTAGAAATCACGAGTCAGCTCTCCTACCTGAAGATGCAGAGTTCAGTAAAACTAAATACTTGTATGCTTTCAAAAATACTTCTTGCTGAAGTGTTTTCATAATAGAAGAGAAAGTTTGCGACCGAGCCGCCATGTTGGTCCGTTGCATCTACCAGACTGAAGTGAAGCAGCTGTCATGTAACCACTTAGTGGCCCACAAGTGACCCACCCACCAAGCAGGTGATATTCAGATGCTGCGCCTTTCCATGCAAGAAAAACTGATCCTGTGGACAAGTACCATTAGTGTTTGAGAATCTTAGCAGTGCAGTGGCATGAGACTCAGCTAGTTCGCTAAACTGGACATTCGACACGCATCTTTTTACAACTTAATGGTGCAGAGTTCAACAACACAACTGCCACAGTTAGCAGTCAAGGTATGTGTCCACAGGATCCGTCAATTTCTCGCATCCCATTCATAGTCTGTGTGAAATGCACTGCATTGCATGCTGGTTGCACTGCTCTCTGGAGCTGCCTGCAGCTCATTTGCATAAAGTGGACTTGACTTCTACTTTATGCAAATGAGGAGCAGGGAGCAGAGGTCCGACGCATCACAAAACTTCATCAAACATCTAAACTAGCCATCATTGAACTAAAACGAGGACAGATTCAGCAACTGCACAGCTTATTTCTCACCTCAAATGCTTTCAAAAATTATTTTTGCCGAAGTGTTTTCATAATAAAAGCAAAAGTTTGTGACCGAGCCGACACATCTGCCGGACTGAAGCAAAGCAGTTGTCATGTGACCACATAGTGGCCCGTAATGACACACCCACCAAGCTGGCGATATTCAAATGTGGTGCGTTTCCATTCAGACCAACATGGCGGCTTGGTCGGAAACTTTCTCTTTTATTACGAAAACAGTCCAACGAATAATAATATCTAAAAGCATTTGAGGCGAGAAATAAGCTGCGCAAATGAACCACAACACAAGCAGCATGCAATGCGATGCGTTTCACATAGACAATGAATGGGGTGTGAGAAATTGATGGATCCTGTGGACAACTTTACATACTTTTAGACAGCAAGACTCAGGTCCTCAGGCTTCCCTCCTGGAGCAAACAGGCACTACAGTTAATCTACTATACATTTTCAGACATGCATGTCCTTTGTCTTATCCCTAATCAGTTAATTTATATTTGTATTAGTTTAATTGATTAACAGATAATCACAAACACCCCTAGCTCTAAACAAACTCATCCAGCTGTATGCAGATGAAAAGCCAGGAAGTTGCTTCACTGCTTTTGTTCACAGGATCTGGTTGTGTAGCATTCAGGCTAACTTACAGCACTGCTCAAACATTCACAATGAGGGTTTCTCTGATAGATATCTGCAGGTCTCTGCTGAGGTAGTGAATGCCGGTTAACATAGGAGTCTCATTATGTGCCATGATTGTATTTCACTGAAGTTCTGATATCTAACTTCAGAAAAAGGGACACTATGTAAGTATATGGTGATTTACAGTTACAGTAATTTCATCTAGCTAAACAAACATTTGTATGAGCACATCAAATGAAATACCCATGGTATGTTTCATTCTAATGAAGATAAAGCTGAAAATGGGGCAAAGTAAATATATCTCTTTGCATGGAGCTGGAATTCAACCCACCATCCTGATCCTTTGTTCTTTGTAAGCACAGTCTCTCTTAAATCTTTTTTTTTTCTTTTATGTCAAAGCAAAGCATGAATTCAAAACAGTACCAGTGCCCCAGCTCAACAATAACCTAGACTTAAACAGTTGGTGCACATTTTACAGACGAACGCTATTCCCCAATCGGTATCATCTTCCATATTTGCATGTGCTTGGATGCTGAGAGTGGCAAATTGACTGAGAAAATAGCCATATTACCACACAGTGGGAGAGAGAGTGTGTCATGTGCAGCAAACAAAGGAATGCGACAGTGATGGCCCTCACACCGAGAAAATGTCTGCTCTCAACTCAGCCGAATCACATACATAGAGTGTGTGTGAGTGCATGTGTGTATAGAAGACAATAGCAGAGATAATGTCAAAGATTTCTGATGATTTGTGGACTCTGAAACACGTCACGGGCGAGGAGAGAATGGAGCTCTTCAATGCCTGATACTTGACTATAATGCCAGACACTCAGTTGGGCTGTTAGACAGGGTTATTCAGCTGCTTTTGCATGACCTGCATAGGTCACACTGAGTTGAATAACAGTTTGTTAAAGTCACAATAAAATAAAAAAGGGCTTTTTTTCCTGTTCAATATTTTCTTTCATACCTTAAGATAGAGGTCTTGAATCTTGGCCTATGCAGGCCAGAGTTGTTTTGGTGGTAAGGACCAACAGCATGTTAGAGTATATTAGGTTTTGGCTCATCAGTGTCTTCCTGTTTTTGTACATCATCTCTGCTCCAGTTCAGCACTCTGGTAGATGATTGAGTCTAACAGCTGTGCACAGGATTATCATCTGCTGATTAGGAACAATGCGGTCTTCATGAGTGACAAAACACACTTTTGTCCAGTACAAACTACTCAGGAGTTTTGGTGCTACAGTCTAACTTGGTTTGGAATAAGGATATCGCTGTGTTGTTGAATATCTTGTATTTGAGTGTTAATATTACTTTTCGCCTGCTAGCAGCTCCTGTTCCTGTTGATATTTTTAAATTGGAATATTTCAATAAAATATTCGATTTCTTGAAAACACGTCTCTATCTTTAATCAGTAACAAACCCATGTGCATCGCTAGCAGCTTTTCCACAACATGTTGAAGGTTTTTAAGGTAGTACGCTTGGGGTGTTGTTACTCAGGTGCTGTTTTCAGTCTTAAGTCTCATCTTCCTGTTATTGCCCTCGCCACATCAGTATTCAAAAAATAGAAAACTGATGACCTTATCCTTAAATACGCAAATGTTAAAGAGAAACACCTTTATGGAAGTGTGTAGTGTACATTCATACTGGTCATACAGACATACCTGCCTCATCAGCTGCTGAAATCCTCAGGTTTACAGTCTGACATGACTGTACAGTTCAGCTCCAGACAGCACTCAGAGCATTTTCTTCAACAACTATGAATCAGGTTCTCCTGTTTCTGACCAAATTATAACTAAGAGCTCTTTACGTTTTGAAAAGTATATGTAGTATCTACAGAACACCAGTAGAGTGAATGAGTCAGGAGGCAATGGAACATAAGCCAGGTAGTATTACATGTTCTCTTCAACTTATTTGTTCATGATAACTTGTTTCAGAAAAATAACACACTACATTTAAGCGCCAAGTCTCAGCTTGAATTTGAGAAGGCTTCCATGAGTTTAGAAAGACCTGTGAGGGTAATATAGCCTTTTTAACGCATTGTGCCCAAAATTTAAAGTTTCAAATGTAACTGCACAGATAGACATGAAGTCAACCAAAAACAGTACATTTAATATTTTGATCCTTTGTAGCCAGTGAGCGCCTGAAGCTTTGGAGCCACATGCATCAGCAGAAACGTTAGTGATGCTCTCCCAGATATTTAGATTCCCAGATTCCTACTGCTCTTGCTTGTTGTGGGCATTTTTTGCTTTTGTCTACTCTTCAGCAGGTGGACTGCAGTTAAATGATAAAATGTCCTCGAGTGAGATTTTGTGTTGCTTTTTACATGCATTCTATGCATATACACTGAGTATGATCACATAGAATGTGTCCGTATACCTCTGCAGTCCTTCTGTGCAGCAGTGAAATTATTAATGAATGCCAGTATGCCACTTTTACTGGCAGCCATACATGCAGTAAGTCTTGGATCATGAGTTTTTGAATTGTCAGTCCATACATCTCTGTTCCAGTATTTGTGTGCTGTAGTCAGGCCTTTCTGTTTTTGAGTCTTACCATAGGTTTTGCCATTTTCTAGTTGTGCACAGGGCTGCACGGTGAAGCAGTGGCTAACACAGCTATAAGGTCCTGGGTTTGAATGTCGGCCTTTCTGTGTGGAGTTTGCATGTTCCCCCTGACTGGGTTCTCATCAGGTACTCCAGCTTCCTCCCACAGTCCAAAAACATGCTGAGGTTAATTGGTGATTCTAAATTGTCTGTAGGTGTGAATGTGAGTGTGATTGTTTGTCTCTATATGTAGCCCTGTGATAGACTGCTGACCTGTCCAGGTGAACCCTGCCTTCACCCTAAGTCAGCTAGATAGACTCCAGTATCCCTATGAGCCTACAGAGGATAAAACTGTGTATAGATAATGTATGGATAGTTGTGTGGTACTCTGGTATGTCTGTTTTAAATGCTTGCTTCTTGTAAGCTGCTTTCGTGTCTCCTTCACGTGTACACTATATTGCCAAAAGTATTCACTCACCCATCCAAATAATCAGAATCAGGTGTTCCAATCACTTCCATGGCCACAGGTGTATAAAATCAAGCACTTAGGCATGCAGACTGCTTTTAAAAATATTTGTGAAAGAATGGGTCGCTCTCAGGAGCTCAGTGAATTCCAGCGTGGAACTGTGATAGGATGCCACCTGTGGAACAAATCCAGTCGTGACATTTCCTCGTTCCTAAATATTCTACAGTCAACTGTCAGCTGTATTATAAGAAAGTGGAAGTGTGTGGGAATGACAGCAACTCAGCCACGAAGTGGTAGGCCACGTAAACTGACGGAGCGGGGTTAGCAGATGCTGAGGCGCATAGTGCGAAGAGGTCGCCAACTTTCTGGAGAGTCAATCGCTACAGACCTTCAAACTTCATATGGCCTTCAGACTAGCTCAAGAACAGTGCGCAGAGAGCTTCATGGAATTGGTTTCCATGGCCGAGCAGCTGCATCCAAGCCATACATCACCAAGTGCAATGCAAAGCGTCGGATGCAGTGGTGTAAAGCATGCCGCCACTGGACTCTAGAGCAGTGGAGATGCCTTCTCTGGAGTGACGAACCGTGCTTCTCCATCTGGCAATCTGATGGACGAGTCTGGGTTTGGCGGTTGCCAGGAGAACGATACTTGTCGGACTGCATTGTGCCAAGTGTAAAGTTTGGTGGAGGCGGGATTATGGTGTGGGGTTGTTTTTCAGGAGCTGGGCTTGGCCCCTTAGTTCCAGTGAAAGGAACTCTGAATGCTTCAACATACCAAGACATTTTGGACAATTCCATGCTACCAACTTTGTGGGAAGAGTTTGGAGCTGCCCCCTTCCTCTTCCAATATGACTGTTGTAGCATTCACTCTGGAATAGTTCATTGTTGGCCATCAGGAATCCCAACATGAACAGACACCTGCCAGTCACAATCAGTCACAATCAGTCACAGTCAGTCACTTCCATATTATTGGACCTCCTCACAGTCACTCTCAACACCTGAGCCAATCACCGGCAGTCTCTCTCCCACCTGGAATCCACCCCTGTTCATTTGTTTGAAGCCCATCAGCTTCATTCAGTCACACACAGTCACTTGAACAACAGGATCACCCCACACCACTCATCTCTGGAAACCATTCACAAGCCTGGAAACCTGGAAATCACAGCATCAAAGACGACGTGAGTTCAAACTCCTGTTAAGCATGTTGGAAGTTGGTTGATATCATGCTATTGCTCATTATTACACTCATGCTAATGCTAACACGCCTTCAACTGCTTTTGCATTCCCTACTTTCATGATATAATATAACTACAGCATGAACTTTTTACATTTTCCATAAATTTCACCCAAAAGTTGAATAACTATTTGTGAGTAGTGTATGTATCAACGTCGTGTAAGGACACTTCAATAATATATCTGCTGCAGTAGTGCAGTTGATCTATCTAGCTTGGTGTAATATGTTCAAAAGCACAACTGATTATCTGTCAAAATGTGTGTTCATAGAAATGTGCACTGAACACTGAATAAAGTCTCTGTAAACTAGAAAAGCACTCGGAGCGCAGTACTCCACCAAGGCTGTTCAGTTGACGTATCATGTCAGATGGATGAAATCTTTAATAAAAAATGACCTTGCGCTGAGCACAGGCATGTGTTATGCATGTGCATGTTATGTATGAATACCAAATTGCATGTAAATTACTCTTATAAAAGTCTGTTGATCAGGTCATCACTTTTGGCAAACCTTTGTTTTGCTACTGTTAAAATAACCGTTCCTTCCATGCTTTTATTTTGAAGACGTATTTTTTAATGTTGCGGGCTTTTATTTTGTCACCATTCCAGCAGCACAGGGTTAGGATTAGGGTTAGGGTAACCCTTCTCTAAGAAGCAGTTTCTTGACATGACGAAGACGCTGCTGAAAAGTCAGAAAATTCAAATAAAGATGAAAGACCACGGTTACACGCTGTTGCTGTCTAGCAAAGGATATGTCTAAACTTAGAAGCACGTAGTGGGGACAAGGTCTTACGGTGAAGAAATGAGTGAAGGACAGAAAGGTGAATTCGTGTTCAAATTAAGGCTGACGGCTGAACTTAACGTGTCTGGCTGGAGTTTGCTACATTGCGTGACCTAAATATGTAGCAGGCAGCAGGAATTGATGGGACTCAGAAACAGCCCACAGTTTAATCATTTGTTCCTTGTATGATTTCCAACTGATAAATCACAGTCAGTTTGTAGTAGGATTGCAATCATGTGATCGTCAGTGGGTAACTGACATAGTGTTCACATCATCGTTACAGCGACGCCGTGCCGGCTGCTATATCTCCCAATGGGAAATCTTTAACAAAGCTGTGGATCCAGACTATAAGCCGCATCACTGCCAAAATCTAATCACTTGGTCCTTGTGTCATTTCTGACCTTATCTGAAAATTTCATCCAAATCTGTTGCTCCGTTTTTGAGTAATGTTTCACACAGACAGACAGACAGATTCACAGACAAACGTACGCCGATCATCACATAACTTCGCCATTCCTTGGCGGAGTAATTATAGACAAAACATGCATCTCATCACAAATTTCTGTTTATTCACCCAAAGTGCAAGAGTAAAAATACAAAACAGGTGAAGTTAAATAACTAAAAAGTCAAAGAATTTACAAAACATAAGATTTTTTTCTAGAAAAGGCACAAGTAGTGGACAGTGCAGTTTATTTCTGTGACAGTCGCTCCAGCACCGACACCGTACATCCCATCAGTCCAACCAAGTTGTTTGAATTTCCATCCGCCCCCTGGATGTTCTGGAGCATAGCAGAGGTCAGGTCTTGGTGTCTTCTGATCTGTTCCAAGAACCATTCTTCTGACCTCTCCAGATACTGCAGCAGATCCACAGTAGGATCCCACTTCATTTTTCCTGCATAAAAGCACCCAAAAAGGTATTAGTTGTTAGTAATTACTTTCTATATTCACAAACACAGTTAAAGTAAATGTTCTCTTTTGCGATTTTAGGATGGGCCGAAAGATAACTTGTTGATCATGTTGATGTCTGCATAGTCTAAACACAAGAAACACAAGAAATGTTATTGATGGCATCTGTAAAACAAATCATTTTCTCCATTAACTGATTAATTATTGCTTTGCACATACATTAGAAAATTTTACAAAAAATACCTGTAACAATTTCTAATAGTGCTAAATGTCTTGTTTTATTTGGCCAAAAACTAAAAACCACAAAAACATGAGTTTAAGAAGTCAATGCATTAACTTTCCACATCTGCAAAGCTGAAACCTCAAGAACAATCAGCATTTTACCTTGAAATTATGAAAATAGCTGCAGATTACCAGTCCTCTTTACTTCACTGTGTTAATTTGATCATTCAAATCAGTTTTTTAGACTTGTATTAATGATACAAAACATAATCAACACATAAATTAGAATGTGTTAGCAAAGAGTTCCTTGGCTCTTCAGGGGAAATTTCAACAATAGTTCAACGTCAACCTCTGATCACTGATACTGTGTCCGGACCGCGTTAGCTGGCGTAACATTTATAATATTAATGCGGGACTGTTTTAGCTAGCGTATTCATAGTAGGTTAACAGCAAAAACTTACCAGGATCAGGATCAGTGTTCTGCATGGCAGACTCCTCGTGCATCACACTGCTTGATTGTCTTCATATTTTAGGCCAATTTCAAAATGAAACTCAATAAAACTCTCGTCCGGGTGGGTGTCCTCCATTGTCGTTTCTCCATATTGCCAAAACGACCCAGGAGTATATAGATTTGAGAGACTTCACAAAACTTTCTCAGGATTCTTCTTGGTTTTTTTTACGCTATGTCCCTTCCGGGGCTCCATAGGAAAAAAGTCTGACTATATGGAATGAAAGTCTGAATATATGGAATGAAAGTCTGAATATATATAACAAAAGCTTGAATATATGGAATGAAAGCCTGAATATATGGAATGAAAGTCTGAACATTCCATATATATATATATATATATATATATATATATATATATATATATATATATATATATATATATATATATATATACATATATGCTCATCTGTCTAAATGCTAAAGGTCTGCACTGGGCAGCACCCTATCAATTTTCTAGTGTCCTGCAGCCACATCTATAAATGTTTATATACAGAATACAATAACTGCTGTTTTGGATGAAACCGTTAATTTAAATTTTTTTTTTTTTTAAAAAAGCTCCATTTCACTGTTTTTATTATGGTGAGTGTCAGAGGCTCAGATGCAGGAAGCCGAGACCGTAGGCGAAATAGTTTTATAATGCTTTTATTTACAATAACAGAGTATAACACAGGTTACAACAGGAAACTGGAACTAAACTACTCGACTACAACAGGAAACAGGAACTGCAACTACTATTCCGGACTACAACAGGAACTGGAACTACTATTCCGGACTACAACAGGAAGCGAAAGTATACAGGAACTGGAACTAACTCGACTGGACTACAACTAGAACCAGGAACTACTAAACCCAGAAATACTTATCCGCTTACCGCAGCCAGAACTAGATTCCCTCTGGGGAACGGAAGAACTAATTACACCAACAAAACAATATCAAAATTTAACCCCGGCTTGGTAACACCAAGAGAGGAATACAACAAAAACCCCAAACAGAAACTAACCCCAAACTAAACCCAAACAAATGGAATCCCCAAATCCCAGTGGTGCACGAAAAACACAGCAAAAGATGTAGCGCCCGTATTTAACCTTAGATGGAATTAGCAACTGACCGTAAATAGTAATAAACGATGAAAGAACATGAGTTCACCAAACACAACTATTATCTGGTAGTGCTTATGTACCGGGGACTTAGCTTACTGAGCGAGGGGAACAGAGTTCGTGACGGGGACTGGCTCCAACCATTCCAGTGTAGTGGCGAACCAACAGATGTTGATTGTGGGGCTGCGGTGGAGAGGCAGGCATAGGACTGGGAGGATGAGGCGAGCTGGGGGTCGAACGGCTCCTGGTGTGAGCAGACTGGAGACAGGTGCTTGCTTCAGAGGCAGGAATGGAGAGCAGACTGGCAGAAGCATGGAACCCAGGAATCCAACAGGTGAGTTTCTCTCCGACGGACAGGATGGAGCAAACAGCGGATCCAGGAGGCACAGGTAGGTGAATAACTACATAAACACAGAATTCCTAAAAGCAAAGAATACAAATGGCAAGAACTGAACAGTGCACAGCACTAACGGATGTAGGTTCATGGTCCCGCTCCGAGTGAAGAATGACGTCTGGTTTTATGGAGAAGTGTGTGAGGATGATGATCAGGAAGACCTGCCCGCACTGTGTCGCCGCTGATTACTAAGCACCTGCACCTGTCATAGCCTCTGTGTCAGAACACACCTAGGAGAAAGAAAAACCTGCACCGGAGGAGGGAAGGGACTGTCACTGGCCACAGCCAGAGGCTGTGACCATAACGGTTTTCTTAAGCAACTACGAAAAATGCTATGACAGATAGTGTACCGTCATTATTTGTAAAATGCAGATGACTTTTGCTTGTATTTTTGAATTTACTTTATATATATATATATATATATATATATATATATATATATATATATATATATATATATATATATATATATATATATATATATATATATATATTAGGGCTGGGACTTTAACGTGTTAATTTCGATTAATTAATTACAGCGAAAATAACGCGTTAAAAATAATTACGCAATTAATTGCACCCACCTCAGTTCCCTCATTTCTGGCACACCAGTAACACTGATGAACACTCCAGCTAAGGAAGGTGGCTGTAATGAACCTAAAGTCTGTTTGTAGGCATGAAGAAGAAGCACAGGAAGCACTGAGTGAAGTCAGGCACTGGTGAACAGTGAAGGAAGACGAGATTGAGCTTGCTGGGCAGAAAGTTTTCTTTTAAAAATCTTCCCAATGGCAGCTTGGATAAAAGCCTGGTTGTGTGCAAATTGTACAACAAAGAGTTTTCTGATCACTGCGTCACTTCAAGCCAATGGTATCAAATCAATGTAAAACATGTTGCTGTTAGCACCAGAGCTAAAGTTAGCTACGAGTCATGCTAACCGCTAACGGTGTAGCCATCCCATAATAGACCACTTTTCTAGACAGTGCTTGAGTTGACAGAAAGTCTTAAAATGTTGAATAAAATCGCTATAATTGCACTTTGATTTGCAGTAATCTGTGAATGTAGCAGACAGATGAAAAATGCAGATAAATAGAAATGAAACATTTTTGTGGTTTAAGTTTTTACTCCGTCGAGGCTCTGGCTCCTTGGAGGAGGAATAACCTAAACAACAAAAATATCTCTTTTAATAACTTATTTATAAACTTTGTTTATAAAAAAATTACATAAATAAAAATTGATATTCCTATAAAAAGAACCATCAAAATTACACCATTTATCAGACCCAGAAAAGATGAAAACAGAATGAATCTCTGAATTTTCAACTTTCTGACGCTCCTTGAACTACTTATGCAGATTTTATGTGCCATACAGAGGAAAAAAACAACTAAATTCAGGCTTTAAGTCATCAAAATCACTTTTTTCTATATGTCCCATTTTCCTTTTTTTAAAATAAATTTTAAATTATAAACACGTATATGTCTATTCATTGATTCAACTGTCAACCACAATTTTATTTGAATTGAAAAACTTCACTTATTGTGTCAAATATTGCTATTTCACAAAACTGCAATTATTGCAATTAATTAAATTACAAAGCCTGTAATTCATTAGATTAATTTTTTTAATCGCGTCGCGTATATATATATATATATATATATATATATATATATATATATATATATGTATATATATATAAAAAAATTTTTTTATCTTGTACATAATGCATATCTGATAAGTTTTTCATACTTCCTTTCAGCACCAGGAGCTGTCCGCTGTAGGCTGGCATCTTTTCACATACGGTTTGAGATGCTTTAAAATGTCTTTAACGTTTTCATGCATCTCTTCAGAGAGAGAGAAAAAAGTTTATATTCATGCAATCACAAGAGACATTCAATAGAGCCAAAAAACATGAGGCTTATTATGTAGCTCTATCTGAAGAGATGATTTCATCATCATGACAACATCATGTTCTAGGAGTGTTGTATCTACAAATAGCATTTGTAGATATTTACATCATGTGTCCAGACCAGAATCTACAATACTGCAAACAATAGAAATGTTCTAAAAGTTGACAGTGAAGAAGTACTTAACATATATACTTTTAGAAAACTCCTAGGGATATGTTTACTAAAGTACCAGGGACTACATTCTAGGTTTTTGGAGCCCAATTATAAATTCTAAATTGGGCAAAATCTTAAAAACGCTGCCACACTAATGGCTGCTCCTGGTTTCATATGACTGGAGCTAAATGTACTAAAATAATTAATAAAGTAAATAAAGTATTTATGAATGTGTTTGTATCTGTGTTTCATTTTACAGCTGATTTGATCTTCCCAAGTACCCACATATATTCCGTTAAACTGGTCAGACACAAAATGTGATACGGTGATGTCGATTACCATCGTCACACTGTCATTCTAAATATGAACTATTGTTGAGCAGACTGAGAACGGTGACATGAATGAGAGTTCATTTAAAAATGCCTGTTAAAACATTTAATGATTACATAAATATTATCAGTCACCTTTACACACAGAATGTAGTGCTGTAGAGGTTCCCGGTGGAAGGAATTACAAGATGCCATTATCTCAGTAAATGGGCAGTTTGAGGCTTGATGTTGTCCAATCCAAAACACCAAGAGCTTGGACATCCTGTTGGCTTCTATACCACATATAGTGATAAATCTACTTAGACACAGTGTCTATCTTTTCTCCCAATCACCACTGTGCTTATTTAACAGTCATGGAAACAGGCTCTGGTGATCCAAGAGGGGAAGTTATTATTTAACAAGTACTGTGTAACTTTCTCACTTACTTGATATTTAGATTCTGACCAGGCCCTGATTAGACCTCCTCCATGACAGAAAACCCCACCTCCTCTCTGCTGCTTACTCATTCACTACTACACTATTCAGTACTTTCTTTTCCTCACGGGGAGGGCTGGAGAACTGTGTGTGTGTGTGTGTGTGTGTGTAGGTGTGTGTGTGTGTGTGTGTGTTGGTTTGAGTGGAGGGGGTGTGTGTATTAGAAAGTCCTCAATTTCACACATGCTTAATCTTGAGTGAGTTTGGCGTGAAGGGATTTGCGGAGGAGTGTGTGTGTGTTGGGGGTGTAAGGTAGGAAATGAGGGAGGAGGGAGAGAATTGGCGATTGTGGGAGAGCAGGACGCTCCTGTTCAGTGGAGTGACAGAAGGAACTTTGGTCTGCTGTCCGCTCTGTTTCCTCTTTTTCTACTTTAGTTCTCTGTCTGTCTCTCTTAGTTTTCATCTTGGCCCTTTCTCTTTGCTGTATCCTTTCAGTCAGGCTTCTCTTAGCAAGATTTTAAACCATTTTTAGTCATTTAGTGTGTAACATGATATTGGTATATTGTTGTTCACTCATTATGACAATATTTGCTACTTTTAAAGCAATCCTCCTAATTGGTATCGTGTTCTCTTTGAATTAGACTTCTATGAAACTGAGATGATTATTGTGTGCATACCAGTGACCCAAAACATTATATGTCACTCATAATGTAAATAATGCCAAGTATCTAATTGGATATGTAAGATGAGAAGTAACTAGTTGGTTGTCTTAGTCATAGGTAAGACCTGAAGAACTGAAAAGGGACCAGAGCATGATAGGGAAAACCGGCCTTGTAGAGTGCTCCCACATGGCCAGTAAGGAACATCTACTTAAGGCCACTTCAAGGTTCTCACATGACCAGTGCAGACTTTGTAATTGGACACATGATTCTACTCATACCACAATGGTATGCATTGGTCAGTCGTATTGCCCCATTTATTACACACAGAAAAACATATACTGTTTCTGTGGATGTTTCAAAAATAATGGCTGTGCCTTGCATGTTTCACAGGCTCTAGCAGATAGTTTAGGTCAGTGGTGCCATGTCAGTGTCCCAAGGTAGGTGGAACACCATAGGCAGAGATAGCACAAGATTTGTAGAGAATATAGAATGTCACTGTGGGGACACTAATGATGGAAAAGATATACATATCAAAGCAGCTACTGCAATTACAACTTTTTTATTCATTAATCTTTTGATGTGGGTGACTGAAAATATCCTTGTACAGTTTCACAGTTTTCTGTCTTCATTGTATTTGTTTATATTGTACATATACATTTGCAATTGAGTCCAGTTACAAATTTTTTTGACTGGACATCCATCCTCAGGCGGTCTGTTTAAAGACTTCCACGCTGTTTGGAGGAGTGGAGAGATTCCATCAGCAGACAACAGGACTTTTTCCACAGTTAATATTCTGACATGTTACAGTAAGAAAAGTGCAAATATAATTTATACAATTTGCAGTGCCTGAATTGGGTTCAGCTGCTTCAGTCTCAGGGGCTATTGTGGACACTAATGGCCATGGCTCCTGGGAAAGATCTGTGTCATAACTCCAGGTTCGAAATAAAACACAATGCAGTGCAATGTCAGCGCCTTCACAAAGATTTCTGTTGTTGGTTCACATGGATTCTGTTTTGTGTGTGTGTGTGTGTGTGTGTGTGTGTGTGTGTGTGTGTGTGTGTGTGTGTGTGTGTGTGTTTCCCACACTGAACGCCTCGTAGCCTCGTTCCTCATGCTGCTAGATCTACCTAAACACTTCCTCTCTCACACTCCTGTCTGACCTTTCCTCTTCCTCCCACACTCCTCTGCCACCCCACTTCTCTGTCACTCAGATAAGCATCAAGTCTCTCACTCACACACACACACACACACACACACACACACACACACACACACACACACACACACACAGACACCCCAACCTTGCTGTATTACCTCTGTATAGTATGTTCACTGCCAGGATGTGGAGCCTGAGTCCTGGGAACTGTTTGGGATGAGAAGCTTTGCATGGTGTTTGTGTGTGTATGCACACATCTGTGTGTCTGTGCTGCCTTTGCTAAGCAGCATTAGAAGCAGATAAACAGCCATCTGACTGTGTGGGCTTTTATCTTCACCTGAACATCATCACTGTCTGCATTAGTGATACGCATTTCACACTTTTTTAGATGCTGCAACACATAGGAGTGCGTACAACACACACACACACACACACACACACACACACCATACACACAGAGAGAGACAGAGACATGACATATCTTTTGCTACATTTTTTGTCCAAATGCAGTTTGTATGATTCTTTTTAACAGTCTTTTTGTTCCCCTTGGTGCAGTAAAAAGCATTTTAATACAAATTAATATGCATTCAGGAAATTACATTTTTCTTAACTCTGAACAAAGATTTCTCCAACAAGAAAGTGGAAAATACCCAACATGATATATGATGAAGAGAACAAACAACACTTACATTGTGGACTTCAGACAAACAGATTCTCTATATCCAATGTAAATAACCTTAGAAATGATTAGAAAAAGTAACAAATGTGGCAAAGAAGGGTGAGGTGAGCTCAGAGAGGAGGCTAAAGAAAGCCACTGTTTTGGTCAGATCACCAAAATACTCAATATCACATCCTCCACAGTTGGGTATGCTAACTGTTTAAGTGTGAGTAAAATCAGGAAAACATGCAATAAACAGCACAGAGATCCACACAACCCTATTCATAGACCATTCGAAATAGGATCAACAATTACAGGAACAGAGGGAGAGTGATATGACAGAAATCATTCATAAGCTCAAAGAATAAGACGGCTAGGATTAAATTTGCAAAAGAACATGCACAGAAAGCAGCTTTGGGAGACGTGTTATTTTTGGTCCAAAGTCCAAATTTTGTCTACATAGATCTGCTGGTGGAAAGGTTTTTGTGGGAAAGGCATGGGAACACATTCCTACAAGACTTGTGAGGTGCTGGAGGCTAGGAATGTTAAAATCTGCTGTTGTTTTTCCCAATGGTGATTGTAGGTGAACTTGTATTTATTCCTGGAATCGTGAACTTGAGTTGTACAGAGGAATTTGGATGGATACCAGTTGCTTGATGAAAAAAATAGTCCTATAGTGACCTAAATCCCACAGAGCACCTAAAATGAATTAAAAGTAAAAGCTTTTCTGGTGGAAGATGGTGAAGACTTGGGGGACACTTTCACCGCTGATGTTATCACAGAACAGCAACATGTTCTTGGATGCCTAAATTCTTTCGTTGTTTACTTTGAACTTTGAGCCATTCAAACCTAACAAACGTGTGGAATATTTTGCTTAAAATGTGTGCTTCCGCTGTCCTTGTCTAAAATGATTGTCATTTACTTTGACATTTCCTGATACTATGCAATGAAACCCATACCCATTCCATATACATTTCAGTGTAACTAAGTTGCTTTTGTGACAAATTACGTACATAATGGGTTTGCATGATATTGTAGAAATGTGTCTGTATTGCTTCAGTTGATTCAACTCATGTTGACAACATAGAACATAGAATGCATCCATTTAATATAGATGTACCCACAAACAAAATGACCTTGCGCTGAGCACAGACGTATGTTATGCATGTGTACGTTATGTACAGATGCCGAATCGCATGACCTAAATATGTAGCGGATGGCAGAAATTGATGGGACTCTGAAACACTCCACAATTTAATCAGTTGTTCCTTCTATCATTTCTGATGGATAAGTCCCGATATGTCTGCAGCGGTGGATTTGTAGTAGGATCACAGTCATGTGATCATCAGCAGAGAGCTGACGTGTTCATTTGTTGTCATGGCTACAGTGACGCTGTGCCGCTATCTCACAATGATACAGAAATCTTTAAACAATCTATGGATCCAGACTACAAGCCGCATCACTGCCAAAATCTAATCACTTGGTCCTTTTGTCATTTCTGACCCTCCCTGAAATTTTTTTGAGTAATGTTGCTAACAGACAGACAGACAGACAGATGGACAAACCAACCGATCATCAAATAACTCCACCATGTTCCTTGGCGGAGTAACAATGAACTTATTGATGACTAGAGACTGGTTGTCTTAAGGCAGATGGGGTTAGGGGATAGATAAAGGCTGGAACACAGAGTCGGTTTTAATTTGGTCAAAATATTACACACAGTACTCCACAAAATGAGAGCTCTGTCCCTTCCATCAGGATGTTTTCTCGTAAGAGGTCTCTGTGGTTGGGGTCACATCCACAAGTGGGACTTGACTAGTCAGAGACACACACCAGGATGTTGTAGGTTGATGTATCTATATATAACAAAATTTAGATTGTACATGAAACGATGCATTTCAATGAGATTCTTCTTAATTACACACGTGGATAAAATTGTTGGTACCCCTCGGTTAATGAAAGAAAAACCCAAAATGGTCACAGAAATAATTTGAATCTGACAAAAGTAAAATTAAATAAAAATTGTATGAAAATTAACCAATGAAAATCAGACATTGCTTTTGAACCGTGGTTCAAGAGAATTCTTTAAAAAAATAAACTCATGAAACAGGCCTGGACAAAAATGATGGTACCCAGAACTTAATATTTTGTTGCACAACCTTTTGAGGCAATCACTGCAATCAAACGATTTCTGTAACTGTCAATGAGACTTCTGCACCTCTCAGCAGGTATTTTGGCCCACTCCTCATGAGCAGACCATTCCAGTTATCTCAGGTTTGAAGGATGCCTTCTCCAGACAGCATGTTTCAGCTCCTTACACAGATGTTCAATAGGATTTAGATCAGGGCTCATAGAAGGCCATGTGAGAATAGTCCAATGTTTTCCTCTTAGCCATTCTTGGGTGTTTCTAGCTGTGCGTTTTGGCTCATTATCCTGTTGGAAGACCCATGACCTGTGACTGAGACCAAGCTTTCTGACACTGGGCAGCACATTTCTCTCTAGAATATCTTGATAGTCATGAGATTTCATTGTACCCTGCACAGATTCAAGACACCCTGTGCCAGATGCAGCAAAGCAGCCCCAGAACATCACAGAGCCTCCTCCATGTTTCACAGTAGGGACAGTGTTCTTTGTTTGATGTGCTTCATTTTTGCGTCTGTGAACATAGAGCTGATATGCCTTGCCAAAAAGTTCCAGTTTTGTCTTGTCTGTCCACAGAACATTCTCCTAGAAGCTTTGTGGCTTGTCAACATGCACTTTGACAAATTCCAGTCTGGCTTTTTTCTGATTTGTTTTCAATAATGTCCTCCTTGGTCATCTCCCATGAAGTCCACTTTGGCTTAAACAATGACAGATGGTGCGATCTGACACTGATGTACCTTGACCTTGGAGTTCACCTTTAATGTATTTAGAGGTTGTTCTGGGCTCTTTGTTACCATTCATATTATAAGTCTCTTCCATTTCTCATCAATTTTCCTCCTGCGGCCACGTCCAGGGAGGTTGGCTACAGTTCCATGGATCTTAAATTTTTGAATAATATGTGCAACTCTAGTCACAGGAACATCAAGCTGCTTGGAGATGGTCTTATAGCCTTTACCTTTAGCATGCTTGTCTATAATTTTCTTTCTAATTCCTGAGACAACTCTCTCCTTTGCTTCCTCTGGTCCATGTTTAGTGTGGTACACACCATGTCACCAAACAGCACAGTGACTACTTGTAACCCTATTAATAGGCCGACTGACTGATTACAAGTTTGTAGACACCTGTGATGCTAATTAGAGGACACACCTTGATTGAACATGTCCCTATGGTCACATTATTTTCAGTCTTTTCTAAGGGTACCATCATTTTTGTCCAGGCCTGTTTCATGAGTTTTTTTTTTTTTTAATAATTCTGTTAAACCACGGTTCAAAAGCAATGTCTGATTTTCATTGGGTAATTCTCCTAGAATTTTTTATTCATTGTTACTTTTGTCAGATTCAAATTATTTCTGTGACCATTGGGGGTTTTTCTCTCATTAACCGAGGGGTACCAACAATTTTGTCCACGTGTGTACATTTCGGGCCTTTGAATAAAGGGAGCAGCCTACATTGCAGAGAGTTTTTTTGTTGTGACTGTAGACAAGAACAGCATATTTCACAAAATAAAATGTAATCTTACTTAGTGTAAGTAGAGTATTTGTTATAAGGTTTGGGTTGGTTCCACCGAAAAACATTCAGTCTCACTATCAACAGTGTTTCCTTTGTTTTTGGCTTAATCTTTAAATACTGGTGTCTCCATGGAAATCCTTGGGGTGACACACACACACAAAAACAAAAAAGCCGTAACTCAATTTCAGGAATTCTATCATGCTGCTGTAGCATAAAGGATGGTTTATAAACTATGTCACTAAGAGAGTGAGAAAATCACATACTGGTGTACCTTGTCTTCTTATTTTACAGGTAATGATACAAATTATCTGATGAGCAGAGACTAGTTCAATTAGCAGGTAAATTAATTTGAAATATCAACATCAGCTCAAAATTAACATATACAGGAATCTAATGCTTGTCAGGTTAAAAGTTAACAATTTTGTATAAAAACGTTGAATTGATATTTTTAAAAATTGTTAATTTAGCTAAAGGAGGAACTTTCTGATTCACTTAGGTGGAAAAAATATATGCAAATACTGGCAAAAATGTGTGAGACAATATCAGCGGAATAACCTATATTGTCCATCACTTGTTTTGACAGTATTTTTTTATGTATCTGTACACAAATGGTCACACACATCTTCAGTCTGAACCGGCCTGAACAGTGACAGCTCTTACAATCTGAATAGAACCTCCAGAAACCAGAACCGGAGTCTTCCTGTGAATTATATTAATTTAACAATCATCCATGTTTAATTGAAGTTTTTCTTGATAATTGTTAATAAGTAATGTCCAGAGTGAGACAAATTACTCTTGAAATAATCATCATTTTTCCTCTCATGATCTTAAATAATGGTTTTCAAACAGTCACTTTCTAGCAATTTGCCCTAATATTTTCTGCAAGTCTATCTGGCCATGTTGTAATTAAATCTCTATAATCTGATAATTTCACTTAATTAAAATATGTTAACTTCATAAATGACAATTAACACTGAGGGGAGGCTCCTTTAAAAGTCTATGGTGTTTTGGGCGGCTCTGGCAAAACACACTATGCGAAAGGCCAATGAAAAGACAGTGAGACAGCCCTCAACAGAGCCCTGCACACTTTAACGCCTCTGCCTGGTTAGAAAGCAAGATGCCCGGGATAAGATAGGGGCTGGTGATAAGATAAGGCAAGTGTTTTCAAAGTGATTTCTTGCACAGGCGACGTGCTGTATTCAATTTAGATGGTAAGATATGCATAAAATAAATTGGATTTGCAGGGTGAAGATAATACATTTCTGCATTCACAGTTTATTTTGAGAGCGATTTCCACGCTTGAAATTGGTTCGATTTGTTTATCCTGGCTCTGTCGCTTGTAAAATAACAGGGTGGGAATTTGGATGATGCAGAATAGTTGTTTGGTTGAATGTGGACTAATGGTTGTGGCCCAGAGAAGTGTGATGAGTCTGAAGCTGGTGAGGGCCGGACCAGATGTTTCTGTTGCCTGAGAAGATTCCTCCTACATCCCTCACCTCAGTAAATGGGTCATTCAAGAATTGGAGGACACTTGGGTTTCAAAATTTTGAAAAAATAAACCTGGTCTTTTCCAGTTTTCTGCTACATATGGATCAATAATAGGTCATTAACAATCAAAGACTTGATTGGCTCAGCTTACACATCAATTGTACCATTTTTATTCCATGTTTTCTTTGTTGTTTGCTAACCCAACTGTAATCACAGTAACAGGGTTGCTAATCCATGCTAATGTTAGCTTTTTCTCATGAGTAGAAGCTAGATATTTAGCTAGCTGTTACTGCTGACCAAGAGGACAAAGTGATGGAAAACAGTCAAGAAAAGAGTAAAAAGAATGTGTCTTATCAATTCAATTCAATTCAATTCAATTCAATTCAATTCAATTCAATTCAATTCAATTCAATTCAATTCAATTTTATTTATTTAGCGCCAAATACAGTCAAATTGTCTCGAGACGCTTTACAGAACCCATATGCCTGACCCCCAGAGCAAGCCAAAAGGCGACAGTGGCAAGGAAAACACCCTTTTAACAGGGGAAAAAACCTCGAGCAGAACCCGGCTCTTTATGTAGGGGACCCATCTGCCTGCTGGCCAGGCAAGTTGAGAGGGACAGAAGTGGTAGAGAGGTAGAGACAGAGGGATAGAGATAGAGGGGTAGAGGGATAGAGGTAGAGGGGTAGAGGTAGGGAGGTGGGGGGGACACAAGGACCATAAAACACAGTTTAATACATGCATGATAAGACCGACAGATACATGAAAAGTACAACTAACATGGAAACTAATTATAGTTTACTGCTATGGTGTACGACTCTGGCATTAAATATACTACATATATAGCTGGTGGCAAATTCAAAAATATGTAGATGAGCAAATCAAGTATAGTAAGGGCAATGCAGAGTAGATTGGTGGAAATGGGCAGCTGGAAGCAGTGGGCTGGAGGAAGGTCAGCAGCAGCATCCCACAGATGGAGATTAGGCCAGTTGGTGGGAGAACAACCACAGATCTGAAGCATCCAGCTCTGGGACCAGGGACACTCGGAGAAAGGACACAGGGAGAAACAGAGTGAGTGTAATGCAATAATGGTATATATAGTAAATACATAGGTAGTTAGAGAAGGGCTCAGTGCATCAAGAGAGGTCCCCCAGCAGCCTAGGCCTATAGCAGCATAACTAGGGGCAGACTAAAGGATGTCAAGAGGGGAAGTCAGTTGTGCAAATGAAAACACCAGCTCACCCCGTCAGGGTCCCCCAGTCAGCCCTATCAAGAGAAAAATTACATTTTAGGGGGAACTCCAGACTTAAATATTCTGAAACATTCTTTATATCTAGATTTTTTTTTAGATTTGGTTTCAGGACAAGCATGTTTACACAACAATTGCGTGTTTTAGGATTTTGTGTGTGGATTATTTGAAATGTGATGGGTGGGACGTAAAATGTCCTCCAGTTCTGGAATGACCCATATACACTGGGCATCGGATACTCATACTGCCTATGTAAAAACAGTCAGCTAGTAATGCTACCACACTATCTGAACTTGCGCTCCCTGATGACTAAAATATTCTCAGAAACGTTTTTATCAGTCACTGTTTTCAGATTGGCTCTTCTCATTTTGTTGGTGCTGATGTTTGAAGGCAATCAGTGCACTGTGCATGTTTATAGTGCTAATCAGTATGACAGTCATTCTGTTCCTACTCTGACCATTTCAATACCTGTTTTTGTGAGAAATCCTTTTTTTGATGTTGTTTTTTTAGGAGTACTGTTGTTACTGCCCATAAAGCTCTACACTTCAAGTTGTGATTTTTACACTAAAGGTGTGACACAAATGACATTATCTCTGCCTTTGCTGGCATCATTAATTACAATGAATATTGAGCAACATCTGCAGAACGTTTTTACTGACAGCAACTTAAAGAAAACCAAAGAAAAAACAAAGCAACAAGAAATCATTGGTGACTAATTTTGTTACAGTTTTTCTCAGTTGCTTTGGCACATTTCTCAGATGAGAACTGAAATTCTCAAAACTACTTGTTCAATCTTCACATCATTGTGTCACTTGTGCACACCAAAAAAGCAGTTTCTCATTTCTTTGAACAAGTTGCAGATTCTTTGGTGCATCCATGCAAATGATTCTGTACAATTCTCTGCCGTTTCCTACCTTATCAACTGCTCATGTCATGTTGATCAAAATGTATTGTAATGGGTCTCTGCTGAATAGTCTCACCCCCCACAACATTTAGGCATTAGTTCATTGCATAAGTCTTTACATGCAAAATGGTTGAACAAGTTGTCATAATATGTCAAGGATGTTTCTATACATTTCCATTAGACTTTTTTTTTTTTTTTAACTAAATCTGTCCTGAGTTGGTAAATTTCTCCCAGGTGAATCTTGACTTTCTCTAATGAAGAGAAATGTGTGAAGGGTTAGGATTTTCTGAATTCACTCAAAGACACAAGAGAAGATATTTGTGGTGTGGATGAGAACTTGTGACTCAACAGACAGGAATGTCAGGAGGTTGTGTAGTGTGTACTGTACAGTGTTCCCGAAGGAGATTGTCCTATGTTCACATTTCTACTTTTGTGTTTTGTTTTTTTCTTTGTGCTATGCAGCTGTTTTCCTTTCTGTATCGCAATGACATGGTCTGTCAACAACTTACAATACAAACAGTAAAAGCATAAATGTACGTCTTGTCCAGTCTCTTGCAAGCAATCTCCCACATACACTAAGGTGTAACTTAATAATACAATAACTGTCATCAAAACTTTAGCCATAGTTTACATCAGAACATCCCTCCAGAGAACACTCTTAAAATGACAACAAATTGTTTTGAGAAATGCACTTTATGTTTGCAAATGTTGAGGATGATTCGAGAAATGTACCAAAGCGACTGAGAAAAACTGTAATAAGAGAATTACACATGGCTGTGTTTGTCGTACACGCCATGAGTCATGGGTGTCCACTGGTAGGCCTCCTCATGGGTTTGGCATGGGGATTGTCTGCTGCTGGTTGGCTCTTCATACCATTTAAAATGTCTGCATTTTTCAGTACTCTGGTGATGGAAACCTGGCAGCGGTATCCTAGTTCTGTCCTCATGCTCTTAACTTATTATGTCGCTGGCACTACTCTTCTGTGTAAAACCTGACTTGCTCTTAGCCCCAGTGTCTTATAGTTTTGATAGATTAATCCACAATCGTTGTTTGGGCCACCTTGTTTTGGTTTATTCAGGGCTAATTTTAGTAATGCCTTTGTGTTTTGTTTGGTTATACTTCAAACTACTCAGCAGCTTTTTCACGTCACTTGTGTGTTTATGTCACACTCCTACATCCCTAGATGAACTCTGGTGTGGTAGTAATGTAGTTAGTGATGTGTAGTCATGTGAGATGAGTTACCAAACCTATAATAGGTGTTGTTTGTGCCACAACCCCTGCAATTGTTTGAAGCCTCATCGTTTTTTAAGAACCATGTTCCAAAAGAAAGTTAATGAATCAACAGAAATAACTGTAATTAAAGTAAATTAATCATAGACACCTGAAAGGGACAATTCACCTCAATAATTAAATGAATGGAGTTTTACAACTCTTAAAGCATTCTAAAATGATGTTTGTAACAGTAAACAAAATGTCTTAAAAATCTATGTGAGCTCTCTGGCCAAAGGGTTCCTAAACAACAAAAACTTACAAATGGGATGAGTTTGCTACAGACCAATTTTTCATCAAATACTGTACGTAAACATTTGTTACTGGGTGAATGTTTACTAGTACAACCGTACAACTGTCCACTATTGTTCTCATATATCAGCCCAAAGATGACACACACAGTCTCACAACCTCTCTTGCATTGCCTAATGAAGAATTCCAGTTGCCAGGCTGGGCGGGCGATGTTCGGACAGTGGGGATTTTTCATCCTGTAATGTTGGCATGGGTCATTAATTGTGCCTTGCCATGAGACCAGTGGGCTTGTCATTTGGGTATAGCACCTCTATACATCTCCTCACCACACACACACACACACACACACACACACACACACACACACACACACACACACACACCACACACACTCTTCTTTCTGCTCATCCTCTGGGTGTGTCAGGGCCTAGGTGGTCTGGACGCCCACCCGTGCACCCTGCAGAATGGACTGACCCACATACTGGCGCTAAATGATGACCTGTCCTCCAGGGTTTAGACATTCATGGAGAAGACAGGAAAATATGTCATCTGTGTCCAGCTTGGTAGGTGCTCATATTTGTCTGTACATATTGAATGTCTGGTGCCGGTAAACCTTGGTTTTGGGTTTATGTGAAGATTTTCTTTGTTATTTCCCTCCCTGAAGGACAGGATACAAAGGTGATGACAGCCAGTACATGGTGTTTCTCTCTAGACCAGGGGTGTCAAACATACGTCCTGTGGGTCTAAAATGGCCCACCGGAGGGTCCAATCCAGCTCGCAGGATGACTTTGCAAAACAAATACTCACTGTGAAAATATTAAAAGATATTGAACATTGCGCTATATAATGTCAGTCAGCACTTTCTCTACAACAGAGTTTGGTTTGGTGGAACCCTATTGTTGATGCACTGCCACAATTTTTATGTACTTTTTAATGTACAAATTTTATACATTAAGGCAGGGGGACAATTTAACCTTCTTCCTTAATAGATGCCACTTTAGTTTGTGTGGTGTGGTGGTCAGGATTAACACAGATGTGGAAATGAATGTAAATTTGAAATAATTCCTAGATCTTGACAACTTCTTTCGATCACAGAGTAAAATACTAGGTAGTACTGCTCCAGATACTTGTGACTAAATGTTTTGTGCCTTTGTAGATACACTGTGATCTGTAAATTGTAATGTGTAAATGATAAACTGAAGTATGATATTGTTGAAATTGCAGTTATTTTTGTTAGGAAATATGTTGTTCATATTGTTTTGTAAAAAAGCAGTTCATTAAATGTCAGCATTTTTAGAATGCATTTTTTTGTACTAAAACAAAGGGAAACATTAGGAATTATGGTTATTTATAGGTTATTATGCTGTTATTTTACCGGTCCAGCCCACTGGAGATCAAATTGGGCTCAATGTGGTCCCTGAACTGTGATGAGTTTGGCACCCCTCTTCTAGACTTATTCAAACTGGACTCTTGTGTGCAAGTCCACCAGTTGCTTGCTATTTGCCCTTTGACCCAGCAGATGTTGACATATCTCTAACACCTGTCATGAATCTATGAAAGAAACTAAATACACTATTTTTTTGTGACAGAGATTCATATTTCAATCATTCTTTTGTAAAAATTTCGAGTTACATGAGTCATAACAAACTTGATAGATAGATCGATAGATAGATAGATAGATAGATAGATAGATAGATAGATAGATAGATAGATAGATAGATAGATAGATAGATAGATAGATAGATAGATAGATAGATAGATAGATAGATAGATAGATAGATAGATGATAGACTTAAGTACACTATTTCATTCTCCAAAGATGGTTTTTGGACAGGTATTTTTTTGTCTTTCGTCTTTCAGTGTGCATTTTATATGTAGTCATGCTTCTTCCACACAGTGCAAACAACTTACGCTATAGTGAAGTAAACATTGGAAATGGATAAAAATAATAAATTGCAAAATCTTCCACTCCAGGCCACTAGGCTGGATTTTCATGGCAGCAAATATAGGCCTGATAAATCCGTTTTTGTTTTCATTCACTTGTCAAAAATGGGGTATATAACAGATTTGTTCCTTATAAACTGTAGAATAGATAAAAATAATACAACTCTGACAAAACTTGCATCTTGCTGTCCACTTTTGTTTGTTCTTGGTTCAAAAGCTTTTCTTTTCTTTTTTCAAATTATTTTATTTTGTTTCTCATGCCTTTTGTAGTCATTTTGTCTGTTTTTCTGTTATGCTTTCTTTTCTGTTCCTCTGACTAATATAAGATATTTGGACATACATTGAAACAACTCATTTCCAACATGCTAATTCCACTGTGCTCATACATGGTAAGAATAGCCCAGTAAGTATGTGTGTATGACTCTGGCATCAATACTGACAGCTTATCGCTACCTCACAGCGCGACCTAAACAAAGGCTTTATTTGTCTCGTTTTTGAGGATGGAAAGGATTCCCAAATAAAGGAAATGGGCTCTTAGTTTCTTTAGCATTAGGGAGGAAGACAAAGAAAATGAGTGAAGCAATCGGCGGAGACCCCGATGAACAATTTCAGCCTTATTTATTGGTTTTTGGGATTTCCACGGCTAATTTGCTGTGAAATGCAGCAATGGACATGGAGATAATTTCCTGAACAAAACCTCTAGTAATTAGTGTGTGGCCAGATTCTGGAGAGCATCCCCTGGTACAACTCCACTGGCTTCAGCTCAGGCCTGGCACAGAGACAAGAGCTAAAGCATCAGCTACTTTTATCCCATCCCTCTCTCCTTAAGATCCTGCTTCACCTCCACATCGCACTCCTCCTTCTCTTTGTCATTTCCTTCTGTCACATCTCTTCCCAGTCACAGTGAGTGATGTCTGCCAACTTGCTGTTAAAAATTTGTGAGCCGGATGCAGTATTTAATTTGCAAATACGACGGCGCATGCCGGAGGCTGACAGCACTGTTTCTCCATCATGAAATCATTATGTGGTGGAGATGAACTAGACTGACTATTTTAACAGTGAAACAGTATGATGGAAAGTGAGGTTCCAGAATGGCTGAAAAAAACAGAATCAAGGAACCTGAATGGGTTCAGAAAGAAAAAGATATTGGTGTAGACCTGAACAGAGCTAGAAGGAATCAACTAAATAACGTGATCATGTTGTCAGTTTTTTTTTTATTTTTTAACTTTATATAAATTCTGCTGTCCCCAGGTGGCCAAAAAACATTGTCTATGTGTGTGCACGTGTATGTGTGTTTGTGTGTGTGTGCATGCTTTGTATTATTATTTTGTTGTTGTTGTTGTTATTGTTTTGTCTTAACAGTTGGCTTGGTCTTTCTACAATATGTTAAATAAGGGTTATTGTAGTGTTAATAAAACTGATTTTTTTCTATTCTAACCTATAATTTTTAATGATTATATTAATAGGGACCTCATCAAAATATTTGATGATATCTGAGAATGCAAAAACACCAAAATCAGTAAAAAATCTTCAATTGCACTGTGTGCAAAGTGTGTCCATAAGTTACATCAGTTAATCCGGACATCAAATTATATTTTTCTCTTTTTACATAGCTTAATAGGCCTGAAGTTCGGGATTTGTTAAGAACTTAAATGATTATGTGACTGTTTCTGTCTTAAAGGCTCATTTTACTTCATGTTCTCAAGTCTTACTAATTAAGTATGTGAGTAAAACGTGATCATTAGGGAGAGATACAATGGTTAAAACTGCAAGAACAAAGATTATCGGAATTATTGTACTTTAAAGCAGTTTTTCCTTTGAGCATGTTTAAATATTATTACTGCAGTGGATCAGCTGGAAGCAGATGAATGATGGGAGTGTCTTGATTGGTTGGTTGAACCAGTGAGTGTTTGGAGCTGAATAAAACAGGGCAGGGGAGTCTTGGTGAACATCTGCAAACTGCCTTGGCGGAGGCCAGCTCCCCTCTTCCTCCTTAAGCTCTCTGCCTCTACTGTGGCCAATTAAGTGAATTTCAGCAAAAGAGCATTTTATTAGTATTTGCCCACAGACGCAGAACTCGGTTATATATTCTTCCTTTGAGCACTCTGGAAAACAAATTGGCACATTAACCGGTGAATGGCTGGAAGAGGCTCTCCTGCCCATGCCTCCAGGGCTGGCAGGGGGACCTGCAAGTGTGCCGATTCAGAGGCAATCTCTCTGCTTTATCATTCAGCATGACAGTATGGGGCTGGAGCTCAGGACTCAGATGGGGGAGACTGATGCCAGATGTCATCCATTAGCTCATTCTCTCTGTCGCTCCTCTCTCTACATGCACAAATACATATGCACACCCTCCAACATTGACTCCCTCTGTTCCCTTTGGCAAGCCCAAGCTGTTTGCTTTTGTGGCCTGACGAGCCCTCTCTATTTATCTGTTATTACATTGGAATTGTCAGATCCAAAAACCAAGAGGGGACCTGCAGTTTGTGCCAGCGCTGTTGGCTGAAGGTCGGTGTCTACTGCTGCTCCTCTCCTCTTCGACCCCCTCCTTTCATTCACACTCACTCCCTCTATCGATCAACTTCAATCTGACGTGAGAAAACCACACAAACTGTGTGTGCGCTACATGTGTGTGTGTTTGTGTTACACTTCAGATTCCAGCTCCATTTGCATTAGAAGCTAACTGACTTTTTGCCTCCCACCATCCTGCCTGGGTACATCTCCCCCCCCTACAGCACTGCATCAGAGGGGCTTTCAGCAGTGCTAATGAGGATTAGCATGTTTGTGTTGTTTATATGTGTGTCACCCTAATCCTTTTAGCAATAAGCTGTTTTGCAGGAAGTAGGAGTAATTTATGCATGGCACATGTTTCATTGGATTGTACATTGGCAGGATGGACACTCCGCACAGACTGGAGCAAGTGTGTTGTTTGACAGTTAAAGATATCATCAATTAAGAACCCGCGACTTACACATGCAGTAACTTTCTCTGGAGGTGAGTGGAACCACAGAAGTGAAGGTTTGGCACCAAATGTGGAAACAAAATTTAAGAAAAAGCATTCATGGTTTTAATGTCTCTGATGTGCTCTCTGCTCTTGGTTCACAAAACATGAATTTGTTGTGGACTTGAGCAGTGGCGAATGGTGCCCTGAACTATTGTTTACTTTAAAATGCATATTTTTGCAAATCTGGTCATCGATTCCTGTGTTACTTGTTTATTATTATTATTATTATTATTATTATTATTATTATTAATAATAATAATAATAATAATAATAATAATAATAATAATAATAATAATAATAATAATAATACATTTCACTTGAAGACGCCTTTCTCAGCATTCAAGGACACCATACAGATATATACATATATATATACACAAAATACACATTAAAAAAACACAGTAAGCACAACACAAGAGACGGAGAAAATGGCGTCAGATGGAATAGGCAGTCTAGTATTCATGTGCTTTGAATTGTAATTTGAAATAGGGGAATGAATCAATGTTTCTGGGTTGGAGTGGTAGTGAATTCCAGAGACAGGGATCAGAGCGGTTGAATGCCCATGTTTAGACCTAAGTGCAGAGAACAAACATCATGATTGTTTAAAGAGTTTTAGGTGATGTGATCAAAGAGTCCTGGGACTGCACGTCACAGTCACATGTATGCTGCATGTAGGACCAGCAATTGCCCGAGGAAGAAGACTGTATGGCCACACTATCAACATCAGGACATGTGTTACACGTTTTTGTGACCTGACAGGCACACATTTCTCCACAGAAGTCAAACTAGAGAAGAGAAGAAAACGCTTTATGTGTCAGTGAGCAGCCAGGATCGTCCAACCTTCATGTGGAGGATCACCACTAGTGATGAGAAGTGGGTCTTCGACTCCGACTCAGAGACCAAACAGGATATTTCACAGTCTTCTGAGACTGGACAAGGCGAATCAGGTTGTTGTTTTCTTCAGTTATCATTATTATTCACATGGTTGTACACCAGAAATTGGTCCCTCAGAGTCAGACTGTCATCGCAGACTTCTACGATAATTTCCTGAGGTGTTTGAGGGAGAACACTGAAGCAACCTGTGGTATGTGGGTGCTCAAATACACTGTGCACCCCAATATAGCACAATTATCAAGCACAGGGCTTTTGCCCACAATAATACAATCACTGGCATCTGGATTATAAAAGTCCTCACATATACAGTGAGGAATTTTATGTTTTAAAACTGTGTGACAGTAAAATACTAAAAAGACTGTGGCTTCGTCCTGCAACAAGGTGCTAGTTCTGTGACACTGTCAGGTGGTTTCATATGCTCTCTTCTTTGTGTATCCACAGATTGTCAAATATTTTTAGGTTGAGGGACTTTCAGAGCAATGACAAAACTTTAAACTTCTGCATCATTCCTTCTACCAGTGAAATGTACCGTATACCACTGGCCACAACACAAGTCAGAGTATGATGTTGTTTTCATGAATGTCTGCACCCTTTTTTTTAAACATACACTTACCAGTCAAAAGTTTGGACACACCTTTGCATTCAATGGTTTTTGTTTAACTATTTTCTACATTGTAGATTAATACTGAAGACATCCAAATTTTAAAATAATACATATGAAATTATGTTGTAAACAGAAAGTGTTAATCTTCAATATTAATCTACAATGTAGAAAATAATAAAAATAAATAAAAAGCATGAATGAGAAGGTGTGTCCAAACTTTTGACTGGAAGTCTACCTTTGCTCATTGCAGCCAGTGCTATTTTCACTTCATCATCCCACAGAACTTTCTAAAATTTCTAAAATGCATCAGGGTGGTTTAAAAGTTTAGTGCAAACTCCTGGCACTGCGTTTTGTTTTGAGGACACAGGAAAGGTTTTCTTTTGATGAATCTACCACGAAGGTCATATTTGTACAGATGTCACTGCACAGCAGAACAGGGGGATACCACTCCATAGTCAAGTAAGTCTTTCTGAAGTTTTTTTCAGTCAAACTGGGGCTTGATTTGCTTTCTAGCAATCCAATGACTCATTCTCTCAGAAAGTTTTCTTGTTCTCCAGACCTCAACTTCACCTTTTGTTGTTTCTGTTAACTGCCATTTCTTAATTGCAAGAGGAAAACACAACCTAAACTATGTGGGCATCAGTTATTTAAATTTTCAGTCTGCTTGGCAGCTGCTTAGACGAGCCAGTAGCTACTGATTGTTGGGGAAAATGGTCAGACTATTTAATTTATTTATTTATTTATTTTTTTACTTTAGATCACCTGACCTTTCCTTACAATGACAATTACCCAAACAAGCTAGTGATCCTAGTGAAAGTTATCTGAGAGCTCAAATTCCACGAGGTACCCGATCTTTTGCATGTCACTGTCTATATGTTCTTTTATCAATACATAGTAAACAAGGTTAAAAACTTCTTTGTCACCCCATGACCTGTGTACCAGTTTACGGTCTGTCAGAAGAGAAGGGGGAGGAGGGAATATAATTTAAATGTAGGGATCATAATCGGACATTCTCTGCAGGAAGATATTCATTGTTCTGCACTTGGTAAAACGCAAGACAAATGCATCAAATAGCTGTGTGACAACTTCTACACAGCTGTCCAGTCACAGCATGAAGTAAGTGTTACTGTCAGGCCAACTGTTTAGAAAGTTACAGAAACATACAGATGTAGCCCCCTGTGTGTAATAATTACAACATGATTTGAGATGATGATCAATAACCGCTTTAAATGATTTCAGTCATAGTTTTCCATAATATTCTGATTGCATACTTTTCCCTTCTAAGGCTTGTTTCCACAGCACATAAATTACAAACACATCTTGTTTTTGGCTACAGTAAAGTTAAACATATTGAAAACTTGTCATACCATCTGGATAAGCTGCTGACTGAGGTCAAGACACATCTTAGAACTGGACTGGGACAACTGTGCATTAAATGTTGACTCTAAGGATGTGTCAGACCTCAAAGGTTTGTCTGGGACAAGCAAGAGTTACACCGATCACAGAGCTATGAAGAGGGATTTTATACATCATTATGTAAAAAACCCGTACATACAATACAGATAACTCAATAACTATACAAGCCATTTGCAATCCCAAAGGACATATTTTTAAAGAATCAGAAAGATGAACAAGAGCAGACACATTTGTTTCATTTGTCCAGTAAGGGGTAGGAAAGTATCATATTGAGAAAAACATAATTTATCTATTGTACAATTACAACATGTCAGTTACAGAAAAAAAATCTTCCATGACAGAAGCAAAATTCCTTACAGATTGTAGCCTCAGTTTATCATTTGGTTGATAAGAAGGAGTCAATCACTGTACAGGATCAGAACATTGCTCACAAGAAAGCGCTCCTTACATGGAGACCTAGAAGGCACTGGGTATGGGACCCAGCTCTGCAGGCCAGTCTATGAGGCCTGGTGGTAGCTGGAGGAATGGTGCCAGGGCTGGGCTGCGGGCCCTTCCAGTGTCAAGCCCTGTCAGTCAGTGCATGCTGCTGCTCCCAGGGCTTTCATCCTCTCTACAACCCCGACCGTCCTCTCCTCCAGTCCCCACAGGCCCATCAAAGGCTGATTTTCCACGCCGGCGGGCCAGCCGGGGAGGCTCACGGCCAGGGACAGGTGGGAGGCAGTGGAGGCAGGGGAAAGCTGAGGAGGCCAGTGAGCCAGCATCTGAGCTCGGGGAGGGTGCTGGGATCCAGCCAGTAACTGAACTGAAAATAGTCCTGCCCTGACACACAGGGATGGAGGTGCATGTGGCTCACTACACACACACCTTGCACCAACAAACACATAGACCACTAAGCCATTAGATTTTAATGGGATCTATTCATTGATGTTATGGCATCCTGCATCAATAAAACATTAAAAAATGTTGAGATGACACACTTCATGAATCAGTTTAACAACATGCTATTTCGGCATCTGCAGTGGACATAACTCCATATGGATTTTATAGACATATACAGTACACAGTATACTGCAATAAAATGCAGGCAACATCTGAACAGACAAAAGGACATAACTTGAAATAATAACATTGAGAATTTGAGCCTATCTTATATTTGCTTTTGTTTCAGCCTGACAAATAAGGACAGAACCAGTGTCCAGCCCCCACAAAGGGTTAAACCTGTATCACACCTGTGAGGCCACTCAAGCCATCGAGCCTATTTTCCTCCTGGTCTCCCAGTCCCACGTCCTTTTTAGATTTTAAACTTCCCCTGCCACCTTCCATTTTATGCCGGTGTAAATGAGTTCCCCCACAAAATCTATAGTGCGTCTTTAAAAAGCGATAACTCTCATGGCGGTGCCATGACATTGACCCCCCTAGCAGGGCAGTTCCGGTTCAGAGCCCAGGCCTCACGCTCACCAAGTACACACAAACACATACACGACACACACATATGTTCTCATATATCCACACATTCACACACACCAAGCCAGACCCCAGGTGCACCAAGAGGAGCAGTTAAATTTCATCATTACCCTTTCTTCCCCGTGTTGGGGCTTTTTATAGGGCCTTTTTACGGCCCGCTCTGAAGGTGCCACTCTGGTCCCAATGGTGCACGGGAGAGATAGATAGATGGAGAGGGACATGGAGAGGGGAAGATGAGAAGGGAGGGCGGGAGAGGAAGAGTGGGAGGTAAAGGAAGAAGATCTGTACTAGAGGGGGATGTGGCAGAGGTGGGAAGGCGAGAAAGAAGCATGCATGAACACCCATGAACATGCCCACTGTCAGGCATACAAGCAAAGTAAGTAGGGCACTGGGGAGCGAGAAAAAAGAGAAATGGCACCAAAAAAAAAAAGACTTGGGAGGTGGGGGGGTGAGAAAGAAAGGAAGGGAACAAGGGAGAGGGAGAGAGAGGGCCATCACTTGTCAGCGTGACTGCTGCCTGATATAAAAACAGTGGCGAGGGTGGCGGATAAGGCGGATGATGAATGGGCTGGAGACACTCATCCATCCCACTGAAGGATTTGCGGCCAGGGAGTCGTGTACAGACACATATAAGAAAGAAAGGACTGTATGTGTGTGTGTGTGTGTGTGTGTGTGTGTGTGTGTGTGTGTGTGTGTGTGTGTGTGTGTGTGTGTGTGTGTGTGTGAGCGCGTGTGTAGGTGTGTGTGCGTGTGTGTGTGTGTGAGCGTGCGTGTAGGTGTGTGTGTGAGGAGGAGTGTTTTCTTTTCTGTGTTTTAGAAAAGTGGACTGATGGTAAGGAGATGGGACAAGGCAGAAATAAGTTGTTAACTATAAAACTGTGAATACATCAGCGTATATGCTTACAGTTAGCTTGTCGATGCACGTATATGCATGCATACTGGACTTGCTTGTGTGGATACGTCTATGACAAACCTCTCTGTAGCAACCCAGCGATGACAGGCCTCTGCTCTGGAAGATGTATGGCAATGCTGCTGTCTAACTCTGTACAGCCCCATCCATATCCCTCACTGTTATCAGCACTGTCCAACTCTGTTTTATAGCACTAAACAGTGGCCATAATGACACTAGGACTCTGAACATGTCATGGTGGAGTACATCAATTGGTAAACATACATACTTGCTTCAGATACACTTGTACATCATTGCCCTGATTTTTAAGGAGCTTTAATAGAGGTTGAGCTGCTAAAGGTAGGCTAAAAGCTGGATAAGGTTTAATATCTGTTTAATATGTGTTTTAGATTTACAGGTCACATTGTCATGTGCTTGTGTTTTGTTAAAGAGAATTTTTGAAAATGTTCTGTTCTCTTCTATTGACAGTGTTTTCTAGCACAGAGCCTAGTGGGAGGGAATGTATTGACAAAGTGATATGGTTGTTTTGGTAACATCTTTTAATGTACTGTAGAATTTAGATATATTTTAGAATAACATTTGTATGTCATTTGTAATTCTGGTCAAAAACTAAACTTTGTCCTCATTCACATTACTTTCAGTCACATCCCTGTTGCCTCTTTATTTTCATTCACTATTAAGCTACAGTTAATGAAGCTCAATTTGCAATTTGTGAGGCAAATTTTCAAGAGGAAGCTCTCAATATCTCACTTATCCGTGTAACTATAGTTGTAAGTTTTATTGTTTTTTTGTTGGCTCAGTTTGTTTTTAATATTCCGCATATGTGTGGCATTGTAACCAATGTGTAATGTGTATCTTTGAAGTAGGTCTTATGTTTGACCCCCTTCTAAGTGTATTGAGTTAACAATCCTGTGAGGCATCAGTATTAAATATCCTCTGGTGGTAAAGAGGATCAACCTTTGAAGATTAGTCCATCTTCCTGTAGAGGTATTTTCTATCCAAGAAATTATTTTTATAAGGCTGAATGTGCATCGTAAAAGTTGTCTTTTGTTTGGATGATCACTCTGTTCATTAAACATTCACACCAGGGTGAGATAACTGTTCATACTTTTTTTGTTCATGACCACCTGAGGATGTCTCCTTATCTTTTAGTGACCCCCTCACTGAACACCACTGCTAGTATTAAAATTTGCCGTCAACTAGCACTGTGGTCCATGAGGATCTTGCCAGATGTGGCTCATCATGGTCCCCTAAGTACTAATCTGAAGGATTTTCTTTCCATTTTTTCTTTAGTACAAGAATCATTCCGCATTATCCACGAGTGCCATCCAAACCAAACTAGCAGATTTCAGTCAAACTTATTCAAACACCTAAAATGATAAACTATTCTAAATTGAAATGGCATTTTTTCAGTGCTGTCCTCATTACAAATTACAATTTAAATCTTTCTACTGTAATATGTTCTATCCAAAACTTCTGATACAGCCTCTAGGAGGTGCTATTGAGGTCAGATGTAGTTAGGTTGTATGTGGAAAGGTTTATGTATGTCCATGCAAGAAACAAATGCAAATTATATTTTACTCATACTAGATTTACACTGCCTCCCTCACAACGCCCTATGTTCAGCTTTCTCTGCTTTTACTATTCTAAATGCCAGCCATTTGAGGGGAGGTATTACAATGTTCAGCAGTGCTACAAACTCATGTGAGCCCTGTGTGTCAGTGTATAGTTTTAGGCAGTGAGAGCAGTGGCTGAATCACATTTTAGTCTTTGGTTTACCCATGCTGAGAAAATGTACAAACGTGTGTACTTAACTCAACTGTACTCGACTCAGCTCAGCTGCTGCTGATACCAGCTCTTGTACACTCATGCTGCTCTTTGTACTTCTTGAAATTACAGTCTGTAGACTGACAAATATTGACGACATTGCTTGGGAGCATCGGAGTTCACCAGATTTTTCAAAGCTCTAAAATTCAGCTCTAGATCCATTTGGGGGTTATCCTGTGGATGCTATTCCTGGTTGCCTAAAGACTTTGTAAGGGCCCAGCCACTAATGCCACCATCACAAAGTGGTTGCTGTCACTGTTAGACAACATGGCATGCACTGGAAGTGATCAGACATTTCTCTCTGTAGCAGGTCAAAGTAGTTATTTAAACTGTGGACATAAACAATTTGCCTACAACTACTAAATAGGATTTGGTTGTCTGGTTAATATGTTCAGCTCTTTGGCTCTTGGGCTTTCCAAGAGAAGTTCAGGCACACTGTTAGCGCTTAGCAGTGCCAATGTCAGTGCCTTGTGTCTTTTGCCAGCCTCAGCAGGTGCTGGTCCTCAGCTCGCACCCCATGCCCCGGGTCTTTGCAAACTCCCCCATGTGCATATGCTCCGTATGGTTCAAGAACTGACGCCAATTTTCCACCATCTGCCTGTGCCCTGTACTTACACACAGAGGCAAGGGCTCCACTGGATAGCGACCGCCACCCTTCACCTTGTCGGAGCAGAGAAATTTCAAATGTTAACTTGCAGCCTGCAGGAGCAGAGAGTGATCCGCAACCTCCATGCTGAGGAACCAACCGAATGTGCTCATGTGGAGGGGTGGAGCATGAATCCACCTCTACCATTTCTTTTTCTTTCCCCTTTTTTTTTCTCCCTGCTCTGTCCTCCTCTCTCAGCTTCCTCTCTTCCATGCTTCTGTTCTTTCCTCCCTCTTTTTTCTTCCTCTGCCTCACCCCATCTCTTCTCTTCATCTAGCTCTGTGCTTCCCCCTTGCTCGATCTTGCAAATGGCTGCCCGCCAACGGTCTGTCTGAGGAGAAAACAGATTTGAATGAAGAATGGAGACAAAAGAAGGAACAAAGAGGCAGTAAAAGGCGTTAAACACAAAGAGACGTATGTCTGTTGGAGATGCACAGTTTGTATGTGAGTGTGTTTTGTTATGTGTGTGTGTCCAAGGGTCTTTACTGTACAGTGGGCAGCAGTCCAAGACTAGAGGGTAATCCTTTACCCAGGGTTTACCGCTGGGAATGTCAGGAATAAGTCAATCATGATGATGCATGCACTCTGCTGACGACATGTACGAGTGTTCAAAGAATATCTAGGGCTTGCAGATGTGCCAGAACCCTGCTTCTGCGACATCAGGGTGCAGTTTATGATGATGGGCAGATACACACACACACACACGCATGCACGCACACACACACACACACACACACACACACACACACACACACACACACACACACACACACACACACACACACACACAAAGCCATGGAGGCAAGGCCAGATAAGCAGATTATTTGAAAGAGGCATTATTCACCATATTGAATGCAATAATTGGTTTCATTATTTGGTGGGAATTTCAGCAACACTAAATGAAGCATTAGATAGCGTTTGGTTCCCCAAAGCAGGCTGAAGTTGTGCTCGCAGCTCGCCCACCATGGGCCTGCATTTACATGATGTGTTTTCTGGCCCTTATCTCAAATCACAGCAAGCACAGCAGCTTCTGCTGCTGCTTTTATTTGTTTTAAGGTGGTGTTTCAGTGCAAGAATTCAATATTTTGAGGATATTTGGTCTATTTATTCATCCAGTGTGTGTGTGTGTGTGTGTGTGTGCGTGTGTGTGTGTGTGTGTGTGCCTGTGTGCGTGCGTGTGCCTGTGTGCGTGCGTGCGTGTGTGTGTGTGTGTGTCCTGCTTTATGTGTGTGTATATTCTCTCTGTCAGGGAAACAGTGGTGGGCGGGCTGAGAGGTGGGGAGGCCTACTTTAACGGTCTTTTGAAGGAGATAAATGGCTTACAGATGGCCCAATCAATATATTCAAATAAGACACAGAGTCTAGCAATGAGCATTGAACAGAGAGCAAGGGGTGAGGGAGGTGGGGCCCAGACACCTCAGGTCATGACTAGACCACACAGCAGCAAACAGCAAACTCAGATCAGGATATATATTAGTGAGGATTGTTTATGTATTTTTTTTTGTTAAATTAATTATCATTCCTTAATGCCCACCTCATAAACTATGTTTGAAAATAAAATGATAATCTAAACGAATAGAAAAAACACAAAAACACAAGCACAAGTTTTTGAAGAAGTCTGTTCTAACTCCAGAATCAGTTAAAGAACATTTTTTTTTATAAAAAAAAAAAAACAGTGAAAAGTGCTTTGCAAAGGAGATGCAAAAACGAATATAGTGAATGTAAAATGCTTAGAAAAAGGCCAAGGAATAAAATGTAATATGGGTCTGACCCCAGATGATAACCCTAACCCCCACAGGCTTGTAGACACTAGGCATGATGAGTGCATCACTTCATCCGCCTCTCTTCTTATTGTGATGCACCCATCACTTTGGAACAGGGTAAATCTGGACTCATCAGACCACATGACCAACCACATTTGTTCCTCGAAGATTATGGTTTACCAGGTGCCCAGATAGTTTAACTGGTTGAGCGGGTGACCCATGAACAGGTTCTATAGTCCCTGACGCAGCGGCCTGGGTTCGATTCCAGCTCCCTTTGCTGCAGGTCTACCCCTTTTCTTCTCCCTACTTTCCTATCTGCCTCTCTACAACCAGTCCAATAAAGCCAATGAAAGGCCAAAAAAAATAACTTACAAAAAAAAAGGAAGACAATGGTTCACCACTGTCCTTCAGGTTTCAATGATGCATTGGATGGTTCTTACCCTGATTTTAGTAGTTTCAGAAATCTTCTTAGATGTTTTCTTTGCTTGATGCAGGCCAATGATTTGACCCTTCTGAGACAGATCAACATCCTTTCCATGACCCAGGATATGTCTTCCGACAGGGTTATTTAAGAAATAAGAAGCTCCTCACTGCATCAGCTAGGGTTAAATAAGTTGTTGCAGCTGAAACATATTCATTGCTGCAGTAATTAAGGCTCTTATCCATGCTCTGAGATAAAATGATGCGACTTTACAGAATGCAGTTGGTGGTAGATGGTTGGCCACTAAAAGTAAGAGTTGGGGATGGTATCAGGGCAACCGTGCATCAGTGTGTCTTCAAAAACAGCTTGGGTTATTAAGCACTCATCAAATTCATTCATATTCCAGCATAACCTAACCTATACTATCTTAAGGCTCGTTCATGGTTTCTGCATGACTAAGGCAGACATTGAAAGCAGACATTCACACCACATGTACACATCGGTCTGCTACTGAGATAGTTGCATTCTTCCTCATATCAAGCTCAGAAGAACACACAGTGCTGTCATAGTGCACTTTTTATAGGATACAGCAGCTGGTTACAGATACAGTTACACCTGTAGCACTGTGTCATTTCTGAGATGTACTGAGCACAGTGGACATAGCACAGGATTTCAGGAGAGTTTAGAACTTCCTACTGTGTTTGGGAACAGTCAACTGTACAAATCAAAGAAACGCCAAAGTCTGACAGTGACTACTCCAACTCCAACACATTTAGTGATGAATAATAAAGGTGTGGCTGACTGAGAACATCCTAGTTCAGTCAATCCTAATGATAGGCATTTGTTTCAAGCATGATTTCTTTTCCAGGTGCACATGCAGTCAGCATGCTTGCAGACTTGAAATTCACATGACGCATACCCTTGTGGACAAGCTGATGCAGAAACAAATAGGTTAGTATGACTTTCATAGATGTGTACCAGCTGTGTTCTTAGCTGTCATTTCTCTTGCCATTTTCATTTTTGCGTTCAGTGGATGAGGTTAATCAGGAGGTCTGTTTAGTCTTGCTTATCACAACAACAGGGAGCAGTGCATTGATAGACTTGCAAAAGTAAAAAGCAAGACGTAACGTCCCACAACATCTGAAAAAGTCGTCCCATCACAAGTTGAATAATTGCAACACAAGACATAGTAGAAGAGTGGCCTTGGACAGGGATTCACCTGCAAATCAGAACGGTGCTGTTGTGACCATGCCATAAACCCACATATCTTCACATTAAACAGATGAACTCTTTCACACAAAATCGCAATTAATTTTTCAACTGTTTAGGGCTATTTCTTCATAGTTGATTACAACAGGTCTCAACAGGTCTTGATTTAGGTTAAACTATAAATTATCCCAACATGGAAAAAGGCTTGATCAGTTGTAACAGCAGTTGTGTACATTTCTTCACCTCAGGCAGGTGAGATGTCACACAGAGTCATGGTCCATCAGATGCAGTTTGATATTTTGTCACATCATGGTCACCCTCAGTTTGAGTCCTGAACCTTCAGGTTTGTTGATTAAGAAATCATCCTGGGCTGTCAGTTATTTGGACAATTTGATCAACAGCTAATAGTTTAGTTTTGTATCTCACATTATGATGTGTCATACATCACTTGGTTTATTCACTAGTCTTGTGTAAATGACAAACATCACATGTGTTCTGGGGTGCTGTCCAGCAAACTGGCCAGTGTGTCAATGCAGCTGTGAGGAACAGTAAGTGACCTGTTTGTGAAACGGTCTGAGTGACAGAATACTGTCAGTTTAATGAATGATGAACCCAGCAATGCTCCATATCACGTGTGAAAGGAGTTTGATAGTCGGCCGAGCATATATAGAAGATATAGAGGATATCTGGAGCACAGCAAATATTAATTGTAATAACTTGTAAATGTATCTGAATGTATCAATAAATGAATCCACTGCAGCTGTACTACTTTGATTTCTCTGAGAAATAAGAGAATAATTGCTCTTTTGATCCACTTTTTGTCCAAGATAGAGAATTCTGGTTTCTAATACTTGCACAGTATCCACTATCATGTGCCATATGGTTTTGAGCCAAAAGATAATGAAAGACGATAACATAATACAGATAATGCTAGAGAGAATAACCCGTGTCCCAAGAGATAAAGTTGTTTACTGACAAAAGCAGCTGGTTGAAAAATGGTTCAGAAGCAATTCAGACAATATAGAAAAAAAAATAGTATAAATTAGAAGGGGGTGTAGGGGGTGGACATATGCCCAGTCCAACCAGCGCTTGAGGGTGGTAGTACTGGTAGGAGGGATTCCCTAGGGGTGGAAACATGGCTTCCCAGTCTGGAGATAACATCCTCATGCTGGCTCCTCAGGAGAAACATAAAAATCCACCTAGACATTACCCAGGTATTTTATCATGCCCTATCAGATCCCATTCTCCCTTATCACGCTTTACACACACTTAAACACGGATACCCATTTCTGGACACATTGCTCACATTCAAATACGAGAGGAGTAGGGAGGAGGCCACGTTTTCTACAAGATGGAGGAGCTCTGGTGGGTTTCCTGCAGCAGCAGGGAGCTTTGTAATTTAACACTAGTGATAGAGCAACTGCATGCTTTTAATTTTTAGAAACAGAGGCAGTAAAAAAGCAACCCCTTTATCCACAACTGTCTCTGCAATAGTCACATTTATACAGGAAAAGAAAAGTAGTCACTTTAACAACACAAGTCATTGTTCATACTTTGTAACAAGTCTTTCTATTATTCATCCTTAAATAGGTTAGGTCACCCAAACTACAAAACACACACACACACATGCATACATGCATTTAGACATAATCCTGTCACTCAGATAGTAAATGGTATACATTCAACATTAAACATTCTGCATGAATAGAATATCATTTGTGCTACTGTGCTACATCAAAATAACAAAATTATGCTCTCCAACATTATTTTCATGTTTCTGGTGAGCAACCCCATTAAAGACTTTCATCAAACATTATTGAAATTGAGATAGGGAGAGGAATTTCAGAGTTCTTTCAGAGAATTATGACTTCTTTGTGTTAATATTAAAGCGGAACTCCACAAACTTTACACATTTAAGACTGTTTACAGTTTTAAATCTGTGGGCTATATAGCAAATAACCTTAAAAATGTTCATAGCAGTGCTAATTGGTAAATAAAATGCATTTTTCTACGTATGAGACTTGATAACTGTACAGGCAGAATTTGAATGTGACGGCCTTTTTGACGTAGACTGAAGTCAAAATGGAATGACGGAAGTTGTATCTGTAAGGGCCACAGGAAATACCAAATGTGTATGTGTACTCCATGCATTGGGTATTGTGTGATTGTGTAAATGTGTGTGTGCTGTGTCATAAGGGCACATGTCACAGACAGCATTAACAATGGTCCATTTTGGAGGAGAATAAAGGCTGTTAAAGGCCCCCCTCACACCCTCCACGCCTCCCCACTCATCACCCGGCAGTCTGCTTCAGGCTCCAGTCTCTCCTTGACCTTTGACCTCAGGTACAGCCAGGTGTTAAACAACCCCCCACCTCCACCCCCACCCATCCCCCACAATCTCTACTCACTCTCATTGCCACCCTCCTACCACACACACACACACACACACACACACCACACACACACACACACACACACACACACACACACACACACACAGTCTGGGGGGGTCAGAGGCTGCTTCAAAGCCAGATTCTCTCTTTACATTGCTTCCATTTCTGTCAGCTGCACACACGAGCCATGCGTATACACACACACACACTTGCACTCACACACAAACACGCATAGGCTCATGCATACACATGTTGACACAAGACGCTCAGAAACAAATCTTTTTTCACATGCACACATATATTAGCAGGCATGCAAACATATAAAACCGTATGCATATGCAAACATACACATACTGTACTCATAAAGCCTAAACACTCCAGTGCTGACATCAGCACTACATCACATTCCACAGCTATTTACAGCACAAAAAGGACCTTAAAGCAAATGATAGTTTTATTCATGTTTTTTTAAGATATCCAATAAATAGCATACAGCCACACAAATGAATTGGCACAATGTATACACATGAAGTCAGCTCACACATAAACATCTGCACACATATACACATTGTCTCCACACACACACACACACACACACACCCTCAGAGGGGTTTTAAAAAATTAGAGTAGCTCGAGTGGGAAAACAGTGTCCATTTGTCTTTGGGATAATATGAGTGTGGCTGCATTAGAGACAAATAGCATCCACTTCCATTTCCTTTATCACTGTCAGGCCAATTAATAGGCCAAGGATCCTGTTACTGAGTTACTAGACGGAGGCAACACATGCACACAAGCACACATGAACACAAACACAGAGAGCTCTTTCAGCTGCTGACCTTGGCTGCTCCTCCCAACACAAAGACCCCAGAGATGGATGCCTCTTTGGAGAGCACTGGCTCTCTGGAAGGGTACCATTGCTGTCATCCCCCAGACACACACACACGCACGCACGCACGCACGCACACACACAAAGAGAGAGAGAGAGAGAGAGAGAGAGAGAGAGAGAGAGAGAGAGATACTTGTACACTGACAATCATATGTAAGTGAATTCAAGTGTTAATTTTGTAGCTCTAGAGTCAGGCATTATTTTGGTCTCAAACTCAGTCTAATTTAAAGATGTACAGAGTTCTGACTACTGGCAGCCTCAGCCTACAAAAGCTGGTATTAATCTCAAAAAACTGTTGTAGTGTCCCCCTAGTGAGGCTCACCTCGAACTTATGTAAAGCTGCAGTGACAGCCACCTGGCTTAAATGACACCCAGCCTTTATCAGTCATGTAGATGCCAATGTCACCTGAGTGTCATCTGGAGGACAGATCCAGCCTGGCACAGCCATACATTCTTCATAAATGCACACACATTTTATTATTATGATTATTAGTCAAGCTGACAAAGCATAATCCTAGACTGTCTCATTGATGTGTTTACAAATGTACTAACTGATTCCCACCATGTTTTCCAGTCCTGAAGTTTTAACTGAGTAGTATTGTGCAGTTCAATATCTATGCTTTTCTCATGAACACTATAGATGTTACTATGGTGTGTCTACCATACTTGTTTTTAACTGATTACACACAGTTCAGGTAACACTCTTGTGTCTCATTTAACATTTGTGGAATGATTTTCAGTTGAATGAATATTTATTTCTTTATTGTTTATTATAGGGGGCTGCACAGTGGCTTGGTGGTTAGCACGTTTGCCTTGCAGCTAGTAGATCCCTGGTTTGCATCCCAGCCTTCCTGGGATCTTTCTGCATGGAGTTTGCATGTTCTCCCTGTGCATGGGGGGGTTTTCTCCGGGTTCTCCAGCTTCCTTCTACAGTCCAAAAGCATGCTGAGGTTAAGTGATAACTCTAAATTGTCTGTAGGTGTGAATGTGAGTGTGATTGTTTCTCTCTATGTGTAGTCCTGTGATAGGCAGGGTGTCCCTTGCCTTCACCCTCAGTCAGCTGGGATAGACTCCAGCCCCCCATGACCCTAATGAATATTAAGTGGTGTGTAGATAATGGATCGATGTTTATCGTAGTTTTTGAAGACTTACATATATTTTCCATACCAGAAGTTAGAACATCCATAGTCAGCAAATCAACTTAACTAGTTGCCAGGAGGCAGTCATGTGCACAGCAGGTACGATGTGAACACACATTGAAGGTGTGAATCATCCATTCTGATCATTGATAAACAGACAGTAACTCAGATTTCATTGGCAACGTCCTGGAGTGATAATTTTCCACTGGTGTCATCAAGCCCACTATCATATCAAATTGTGTAATAGACATACACGTCCATTACTGGATACTATGTTAGTGTCATGTTTTCCTTAACAAGGCATGCAAAAAAATTATATATATAATAATAATAAAAATTCTCTGTCAAATTCAACCAAGTAGTGATGTTTTTCTCATACTAACCTAATATGTTTGGTGCTGGCTGAAATGAGACTGAAAATAAAGTCTAAAAAGAAAGTAAAAGAAGAGCACAGGACACAAACCCCAGTCTCCTAGGTGACAGTTCAGTCCATTTTGTGTCACTGGTGAATATTATACAGTGTTCAGGGTATTTATTTATTTACTCATTTATTTATCATTGATCAGTATTTATTTAATTAGCAAACTGATACCACACATGCATGAGTGCATAGGCTTTTCTACCTCGGACACTACAACACCACACACACATTCTGTTAACACACTGATGAGCTTGATATTCAATCAATGAAGATTAACTTGGTTAACTTGCCTAAGGTAAGTCTCCTCTGTCCGCTGCTTTTTCTGAAGGAAGAAGCCCAAATACGATTATGCGGAAGAGGAAATTATGCCAAGATGAGTAGAGCTTAATATATGGTAATTATTTGACAGGATATACTTACACAACGATTAGCATATCTCCAAGACAAGACAGAGATAGAGAGTGGAAGGAGAGGAGAGGGAGGGAGCAAGACGATGGAGGGGAAGACGAGAGCTACCTGATAAGGATTTCTTTCTGTCTCTTTTTGACAGGGTGTGGTAGGAGACTCTGTGTAGGCAAACTGTTCTTCCATATGTACCTTCACTGATAAGCCATCTCTATAGGGGCTGGGCCAATGCTAAGCAGGCCTGACGTGCCCAGAATACCAGACAGACAGCACATGCTACACATATCATTCATTACAACATGTGTGCAGATGCTACCACACACACTATAGCAGCTGTCGTGCACAGACACAAAGGTGTGGTGTGTGAAAAAAATTCAGGTATGGCATTTAGCTGACATGCAAAAACACAGACACGGTGAGGGAGGGAGAGAGAGTCAGCTAATATCCCTCTTCACAATACATGACTGAACATTTGCTGAAACACCCGATTCAGACACAGTGCAATCCATTACAATGTGTTTGTGTGGCGGTGTAGTACATACATCTTACTGTCTGCCTCCATGTCCTATCGGCCCAGCCCTGCCAATACTCCTACTGAGGAGAGTATATTTGACTAATGCATATCAGACACAAGCATAGATCCTCTTCTCACACTCACACACACACACACACACACACATACGCACGCACACACACTAATGCACAAAGAGTGGAATAAGGATCGCCTTCATGCTCCTTTCTGCATGATGTTTCTGCATCAGTCGCCTTATTGATTGTGAGACAGGGAATCATACATGATCACACGTACATGAGTGCAGCTGTGGTACAAGAGCTCATGTACGCTTCTTAAGGCCTCAGTGACCTCAAATGGCAGCGAGAACAGGCTGAATTTTAATTTAATGAGCACAGAAACTTACTGAATGTCACAGAAAAAAAACATCTTCTCCACTGTTTTAGGATAACAATCATTTGATTTTCACATGGAACAATTCCTTGTCATATGCCCAGAAGTGTCCCAAATGCAAAACATTAATCAGTCTGTTATATGGAGAAAAAACAGCATGTTGAATGTGTTCTGTACAGCAAGAAATTCAAATAGCTATAAAGGCAGAGGGATTTGTCACTGGAGTACATAAACATTATAACAAAGCCATCTAGCAGAAGCAGGAAACTATGATAGTCCACATTTGGAGGAGGTCTGGGTAGACTGATGGGTCAACAAAATACTGGACTTGATGTAGGAGGTTACTGTCTCTTCTCTTTTCTACATACAGTCAGTGTTGTTTCTTTTTTGACCATGACTGCAGTTACTACTTTAACTATATATATTCTTGATTTTAATCTTGAGGGCAAATGTATTGTTCTTTCAGCAACAGAAAATAAAAAGTAGATATACATAGTGTTTCCCAAGACTGGAGGGCTCATCAGGCAAGGCAAGGCATTTTGATTTGTTTAGTGCATTTCATACACAGGAGTAGCTCAGTGGGCTTTACATAGAAACAAACAAAAAAAAATCCCAAGAATTAAAACAAACAATTTAAGATAAAATAAAACCTGATTATGAATACAATAAAAACAAAAAAACTAGAAAATATGAATGCAGCAAAAAATAATTTAGATTAAAATTATTAACAGAACAGTGCTGATAAAAGATAAAAATGTCAGTGATTTAAAAGCGCTTACCATGAGCACATGAAAAAAGGAAACTTTTTTCCTTTAGCATTACATTTAACATGTTTATTATATTAATAATGTTTACTATACTGACCAAAAACATAAGCAGTTTGTGATATTTAAGTAAATGCTATCCATTCTTTTCAACCTAAGGATATAAGTATTTATTGTTCCAACATACAGTGTCTCTAAAAAAAAGGACTTCGTGAAACAACCAAGTACATAAATATTGAAAATGACAATCAGTAGATAGAGAGTAGGTATGTCAACCACGATTTACAAGTCAGTAATTGTCCAGAAACTTTATTAGGTTACCAGTGCTGCTTATGGAATGTTGCTCAACACTTCTTGAAGGGCTTGGTGAAGTTGGTGGACATTTTGCAGGACAAGATCACATGATCTGATAGATCAACCTAAACCTGTCTGAAAAGATTTCTTAGGATACAAATGATGGAGTTGCGGACATCCAAGCTGAAAACAGCCAGTTCTTGTGTTTCTCATGTCATCTGTGGCATTATGTCATTCGAATAAAACTGCATTTTAAGTAGGCCTTTTAGTCACTGCAATAAACACTGAGAGTCTCTGTACTGGTCACGCTATCTGATCATTTCACATCTTTTATTGCCACACCTGACGAAGGTGTAGAATAACACAGTGGTTGAGAACTTTTCACCAGTTAGGCAACATTTTGTCCACAACTGGCTTAATAAAAACAAACAAAAACTAAATAATACTTTTTTCTATAATTCAGAATAGAAGGCCTTTTATATACTTGATTTAAATTTTGGCCAACATATCATTTGTCATTGTCCTGCTATTATATGCCCAGCCAGTGATCAGCGATGGACAGAGGCAGAACTTACGGACCAAAGGAAGGCAAGTGGGCAACAGTATCTCATTTAGTCACCTTTGCATAGGGACATTTCTTTCTCAAAGATGCTGGCGTTTTGTTTATGAAACAACAAGCAAAACAAATGTGAGTTCCAGAGGGAAAAAAAACAGACTTTAAAGGCTGTTAAACCTACAGTGCAGACCTTTTGTTTCACCCTTCTGGTCATAAGAGAAATTACACAAACTCAATCAACGTGTTTGTGACTTAATCCTTGTCATTTAACGGTTCATTTTTTAGACTGTAATCCTTCTGCTGAATGTTTTGAAGCATCAAAAATAATAATATAATAATTCTTTTTTTTTTTCACCATAGGCTGGACAATATTCCTATTAGCTGTAGCGAAATCCATCTCGATGTCCACGTTTGCTGTCCACTTCATGTCTGGCTAAGAAATTATTGCTGCTTCACACAGAATTTATGTACCAGTATTGGAATGCCACCAGAGATACCAGATTTGAAACTGGCATGCTGCAAAGTACAGAGATTTAACTGGTGTGGAAAGGGTTGCTCAGCATTGTGTGAACTCATTTGGTAAGGGCTTGAATATAACAGATGTCACCATGTCATCACCTTTAACTGATGTATGTGTGGTGGTGTTACAGGTAAAGAAGAGACACTGAAGGCTTTGTCTATACTCTAGTTTACTTGCCAGTGTCTTCAAGTCACACATGGTTCATTTGAAAGGTTTGGTAGCAGAGTGGTCTAACCCACTTTCTGTAGTTTTGGAGAAAAATGGGTTCCAAGTTTTGTGTTTTCAAGAACTTTCAAAGTGCCACTGCAACACTCTATTTGGGTTGTGGGTTGGGCCACGTTGCCGCTAAAATCTAGACCATAAAACCTTACAGAAATTATACTAGCAATGTTATCTTCATTAAAAAAAAAAAAACAGCTTTTCTTTCAAAAATAAGGACATTTCTGAGTGACCCCAAACTTTTGAATGGTAGTGTATATAAAACTCATTTTGGATTATTTGTGGGTTAGACCACTGTGCTTCTGACCTTCTCATTTGTTTTATATTTTCTTTTAATTTTTATTTGTCTTTATTATTTATTGCTGAGTTTTATTTAGAACTGATTATTATTGTACTGGACTGTTTTATCAAAATGTTCCTTTGTAAAGCATTTGTTTTTTGTAAAGTATTTTATGGACAAAGTAAATAGTGGTAGTATTATTTGGTTAAATTTCCTTTATCTATACATTGTCTGTGGAGAGGTTTCCAACCGTGAACTGTACAAGGAACAGAATTTGATTTTAGCAGCTAGGGAAAAAAATAAGTCAGTGAGTTAAATAGAGTACCTGTAAAGCTCTGTTTTCTGGCCAAGGCTGGTAAATGAATGCCTTGCTGCTATTTCTGTGTACACGTGTCTACAAGTGTATGGAAATGAAAATCAGCGTGCACTAGGTTCATTTGTTAAAGGTAATAATGTATCCATTTGTGCTAAAAGGCTTTAAATATGGTCAAATCTTTGCTGCATTATAGTGTTTGGAAGAAACAGTGTTTGCTTGGCATTCTTACATCATGTAGTGCATCATTATGAGATGAGGACATTAAAAAGAGATTTATTGTGTGATACATGTCTTCCACACACCTACCAAACCAGGCCAAGGCTGGCCTCACCCCACTGTAGCCTCTCAGTCCTTTTTATCATGCCTCTTTTTGTCCTGATTGAATATTTATTGGCTTATTTATTCTTAATCACAGTTAGCCGCTTGTCTGTCCTATCGAATTCATACCCAGTCGCGCGCGCGCACACACACACACACACACACACACACACACACACACACATTGTTAAATGCACAGCTGAACCCCTATTCTTGGTTGCCGCTGGCAATCTCTCACTGGGCCAGTCACTAAGTCAGTGAGAGGCAGTCATTCAGTGAATGAGTTAGTAAGTCTATTGGGTAATCAGCCAGTCAGTCAGTCAGTCAGTCAGTCAGTCAGTCAGTCAGCAGTCAGTCTGCTGGTCAGTGTGTGTGATATTTTTCCAGCTTATCAGCCTGATTTTCTAAATTTATGAACAAATGTTTATTGTCTACACATTTATCAGTAAAGTTCATTTCAAGAAGTGGCAAAAATAAAGTGCCAGGTAATTACTATTACTACTAAAATTGGCTCGCAGACAGACACAAAAGTCACTTACTATTGTTGTAAAAGCACATTTTCTGTTGAAACTGAATATCATCAATGGTGAGCCAGACACTGAAAAAGCAGAAGTCTTAATTTTCAACCCATGCTGCATTTTTTCAACTTCAGAGTCTCTGATTTTACCTCTGATTGAATAAGTGGCATTAACATTTGAGTGTTACCCTGATTGATCCAACTATTAAAAGAAGTTCAGACTGTGGTCTGTTGTGTTTTCTCCTGTGGATCTGTCAGTACAGTGAGCCACAAACTGGATTAACTGCTAAAATTTTCCAGAGGATGTTTAAACTGAACTGAAGATTTTAGATGTGAAAACGCGTTTCTTCTGGATTCAGACAACACCCAATATATTGGCACAAAAAAGGCCAACTCCAAAGGTAGAGTTGGGACAGTTTATTGTTTTATCCCATATTGTGTATCACAGTGAACAAACATTGAATGCAGTATCTTGAACACCTCGGGAAGTCCTGACAAAAAGACAGGCTTTTTCAAACACAGGCTTTTTCACACTGCTTTGCATGCTTTTGTTTTAGTTATGGTAATTCTGATAGACAGATCTTATTTTAAGTCTTGACACCAAAATACCCCATAGTATAAACTGAGCAATACTTTTACCACAATGACCTCACTCAGGAAGTTGTTCTTATTCCACACTTTAATCTTTTCCCAATTCAAAAGCTAAACCTACACCAATGTAAAACAACAGGTTAAAGGAAGCCCTGCTGTAGAGCAGCAATTGGTGGTTGGATTTCACTCTCTGATATCACCACATATCCTCATACATTCTGCTTTAATAGTGTGTACATTCTTCCCATCCCTGCCTTATTGCTGACTTGATGACTACTACGTGCAAACCCTGTTCATGCTCTTCCATCCACTGTGAAAGAGAGCTTTGTTAACAGTGAGCAGAGGGTTAATACTGGACATGACTTTTCTCAAGTGCATGAAATTTCCTTTCCTTCCTTCTTTTTTTTCTTTTGAATTAGACTGTCATGTCTGCATCAGCACAGCACAACACCAGCCGTTCCAGTTGACCAGTCACAGCTGACAGGGGATGAAGACCAGAAATGACTTTGCTGGTCGTTGTGCTAAAAATGAGAAAAAAAATAAAATAAAATGTACACACAGAGGCTGAACTTGTGACAAAACATGATCGAAGTTTACACCTCACATCGTGCCTGGTAGCTCCAGGGTCCTATACAGCTGCTTAATTACCTTATACTTTGAACAGGTATGGTATGAATGCAGAGCTGAATAGATGGTGTGTGTGCATTCATATGGATCTGATTCACAGAACCACCTTCAGCTCTCTATGATTTATCTCCACTACAAGCCCAGAGCACATTATCCCATCAAACATGAGAGTGTGTCTGTCTGGCCTCTGTTTCCACCCAAAGAGAATAGCACCAGGTAAATGACTTTCTAACTACCCTCTCATTGTTTCCTCTCTCCATTGCCCTGTCTTTTCCTCATGCCGTCCTGCTCTAATTGAATCACCACAGACTCAGTGTATCAATTCTAACTTTGCTATTGTGATTTAATCGGGTGTGCAGGAGACCGGCTTGGCGGGCCGAGGGGTCCTTTTGTAAGAGGCCCATCTGTTTGTGACACAAGGGCCCCAGATCAGGCCTGGCCCAGAAACAGAGCAGGGGGGTTGGAGGGATGACAGGATGTCAGGATGGACCGCTTCCCTCAGTGCAACCAGAAAACCCCTCCATTCTGGGATGTCTGTCACTACTCAAGTACATGCACAGAATGGTATTTATATACTTGAGAGGGGAGTGGAGACTTATTGCAACTTGGGTTTTCCCTTGTTCTTATAAGTTGTTTCCTGGAGTGTTGGAACAGACATTCCTTTGGTATGAACAATGACATTATAAAAGAAAAGAATATAGAGGCCCCCAGAATCTGATTATTATATTGAAGCAACCTATTTCAGTGATCAGTTTGCAATTTTCAGCTGATGACAAAGGAAAGTAATGTAAAAAATAAACAAAAATCACCAATTTTTGGTCCAGTCTTTGGTTCAGTTGAGTCAAATCAGACCAACCGGGCATTACTGTATGCATATCTCAAACTCTGCTCCTTCGTTTAAAAACACAACCAGGGACCTTTGCCTGCAAGTGTACACTGTCTTCTTTAATTCTATGTATTGTACCGTTCATACATTAGATGCTCAAGTGTCTTTAGATGGTACTGACTCCATTATACACGCTATATTCACGATTTCTTTGGTCACTCAAAATCCAACTGGTACTCTGTAGAGCTGACATGGTAACAATTTAGATAAATGAATGATTGTATAAATCATTGTTCAGGAAAATTTAGCTGGTACCAGCTTTTAAAATGTCAGAATATTTGGTAGCTTCCTGGTTTTCTAGCATCTTAAATTCAAAATCTTGGGAGTTGACATACATTGGACAATTAATCAACCATCAAAAAAAATGTTCATGAACAGAGTCAATGATAATCAGAAGTTGTTGGTTTCAGCCTTACGATGTTATGATTCAAATTTGCCAAAAATCACAGTAGATATTTATAAATACAGTAAAGTCATCCCACCACTTATCCAGTTCTTCCATTCATTTCACAAAGCGCAATGAAAAAAATAAAATCTCAACAAAGTAAACAGTTTAAAACCAGCAAGTGTGTACATATACCTGCACATTCTTCTTTCCCTGACATGTAACCTTGAAACCATTAAGTCAAATAAACATGCTTTAAACCAAGTTTCAAGTACAAACTTAAATGTACAAGGTAATAAAACTAGATTTATGGGTAAAAAAAAACAAATTTTAAGTGCATTTTTTTAATTATATGACAAAATATTCTGGAAATACTTCTGTAAACTGTATTCTGTAAATTGTATTTGTTTATTTATTTTTTTATTTATTTATTTGACAGGGACAGTGCACATTAATAAATGTCTATTTAGACAGCAATAGATGTAAATATGCCGAATTATAGCTACAATGCTACTTTACATCCACAGTCCCTAAGTTTTAGACATTGTCGCAGTGCTACTGGGTCGCTATAGTTGAATATAATGTTATTATAATTACTCCACCAAGGAACGTGGCAGAGTTACATGACAATCGGTGTACGTTTGTCTGTTGGCAACATTACTCAAAAACGGACTCACGAATTTGAAAGAAATTTTCAGGGAAGGTCAGAAATGACACAAGGACCAAGAGATTAGATTTTGGCAGTGATGCGGCTTATAGTATGGATCCATGGATTTGTTCAAGATTTCTGTATCATTGTGAGATAGCGGCATGGCATCACTGTAACTATGACAACAAATGAATGCTACGTCAGCTGTCTGCTGACAATCACATAATTGTGATCCTACTACAAATCCACCACTGAGTACTTATCCATTGGAAATCATACGACTGAGCAGCCTTGGCAGAGTACTGTGCTCTCTGAGTGCTTTGCTTGTTGATAAAATTGATAGCAATTAGTATTGATTACTCCTTAACATTAAACCTAACCGATCAAGAGGTGAATGTGAAAAAGAAAACTTTATTCTGCTCGCCCATCTTTGAAGAAATATGTATAAAAATACAGGAACATACACATACATGGAGACAGTGACAAAAATGTTTCATTTCTACATTTGCATGCAGACAGTCACACAGATGCAGAAACACCTACCATACAAATATCACTATGCTCACAAGGAAATGCACATATGGTAGAAATGTATTGCGCACAAATGCAGCATGCAGCTGAGGCCGCACACACACTCATGCATGAACACAATACACCATGGGGCGGCACATGAGGTGACTGAGAAAATCAGCTTTTCACCTCTCCAAAAGAAATTGATCATGACAGCATGCATTCAAAACGCACCCACCCACCCACACATGCACGCACACACACACGCACACACACACTCTGCCTTTCTAACTCCCACTGCCACTCACATATACACTGACTCACAGATCTGTGTGAGTGTTTGTGTGCATGTTTGTTTGTGGAGGGTGCGGTGCTGTTGGTCATATTGGCGGCGTTGATAGGTTCCAGCTCAGCATTCCCATCATTCACTGGGGTTATGACCTCTCTGTAAATGGCCCAACTGCAGGGAGGAGGAGTGTGTATGTGAATGTATGTGTGGTGTATATACACCGAGATGTTCATAAAGAAGGAAAATGAAGAACTACGGGACATTATACCAATGACCATGACAGAGAAATCACCATGGTGATGTTCGGGTGACAAACGTAAGGAGCAGGAAGAAGATGAAAACAAGTTGTGATGGTGGTGGTGGTGATGAAGAAGAGGTGACTAAATACAGGCTGAATAATCATTTTGTTAGCTCCTCATTATTCAGCCTGACACTGCTTTTACACCAGCAGATTTCCACATTAGTCATTTAGTGATGGGGAAAGGGGGTGACTGACATCAGCTGCTCTGATATCAGCATTGAACCAGCACATTAGCAAGCATACAGTCAGAATGAAGGCCAGTTCATGTTTTCTATATCTGTGCGTCTGCAAAGGTCCACAAGGGTCCACTTGAAATCAGTTTCCTCATCTGTCCAAGTCTGCGATGATTGTCTGTCTTTCTGGGAACGTGTGCATGCCCAGAATTTGTGACCATGCGGACGGGACAAACTGCAAGTGTACCAGGAGACGCTATGCAGCTATATTAAACATTGACTTTAGAAATATTTATACTAATAGTAGTAGATGCTGCCCGAATTTGATTGTGCTTTCATTACTCCGCCAAGGTGGAGTTATGTGACGAACAGTGTACGTTTGTCTGTTAATCTGTGAATCTGTCTGTCAGTTAGCAACATTACTCAAAAATGGAATAACAGATTTGGATGAAATCTTCAGGGAAGGTCAGAAATGACACAAAGATCACCTCATTAGATTTTGGCAGTGATGGGGCTTATAGTCTGGATCAAGAGACTTGTTCAAGATTTCTGTATCATTGCAAAGTAGCGTCACGGCGTCACTATAACTGTGACAACAAGTGACCACTATGTCAGCCGCCTGCTGACGATCACATGATTGTGATCCTACTACAAATCGACCGCTGCAGACACTTCGGGACTTATCAGCCAGAAAGTTTGATGGGAGGGACAATGTAATGCATCTATGTATAGCAGACCGAGGTGTACTCTTGCACATACACATTAGCTTTCTGTCCACACTGTTTGACACATGTAAAAACTATGAATTGGCCTTAAGGCAATCTAACAATGCTCCAAAGAGCTTCGTAGGATGTCAGGAACACTTTCTCAGTTTTCAAATGCCCATAAAAGTTCAATGGTGCTGAGGTTTGGTGACTATGAAAGCAAGTCCACAACAGTCAGCACTCCTTGGTCTTTTTTTGGTCTTAATGTCACAGTTTTGAGGTATTTTGGGGTTCATTATCTTGCTGCAGGATGAATTCCTCAAAAGTGCAAACCAGAGAGTGGAGCATGGCTCTGAAGAATGGAGTGCTGCTTTTCCTTGGTCAGGGTGGAGTCAATTCACTGCAGGTGCTGAGTGAATTCTAGGGATCTTTATTAAAGTAAATTCTGTATCCATGATGAAGTTTCTTTTTTATTTGACAGTAACTGAAGGATTCTGGACTGATCCTCTGATGGTGTTGTCATTTTCGGTCTACTAATCGGATTCTGCATACATATCGATCCAGTTTCCAAGTATTGTATATATCACCACCACAATGCAGACAGTTCAGGCTATATCCCGTTTTAATGATCTTTCATTTACTTTGCCATAGGAGCAGCAGTGGGAAGGTCCATCTTGCCTCTTACTGACTTGATGACCACTTTGTGTAATCACTGTTCATGTTCTTTCATCCATTGTGATTGTGAGCTGGGTCCCAGTGAGCAGAGGTTTCGTATTGGAAATGGCCTTGCTTGAGTTCATGAAATTTTCAGTTTCATTCTTCCTTTCGCTTGAATTGGATTGTCTCGTCTCTATTAGAGTATAATAACACAAACAGTTCCAGTCAACCAGTC